>JACSYO010001791.1:2277500-2955731 GCA_016806645.1 Ophiodon elongatus | reverse complement strand
GGTTCCCAGTATTTGTACTGGTAAATTGAGCTTTTGTGGGATAGTTACATCATTTGCAGGTTCTTCTATCCACCTACACAGTTGTAAAAAGAATGTCAGTCGTCAAGGTTGAGGTATTGCCCATTGCTCCATCCATTACAGGGGTTTTCAGTATAGGTCGTTGTGGTTTGAGTTGCTGTTGTTATGGGAGTTGAAGTGGGGGTGGTGTGATATTTCCTGGGATTTTGACAGCAATTTCAGAATCGTTTATATGCCAAATTTGATGGGCATTGTTGGATGTAGGTTATTCCACCTCCACAGCTGTAAAAAGAATGTCGGTCATAAGGGTTGTGGTATTGCATATCTTTTCTTCCATGACAGGGGTTTCCTTTATTTGTAGTGGTGGTGTTGATCAGGCCAGACACAGACTTGTAGGGATGGGCTATACACCAAACCTGTTTGGCACTTAAACGGGAAGGTTCTTTTATCGTCACATTTGTAAAAAATTGTTTTGTCATTAGGGTCGGCGTATTGCCCGTCATATTTTCCCTCACAGAATTTGACGTCATGTGGAATGGTAGTTTGAGCAGGATGTTCACAGACTTTTTTGTAGGGGTTATACACCCAATCTGATTGGCATGTTTTGACTTCGGTGGTTCCATTGAAACACCAGTAATAAGTATGTGGGTTATAACTGTTGCTGTAGGATCCATTTCCTTTTCCATGACAGAAGTTTCCTCCATGTGTAGGTGGAGCAGGCCAGTCACAGGCGTCTATGCTTTGTTTATACACCAAATGTGATGGGCATGGTCGCAAGTAGGCTATTCCAGCTACACAGCTGATAAAGGTATGTGGGTCAGCAGGGTTTTCGTGATTCCCATCGTATTTCCCATGACAGAAGTGTTCAGGAATGTTTGCACTTGTTGTCGCAAGGCCAGGTAAACCTAAAAGAATTATAGTCAAATATGTGTTAATAGCTCTTTAACTTTGAAAGAGCACATATTTTCACTTTGCATAACACAAATGTATAAATGTAATAAATGGGGATTACATTAAAGATGATGGCATTGAATCATATAAACACTGAAAACCACTAGTCCATCCTGATTTTCCAACAATTGTTGAGTTAAGTATATAAAGACTGTTGATTATGAATTATACATGTTGTAAACTTACCCAAGATGGCGATGATCACAAAGAGACCTTGAAAGTGACAGACTGGTTAGTATTGGGTTCAAACTAAGCTTAACAGGGGCCTGTACCCCAAAGCGAGTTCAACATACCCAGGGAATCTTTTGGTTATCTGGTTTTTATCTGGTTTAACTAACCCGAACAACTGCGATCCCATGAAGCTGGTTTTCAACTCGGTAAATCAACCCAGAGTTTCTTAATCTGGTTATGAGCGGGTTCACATAAAAGGGGCAGTATTTGGATTATCTGACTAATCACAAACATGGACAAGTCTGCCGTCAGCAGAACGCTGCATTTTACAAACGATGAGAAAACTATAATATTGGACAAATAGGTAGACGTTAAACATGTAATTCATGCTGAAAGTAACACAGTTTAAACTGACAAATGAAGGAAGGACTGCTGGCAAGAAATCGCAGACTGTGTGACTGCGTAAATTAACAGATCTTTAATATCACTGCTTCATATAGGGCACGATAGCTCTGGCTATAATGAAATGTGTGTATTCTGGTCAATGAATGTGTCGCTTAGATGTATTCATATAGCGTGTATGACAATATTTTAGCCTTATTCCTTAGCTGCAACTCTGACTGTGTTAAGCGGACTGGGAGCAAATACAAAAACCTAATTCTTAGCAGGAAGAAGTTTTCTTTCCGTATGTTATAATCACCCACAGCTTACATAAAAGTAACCGGAGACAGGTAACACTGCATCCAGTTTGTGACTGTAAGACATGACTTTGACATATAACACTGAAACACACAGCTCAAGAAGCGGACACCCGTAAGTGTCATATGATAAAAGATATATACCGATTTTTTGTCATTTGCTCTTAAGTTCGTTTCACACCGCCGGGGTTACAGCTGAAAGAGCAAGGCTAAAATATTGTCACACATGCCATAAAAATAAATCTGCAACATATTAATTTACTAGAATACACACATGAATTCATATACAGCGCTATCTTGCTCTAGATGAAGCAAAGATATTATAAATCAGTTAATTTAAAATGTTCACACAGTTCTGCAATTTCTTGCCAGCTGTCTTTTTTGCATGTATCTGTTTAAACTATTACTTTTAGTCTGAATTATGACTTTAACTTCTTCCTAATTGTGTTATATAAATGTACGATCTACGTACCAAGCTTTGATTGGTCAGGCGGCGTTGCTTTCATACAAGTTGATATCTTATCTCCAAACATAACCTGCTGCTGAGCAGGTTAGGTGTTCAGCATAAGTAATCATGGCAATCTATCCAGGTAAGAAATTAACCTCCCATGCAACTGAAAACCCAGAGTTAACCCTGAAGTTACCTCGCTAACCCCAAATCCTGCTTCGTGGTACAGGCCCCAGGTCAGTCCACCCCAAAATAAACAACAACAAAATTAAAATTAAAACACAGGGATTACATATTTCTTCTACTGGTCTGTAGTATTAGTTTGTTTTTATTGGTCAAGGTTAATAAGATAATACTCTCTGAGATTTCTGCAGTTTGAATGGAATTTAGTTTTACATTTTAAAAATGAAATTCTTGATAATCAACACTGTGTGTGTTGTGTGAATTATGAAAAGTAGTCAATTTAATTCAATTAAACAATTATCTAAGAGGCAAAATCATAGGTAATAAAACAAAATTCAAATAATTTCAATATAAATTCATTAATCCACTAAGCAATTTGATTTTGGACAAGTGCAAGCGAAGAAGCTGTTTGAGACCATGTCGGGCTGATAATTCAACTGCTTGGGAAGATATCACTGGAGGTAAGTTAGAAAATATGTTTTTGCGATTTGTTTCAAATGACCCTTTAAAAAATAATGTACATGATCAGCATGCCTTACCTGCAGTTAGAGTGAGCTTGCACATTTTGGCACTATGTGGATAAGCAGAAAAAGAAGAATTTGATTAATATGCAGCGGAAAAAATATTAACACATTTATTAATTGGAGAAATCCTCACCCTGAGCTATTATTAATAAAGTGGTTCCATAATTGTTTTTATTTCAAGTCAGAAAACCGCACAGCTTAATGCACAAACGTGCTGCATCGTCTTTAGAAAGTAGGTCTGTTTCATAGTCTGTGGTTATTCCAGCTGTGCCACGAAGCAAAGGTTTAATTAAAGTATTGTAACAATTATTTTTAACACATTTCACACAAGTGGTGTATTTTTGCATATATGATGTAGCCAACAGCCACTGATGTAGTCAGCCGCCACCAAAATATTTAAGGGATATTCTCCATTCTCACCTAGATAAACATTCAAATTGTCCAATTAAGTGGCCAGAATTAAGAGAAAAATGCACACAACAGCTATCAAATGTCAAAAGTATAGGTATAGAGTAGGAAGGATATGCTGGTGCTCAGCATCTACCCACACATACATAATCCCTGATGTGATAGCAATGTACATTGCCGAAAAAAGGAAATCAGTGAAAAAGTGGTTTGGTAAAATCAAAGTAAAAGGTATACTTACAAATGGTGAAAGAAGCACAATGTCTCTCTGCTGTGACTGATGACTGACAGATGTCTTGCTGCGATGCTTTAAATGTGTAGGGAGCTGACCAGGTGTGGCAAATATGTAGGGCACAATGTTCCAATTTTGTAATTACATACTGATTTAAACTGGCACATAAGAAAAGTGACTGTCGGAATGTTTTGGAGAAAGATCAAACATCTAGCTAAGGTAGCCCTCGGGGCGAAAATGCATTGTTGATGGCAGACGTCAGAGGAGAACGGCCTGACTGGTAACTCAAATAACCACTTGTTACAACAGAGGTAGCAGCATAAAACCACACCGGGCGCTACTAACAACACAAAACTGAAGCTACCATTGGCACGGGTCCTCCTTAATTGGACAATAGAAGATTGGAAAAACATTGACTGCTCTTTTCAGATCATGTGCTATAAAGCACCTATTACATGATTGTTAAATTGCATTTGATTGTAAGATTATGCTTATCTGGCGAGTGAGTGTACATTGAAATTATTTTGAAGTCCACATTTCAATCAACCAAGTCCATTTTGTGTCTCTATCAAGAATCAAAATAAAATGAATATCACAATGCCTTTGGGTTAAACAGTTACAGCAATTACGCCAGCCTAAATCTATGTTTTCTGCATTGAACGATATGGGGGTAAACCAAAAACAACACATTTCAACACACTTTAAAAAACAATGGCTTTATCTTTCTTTCTTTATCGTTCAGTTAAACTGCTGGATTTAACATAATTTCTAGCCAGTTGCCAGTAGAATCCCTGCTATCAACAAATAAATATAAACAACATCATGACAAACATATTTGGGTCAGCAGGGTCGCCATGAGGCCCATTGATCTTTCCAATACAGCGGTTTTCAGGTTACTCAGATCGTGTGATGTTGGGCGTTGTGGTAGATGTAGTGGGGGTGGTCGTGGTAGTGGAAAATATTGTTGGATAATCAAATCCATTGTAGTATTTATTGAAGAACAAATTTGTTTTGCAGTGTTCGATGTAGGCTATTCCAGGTTGTTGGTGTGCACTGCAGCTAGGGCAGTCCCGGTTGTTGGAAAAGACAAGTCCCCTTTCCTCTCTCACACCTCAGAGCACCTTCCCCACTGCAGCAATTGCGCCAATTAAGAGTAGAACTATCAGTAGTTGACAACACAAATTGATTCCAATTGAACATATTATCGTGACATATAATGAAAGTTAACATAAAATCTCTGTAGAGTACTGCATCTAAATACATTTTCACATAAAACAATGAAAAGGCTATGGTCTCAGTCAGTTTCACATTTACTGTAATAAGTCCAAGGAACCTTAAGGTTAGAGGTTAGATAACCAAGTCTTTCAGTAAGTCCAGTCTCATAACAATCAATTTAATTACAATCTTTAGTATACAGCTCTGGCAACAGCAAATAATAAACATAACCAATATGTTTACATAATCTGAGAGTTACAGCTATTAATCCAGCCAATTCTACATATATATTTGCTGCATTCAACTATATTGGGGAAAATAAAAAAAACACTCCATTTAAACACACAATCAAGAACAACATTTCTGGCATGATCAGTTCAAAATCTGGTTTTCACCTGTAGATCCTGGCCAGTTGCTAATAAGACTCCCTGAGTTCAACAAATATAAGTAAAACAACATGACATGACGTACTGTATGTCAAACACACAAATTATTGAGACAAAGTAACAATACATGCACAGAACAAGGCTAGATTCCGTTTTGAAATGAAGAACAGCATGTAACCCACATCTAATTACACAGTGATTAAAAATTGCCCAAAAAGAACACACCCACTTCACACCCAATTTCCTGAATAGCTGTAGGTGTGGGCTATCTGAATGGAAAGTTATAAAACATTCTTGGGTCAGCAGGGTTGGCATAGTGCCCATCGATCTTTCCAATACAAGGGTTCACAGGTTTTTCAGATTGGGTAGTGGTGGTTGTTTTGGGGTTGGTTATGGTAGGTTTTGTGGGATAGTCAATATAATTTTAGCATTTGCAGACCAAATCTGTTGGCAGCGTTGGATGTCGGCTCTTTCACCAGCACAACTGTAAAAAGAATGTGTCATCAGAGTTGGTACTGCCCATCGTTTTATACATTACAGGGATTTCCAGTATGTGTCCTTGTAATTTGAGTCGTGGTTGTAGTGGGAACTGTTGTGGGATAGTCACAACAATTGCAGTATTGGCGCAAGGCAAGTTTATTTGCATAGTACATTTCAACAACAAGGCAATTCAAAGTGCTTCACATAAAACCATTAAAAGCATCAACACATAATGCAAAATAAAATAAAATTTAAAAACGATTAAAAACATTAATTTAAACATTAAAAACAGTCAGTAAAACATTAAAAAGCTAAAAATAGAATAAAAGTTGCAATGCCGTTCAAGAAATAAAACACAGTTGTGAAATGCAGAAATGTATTAATATCCTTGAATCTGGTTCAATTAAAGGCAACAGCAAACAGAAAAGTCTTCTATCTGGATTTAAAGGAGCTGAGGGTCTCAGCAGACCTGCAGCTTTCAGGGACTTTGTTCCAGATATGTGGAGCAGAAAAACTGAACGCTGCTTCTCCATGTTTAGTTCTGACTCTTGGAACAGAAAGTGGACCAGTGCCAGACGACCTAAGGGGTCTGGATGGTTCATAAGGTAGCAGCCCTAAACCATTCAGTGCTTTATAAACCAACAGCAGGATTTTAAAGTCAATTCTTTGTTGGACAGGAAGCCAGTGCAAAGACCTCAGAATTTGAGTGATGTGATCCACTTTCTTGGTCTTAGTGTGAAAGATATGGTCCTCAGCTCCTGAAGAATATATCCCTCAAGACACACGACAAAGAGTCCGAGCCCCAATGAGGAATCTGCTAATAAACAAAAATGAATGCTAGTTCGAAGTTTCAGTAAAAAATGATTTACTTCGGAATGAAAGCAATTACACCTTAAATACACGATATGAAAAATAACAAATGTTTCATGAAGCAGGATCGCGCAACAGGTCTTCCTCTCTCTCTTCCGGCTGCGCAACTCCAGTCACGTAACGTCGTCTCGTCCTTAAAAGTCCCATGGAACACATTTTTAGTGCATCATCCTGCTGCGACCTTGCGCAGTTCTGCTTCTGGTTTTGCGAGAGCTCCCGCGACTGCGTAACGTACAATGTCCTTAATTTAATGTCTTGGTACAATTTATACACACGCAGATTATAAAATAGTCTAAACACACTGATTATGAAATAGTCTAAACATACGGTAATTATGAAATACTCTAAAATAATGGCATAAAACAATAGTTATAAAATAATGGCATAAAACAATTGCTTTAGGAGCTTTTTCCATTTAACCTTAACATTAGTGAGGACTCTACTCAGCTGCAGCTTTCTGATTTACTTTTTACAGAGACCTGTAAACACACCGTTACAGTAGTCTATTCTACTGAAGATAAATGCATGGACAAGTTTTTCCAAATCCTGTTGAGACATAAGTCCTCTAATCCTTGATATGTTCTTCAGGTGATAGTAGGCTGATTTTGTAATTGTCTTGATATGGCTGTTCAGGTTGAGGTCTGAATCCATAACTACACCTTTTTTAGAACAAATTTGTTTTGCAGAGTTCGATGTAAGCTATTCCAGGTTGTTGGTGTGCACTGCAGCTAGGGCAGTCCCGGTTGTTTGAAAATACAAGTCCCCTTTCCTCTCTCACACCTCAGAGCACCTTCCCCACTGCAGCAATTGCGCCAATTAAGAGTAGAACTATCAGTAGTTGACAACACAAATTGATTCCAATTGAACATATTATCGTGACATATAATGAAAGTTAACATAAAATCTCTGTAGAGTACTGCATCTAAATACATTTTCACATAAAACAATGAAAAGGCTATGGTCTCAGTCAGTTTCACATTTACTGTAATAAGTCCAAGGAACCTTAAGGTTAGAGGTTAGATAACCAAGTCTTTCAGTAAGTCCAGTCTCATAACAATCAATTTAATTACAATCTTTAGTATACAGCTCTGGCAACAGCAAATAATAAACATAACCAATATGTTTACATAATCTGAGAGTTACAGCCATTAATCCAGCCAAGTCTACATATATATTTGCTGCATTCAACTATATGGGGGAAAATAAAAAAAACACTCCATTTAAACACACAATCAATAACAACATTTCTGGCATGATCAGTTCAAAATCTGGTTTTCACCTGTAGATCCTGGCCAGTTGCTAATAAGCCTCCCTGAGTTCAACAAATATAAGTAAAACAACATGACATGACGTACTGTATGTCAAACACACAAATTATTGAGACAAAGTAACAATACATGCACAGAACAAGGCTAGGTTCCGTTTTGAAATGAAGAACAGCATGTAACCCACATCTAATTACACAGTGATTAAAAATTGCCCAAAAAGAACACACCCACTTCACACCCAATTTCCTGAATAGCTGTGGGTGTGGGCTATCTGATTGGAAAGTTATAAAACATTCTTGGGTCAGCAGGGTTGGCATAGTGCCCATCGATCTTTCCAATACAAGGGTTCACAGGTTTTTCAGATTGGGTAGTGGTGGTTGTTTTGGGGTTGGTTATGGTAGGTTTTGTGGGATAGTCAATATAATTTTAGCATTTGCAGACCAAATTTGTTGGCAGCGTTGGATGTCGGCTCTTTCACCAGCACAACTGTAAAAAGAATGTGTCATCAGAGTTGGTACTGCCCATCGTTTTATCCATTACAGGGATTTCCAGTATGTGTCCTTGTAATTTGAGTCGTGGTTGTAGTGTGAACTGTTGTGGGATAGTCACAACAATTGCAGTATTGGCGCAAGGCAAGGCAAGTTTATTTGCATAGTACATTTCAACAACAAGGCAATTCAAAGTGCTTCACATAAAACCATTAAAAGCATCAACACATAATGCAAAATAAAATAAAATTTAAAAACGATTAAAAACATTAATTTAAACATTAAAAACAGTCAGTAAAACATTAAAAAGCTAAAAATAGAATAAAAGTTGCAATGCCGTTCAAGAAATAAAACACAGTTGTGAAATGCAGAAATGTATTAATATCCTTGAATCTGGTTCAATTAAAGGCAACAGCAAACAGAAAAGTCTTCTATCTGGATTTAAAGGAGCTGAGGGTCTCAGCAGACCTGAAGCTTTCAGGGACTTTGTTCCAGATATGTGGAGCAGAAAAACTGAATGCTGCTTCTCCATGTTTAGTTCTGACTCTTGGAACAGAAAGTGGACCAGTGCCAGACGACCTAAGGGGTCTGGATGGTTCATAAGGTAGCAGCCCTAAACCATTCAGTGCTTTATAAACCAACAGCAGGATTTTAAAGTCAATTCTTTGTTGGACAGGAAGCCAGTGCAAAGACCTCAGAATTTGAGTGATGTGATCCACTTTCTTGGTCTTAGTGTGAAAGATATGGTCCTCAGCTCCTGAAGAATATATCCCTCAAGACACACGACAAAGAGTCCGAGCCCCAATGAGGAATCTGCTAATAAACAAAAATGAATGCTAGTTCGAAGTTTAAGTAAAAAATGATTTACTTCGGAATGAAAGCAATTACACCTTAAATACACGATATGAAAAATAACAAATGTTTCATGAAGCAGGATCGCGCAACAGGTCTTCCTCTCTCTCTTCCGGCTGCGCAACTCCAGTCACGTGACGTCGTCTCGTCCTTAAAAGTCCCATGGAACGCATTTTTAGTGCATCATCCTGCTGCGACCTTGCACAGTTCTGCTTCTGGTTTTGCGAGAGCTCCCGCGACTGCGTAACGTACAATGTCCTTAATTTAATGTCTTGGTACAATTTATACACACGCAGATTATAAAATAGTCTAAACACACTGATTATGAAATAGTCTAAACATACGGTAATTATGAAATACTCTAAAATAATGGCATAAAACAATAGTTATAAAATAATGGCATAAAACAATTGCTTTAGGAGCTTTTTCCATTTAACCTTAACATTAGTGAGGACTCTACTCAGCTGCAGCTTTCTGATTTACTTTTTACAGAGACCTGTAAACACACCGTTACAGTAGTCTATTCTACTGAAGATAAATGCATGGACAAGTATTTCCAAATCCTGTTGAGACATAAGTCCTCTAATCCTTGATATGTTCTTCAGGTGATAGTAGGCTGATTTTGTAATTGTCTTGATATGGCTGTTCAGGTTGAGGTCTGAATCCATAACTATACCTAGATTTCTGGCTTGGTTTGTGGTTTTTAACATCAGTGATTGAAGCTGAGTGCTGACTTTTTTGTCAGACTAATTTTGTATGTTAGCGTTGGATGTAGGCCATTCCAGGCCTCTCTCTCTCTCCTCCTCTTCTATTGAGGCTGCAGCTGTGCTGCTTTGAATAGAGAGTCATGTTGAGGTGTGGCTGCGGGAGAACAACAGAGCACCATATTGACTGCTCACATGTGCTGCCTGGTGTTTGTTGGTGTGCACTGCAGCTAGGGCATTCCTGGTTGTATGAAAATACGAGTCCCCCTTCCTCTCTCACACCGCAGAGCACCTTCCCCAACGCAGATATTGCGCCAATTAAGAGTAGCACTATCAGTAGTTGACAACATGAGGAACAGCATGTAACGCACATGTAACGCACATTCTGATTAAAAATTCCACAACAAGAACATACCCGCTTCACACCCAATTTCCTGAGCAGCTGTGGGTGTGGGCTATCTGATTGGCACAATTGTAAAACATTCTTGGGTCAGCAGGGTTGGCATAGTTCCCATCGATCTTTTCATTACATGGGTTCACAGGTTTTGTAGAGCAATCTATCCAAGTACAGCTTCACATTATACAATAAAAAGGCTTATTGGTCAGTTGATGTCACATTTACTGTAGTAAGTCCAGGGAATCTTAAGGTGCTTTTAAAGATGAAAAACTGGTCATAGATAAGAGGACAATCTTCAGGTACTCTTCGAAAAGAAATTGAAAGTATTAATTTGGTCGTGCATATTGGTTAAAAGGGCATTTTGTTTTCACCTTACATGGTCTTCATCAAAGCAGAAATAGTGAAATAAAAATGTCTGTGAAGATAATACACCTTAATTTATTTTTCATCACAAAGTTAAATCTTTCAATCAACTGTTTCGGTGAAAACATCACTAAAATAACAATGTGTTATTATAATAAAAAATATACAAGCAATATACAAATCACACCACTCAAAATGAAAAAAATTAAATAAATCTAATTCACAAAGATCAGCGCCTACAGCAGGGGTCGGCAACCCGCGGCTCCAGTGCCGCATGCGGCTCTTCAGCACCTCTGTTGCGGCTCCCTGAGGCTTTTTTTTTTTGCACAGTGGACAATCTTTCAAAGAGAACACCTCTTATCTTGGAATTTGAGGTGATACTGTGTCACTGAAGATAAAAAAATGTTTAATATTTTTCAACTAAAATTGGCGTCACATCCTATTACGTCGCTGTCAAGCGCCTTTCCCTGCAGATGGCTAGTCATGATTCACAGACCCCCGCCCTCCGTAAACTATCAACGGATAAATCCAAAATAAGGAAAGTCACGGAGGAAAATATAGAGTTTAATTCTGCGTGGGCGTATTCATTTTCTTTCACTGCAACGATGCTGGCGTACCTGTATGCTTGATATGTAACGAGAAGTTAGCAAACAACAAAAAATGTAATGTTGAAAGACACTTACAGAACAAGCACACAGCATTTGCTGAAAAGTATCAAGCTGCAGATGAGCGTAAAAGAGCGATTTCTCAACTGCAGCAAACTGAGCAAAGTAAATATACTTTCACGAAGTGGATCTGGTCTCCAAACTCAACTACTGCTGCTAGTTCTGTGGCAGCTCATGAGATAGTGAGGCGTCCGTTAGTAAAAACCTATCCGTCCTCGGGAGCGTTTCCAAACTCCTCCGTCCTCGGTGCTCTAAAACTCCGGCCTAGTGTGGACGCGCCGTGTAAACAGAGTAAAAGATATGCGTTTTTGGAAATATAGTAGTGTGGACATGGCCTATTTATTTCAAAGTTATTTTATTTAAATAATGTATTGCATTTAACCCATCTTTAGCATTCTAGGAACAGTAGGCTGCTGTGAAGCACCTGGGGAGCAACTGGGGGTTCAGTGTCTTGCTCAAGGACACTTTGACATGCAAGCTATGGGGAGGGGAGGCCAGGGATCAAACCTGCTACTTTGTGGTTACAGGACCACCACTCTACCCCATGAGCCACAAATATGGGGAGGACTCACGGCCCACATAGTTCTGTATTTAGTTGACCTCAATGTAGGCCTACACATGCCAGTGTATTTTTTTCTCCTCTTCATAAGAGTTTGATATTGTTATAACAGATAAAATAGCATACAATGCCAAGAATTGTCTTTATTCTTGTTCTATAATTTCATAAATACATCAAATTATAGTTTTCGTACACATAATATGACTGTATATAAAGCTTTATAAAAGCTTTTGCGGCTCTATACAAATTGTATTTGGTGGAAAATAGGGCAAAATTGCTCTTTGGATAGTAAAGGTTGCCTATAGCCATATGCAGCAGTGGAATTAGGCAAACTCATCTATTTTAGGATCCATTCACTGCATCTGAGGTAATCTTAGCTGTGGTAACTATGGCTCTAGTAGGGAACCATGACCACTTAACTTTCCAGTATGTGTCCTGGTAACCCCAAATTGCTTCCGTAGCTATGCCTACAATGCAGTTGCGGGCCGTCAGGGCCAGCAAGGCCTTCTCTGCTGGACTAAACATCATCAGAATATAAATTTAATTTATTAAATTATTCACCATAGTCTATTCTCTTCATTTCATAGCTTTTCTCTTGGTTGCGTTGCTTTCAGCCTCAAGTCGAGAGCGGAGGGCTGGCCTTTACGTTAGAGCTTTAATCCAATCATATTTCTGCCATCATGTGTTGCTAGGGTCCAAGAAATCTGCCCTTAGGCCTTCAGAATCAACAGTGCTGGCATCTGTAGCTTAAAGTTAACGGAATCTAAACTGTGGTGTTGACCAATCAGATTTCGAGTTGGCGACACCGGGGCCAGCATGCAGGCGTACAATCATGTCAGCACGGGCACGTCTTTTGACTGGATGCACACTGGTGAGAGGCAGAGCTAGCAACCTGATGACCCTGTGGCGACCTGAACGAGCTAGCGTTAATTCGTGTAGATAGATATAGAAGTGTTGTTTTTGTGTTATTTTTTTAACCCACAATGGCTGATGGAGGAGAAGAGATAGATTTGGTCGCAGAAATACAAACAACACCATTTTCAAGACGGATTACGCTATGTTAAGGTGATGCAACGCCTAGTTATAATGCGTTTCTGTCTAAATGTATAGTTTCTAGAGCAATGGCGTCATAATGATGGTATTAAGAGGTGGATTCATTCAGGGAGGACTGTGTAGGACATCACTGAAGGCCTAGGTGTGAAATGCACGGCCCGCTACTGCTACAATGTGATGATTAGTCCTGATGGCAGGTGGAATTATGAATAGTATCCCCTGCCATTAGTGTATGAACGGGTGTTAATGGGTGAATGACAGGTAGTGTTAAAGCGCTTTGATTGATTGAGGACTAGAAAGGTGATATACAAGTTCAAGTCCATTTAGCTAGCTAACACGCAAAACATGTTTGTTTCGGGTGATATTCAAATATGGCCTTTAAATTAAGATTTATATTCAACGTTTTTTATTGATGCAAACCACTAGATGGTTGAAAATGGCTGCTCTAATTAATATCCTAATTTGAATGGCTTTTTCATGAGTGCCAGTTAGAAAGTTTTTGTCCAAAGTTTAGACCCCTTTTTTGTTAGTAAACATGATAATGCAATTTTGTGGGTGTAGCACAGGTGGAGGCAGAATAATTATCTGTACATGTTAGGTAATGCTGACGAACAAATTGTGTCGTCTTGTTTTTTTTTTTATAATGAATGGTAAAAAGATGAGTTTCTCCCACAGTCATTCACCTTCTGGGACCGTAAGTGTGTTACTTAAGGAAGGTAACATTAACCAACGGGACCATATTATCCAACCCCTACGTCGGTGGCAGATTGGTTTGCTGAGGGAAGAGAACATGGGATCTCTGGAGAGGACGCCTGGCTAGTTAGTTAGCTAGCTACCTGGTTCATTGTCAGAGGTGGCTAGTTGGCTAGCTAGTCTCCGAAGCGCCCGCCTTATATCCATATTATCCAACCCCTACGTCGGTGGCAGATGCTTCATCCACACACACACACTTGTAACAGAGTAGGAACGCACATTGCTTTCGCCAGATAAATGACAACTTTGTTTGGATTGTTTTTTGATCAGTGTTACATGGAAGCTGAATTAGCAGGCTGCCCAAGTAGCTGGTTGGCTTTACTGGTTCCACAATGCTTTGGTGCTGGTCGCAGAGGATGAGCCCAACAGCGGCTCATCTCTTCATCTCTCTAATACTGTAGCCTATTAGCAACATTTATCTCCATTTCTCTATTAGTTTAGACTTATGTGTGAGTGGTACAGCAGCCCTGATGGCTGAGGGGGCTACCAGAGGGCTAAGCTAAACTATTAGCAACAAATTCTCTCCATCTCTGGAATGCTGTACTGATACTGTTGCTCGCTAGAGCCTAGAGTCACAGTACTGTATATCATCTCAAATGTATGCAATATCAATTCTGTCACCCAAAAACACAGCAAGATTCATTTTTTCAAAAGGCGGATGGGCAAAGAGCAACCAATACAGAACAACCAAACAGATCAAAACCCAAGAAAACATTCCATTATGAGTCTGGTATATTTGTGATATTTTATTGATTTATTATTTCATTATTTGTAGCGTAATAATATTTTTGTATTATTTACATTCTGACACGGAGCACATAGATATATATGCAATATGCGACATAATGTAAAAAAAACCATTCACCAAAGGCTAAACATAAACCAAAGGGAACACACCCACACGATGAAATACACCAACAATTGCATAGGCCTATATGATATCCAACAACCATGAAGTTAAGTAAAGCATATAAAATTAAATGAACATGGTTAAGCACTATCAAACGTTTCACATCTAAGAGCAATAAAGAATCACAGGAAATTTTACATTTAACATAATTTGACAATGTCCCAATACGTTGCTGTGGTTTTGGGAGTTGTAGAAGCTCTCGTGAAGGTGGTTGTTTTTGTGGTTGTGGGAGTTGTGTTGGTGGTAGTGGTAGCGGTTAAGGGATAGTCACAGCAATTGCAGTATTGTCTGAAGACAAAATTTTGGGGGCAATTTTGGATGGAAGATCATCCACCAACACAGTTGTAGAAATAAGGTGGATCATCAGGGTTGGGGTATTGCCTATCGCTTCTTCCATTACAGGTGTTCCCAGTATTTGTACTGGTAAATTGAGCTTTTGTGGGATAGTTACAGCATTTGCAGGTTCTTCTATCCACCTACATAGTTGTAAAAAGAATGTCTGTCATCAGAGTTGAGGTATTGTCTGTCACCTCTTCCATTACAGGGCTTTCCAGTACATGTCTTTCTGGTTTGAGTTGCTGTGGGAGTTTTGGTAGTTGTAGTGGGAGCTGTTGTGGGATAGTCACAACAATTGCAGGATTGTCTTTCGACAAAATTTGTGGGGCAGTTTTCGATGTAGGTTCTTCCACCAAGTTTGCTATAAAAATTATTGTAGTCGTCAAGGTTGAGGTATTGCCCATCGCTTCATCCATTACAGTGGTTTTCAGTATAGGTCGTTGTGGTTTGAGTTGCTGTTATTATGGGAGTTGAAGTGGGGGTGGTGTGATTTCACACCAATTTCAGAATTGTTTATATGCCAAATTTGATGGGCATTGTTGGATGTAGGTTATTCCACCTCCATAGCTATAAAAAGAATGTCGGTCATAAGGGTTGTGGTATTGCTTCTCTTTTCTTCCATGACAGGGGTTTCCTTTATTTTTAGTGGTGGTGTTGATCAGGCCAGACACAGACTTGCAGGGATGGGCTATACACCAAACCTGTTTGGCACTTAAACGGGAAGGTTCTTCCATCGTCACATTTGTAAAAAATTGTTTTGTCATTAGGGTCGGCGTATTGCCCGTCATATTTTCCATCACAGAATTTGACGTCATGTGGAATGGTAGTTTGAGCAGGATGTTCACAAACTTTTTTGCATGGGTTATACACCCAATCTGCATTGCATGTTTTGACTTTAGTGATTCCATCGAAACACACAAAATAAGTATGTGAGTTGTGATTGTTGCTGTAGAACCCATTTGCTTTTCCATGACAGAAGTTTCCTCCATGTGTACTGGTAGTGTGAGCAGGCCAGTCACAGGCGTCTATGCTTTGTTTATACACCAAATTTGATGGGCATGGTCGCCAGTAGGCTATTCCAGCTACACAGCTGAATGGTCGCCAGTAGGCTATTCCAGCTACACAGCTGATGAAAGTATGTTGGTCAGCAGGGTTTTCGTAATTCCCATCGTATTTTCCATCACAGAATTTGACGTCATGTGGAATGGTAGTCTGAGCAGGATGTTCACAGACTTTTTTGTAGTGGTTATACACCCAATCTGATTGGCATGTTTTGACTTCGGTGGTTCCATTGAAACACCAGTAATAAGTATGTGGGTTATAACTGTTGCTGTAGGACCCATTTCCTTTTCCATGACAGAAGTTTCCTCCATGTGTACTAGTAGTGTGAGCAGGCCAGTCACAGGCGTCTATGCTTTGTTTATACACCAAATTTGATGGGCATGGTCGCCAGTAGGCTATTCCAGCTACACAGCTGATGAAAGTATGTTGGTCAGCAGGGTTTTCGTAATTCCCATCGTATTTTCCCTCACAGAATTTGACGTCATGTGGAATGGTAGTCTGAGCAGGATGTTCACAGACTTTTTTGTAGTGGTTATACACCCAATCTGATTGGCATGTTTTGACTTCGGTGGTTCCATTGAAACACCAGTAATAAGTATGTGGGTTATAACTGTTGCTGTAGGACCCATTTCCTTTTCCATGACAGAAGTTTCCTCCATGTGTACTGGTAGTGTGAGCAGGCCAGTCACAGGCGTCTATGCTTTGTTTATACACCAAATTTGATGGGCATGGTCGCCAGTAGGCTATTCCAGCTACACAGCTGATGAAAGTATGTTGGTCAGCAGGGTTTTCGTAATTCCCATCGTATTTTCCCTCACAGAATTTGACGTCATGTGGAATGGTAGTCTGAGCAGGATGTTCACAGACTTTTTTGTAGTGGTTATACACCCAATCTGATTGGCATGTTTTGACTTCGGTGGTTCCATTGAAACACCAGTAATAAGTATGTGGGTTATAACTGTTGCTGTAGGACCCATTTCCTTTTCCATGACAGAAGTTTCCTCCATGTGTACTGGTAGTGTGAGCAGGCCAGTCACAGGCGTCTATGCTTTGTTTATACACCAAATTTGATGGGCATGGTCGCCAGTAGGCTATTCCAGCTACACAGCTGATGAAAGTATGTTGGTCAGCAGGGTTTTCGTAATTCCCATCGTATTTTCCCTCACAGAATTTGACGTCATGTGGAATGGTAGTCTGAGCAGGATGTTCACAGACTTTTTTGTAGTGGTTATACACCCAATCTGATTGGCATGTTTTGACTTCGGTGGTTCCATTGAAACACCAGTAATAAGTATGTGGGTTATAACTGTTGCTGTAGGACCCATTTCCTTTTCCATGACAGAAGTTTCCTCCATGTGTACTGGTAGTGTGAGCAGGCCAGTCACAGGCGTCTATGCTTTGTTTATACACCAAATTTGATGGGCATGGTCGCCAGTAGGCTATTCCAGCTACACAGCTGATGAAAGTATGTTGGTCAGCAGGGTTTTCGTAATTCCCATCGTATTTTCCATCACAGAATTTGACGTCATGTGGAATGGTAGTCTGAGCAGGATGTTCACAGACTTTTTTGTAGTGGTTATACACCCAATCTGATTGGCATGTTTTGACTTCGGTGGTTCCATTGAAACACCAGTAATAAGTATGTGGGTTATAACTGTTGCTGTAGGACCCATTTCCTTTTCCATGACAGAAGTTTCCTCCATGTGTACTAGTAGTGTGAGCAGGCCAGTCACAGGCGTCTATGCTTTGTTTATACACCAAATTTGATGGGCATGGTCGCCAGTAGGCTATTCCAGCTACACAGCTGATGAAAGTATGTTGGTCAGCAGGGTTTTCGTAATTCCCATCGTATTTTCCATCACAGAATTTGACGTCATGTGGAATGGTAGTCTGAGCAGGATGTTCACAGACTTTTTTGTAGTGGTTATACACCCAATCTGATTGGCATGTTTTGACTTCAGTGGTTCCATTGAAACACCAGTAATAAGTATGTGGGTTATAACTGTTGCTGTAGGACCCATTTCCTTTTCCATGACAGAAGTTTCCTCCATGTGTACTGGTAGTGTGAGCAGGCCAGTCACAGGCGTCTATGCTTTGTTTATACACCAAATTTGATGGGCAGTCTCGTAAGTAGGCTGTTTTAGCTACACAGCTGATAAAAGTATGTGGGTCAGCAGGGTTTTTGTAATTTCCATCGTATTTCCCATGACAGAAGTGTTCAGGAATGTTTGCATTTGTTGTCGCAAGGCCAGGTAAACCTAAAAGAATTATAGTCAAATATGTGTTAATAGCTCTTGAACTCTGAAAGAGCACATACTTTCACTTTGCATAACACAAATGTATAAATGTAATAAATGGGGATTACATTAAAGATGATGGCATTGAATCATATAAACACTGAAAACCACTAGTCCTTCCTGATTTTCCAACAATTTTTGAGTTAAGGATATCATTTATCGCATAGTAAGACTGTTGATTATGAATTATACATTTTGTAAACTTACCCAAGATGGCGATGATCACAAAGAGACCTTGAAAGTGACAGACTGGTTAGTATTGGGTTCAAACTAAGCTTAACAGGGGTCTGTACCCCGAAGCGAGTTCAACATACCCAGGGCATCTTTTGGTTATCTGGTTTTTATCTGGTTTAACTAACCCGAACAAGCGCGATCCCATGAAGGTGGTTTTCAACTCGGTAAATCAACCCAGAGTTTCTTAATCTGGTTATGAGCGGGTTCACATAAAAGGGGCAGTATTTGGATTATCTGACTAATCACAAACATGGCCAAGTCTGCCGTCAGCAGAGCGCCGCATTTTACAAACGAAGAGAAAACTATAATATTGGACAAATAGGTAGACGTTAAACATGTAATTCATGCTGAAAGTAACACAGTTTAAACTGACAAATGAAGGAAGGACTGCTGGCAAGAAATCGCAGACTGTGTGACTGTGTAAATTAACAGATCTATAATATCACTGCTTCATATAGGGCACAATAGCTCTGGCTATAATTAAATGTGTGTTTTCTGGTCAATGAATGTGTTGCTTAGATGTATTCTTCTGGCGTGTATGACAATATTTTAGCCTTATTCCTTAGCTGCAACTCTGACTGTGTAAAACGGACTGGGAGCAAATACAAAAACCTAATTCTTAGCAGGAAGAAGTTTTCTTTCCATATGTTATAATCACCCACAGCTTACATAAAAGTAACCGGAGACAGGTAACATTGCATCCAGTCTGTGACAGTAAGACACGACTTCGACATATAACACTGAAACACACAGCTCAAGAAGCGGACTCCCGTAAGTGTCATATGATAAGAGATATATACCGATTTTTGTCATTTGCTCTTAAGTTCGTTTCACACTGCCGGGGTTACAGCTGAAAGAGCAAGCCTAAAATATTGTCACACATGCCATAAAAATACATCTGCAACATATTAATTAATTTACTAGAATACACACATGAATTCATATACAGCGCTATCTTGCTCTAGATGAAGCAAAGATATTATAAATCAGTTAATTTAAAATGTTCACACAGTTCTGCAATTTCTTGCCAGCTGTCTTTTTTGCATGTATCTGTTTAAACTATTACTTTTAGTCTGAATTATGACTTTAACTTCTTCTGAATTGTGTTATATAAATGTACGATCTACGTACCAAGCTTTGATTGGTCAGGAGGCGTTGCTTTTATACAAGTTGATATCCTATCTCCAAACATAACCTGCTGCGGAGCAGGTTAGGTGTTCAGCATAAGTAATCATGGCAATTTATCCAGGTAAGAAATTAACCTCCCATGGAACTGAAAACCCAGAGTTAACCCTGAAGTTACCAAATCCTGCTTCGTGGTACAGGCCCCAGGTCAGTCCACCCCAAAATAAACAACAACAAAATTAAAATTAAAACACAGGGATTACATCTTTCTTCTACTGGTCTGTAGTATTACAGTTTGTTTTCATTGGTCAAGGTTAAGAAGATAATACTCTCTGAGATTTCTGTAGTTTGAATGGAATTTAGTTTTACATTTTAAAAATGAAATTCTTGATAATCAACACTGTGTGTGTTGTGTGAATTATGAAAAGTAGTCAATTTAATTCAACTAAACAATTATCTGAGAGGCAAAAGCATAGGTAATAAAACAAAATTCAAATAATTTCAATATAAATTCATTAATCCACTAAGCAATTTGATTTTGGACAAGTGCAAGCGAAGAAGCTGTTTGAGACCATGTTGGGCTGATAATTCAACTGCTTGAGAAGATATCACTGGAGGTAAGTTAGAAAATATGTTTTTGTGATTTGGTTCAAATGACCCTTTAAAAAATAATGTACATGATCAGCATGCCTTACCTGCAGTTAGAGTGAGCTTGCACATTTTGGCACTATGTGGATAAGCAGAAAAAGAAGAATTTGATCAATATGCAGCGGAAAAAATATTAACACATTTATTAATTGGAGAAATCCTCACCCTGAGCTATTATTAATAAAGTGGTTCCATAATTCTTTTATTTCAAGTCAGAAAACCGCACAGCTTAATGCACAAACGTGCTGCATCGTCTTTAGAAAGTAGGTCTGTTTCATATTCTGTGGTTATTCCAGCTGTGCCACGAAGCAAAGGTTTAATTAAAGTATTGTAACAATTATTTTTAACACATTTCACACAAGTGGTGTATTTTTGCATATATGATGTAGCCAACAGCCACTGATGTAGTCAGCCGCCACCAAAATATTTAAGGGATATTCTCCATTCTCACCTAGATAAACATTCAAATTGTCCAATTAAGTGGCCAGAATTAAGAGAAAAATGCACACAACAGCTATCAAATGTCAAAAGTATAGGTATAGAGTAGGAAGGATATGCTGGTGCTCAGCATCTACCCACACATACATAATCCCTGATGTGATAGCAATGTACATTGCCGAAAAAAGGAAATCAGTGAAAAAGTGGTTTGGTAAAATCAAAGTAAAAGGTATACTTACAAATGGTGAAAGAAGCACAATGTCTCTCTGCTGTGACTGATGACTGACAGATGTCTCGCTGCGATGCTTTAAATGTGTAGGGAGCTGACCAGGTGTGGCAAATATGTAGGGCACAATGTTCCAATTTTGTAATTGCATACTGATGGAAACTGGCACATAAGACAAGTGGCTGTCGGAATGTTTTGGAGAAAGATCAAACATCTAACTAAGATAGCCCTCGGGGCGAAAATGCATTGTTGATGGCAGACGTCAGAGGAGAACGGCCTGACTGGTAACTCAAATAACCACTTGTTACAACAGAGCTATTTAGAAGAGCATCTCAGAATGCACAACATGTTGAACCTTGAAGCAGATGGGTTAAAGAAGCATAAAACCACACCGGGCGCTACTAACAACATAAAACTGAAGCTACAATTGGCACGGGTCCTCCATAATTGGACAATAGAAGATTGGAAAAACATTGACTGCTCTTTGCAGATCATGTGCTATGAAGCACCTATTACATGACTGTTAAATTGCATTTGATTGTAAGATTCTGCTTCTCTGGCCAGTGAGTGTACATTGAAATTATTTTGAAGTCCACATTTCAATCAACCAAGTCCATTTTGTGTCTCTATCACTAATCAAAATAAAATTAATATCACAATGCCATTGGGTTAAACAGTTACAGCAATTAAGCCAGCCTAAATCTATGTTTTCTGCATTGAACGATATAGGGGGAAACCAAAAACACCATATTTCAACACACTTTAAAAAACAATGGAGTTATCTTTCTTTCTTTATCGTTCAGTTAAACTGCTGGATTTAACGTAATTTCTAGCCAGTTGCCAGTAGACTCCCTGCTATCAACAAATAAATATAAACAACATCATGACAAACATATTTGGGTCAGCAGGCTTGCCATGAGGCCCATTGATCTTTCCAATACGGCGGTTTTCAGGTTACTCATATCGTGTGGTGTTGGACGTTGTGGTAGATGTAGTGGGGTTGGTCGTGGTAGTGGAAAATATTGTTGGATAATCAAATCCATTGTAGTATTTTTTTTAGAACAAATTTGTTTTGCAGTGTTCGATGTAGGCTATTCCAGTTTGTTGGTGTGCACTGCAGCTAGGGCAGTCCCGGTTGTATGAAAGTATAAGTCCTCTTTCCTCTCTCACACCTCAGGGCACCTTCCCCACCGCAGCAATTGCTCAAATTAAGAGTAGCACTATCAGTAGTTGACAACACAAATTGATTCCAATTGAACATATTATCTCGACGTATAATGAAAGTTAACTTAAAATCTCTGTAGAGTACTGCATCCAAATACATCTTCACATAAAACAATGAAAGGGCTGTGGTCTCAGTGAGTTTCACATTTACTGTAGTAAGTCCAAGGAACCTTAAGGTTAGAGGTTAGATAAGTTTTTCAGTAAGTCCTTTAGTATAGAGCTCTGGCCACAGCAAATAATAAACATAACCGAGAGTTACAGCCATTAATCCAGCCAAGTCTACATATATATTTGCTGCATTCAACTATATGGGAAAAAAAAAAAAAAAAAAATCCATTTAAACACACAATCAATAACAACATTTCAATTAGGAGAGACTTTTATAGAATTGAACAATAATTTATTACAATTGCATAATATTTGAATAGTGCAAAGTCTTTGGCGATTGGACTCCATCCTGAATTAGGATAAGCAAGGGGTAGTTATGCTGATATCTGCTAAAGCAGAATTCCCCCCTGGAGTCCAGACACTGGTGGTGGTCGTGGAGAAGAAGGAAGTTGCTGTAACCCGATGAAGATTGGAGGAGCCCGGGGTGGAGGAGGGTCGCATCTGTTTGAGCTGAAATGACAACTGACAGCAGCAGGGAGGAGAACTTATTTAAAATGTTGACAACGGTGTGATTGGCTTAAGGAAACTGCGCGGCACCTGATTGATTACTTTAACGTGCAAGCCCTCCAATCAGCTGATGGAGTAATCGCAGGGAGACTTAGAGACTGAGATTATGAATGACAAAGAGTGTGGCCGGTGTCTTCCTGACTGAACTTCTGCTTGAGCTACATTTCTGGCATCAAGAAATACATGTAAAACAACATCATGACATGACGTACGGTATGTCAAACACACAAATTATTGAGACAAAGTAACAATACATGTACAGAACAAGGTTAGTTTCACTTTTGAAATGAAGAACAGCATGTCACGCACATCTAATTACACAGTGATTAAAAATTGCCCAACAAGAACACACCCGCTTCACACCCAATTTCCTGAGCAGCTGTGGGTGTGGGCTATCTGATTGGAAAAGTTATGAAACATTCTTGAGTCAGCAGGGTTGGCATAATGCCCATCGATCTTTCCAATACAAGGGTTCACAGGTTTTTCAGATTGGGTAGTGGTGGTTGTTTTGGGGTTGTTTGTGGTAGTACTGACTTCCTGCTTTTTTACAGTGTAGACGCTTTTGCTGCTTGCTCTCGCCTCTGTTTGCAGTTTTTCTGCTTTTTTTTTTCTGCTAATCTTGTTTTCGTCAGTGAGAAGCTTTGAGCAGCAGCTCCCGGACACTTGAAAATCACTGGACTGTATTTCTTTGTAGATTTAACAGGCTATTGCCACAATTCTGCTAGTTTAAAGATGAATTGCTCTAGGCTACTTAGCAGCTAAGCTAAAGCTAAGTAGCAGCAAGATGCCTCCCTTGCCCACGGACGGCTACTACAAACTCCTGCAGAACATTGCAGTCTTTGAAACAAAGATCCACCGACTAGAAGTGAACATGGAGGTAAATGAACTATGTGAGAACCATACAACTTTACCATGGATTCAAAATATTGGACAAGCGCAAGCTCTAACTAGCACCACCGGGCCTACCAAGAAACAGGAGGGCTGTGTAGCAGTTAATGAATCCTCAAATGGTAGTCCTCCCTGGAACTATACAAAGCCGAAGAGGACATCATACCCTCGTGATGTGGGAGTACGACTAACAGGCAGGGCCCAGTACCCTGAGATTTGTGATGAGACTGGCTGGCCTGCATTAACACACAGGCAGAACTCCTCCTCAACCCCTACACACAGCCGGACACAGCCAAGGAAAGCTGAGAAAAGTAAAACCAGCAAAGAACTTCTTCGGCAACCAGGCCTATAACTTGGGAACAGATTTGCTCCATTGTCGCAGGATCCTAGACCTCCATCTGATGACCTGGATAAGCAGCTATCTTCTCAAAGCAGGGTAAGAACTGGAATTAAATCTGAACGTAAAAGGCCACAGGGAAAGCTACTGACTGAGCTTGAGACTTTGATTGTTGGTGACTATGCTGTAAAATATGTCAGAACGATGTGCAGCAAGAATACCAAAATACTCTGCTTTCCGACGGATATGGTCTCTAACATGAGAGACAAAATCTTGGACATCGTGGCTGACCATCCCATGGTGAAAAACATCATCGTGCATACAGAAAGCTGTGATACTGTGAAACAACAGTCTGAAGTTCTGAAGCGAGACTTCATTGATCTGTTAAACACAGTCAGCTCTGTCGATGCGGAGGTGTTTATCAGTGGCCCTCTTACACCAGTCAGAGGAGGAGATGAAAGATTCAGCAGGCTATTTGCACTGAACAAATGGCTGTCAACTGCATGTACTGACCATTCAGTACATTTTGTCAACAATTTTTACCTTTTCTGGGAGCGCAGACACCTTTTTAAGGCAGATGGAGTTTGCCTACGGGAAGGATGCCCCCGCCTAAGGAGAGCCAAGAGGAGGAGTCTCCAACCTCTTTACTTCCCTCACCAGCACCTACTTCCACCCCCTAGACTCCATCCAGGTCCTCCCACTCCATTCTCTCCACCCCATCTCCATCCTCCCCCCACCTGGAGTGTCACTGACCACATGAATGAGCTGGTCACTGCTGAAACCAAATACACTCCCCGCCGCACTCCCCTTCTCCTCCCCGCTCCTAAAAACCCTCCTCGACGTAAACCTCCTTCTCCACTGGATCTTCGTCAACGTACACCTCCTTCGCCACTGGAACTTCGTCGCGCTGCCCCTCCCCACCTTCACTACAGCTCCACAACCATCCTTTGTCTCCCCGACCTGATAAAGGCAATAATTGATATCTTCTGGGTCCAGGCTACAAGGCTAATGACACCACTGATTCTCTCCAGGAACAGTCGTTGCCCTGTATGCAGCTAGCCTTCTCAAATCCTGTCCTGATAGTTTATAGAAAAAGAAAGGTGAGGCTGCGAAGAAACATTAGTAAATCTGCAGACCTATCAAATTTAACATTCATTCCTCGTCAGCTTGTCCAAATAAAATGGGCAAATAGAGCTTTAATTAAACTTAGCTATATTAAATATCAGGTCTCTGTCAGGAAAAACATTTTTAATCAATGATTTTATTGTTAGGCACAAACTGGATGTTTTGTTTTTAACTGAAACTTGGTTAGACCAAGATAACAGTGCAGCTGTTCTTATTGAATCAACACCTGACAACTTCAGTTTCATGAGTGAAACAAGAGCACATAAGAAAGGAGGTGGAGTTGCTATTTTATTTAATGATTATTTTCAATGCAAGCAGATGTCTTTTGGTCATTTTACTTCCTTTGAATATGTGGTTATGAATTCCACTCAAGCTTTATTCCTAAACATTTACAGACCACCTAAATACTGTGCAACCTTCTTTGATGAGTTTACTGAACTGCTGTCCATAATCTGTATTGATTTTGATTGTGTTGTCATTGTTGGCGATTTCAATATCCATGTTGATAATCCCCAGGACAGAGGGTCTATAGAACTATGTGGTGTACTTGATAATTATGATCTGACTCAGCATGTAACAGGACCCACCCACAACAAGGGGCACACTCTGGACCTAATCATCACCAAAGGTTTAAACATTTCCAAGGTTGCTGTGACTGATGTTGCACTCTCTGATCATTTCTGTGTTTTCTTTGAGAGTGCAATCTCCCTGCACACAAATATGAAAACCGAGGTTGTGACGAAGCGTTACATCTCTGAACACCAGTGAACTATTTATTCAGAAGTTCTCCTCCACACCAGCCCTCTCTTGCATCTCAGTCAATGAGCTTGTAGATAACTTCAATTCTAAAGTTAAAAATGCTATTGATGCGATTGCACCCACTAAAGTGAAGGTTGTCTCGGGTAAGCAAAGATCTCCTTGGAGAAATGCCACGCTGGTCAGAATAGAGAAGAGAGAGTGTCGGAAAGCTGAGCGCAGGTGGCGAAAAACTAATCTCCAGGTTCACTGTGACATCTATAAAGAGAGACTTCGCAATTATAATTTGGAACTTAGAAATGCAAGGCAGTCCTTCTTCTCTGACATTATAACCAAAAACAATAACAATGCACGCGCCTTATTTGCTACCGTCGACATGCTAACAAACCCTCCAGTGTCAGTAACTGCTGAGCTCCAATCCACCTGGGAATGCAATCAATTTGCTTCCCTTATTTACTGAAAAAATTGAGAAAATTAGACAAGCAGTCGGTGCCTCTACATCAACTACAGGACATGTGTTGTCCCCATCTTTAAATAACATCCATTCAAATATCATGACACAATTTCATTCAATCAACCAAAGAAGCCTAGAAGACATTATACAACATCTGAAATCATCCTCCTGCTGCTTATATATTCTACCGACACACATTTTCAAAAATATTTCATACTGCCTGACCACTGATCTTCTACAAACTGTAAACACCTCGCTCCTCTCAGGTGTTTTCCCACAAGCCCTAAAAACTGCAGTTATTAAACCATTCCTAAAGAAGGCTAGTTTAGACTAAAAGTCTGGGTAGGACTCTCTGGCGCAGCACTCAACTGGTTTGAATCCTACTTGAAGGACCGAGAATACTTTGTGTCTGTAGCTAATTACACATCAGAGCTGACTTGGGTGACGTGGTGTTCCCCAAGGTTCAATACTGGGGCCTCTTCTGTTCAACATCTACATGCTTCCACTGGCTCAAATTATGGAAAACAACAAAGTGTGTTATCATAATTATGCAGACGACACACAAATCTACATAACTATATCACCATGGGACTATAATCCCAAACAAGGGCTGAGTAAATGCATTGAACAAATCAACAACTGGATGTGCCAGAATTTCCTTCAATTAAATAAAGATAAAACAGAAGTAATTGTTTTTGGTACCAAGGATGAACGATTGAAAGTCAGCGCTCAGCTTCAATCACTGATGTTAAAAACCACAAACCAAGCCAGAAACCTAGGTGTAGTTATGGATTCAGACCTCAACCTGAACAGCCATATCAAGACAATTACAAAATCAGCCTGCTATCACCTGAAGAATATAGCAAGGATGAGAGGACTTATGTCTCAACAGGATTTGGAAAAACTTGTCCACACTTTTATCTTCAGTAGACTGGACTACTGTAACGGTGTGTTTACAGGTCTCTGTAAAAAGTCAGTCAGAAAGCTGCAGCTGATTCAGAACGCTGCAGCTCGAGTCCTCACTAAGACCAAGAAAGTGGATCACATCACTCCAGTTCTGAGGTCTTTGCACTGGCTTCCTGTCCAACAAAGAATTGACTTTAAAATCCTGCTGTTGGTTTATAAAGCACTGAATGGTTTAGGGCCTAAATACATTTCTGATATGCTGCTACTTTATGAACCATCCTGACCCTTTAGGTCGTCTGGGACGGGTCTACTTTCTGTTCCAAGAGTCAGAACTAAACATGGAGAAGCAGCGTTCAGTTTTTCGGGTCCACATATTTGGAACAAGGTCCCTGAAGGCTGCAGGTCTGCTGTTGCCTTTAATTGAGCCAAATTCAAGGATCTTAATCAATTTCTGCATCTCACTACTGTATTTTATTTCTTAAACTGCAGTGCAACTTTTATTCTATTTTTTAGCTTTTTAATGTTTTACTGACTGTTTTTAATGTTGTTTTTAATGTTTAAATAAATGTTCTTCATTGTTTTTAAATCTTCTTTTCTTTTGCATTACGTTTTGATGCTTAATGGTTTTATGTGAAGCACTTTGAATTGCGCCTTGTTGTTGAAATGTGCAATACAAATAAACTGAAAATTGAAAAAAGATTGTGTGTCATCTGAGTTGGGGTATTGCCCATTGCTGAATCCATTACAGAAGTTTCCTGTATGTGTACTGATTGTTTTAGTAGTCAGGGTTGTTGTGGTGGTGGTAGTGGTAAATATTTTGTGATAATCACAGCAATTGTAGTCTTGTCTTCAGACCAAATTTCATGGCAGCGTTGGACGAAGGCTATTCCATCGGCACAGCTGTAAAAAGAATGTGGGTCATCAGGGTTGGTGTATTGCCCATCGTTTTATCCATTACAGGGATTTCCAGTATGTGTCCTGGTAATTTTAGTTGTTGTGGTTGTGGTGGTGGTAGTGGGAACTGTTGTGGAAAAGTAACAACAATTGCAGTATTGGCTTAAAGTCAATTTTGTCTGGCAGCGTTGGATTTCAGGCCTATCTCTCTCTCCTCCTCTTCTATTGAGGCTTCAGCTGTGCTGCTTTGAATAGAGAGTTGTGAGAGTTTCTCCCATAGTCATTCACCTTCTGGGACCGTAAATGTGTTACTTAAGGAAGGTAACATTAACCAACAGGACCATATTAGCCAACCCATACGTCGGTGGCAGATTGCTTTGCTGAGGGAAGAGAACATGGGATCTCTGGAGAGGACGCCTGGCTAGTTAGTTAGCTAGCTAGCTAGCTGGTTCATCTTCAGAGCTGGCTAGTTGGCTAGCTAGTCTCCGAAGCGCCCACCTACTCTTCTCAGCGAGATGGTCTCAGAGTAGGTAGGAGTGGGGCAGAGGGACCGTAGACCCAGCGCTGCTGCTGGCCACCTGCCTGCTGTTGGGCTATTTTTCTCAAACCTATGTAAGATTAGCATGGTGCAGTTTGCAACGCAGCTGGCTAACTAGTCACCCACTAAATGGGTAAAATTTGATAACTATGCTTCATCCACACACACACACTTGTAACAGAGTAGGAACGCATATTGCTTATGCCAGATAAATGACAACTTTGTTTGGATTGTTTTTTGATCAGTGTTACATGGAAGCTGAATTAGCAGGCTGCCCAAGTAGCTGGTTGGTAGCTAGAATCACAGTATATCATCTCAAATGTATGCAATATCAATTCTGTCACCCAAAAACACAGCAAGATGACATATATTATGTGTTTCTCTAGCCCACTACTCTGAGGTGATATGTGTTTGAATCCATTTAATTTGTTTTTCCTCCAGCTAACACCGTGACATGATCATGACATTGGTTATAAAAAGGTCTATATTGTGTTTTTCATTTTTTCAAAAGGCGGATGGGCAAAGAGCACCCAATACAGAACAACCAAACAGATCAAAACCCAAGAAAACGTTCCATTATGAGTCTGGTATATTTGTGATATTTTATTGATTTATTATTTCATTATTTGTAGCTTAATAATATTTTTGTATTATTTACATTCTGACACAGAGCACATAGATATATATGCAATATGCGACATAATGTAAAAAAAACACATTCACCAAAGGCTAAACATAAACCAAAGGGAACACACCTACACACATGAAATACACCAACAACTGCATAGGCCTATATGATATCCAACAACCATGAAGTTAAGTAAAGCATACAATTTTGAATGGAAGATCATCCACCAACACAGTTGTAGAAATAAGTTGGATCATCAGGGTTGGGGTATTGCCCATCGCTTCTTCCATTACAGGGGTTCCCAGTATTTGTACTGGTAAAGTGAGCTTTTGTGGGATAGTTACAGCATTTGCAGGTTCTTCTATCCACCTACACAGTTATAAAAAGTATGTCGGTCATGAGAATTGAGGTATTGTCTGTCTCCTCTTCCATTACAGGGCTTTCCAGTACATGTCTTTCTGGTTTGAGTTGTTGTGCGAGATTTGGTAGTTGTAGTGGGAGCTGTTGTGGGATAGTCACAACAATTGCAGGATTGTCTTTCGACAAAATTTGTGGGGCAGTTTTCGATGTAGGTTCTTCCACCAACACAGCTATAAAGAAATTGTAGTCGTCAAGGTTGAGGTATTGCCCACCGCTTCATCCATTACAGGGGTTTTCAGTATAGGTCGTTGTGGTTTGAGTTGCTGTTGTTATGGGAGTTGAAGTGGGGGTGGTGTGATATTTCCTGGGATTTTGACAGCAATTTCAGAATCGTTTATATGCCAAATTTGATGGGCATTGTTGGATGTAGGTTATTCCACCTCCACAGCTGTAAAAAGAATGTCGGTCATAAGGGTTGTGGTGTTGTATATTTCAAGCGACAGTGATGTTGGAGTGATGATGAAGGAATCTCCGCGGACACTGTTCTTGCTGGTATAATGAAGTTTATTACAAACAAGCAACATATGTCAAGACGGGAGTCATGAACACCCGGAGAGTCCCAAAGTCGAACAGAACTCTAACCGTCGGGGATCTCCCGATCACTTATATATGGTTGTTGTTTACGCCCCAGACTTGAGTATATAATGACGTCATAAAGAGGGCCCCCAATAAAAGACATGTTTCGGACATAGGCACAGCTACTCCTCCATCCTCCAGGTCAAGGAGCATTGCCCAGCGGGGGTACCTAATGATTATCCCATGTGTAACAACAGCAATGGATCCGACATTCCAAAGTCACAGGCCCCTTCACATATGTTATCTTCATGAATTACAGAGCAAAATATACTACAGTGGTATTGCATATCTTTTCTTCCATGACAGGGGTTTCCTTTATTTGTAGTGGTGGTGTTGATCAGGCCAGACACAGACTTGTAGGGATGGGCTATACACCAAACCTGTTTGGCACTTAAACGGGAAGGTTCTTCCATCGTCACATTTGTAAAAAATTGTTTTGTCATTAGGGTCGGCGTATTGCCCATCATATTTTTCATCACAGAATTTGACATCATGTGGAATGGTATTTTGAGCAGGATGTTCACAAACTTTTTTGCATGGGTTATACACCCAATCTGCATTGCATGTTTTGACTTTGGTGATTCCATCGAAACACCAGTAATAAGTATGTGGGTTATAACTGTTAATGTAGAACCCATTTGCTTTTCCATGACAGAAGTTTCCTCCATGTGTACTGGTAGTTTGAGCAGGCCAGTCACAGGCATCTATGCTTTGTTTATACACCAAATTTGATGGGCAGTCTCGTAAGTAGGCTGTTTTAGCTACACAGCTGATAAAAGTATGTGGGTCAGCAGGGTTTTCGTAATTCCCATCGTATTTCCCATGACAGAAGTGTTCAGGAATGTTTGCATTTGTTGTCGCAAGGCCAGGTAAACCTAAAAGAATTATAGTCAAATATGTGTTAATAGCTCTTTAACTCTGAAAGAGCACATATTTTCACTTTGCATAACACAAATGTATAAATGTAATAAATGGTGATTACATTAAAGATGATGGCATTGAATCATATAAACACTGAAAACCACTAGTCCTTCCTGATTTTCCAACAATTGTTGAGTTAAGTATATAAAGACTGTTGATTATGAATTATACATGTTGTAAACTTACCCAAGATGGCAATGATCACAAAGAGACCTTGAAAGTGACAGACTGGTTAGTATTGGTTCCAAACTAAGCGAGTTCAACATACCCAGGGAATCTTTTGGTTATCTGGTTTTTATCTGGTTTAACTAACCCGAACAACCGCGATCCCATGAAGCTGGTTTTCAACTCAGTAAATCAACCCAGATTTTCTTAATTTGGTTAAGAGCGGGTTCACATAAAAGGGGCAGTATTTGGATTATCTGACTAATCACAAACATGGACAAGTCTGCCGTCAGCAGAGCGCCGCATTTTACAAACGAAGAGAAAACTATAATATTGGACAAATAGGTAGACGTTAAACATGTAATTCATGCTGAAAGTAACACAGTTTAAACTAACAAATGAAGGAAGGACTGCTGGCAAGAAATCGCAGACTGTGTGACTGCGTAAATTAACAGATCTATAATATCACTGCTTCATATAGGGCACGATAGCTCTGGCTATAATTAAATGTGTGTATTATGGTCAATGAATGTGTTGCTTAGATGTATTCTTATAGCGTGTATGACAATATTTTAGCCTTATTCCTTAGCTGCAACTCTGACTGTATTAAACGGACTGTGACCATGTTGGGCTGATAATTCAACTGCTTGGGAAGATATCACTGGAGGTAAGTTAGGAAATATGTTTTTGTGATTTGGTTCAAATGAACCTTTAAAAAATAAAGTACATGATCAGCATGCCTTACCTGCAGTTAGAGTGAGCTTGCACATTCTGGCACTATGTGGATAAGCAGAAACAGAAGCATTTGATTAATATGCAGCGGAAAAAATATTAACACATTTATTAATTGGAGAAATCCTCACCCTGAGCTATTATTAATAAAGTGGTTCTACAAAAAAATTCAACTCAGCAAAGGTTTAGTTAAAGTATTGTAACAATTATTTTTAACACATTTCACACAAGTGGTGTATTTTTGCATATATGATGTAGCCAACAGCCATTCTCCATTCTCACCTAGATAAACATTCAAATTGTCCAATTAAGTGGCCAGAATTGAGAGAAAAATGCACACAACAGCTATCAAATGCCAAAAGTATAGGTATAGAGTAGGAAGGATATGCTGGTGCTCAGCATCTACCCACACATACATAATCCCTGATGTGACAGCAATATACATTGCAGAAAACAGGAAATCAGTGAAAAAGTAGTTTGGTAAAATCAAAGTAAAAGGTATACTTACAAATGGTGAAACAAGCACAATGTCTCTCTGCTGTGACTGATGACTGACTGATGTCTTGCTGCGATGCTTTAAATGTGTATGGAGCTGACAAGGTGTGTCAAATATGTAGGGCACAATGTTCCAATTTTGTAATTGCATACTGATGGAAACAGGCACATAAGAAAAGTGGCTGTCGGAATGTTTTGGAGAAAGATCAAACATCTAGCTAAGGTAGCACTCGGGTGCGAAAATGCATTGTTGATAGCAGACGTCAGAGGAGAACGGCCTGACTGGGAATTCAAATAACCACTTTTTACAACAGAGGTATTTAGAAGAGCATCTCAGAACGCACAACATGTTGAACCTTCAAGCAGATGGGTTGAAGAAGCATAAAACCACACCGGGCGCTACTAACAACACAAAACTGAGGCTACAATTGTCACGGGTCCTCCATAATTGGACAATAGAAGATTGGAAAAACATTGACTGCTCTTTGCAGATCATGTGCTATAAAGCACCTATTACATGACTGTTAAATTGCATTTGATTGTAAGATTCTGCTTATCTGGCCAGTGAGTGTACATTGAAATTATTTTGTAGTCCACATTTCAATCAACAAGTCCATTTTGTGTCTCTATCATGAATCAAAATAAAATTAATATCACAATGCCATTGGGTTAAACAGTTACAGCAATTAAGCCAGCCTCAATCTATGTTTTCTGCATTGAACGATATGGGGGGAAACCAAAAACACCACATTTCAACACACTTTAAAAAACAATGGATTTATCTTTCATTCTTTATCGTTCAGTTAAACTGCTGGATTTAACGTAATTTCTAGCCAGTTGCCAGTAGACTTCCTGCTATCAACAAATAAATATAAACAACATCATGACAAACATATTTTGGTCAGCAGGGTCGCCATGAGGCCCATTGATCTTTCCAATACAGCGGTTTTCAGGTTACTCAGATCGTGTGGTGTTGGACGTTGTGGTAGATGTAGTGGGGGTGGTCGAGGTAGTGGAAAATATTGTTTGATAATCAAATCCATTGTAATATTTTTTTAAGAACAAATTTGTTTTGGAGTGTTGGATGTAGGCTATTCCAGGTCTCTCTCTCTCTCCTCTTCTATTGAGGCTGCAGCTGTGCTGCTTTGAATAGAGAGTCATGTTGAGGTGTGGCTGCAGAAGAACAACAGAGCGCCATTTTGACTGCTCACATGTGCTACCTGGTGGTTGTTGGTGTGCACTGCAGCTAGGGCAGTCCTGGTTGTATGAAAATACAAGTCCCCCTTCCTCTCTCACACCTCAGAGCACCTTCCCCACCGCAGATATTGTGCCAATTAAGAGTAGCACTATCAGTAGTTGACAACACAAATTGATTCATGTAAACATATTATTGTAACATATAATGAAAGTTAACTTAAAATCTCTGTAGAGTACTGCATCCAAATACATCTTCACATAAAACTATGAAAAGGCTATGGTCTCAGTGAGTTTCACATTTACTGTAATAAGTCCAAGGAACCTTAAGGTTAGAGGTTAGATAACCAAGTCTTTCAGTAAGTCCAGTCTCATAACAATCAATTTAATTTCAATCTTTAGTATACAGCTCTGGCCACAGCAAATAATAAATGTAACCAATAGGTTTACAAAATGTGAGAGTTACAGCCATTAATCCAGCCAAGTCTACATATATATTTGTTGCATTCAACTATATGGTGATAAATAAAAAAACACTCCATTTAAACACACAATCAAGAACAACATTTCTGGCATGATCAGTTCAAAATCTGGTTTTCACTTGTAGTTCCTGGCCAGTTGCTAATAAGACTCACTGAGATCAACAAAAAATGTTAAACAACATGACATGACGTACGGTATGTCAAACACACAAATTATTGAGACAAAGTAACAATACATGTACAGAACAAGGCTAGATTCCTTTTTGAAATGAAGAACAGCATGTCACGCACATCTAATTACACAGTAATTAAAAATTCCACAACAAGAACACACCCGCTTCACACCCAATGTCCTGAGCAGCTGTGGGTGTGGGCTATCTGATTGGCACAGTTGTAAAACATTCTTGGGTCAGCAGGGTTGGCATAGTTCCCATCGATAATTCATTACGTGGGTTCACAGGTTTTGTAAAACAATCTATCCAAGTACAGCTTCACATTATACAATAAAACGACTTATTGGTCAGTTGATGTCACATTTACTGTAGTAAGTCCAGTGAATCTTAAGGTGCTTTTAAAGACGAAAAACTGGTCATAGATAAGAGGACAATCTTCAGGTACTCTTAGAAACTCTTTTTTTTTGCACAATGGACAATCTTTCAAAGGGAACACCTCTTATCTTGGAATTTGAGGTGATACTGTGTCACTGAAGATAAAAAAAATGTTTAATATTTTTCAACTAAAATGGGCGTCACATCCTATTACATCGCTGTCAAGCGCCTTTCCCTGCAGATGGCTATTCATGATTCACAGACCCCCGCCCTCCGTAAACTATCAACGGATAAATCCAAAATAAGGAAATTCACGGAGGAAAATAGAGAGTTTAATTCTGCGTGGGCGTATTAATTTGCTTTCACTGCAACGATGCAGGCGTACCTGTATGCTTGATATGTGACAAGAATTTAGCAAACAACAAAAAATGTAATGTTGAAAGACACTTACAGAACAAGCACACATCATTTGCTGAAAAGTATCAAGCTGTAGATTGAGCAAAGTATATATACTTTCACGAAGTGGATCTGGTCTCCAAACTCAACTACTGCTGCTAGTTCTGTGGCAGCTCATGAGATAGTGAGGCGTCCGTTAGTAAAAACCTATCCGTTCTCGGGAGCGTTTCCAAACTCCCCTGTCCTCGGTGCTCTAAAACTAGATAAGATAGCATACAATGCCAAGAATTGTCTTTATTCTTGTTCTATAATTTCATAAATACAACAAATTATAGTTTTCGTACACATAATATGACTGTATATAAAACTTTATAAAAGCTTTTGTGGCTCCCTACAAATTTTATTTGGTGGAAAATAGGAAAAAATTGCTCTTTGGATAGTAAAGGTTGCCTATAGCCATATGCAGCAGTGGAATTAGGCAAACTCATCTATTTTAGGATCCATTCACTGCATCTGAGGGCATCTTAGCTGTGGTAACTATGGCTCTAGTAGGGAACCATGACCACTTAACTTTCCAGTATGTGTCCTGGTAACCCCAAATTGCTTCCGTAGCTATGCCTACAATATGATGATTAGTCCTGATGGCAGGTGGAATTATGAATAGTATCCCCTGCCATTAGTGTATGAACGGGTGTTAATGGGTGAATGACAGGTAGTGTTAAAGCGCTTTGATTGATTGAGGACTAGAAAGGTGATATACAAGTTCAAGTCCATTTAGCTAGCTAACACGCAAAACATGTTTGTTTCGGGTGATATTCAAATATGGCCTTTAAATTAAGATTTATATTCAACATTTTTTATTGATGCAAACCACTGGATGGTTGAAAATGGCTGCTCTAATTAATATCCTAATTTGAATGGCTTTTTCATGAGTGAAGATTTTCCATATGATCCCATTCAAAATAAAAATCATGAACAGCTTAATAATTCAAAAAGTTGAAAAGTTAGAAATATGAAAGATCATAGCCGGTTGAACGGTTTCTGTAGCTGAAAGTATGAAGGAAGAGAAGAAGTTAAAAAAACGTATGGAAGAAATGTTTGAAGATGTTGACTAAAGATTTGAAGAACAATAGTTGGAATGCTTAACAGCATTCCGTTAGCTCAATGGCACTATCGCGAACGCCGCTGTTGAGCCATGTTTCCGTAAAGATCATGATGTTGCATTCCATAATCCTTTTGTGAGTGACGATCCGCAGCCGCAGCTCATCCATTTTGTTCGCCAGAGACCGTACATTGGCGGGGAAGATACTGTTATATGGGTTGAGCTAAGTGTTGTTAAAAACAACAAAAAGGCGGCGGCGAACCACCTTTTTTTATTATATTATAATGTCACATTGCAAGCTGTCAATTCCTTTATTGCCTGTGACCATGAAAAATAAAGATACTTGCCTAATGTAAGATAATAGCACTGCAATAAACAACAAACTACAGCTTTCAAGAAAAACCTTTCCACATTGGTGGGATAAACACATATATATATATATATATATATATATATATAATACAACATTATGATACGATGAAATGTTTATCAAAATACATAAAGTAACTATACATGCACAGAACAAGAATAGTTTCCTTGTTGAAATGAGGAACCACCTGTAAAGCGCATTTAATTACACAGTGATTAGAAATTCCCCGACAAGGTGTGGGCTATCTGATTGGCACAGTTGTAAAACATTCTTGGGTCAGCAGGGTTGGCATGAGGCCCATTGAATTTTCAAAAGCAGTTTTCAGGTTATTCAGATAGTGGTGGATGTTGTGGTAGTGGGAGTTGTTGTTGTTGTAGTGGGGTGGTTGCTGTAGTTGTAGTTGTGTTTTTTTGTGGTGGTGGTAGTGGGAAATATTGTAGGATAACGACAGCAATTGCAGTATTTTTTAAAGACCAAATATGTTTTGCAGTGTTGGATGTAGGCTATTCCAGCCCTATCTCTCTCCTTCTCTTCTATTAAGGCTTTTGCCATGCTGCTTTGAATAGGGAGTCATGTGGAGGCGTGGCTGCAGTAGGACAACAGAGCGCCTTCTTGACTGCTCACATGTGCAACCTGGTGGTTGTTGGTGTGCACTGCAGCTAAGGCAGTCCCAGTTATATGAAAATAAAGGTTCCCCCTTCTTCTCTCACACCATAGAGCACCTTCACCGCCGCAACAATTGTGCCAATTTAGAGTAGAACCATCTGCAGTTGACAACAGAAATTGATTCCGATCAACATTTTATCGTGACTTATAATGGAAGTTAACTTGAAATCTCTGTAGAGTCCGGCAGCAGCAAATAATAAACATAACCTATAGGTTTACATAAACTGAGAGTTACAGCTATTAATCCTGCTTTTGGAAAATATATTTTGTTTGTAAACCCTTTGGCTTTTCGAGAATAATGCAACAAACAGCGCTTTGAGCATTAATGTAGCTTGCGTGTCGTCTGCGGAGGTTCACGCTACGAAATGCTAAAACACTGGACCTTCATTCACGAAAGGAAAGGAGATAATTAATTCCCTAAACACCGCGGTTGTTTTTCCTAACTCCTCATGAATTCTCCTAAGCATCTTTCCTTGACCCGGTGACGTTTTCCACAGAGGTCAAGGAAAAGTGGTTAGGAATAGACGTTAGGAGGTAATTTTTTTGGACTATTCGAAGCCAAGAGCTTTGGGACGGCCGTCAATATGGTGGCGCAGAACAACTTCCGGCTCAGGCGTTGAGTGAGAAAACGACAATTAAGAGACTTGGGATGCACCCAAAGTCATTAGGCTCGTTTGAGATGAGCCAGTCCTGCGCAGAATTGATCACCGGCGATCGGCGCGCAATGCATGCCGGTTAGATTTCTGTCCCACTTGCTCTGACGTCATGCACACGTGGTCAACGATAATCTCACGAGAGCGAGATTTTAGAGCCAGGCGCCGCAGTAGCTCTTGTGAGAAAACTGTGCCTTAAAGCGTTTTTAATCATAATCAGTGTGAATTATAATCTGTTTTCCTGAAGAATGTTTAAAACCAAATCTAAACTTACTAGATGTGTTGTATTCCAAAACTTACTAGATGTGTGTATAAAAATAGCGCTTTGTGGTATATTCGTATAAAGTAACAAACCAAAAGATAACAAGTTGACCATGAAAATGAAGTTCACCAGGGAGCCACACTGACTCCCTTTTGACAAACCACAGATAACAGGTTGACCGTCTACTCCTTTTTTAAATAATGATGCACCTGCTTCAGGAGATGCAGAGCTGAATCCCGGAAGTCGGAGGTGGAGCAAATCGAAGTCATGAGCCAATCCCTGTATGAAACATGTCGCTAACGTATGGCAAATAGGTGGACTTTACGGCAGTACATAACTTTAGTATTTGCGAAAGTTGCAAGTTCTCTCGTGTGAAACTGGACAGCTAACTGGAAAACGACAGTCTGTGTGGTGGAACGCAATAGAACTCTCATCTCATGAGATAATATTTTCTGTACCTCATAGTGTGATTCAATTTGTAAAACTGTTTTGGTTTTACGAATTGAAGCCAATCACTCCAACGACTGCATGGCCCAGTGCATGATGGGAAACGCCTGGATGTCACCACATCAGAGAGCTGATTGGCTCTTAAATTTGACAACAAACACCACGTGTAATAAATAATAAACTCGAGTAGGACTTAAATGGCTCTTACTTATAGTACTTGGTAGTTTGGCTTTCTTGAGGAAATTGTACTTTCTTGATTCTTGTTCTTCTGGTTTGAACTCTCATTTTGAATCACTTATTGTAAGTCGCTTTGGTTAAAAGCTTCTGCGAAATGAAATGTAATGTAATGTCTTGTAGAAAATCCTATTTTTCTGTGTATTTGTAAAACTTAACGCTCGATTGTTGGCTGTTAGTCACAGGTTTAATCTAAAGACATATCTTGTGTGGTTGATAATAATAAAGCTTATTTATATAACACTTATCAAAACGAGCAGCAAAGTGTTTCACAGGCAGACATAAAAAGAACAAAGGATGCAGGTACACGCACATTTCTACATAAATATATATTTATAAACACATATGACCACTTCCGAACGAGGTCTGTAAATCGTGAAATGTGGATCGCAATTTTCTGGCTCCGCCCCCTGATGACCCGCCTGCTCTCGTCTACTTTACAGGCGAGGCGCAGTTCATCTCGAACGAGCCTAATGCCCGGCGGAAATTTGCGTTACTTGCGTCCATTCGCGTCTTTGCAGGTCAGAGTCAAAAAGGTCAAAATGTCCAATTTCACTTAATCGGTCCAAAAACATATTATTTAGTTGCTGCAAATAATTTGCCATTGATAATGAGTCTGCAATATAGTGGCTGGCCTAGTAATTAAATACTCTTCCATGCCAGTGCGTGGCAGTAGGTAGCTCAATAATTACCTTGTTAATTTAAGATAGTAGAATTAAATGATGCGCGGGAGAGGTTGTGGTGAAGAACGGCGATGGAGAAATATTTAAAAAAGAAAAATGCAGACTCTGAACATGGCCCTGGGCAAACGTCTAACCCAGATGAAAAGCCCAGTACGAGTGGTGGTAAAAGAAAAGAAAAAACTGTTAGAGCTCGAGGCAGTACAGTGAAAGTTATCTTTCGTTTGGATTCACTTTCACCGGGGATCTGACAGCACCGTTTGCGTTATGCTTGGTGTGTGGGGAAAAGCTATCAAACAGCGCAATGGTCCCAAGCAAGCTGAAATGTCATCTCGAGACGAAACACCCGTCACTTAACAATAAGAACAGGGACTATTTTGTTCGCCTGCGCACACAAACTGAGAAACAGGTAACTTTTATGAGGACATCCACAAATGTGTCTGAGAAAGCAAATGAAACAAATTAATAGACTTAAATTGTCAGTATATATATGCTGTATTATGCTACAATGTGACATTTTGTAACTTTTTTCGGTTGTTTGTGTGCCTTGGGATTTTTTTATTGTAAAAAATGTGCCGCGGCTCAAAAAGGTTGAAAAACACTGTGCGGCAGTCCTCCAGACGCAGTTCCTGGAGAAGTCGGGGAAATTCATCGAGCTGTGTGCGGCTACGGATAATATTATGAACCCAGACACGAGGTTCCGACGTTTGTGGCACTTCAACAACATGTACAAAGCTCTTTTTGCCGCTAGTCGGCTGTAACGTGAGCCGCTCTGGGGGGCGTGGATGGAACACAGTGCATGTCACGTTGGTTCAGCTTGAATTCTTTTTATTTCTTAGGTGCAACCATATGATATAGTGCCCTATATTTGCAACTTGTTTGCAATTGTATTTGTTATCATTTTATTTTATATTGTTTTACCGGTGTGTGTTTGTTTGTCTTTAGTTTCACTGGCCCCCAGTTTGGAAACCACTGCTATAGCCAATTTAACATTAGCATTATGGAATTAGTAAGTTAGCTGGCAAACTAGTCACCTGCTAAATGAGTAAGATTTAACAATCTCAAATTAATGCAATATCAATTATGTCACCCAAAAACCCATTAAGATGACATTTTTTATGTGTAACTCAAGCCTACTACTATAAGGTGATATGTGTATGCCTCCATTCTTTACTTTGTTTTCCACCAGCCAACACAATGACATATTCATGACATTGGTTATTAAAAGTCCTATATTGTGTTTTTCATTTTCACAAACATCGGATAGGCAAAGAGCAACCAATACAGAACCAAACATAGATCAAAATCCAAGAAAACGTGCCATTATAAGTCTGATATATCTGTGATATTTTATTGATTTATTATTTAATTATTTTTAGTGTGTTCATATTTTTGTATTAGCACATGGACATATAAGCAATATGCAACATCTGTGTCATAATGTCAGACAAATCCATTCACCAATGGCTAAACATAAACCAGAGAACACACCGATACGATTAAATACACCAACAATTACATAGGCCTATATCATATACAACAATCATGAAGTTAAGTAAGGCATGGCAGATGAATGAACATAATTAACCACAATTAAACTTTTCACATCTAACAGCAATGAAGAATTACAGGAAATTGTACATTTAACAGAATTTGACAATGTTCTAATGCGTTGCTGTGGTTTTAGGAGTTGTAGTGGAGGTGGTTGTGGTAGTGGGAGTTGTTGTGGTTGTGGTAGTGGGGGTGGTTGTGGGAGTTGTGTTGCTGTTAGTGGGAGAGGTTCAGGAATAGTCACAGCAATTGCAGGATGATCTATACACGAAATTTGATGGGCATTGTTGGATGGAGGTTCTTCCGCCTACACAGTTGTAAAAAGAATATCATCATCAGGTCATCAGGGTTGGGGTATTGTCCATTGTTTCTTCCATTACAGGGGTTTCCAGGTATCTTTCTGGTTTGAATTGCTGTAGTTGTGGGAGTTTTGGTACTTGTAGTGGGAGCTGTGGTGGGATAGTCACACAATTGCAGGATTGTCTGTTGACAAAATTTGTGGGGCAGTTTTCGATGTAGGTTCTTCCACCAACACAGCTCCAAAAATAATCTTAGTCATCATGGTTGTGATGCCCATTGCTAAATTCCATTAGAGGGCTTTTAAGTATATGTCAATGTGGTTTGAGTTGCAGTGGGGGTGATGTGATATTTTTGGGGGTTTTGACAGAAGTTGCAGTAGTGTTTATAGACCCTATTTGTAGGGCAAGGCATGATGAAAGTTCCTCCACCTAAACAGCTGAAAAAAGAATGTCGATCATAAGGGATGGGGTATTTTCAATTTTTTTTTTCATGACAGGGGATTCCGTTAAATGTACTAGTAGTTTGAGCATATCAGCGATAGTCACACACTTTTTTGGATGGTATATACACCAAATTTGATGGGCATTTGTGAATGAAGAGTTTTCCACCTACACAGCTGTAAAAAGAATATTGGTCATGAGGGTTGGGGTACTGGCCATCTTTCCTTCCATGACAGTAATTTCCGTTCTGTGTAGTTGTAGTTTGATTATGTCTGGGATGGTCACAGACATTTTTGTATGGTACATACACCAAATTTGATGGGCATTTTTGAATGAAGAGTTTTCCACCTACACAGCTGTAAAAAGAATATTGGTCATGAGGGTTGGGGTATTGCCCATCTTTCCTTCCATGACAGTAATTTCCGTTCTGTGTAGTTGTAGTTTGATTATGTCTGGGATGGTCACAGACATTTTTGTATGGTACATAAACCAAATTTGATGGGCATTTTTGAATGAAGAGTTTTCCACCTACACAGCTGTAAAAAGAATATTGGTCATTATGGTTGGGGTATTGCCCATCTTTTCTTCCATGACAGTAGTTTCCGTTCTGTGTAGTTGTAGTTTGATTATGTCTGGGATGGTCACAGACATTTTTGTATGGTACATACACCAAATTTGATGGGCATTTTTGAATGAAGAGTTTTCCACCTACACAGCTGTAAAAAGAATATTGGTCATGAGGGTTGGGGTATTGCCCATCTTTCCTTCCATGACAGTAATTTCCGTTCTGTGTAGTTGTAGTTTGATTATGTCTGGGATGGTCACAGACATTTTTGTATGGTACATACACCAAATTTGATGGGCATTTTTGAATGAAGAGTTTTCCACCTACACAGCTGTAAAAAGAATATTGGTCATGAGGGTTGGGGTATTGCCCATCTTTCCTTCCATGACAGTAATTTCCGTTCTGTGTAGTTGTAGTTTGATTATGTCTGGGATGGTCACAGACATTTTTGTATGGTACATACACCAAATTTGATGGGCATTTTTGAATGAAGAGTTTTCCACCTACACAGCTGTAAAAAGAATATTGGTCATGATGGTTGGGGTATTGCCCATCTTTTCTTCCATGACAGTAATTTCCGTTATGTGTAGTTGTAGTTTGATTATGTCTGGGATGGTCACAGACATTTTTGTATGGTACATACACCAAATTTGATGGGCATTTTTGAATGAAGAGTTTTCCACCTACACAGCTGTAAAAAGAATATTGGTCATGAGGGTTGGGGTATTGCCCATCTTTCCTTCCATGACAGTAATTTCCGTTCTGTGTAGTTGTAGTTTGATTATGTCTGGGATGGTCACAGACATTTTTGTATGGTACATACACCAAATTTGATGGGCATTTTTGAATGAAGAGTTTTCCACCTACACAGCTGTAAAAAGAATATTGGTCATTATGGTTGGGGTATTGCCCATCTTTTCTTCCATGACAGTAGTTTCCGTTCTGTGTAGTTGTAGTTTGATTATGTCTGGGATGGTCACAGACATTTTTGTATGGTACATACACCAAATTTGATGGGCATTTTTGGATGTAGGTTATTCCACCTACACAGCTGTAAAAAGAATGTTGGTCATGAGGGTTGGGAAATGGCCCATCTTTTTTTCCAGAACAGTCTTTTCCAGGAAGTGTTGCATTTTTTGTCTCAAGGCCAGGTAAACCTAAAATAATTAGAGTCAGATATGTGTTAATAGCTTTTTAACCATGAAAGAGCACATATTTTCACTCAGCCTAACACAAATTTATAAATGTATTAACAAGGGATTACATTAAAGATGATGGCATGGAATCATATAAACACACTATTAGTTATAAACTTACCCAAGCTGGCGATGATCAAACAGAGACCTTGAAAGTGACAGACTGGTTAGTATTGGTTAAACTAAGCTTAACAAGGGCCTGTACCACAAAGCGAGTTCAAGATAACCAGGGTATGTTTTGGTTATCTGGTTTAACTAACCCTAACAACCGCGATCACGCTAAGCCAGGGGTATTCAATTAAAATTCAGCAAGGTCCAATTGGAGAGAATTTCCTCATGGAAATTTCCGGAACATCAAAATAATGTCTAATTTACGCTATGGTTTAGTGCAGTATATTTTGAAGTAGCCTAGCAGTTGTATCAACTTATGTATGTAGTCTACAACTGACTGTCAAATAAAATAAAATATTTAATAATATTCAACAATATGTTTTGTCAGATTTCAAATTGAACTGCTTGAATTATAAATAATATATACTCTAAAAATAAATATTATCTCATTTCAAGAAAAATAACGGCTGGATTTAAAAAATAAAATACATAACAGAAAGCTTCTGTAAAATGTGACTGAGAAAATTAATTTAACTGAATTGTCTTTGCCCTGCAGCTTTATAAATTCAGTTATTTCCGGTGTCAAGTGATATCAACCAAAAAAGCCACGATATTATATTCTTTATCTGAGGTTATTAAAAACACTTGTTTCAGCTTTATTCCCTCTCTGTTTACATTATTGTTTGACAGTGAATTAATGTGTTGGGATTCGGATCATATTGGGCTGTTTGATCATTTATTTTCTCTGCCTTCATTTCGGATTTGAGTGGGTATGTTTGCTCAAAAGATTTGTGCTTTTTCTTTGTGGCTCTTCAAATTGCCGCTTTTAATAATCATCATGGTCTCTGAACATGTACTGTTTTTTAACTGCCCTTAGGAAGAATGAAAATGAAGAGTCCATTCTTAAAGGCTCTGGTCTTGTCCGCACTTTTCTCTTCTCTTCTTGGAGAACGCCATGTGAAATAACTTCTCCGACTGGTCTCTGTCCCGTGTGTGTTTACGTGTCACTAGAATTGCAACGCTTATCCGAATACACATATTTGATTGACTATTATCACATGATACAGTGCCGTAAAGACTAGAAAAGCTGCGCCGGTTCAAATAGAAGAGCGCCATTAAAATTGAGTAATTCTCAATTATTTATCCGGTTACAAATCCAGGTCCAGATACAACGGTGTGTGGGTCCGGATCTGGACTGCAGTCCTTCTATTAATGACCCTTGCGTTAAGTGATCCCATTAAGCTGGTTATCAACTCGGTAAATCAACCCAGGGTTTCTTAATCTGGTTATGAGAGTGTTCAGATAAAAGGGGCAGTGTTTGCAACATCTGACCAATCACAAACATGGACAAGTCTGCTGTCAGCAGAGCGCCGCATTTTACAAACAAAGAAATACTTTAATATTGGACATATACGTAGAAGTTAAACACGTATTTCAGGCTGTAGTAACACAGTTTAAACTGACAAATAAAAGAAGGACAGCTGGCAAGAAATGGCCGACTGTGTTACTGCGTAAATTAACAGATCTATGAAATTACTGCTTAATATAGGACACAATAGATCTGACTATAATTACAGAATTTTTTTCGTTCGCTCTCATGTCCGTTTCACACTGCCGGGCTTACAGCTGATTGTATAAGACTAAAATATTGTCACACATATCATAGGAATACATCTGCAAGATAATAACTAGCCAGAATACACACATGTAATTATATACAGATATATCTAGCACTAAATGAAGCAGTGATATTCTAAATCAGTTAATTTACACATTTACACAGTTCTGCGATTTCTTGCCAGCTGTATTTTTTTGCATTGGTCTGTTTAAACTGTTTAGTTTAGTCTGAATTATCGCTTTGACTTCTTCCTAATTGTCTAATATTAATTTACAATCTACGTACCGAGCTTTGATTGGTCAGGAGGCGGTGCTTTTACACGAGTTGATCTCTTATGTTTAACATAACCTCCTGCGGAGCGAGTTAGGTGTTCAGCATAAGTAACCATGGCGATCTAAGAAGTGAATGTCTGTCATGGAACTGAAAACCCAGAGTTAACACTGAAGTTACCTCGCAAACCCCATATCCTGCTTTGTGATACAGGCCCCAGTTCAGTCCACCCAAAAATAAACAATAACAAAATCTGAATAAAAACACAGGAATTATAACTTTTTTCTACTTGTCTGTAATATTACAGTTTGTTTTTATTTGTTCAGGTTAATACGATAAGAGTCTTTGATATTTCTGCTGTCACCCAATTACATTGGAGTTCAATGGAATTTTGTTTTACTTTTTTTAAATAAAACAGTAATACTTATTCTTGATAATCAACACCGTGTGATGTGTGGATTATCAGGAGTATGAAGTGAATTCCATTCAATTTAACTATTATCTGAGAGTCAAAAGCATAGGTAAACAAAACAAATTTCAAATAATTTCAATACAAATTCATTAATCCACTAAGCAATTTGATTTTTGGCAAGTGCAAGTGAAGAAGCTGTTTAAGATCATGTTGGGCTTAAACAGATACCAGATACCGCTGGAAGTAAATTAGAAAATATGTTTTTGTAATTTCGTTAAACTGACCCTTTTAATTAATATAACAATATGTACTTGATCGGTGTGCCTTACCTGCAGTTAGCGTGAGCTTGCACATTTTGCCACTATGTAGATGAACAGAAAAAGAAGCATTTGATTAATATGCAGCAGAAAAAAATATGAACAGAATTATTTATTAGACAAATCCTCACACTGAGCGATTATTATTAAATAGGTCCCACAAAAAAATTGTATTTCAAGTCAGAAAATCCCACAGCTTAATATACAAACTTGCTGCATCGTCTTTAGAAAGTGGATCAGTTTCATATTCTGTGGTGTGTCCAGCAGTGCCACTAAGCAGTTTGTGGTTTTACTTAAAGTATTGGAAAAACTATTTTTGACAAATTTCACACAACTGGTGTATTTTTGCATATAAGATAAAGCCACAGCCACTGATGTTGTCAGCTCCAACCTAAGTATTTAAGGGATATTCTACATTCTCACCTAGATACACATTCAAATTGTACAATAAAGTGACCAGAATTGAGAGAAAAAATTACAATACAGCTATCAAATGCCAAAAGTATAGGTATAGATTAGGAAGGACATGGTGGTGCTCAGCATCTACCCACACATACATAATCCATGTATGTGATATATGTATAGCAATATACATTGCAGAAAAAAAGGAAACCGGTGAAAAAGTGGTTTGTTAAAATCAAAGTAAAAGGTATACTTACAAATGGTGAAAGAAGCACACACTCTCTCTGCTGTGACTGATGACTGACAGATGTCTCGCTGCGATGCTTTAAATAGGTAGGGAGCTGATCAGGTGTGGCAATTATGTATTATTAATTATGTACGTCACAATGTTCCAATTTTGAAGAAAAGTGGCTATCGTTGTGACTGATTTGGTTTATTTCAAAGGGTTACTAATGACACAATATTTGGATACTTTCAGATCAGGGGACATTTTGTGATTATATGGGTTGATTAAAACGACAAAAAGATGGTGCCAATCATTTCATAATGTCACATTGGAAGCTATCAATTGCTTTACTGCCTGCACAAAACTCAATATTTATTTTGAGTGACCATGAAAATAAAGATGCTCGCCTAATAAGTAAGATAATAGCAATGCAATAAACAAAAAAGATATATATATACATATATATACAGATATATGTAATACAACATTATGATACGATGTAAGGTTTATCAAAATACACAAATTGTTGAGACAAAGTAACAATACATGGACAGAACAAGGCTAGTTTCCTTGTTGAAATGAGGAAAAGCATGTAAGGCACATCTAATTACACAGTGATTAAAGGTTCCCCAACAAGAACACACCCCCTTCACACCCAATGTCCTGAGCAACTGTGGGTGTGGGCTATTTGATTGGCACAGTTGTAAAACATTCTTGGGTGAGCAGGGGTTGGCATAATGGCCATTGATATTTCCAATACAGGGGTTTTCATGTTGTTCTGATAGGCTACTGCTGGTTTTAGTGGTGGTTGTTGTGGTCGTGGGAGTTGTGGTGGTGGGAGCTGTTATGAGATAGTCATAGCAATTGCAGTATTGTCTAAAGACAAATTTTGTTTGGCAGTGTTGGATGAAGGTTATTCCAGCCCTATTTATCTCCCTTTGTCATGTAATGATGCTATTTTGTTTCGTTAACCTCTTGGAGTCTATTAGCAACTGACCAGGAACTACAGGTAAAAACCAGCCATTTAACTAATCATCCCTTATGGTGCTCTTAAGGTTCCTTGGACTTACTAGAGTAAATGTCACACTGACTGAGCATTTTGCCTCTTCATTGTTTGATGTGAATATGTATTTGGTTGCAGTGCTCTACAGATATTTCAAGTTAACTCACATTATAAGTCACGATAAAATGTCCATAGGAATCAATTTCTGTTGTCAACTACAGATGGTGCTACTCTTAATTGCCACAATTGCTAAGGCGGTGAAGGTGCTCCGTGGTGTGAGAGAGGAAGGGGGGACTTTTATTTTCTAATAACTGGGACTGCCGTAGCTGCAGTGCACACCAACAACCACCTGGTTGCACATGTGAGCAGTCAAGATGGCGTCCTGTTGTTCTACTGCAGCCACACCTCCACATGACTCTCTAATCAAAGCAGCACAGCTGAAGTCTCAACAAAAGAGGAGAGAGATACAACTGGAATAGCCTACCTACATACAACACTGCAAAACAAATGTGGTCTTTAAAAAATACTCCAATTGATGTTGTTATCCTACAATATTTCCCACTTCCACCACCACAAAAACCACAACAACAACCACTACCCTATCTGAATAACCTGAAAACCGTTGTTTTTGAAAATGCAATGAGCCTCTTGCCTAACTGCTGACTCAAGAATGTTTTTCATCAGTGCCAATCAGATAGCCCACACCCACAGCTGGGTGGGTCTGTTCTTGTTGGGCAGTTTTCAATTATTGTGTAATTAGATGTGCTTTCCAGGCGGTTCCTCATTTCAACAAGGAAACTTGTCTTTTTCTGAGCATGAATTGTTACTTTGTCTCAATAATTTGTGTATTTAACACACCTTACACCATGTCATGATGTTTATTTATATTTGTTTATCTCAGGGAGTCTTATAACAACTGGCCATGAACTACAGGTGAAAACCAGCCGTTTAACTGATCATGTCAGAAAGATAACTCCGTTGTCCATGATAGTGTGTTGAAATGTGGTGTTTTTGATTTTCCCCCATACAGTTAAATGTAGCAAACATAGATTTAGACTTGGCTAGATTAATGGCTGTAAATCTCAGTTTATGTAAAGCTTTAGGTTATGTTTTTTATTTGTTGTGGCCAGAGCTGTATTTTTAAGATTGTAATTAATTAAGTGTTTGGTGTTTTGTTGTTTTTTTGGTTCCTTGGACTTACTCCAGTAAATTTGACACTGACCGAGCATTTAGCCTCTTCATTGTTTGATGTAAAGATGTATTTGGATGCAGTAGAAATAGATTATAATCCCTTTTCTATCATAAAATGTCTTAAAGTAAGTGCTTGATCAGACTTTATTGTCCTGAGTGATGTGATTTGTATGGTTATTATGTATTTTTTACGATATATTAATATTCAGTTATTTTTGTGATGTTTTCACTCGCTCCGTTCAGCTCGACCCCCAGAGCTTCAGAGATGATCTTCCTCACACATTCTGATAGTTTACTGTTGTCGAGCTTCTCCCTCAGGCTGATGAGCTGTAGATTCTGGCCCCTGTCTCTATTAGCGGCATCTTTGACGGCCTGATGGTAGTTCTTCGTACTTTTTAGTGCTTCTCTCCGCCATTTGGCAAAGCTGGTTATCATCCTCCAACTGAGAGATTCGATTTTCTGCTTCTTCCAGGCGAAGCATTATTCTGTCTACGTCGGTTCTCAGGCCAACGCTGGTCTCATTAATCTCCATCATATCTGCTTGCAAAGCCGTTAAAAGCTTCCCAACTTGCTCCATCTCCTCCATGGCTTTCACCAGGGACTGTTGCATAGCCAACAGCACACTTCCCTCGTTGCTTATGCCCTCAGGGTTTGCTAGTTGAATATTAGCACCACAAGTATTGGCACTTTGTTTGGCCGATCTCGTTGACATATTGCGTGAGTCAACGGCTCTCTTAGCTCCAACAGTGTTTAACTATAACTTTCATAATGCTGTGTTCACACCAAAAGCGTTGCAAATTTTTCGCGCGAGTAGGTTAAGTACAAAGTCAATGCACAGACGTGAATGGATGCAAATAACATGACTTTCTGCCGGGCGGTGCGAATGGCGCAGTGCGAATGACACAACGTGAAAAATTCTCTCCATTCGCGCAAGTTGACATTTTTCAACTCGGGCGAAACATTTTCGTGACGCTGTGTTGCGAAAGCCAATCAGCGATGAGATTCTCCGCCCGTCATCACTGAAAGCATGAATATATTTTATGAAACTGCCGCTTACCGGAGACAGATGGACAGGTGCTCCGCAGCTGAGACGGAACGCCTGTAGTTGGTGTCCAACCGAGAAATCCTGGAACCGATCCGAGCCAACAGGTCATCAAACTGGCTACTGGTCAGCCTCATGTAGCGCTGGAAGCGGCAGTCATCCAGACACAGTTCCTGGAGAAGTCGGTGAAATTCACCGAGCTGTGTGCGCCTATGGATGATGATATGAACCCAAACATGAGGGCGTTTGATGTTCCAACGTTTGTGGGACTGCCTTTTTAACCTATATGCACAACAAAAAAATTACTTTTATTTTAACTTCTCTCCCCGCTCTGCCTAAAAGTACCTGAAGATTGTTCCCTTCTCCACGACCAATTTTTGGTCTTTAAGGTTAGAAGTTAGACAGCCAAGTCTTTAAGTAAGTCCAGTCTCATAACACTCAATTTAATTACAATCTTAAGAATACAGTAGGGGTCACTAATAAGCGGAGCGCGGTCCAGGTCTGGACCCAGACACTGTTGTATCTGGACCCTGGACCTACAACCGATAGATAATTGATGGTAAATGGACCTATACTTGTATCACACTTTTCTAGTCTTCCAACCTCTCAAAGCGCTTTAACACTACATGACATCATTCACCCATTCATATACTGATGGGAGGGGCTAAGGTGCCACCTTCCCATCAGGAGTAGCTACCATTCACACACCGTAGGCACAGCTACAGGGGTTATTTGGGGTTAAGTGTCTTGCCCAAGGACACATCGACATGGGCTAGTGGAGCCAGGGATTGAACCGCCAATCCTCTGATTGGAGGACGACCCTGCTCACCACTGAGCCACAGTTTAATTTTCATGAAGCGCTTCTATTTTAACGGGCGTAGCTTTTCTAGCCTATACGGCACTCGTTCAGTGGTCTAGGAAACACACCGACCAATGTGATGCATTGTAAACCATATCACGTGATGCTACTCGGCCAATCAAATATGTGTATTCCGATAAGTGTCGCCCTCAACTCGAGTGCGCTATTCACACACATGGGAGAGAGAGCCAACTTGAGTCAGAGAAGTTATTTCACATGAAGTTCTCCAAAAAGAGCAATGTGGAAAACGAGACCAGGGCCGTTAACCAAGAATGGACAGACTTGTATGTTTATTCTTACCACGGGCAGTTCAAAACCAGTTTGTCTCCTATATGTTCAGATACCATGGCGATTATTAAAAGCGGCAATGTGAAGCACGACTTGGAGACAAAGCACACATCTTTTGAGCAAACGTACTCACTCACATCCGAAACAAAGGCATAGAAAAATACACCTTAGAAACCAATATGATCAGAATCCTAACACATTAATTCACTGTCCAACAATGATGTTAACAGAGAGGAGAATAGAGCTGAAACATGAGGTTTCCTTAACCACAGATAAAGTCCCTACACACAAATATCTCCTTTTAGAAGACAAGAATATAATATTGTGGTTTTCTTGGTTGACATCACTTTACCCTAAATTAACAGAATTTAAAGCTGCAGGACAATTCAGTTAAATTCATTTTTGACGATTAAGTACTTAAAATTCAAATTTCTTAAATGCATCCCTTATTTTACTTGAACTGAGAGAAGAACATGTATTTATTACTATATTATGTATTCAGTTCAACTTGAATACTGACGATAAATATTGTTGAGATATTATTCAATCAAACTTTCTTTATTTGATTTGATGATCAGTTGTTGACTATGTACAAACAGGCTAATTCAATACATATGGCACTAAATCATTGCGCAAGTTCAACATTATTATGATGTTCTGGACCTTTGTATGAGAAAATTATCTCTAACTGGACCTAGTTGAATTTTAATTGAATACCCCTGGTATACAGCTCTGGCCACCGCAAATAATAAACATAACCTTTAGGTTTACATAAACTGATAGTTACAGCCATTAATCCTGCCTCGTCTAAATCTATGTTTGCTGCATTCAACTATATGGGGAAAATCAAAAACACCACATTTCAACACACCATCAATAACAACGGAGTTATCTTTCTGACATGATCAGTTAAACGGCTGGTTTTCACCTATAGTCCTTGACCAGTTGCTATGAGACTCTCTGAGATCAACAAATATAAATAAACATCATGACATGGTGTAAGGTGTGTTAAATATACAAATTATTGAGACAAAGTAACAATACATGCACAGAACAAGGCTAATGTCCTTGTTGAAATGAGGAACAGCATTTAATGCTCATCTAATTATAAAGTGATTAACAATTGTCCAACAAGAACAAATCCACTTCACACCCAATTTCAATGGGCAGCTGTAGGTGTGGGCTATTTGATTGGCACAGTTGTAAAAACATTATTGGGTCAGCAGGGTATAGACATGAGGCCCATTGAATTTTCAAATACAGCAGTTTTCAGGTTATTCAGATAGGATAATGGTGGATGTTGTGGCAGTTGGAGTTGTTGTTGTAGTGGTGTGGTTGTGTTTTTGTTAGTTTCTGTGGTAGTGGTGGTGGTGGTGGAAGTGGGAAATATTGTAGGATAACAACAGCAATTGCAGTATTTTTTAAAGACCACATTTGTTTTGCAGTGTTAGATATAAGCTATTTCAGCCCTCTCTCTCCTATTTTGTTGAGGCTTCAGCTGTGCTGCTTTGAATAGAGAGTCATGTGGAGGTGTGGCTGCAGTAGAACAACAGAGCGCCATCTTGACTGCTCACATGTACTACCTGGTTGTTGTTGGTTTTCACTGCAGCTAGGGCAGTCCTGGTTGAATGAAAGTAAAAGTCTCCCCTTCCTGTCTCACACCGCAGAGGACCTTCATCCCTGCAGCATTTTTGCCAATTAAGAGTAGCATCATCTGTAGTTGACAACACAAATTGATTCATATAAACATTTTATCGTGACATATAATATAAGTTCATTTGAAATCTTTGTAGAGCACTTCATCCAAATACATATTCACACAAATTGTAGAGGCAAAGTAACAATACATGTCCAGAACAAGTCAAGTTTCATTGTAGAAACGGGGAACGACATGTAATACACATCTAATTACTCAGTGGTTAAAACTTACTCACTCCAAAGAATTTTCACAGTATCATTGAACTCTATGTCCTGAAATAAGTATCACACACACCCAATAGGGCAAGAAACTTTAGGTTACTTGTGTAATCCTGGTTCTCTGAGTAGCATGAGTGCCTGTCTCGCATTGGGAACGCCTATGGCGTGACCTCATCAGAAGCTCCTATTGCATTCTGCCAGCCAGGATTGGTTTGAACTAAGCCGTCAGTGTCAAGGAGGGCGGAGGCCCTACCCCTATAAAAGACCTTGACGCTACACTGCCACTTATTAAAAAATGCTCACCTCTTCCTCGGAACGAATGAGCAAGGAGGTTGGTCTGGTGAGACACTCACTCATGCTACTCAGAGAACTGAGGTTATGCAAGTCCCCTAAAGTTCTCCTCAAGTTCTTTTTCATAGCATTTGTTTCTTGTCTCACACTGGGAAAATACTGTCACCAGGAGGGAAAGACTTTTTTTGCCACAAGCTTTTCGGAGCTGATGCTCTCGGCAGAGTCTGAGCCTGAGGTTTCAGCATCCTAGGGATTCTGAAAGTGGGAGGTGGTTGCGCCACTGCCTGGGCGAGCAGCCACCATAGGCTCCACTGGGTACATGTTGTGAAAGCCGTGGCTCTCCATTCCGTCACAGTCAAACATGGAACTGCCTGTCACAAGATGCTGCTCTCTGTACGGCTTATTGCGCCAGGAGACAGCAAATTCCTCCAGTAATTCTGGGAAAACCGTGTATGTATTTAATGATGTTTATGTAACTTAGTTGTTGTGCTTAAGTCTGTGTTTTATGTGTTAACTGGCTGCAGGACACATTTCAATAAGGTTAAAGTTGAAATTTTAGCCAGATTCAAACAGAGGGAAGTAGAAGGTCAAGTAACAATTAAAAGATGCAATGTAAAGTAACTCACACATAACACAATACATAAGAGCAGCTTCTACTTATTTTTCCTGACATTTAAAGGCTCACAGCACTTCTAGTCCAGGCTGATGTGATTGAAGCAGCCAGTAAAACGTAGTAATTTTTCACCTGAATTGTGATGCGTAGCCATGCGCAATTATGAATCCATTGCATTTCTTGTCAAGACCCGAACTGCTTAGCTGGTTGAGACAAATGATTGGTTAAGGTTAGGCATTGACTGTGTAGTTAGGGTCAGGATAGGTCAATGGTCAGAGCATAGGACTTGAACATATCTTGTTACAGCTACCTAGCCTGTTCAATCCTAGCGCTTGAAGTACACACAGGGCAGGTCTTGATAAGAAAAGTAGTAAGATTCATAATAACAGAGCCACACAATAAGCCTTTTGGCCTTCAGTTTGTATAAGTCTTTCCATTTGTTTAACCTGTTAGATTTTTACTCAAACTTTGCATATTTTGTCTCACAATTTTGTATTGTGCAAACAAAGTATTTTGTTTGCAGGTTTTTGATTGACTAACTCAGCTGTTTTTTTGCCAAAGTTTGTACCATGTGTTCTTTGTTTTTCTGTCTGTTTTTTTCCTTCTGTGATGAGTAATAAAAACATGTTTTATTGTTTAAATAGTACATGTAAAATTACAGAAATCGGTGGTCATTCAAAGTGTATTTTTTAAGATAAAAAATGTATTTCATATATTTTAAGGGTAGCTAATAGTATTTGCACACAAAATGTATTTACTGAGTAAATTACTGTGGAAAGACATTAGAAGGTCACATATTATGCAAAATTAACTTTTCCGTGGCTTATAAACATATATATGTATCCCTGGCGTGTTTACAGACCACCAAAGTGTCAGAAAAGACCATTCTCTTTGTCTCCTGCTCCACCTTGTGATTTGCTGACTATCACGAACCTGCAAGAGCAGCACGAGCAAATCACACTACTCGTTTTGTTGTTGGCTGCAAGAACCAACAGAAAAATCATATAACTTGCTGCTATCATGGATTAACCTTTTTAAGGTGTTTTTAGGATTTATACTCAAATGTTAGTCAGGAAAACTGTAAACGAGGGTCAGTAACATTACACAAAAGGGTTCACTTAAAACTTAGGCTCAGTATGGATCTGTGCCTGCTGTCTGTGACCCATCTTCAAACTTAGAAGCTTTTAGTTTTGCCATTTTATGTTTTAGTTACTGTTTATTTAGCAGACTGTTTGCCTATTTGTTAGTATGCTGCGCTGCTAATGCGGCTAGCTTAAATTGCAGGGCCACAGGCTGGAGAACCCCCACAGGCGGGGGCGGCCGAGGACATAATTCAGCAGGACTAGTGATGTAGCGGGAAGTGAACAGGTTAGGACTCAAAGGGATATTACTATGATGGGTTACAATAGGAGTGACAGGGTCCCTTTAAGAGCGGTATCGTAACCATGGTAAGGCAACGTCATTTTGGGGTAAAAGGTGAAGGGATAGATAGCGACAGAGGTGTGCAGCCAAAAAGAGACGCTTGTCGACTGAGTTGATCCATGCACTCCTACAAAATGGCATTGAAGAACTCAACATAGTGTCAGTAGTTTTCAATAATCTTCTAATACTGTGCATATATCACCTAGTACGATCTTAGTTTTCATCAAGTTTTTGTGAGTAAAATCTCTGCAGTGAACACGACTTTAATAATTAATGCATGGTTTATTCCATAGGGACAGATGAGCATACTGAACACAAATAAACTGTAAACAGCTATACGATAGTATCAGAGTGCAGTGGAGTCAAACTCGGTGACTGTCACACACTGCCACCTCCAGTCACCTCACCTGGCAAATCTTTACCACCTGCACATAAAGTTTGTGTAAAGTGTAGAAATAAAGCCAACTACTACCGCTTGCACACAATCACTCAATATCCCCATTATCAGTCCTAATTATAATGCCAAAAGGAAACATCTATAAATATATTTTATTCACCTATCAAACTTCCCTTTTTAAATGATATCCAGGGTGGTGGATACACTGATTGTCATTTTTGGACAGTCTGAGTCCTGTAAACATAAATACTGCGGTGACACTCTTGATGTGTAATATCAATGGATACTGATGATGAGGATGTTCTTGAAAACTATGACTTTTCCTCCTGTCATACTTACCATCATACACCTTGATATTATGACTTAACAATATTATCTAACACTGAATCTACAATGTTTTATGGGTAATCTGAGTGACCCAATGCTCGGTCCTGAAGCTGCTCTCTGAGGTTTTTCTAAATCGCCAGACGTTCCTCACAGTATGAGAAACTAACACAGGAGAAGATGCGCCAGTATAACCAGTTAAAAAAACTGGTCGATTTAATATCTTGACTATGAAAATGTAAACATTTACTACAAGTAAGTAATACTGACACACATTTATCAGTTTTACATTACTTTTTAATGTTTAGGTGTAATATATTATCACGCTGCAGTGTGCATCGCCTCTGTTCTGTGTCAGGGCTGAGCTCCTCCGCCTACACATGAACACAAAAGCACACACACACACATGGAACGAAGTCAGCGAACAGACCAGAGACGCAGACAGGCTGTGAAATGAACCAGGTAAAGTGAAGAATACTCAAGTTGAACGAGTCAAACAACTATGCTTGTTACTGTAAGATGTAAAAAGTTGATAATTTAGCAATTGACCTCTTTACTAAGAATAAACATTTAACAAAAGCACAAACACAAACACAGCATGCTTGTTTGGCTAATAGCAAAGTCTTACAAACAAGGTGAAACAAAAGCTGTTCACGTAGTCTAACTGTTTAGCTAGTTTGTTCTTGTAAACTTCTCTGCTGGCTGAGACAAAGCAGCCCCTCCCCTTCTCTACCAGTGGTACTTGCAGGAAGTGCATCAGCAGAGAGAGGACAGGAGAAATGACTGATTAAAATGTTTGTGTTCTTCACTTTTTAAATTTCATTCAGGAATGTTATTTATTTTATTGACATTTTAGATTTGTTTGGAATGAGATACTTACTTGATAATTACTTGATATTGTGACTTTGCTGTTATCAATATTGCTGTTCTAGAAACCTGAAGTTATAAATAACTTCTAATCCTGTTCAGAATGTATTGTTTTTGAGATAGATAGATAGATAGATAGATAGAGTGAAGGAAATTATTATTTGATCCCTTGGCGATTTTGTAAATTTAGTCACTGACAAAGAAATGAACTGTATATAATTGCAACGGTAGGTTTATTTTAACAGTGAGAGACAGAATATTCCCCAAACAATCCCAGAAAATCACATCATACAAAAGTAATAAATAGATTTTCTGATTTCATTGTGTGAAATAAGTATTTGATCCCCTACCAACCAGCAATAATTAAAAAAGTTATAAAAGTGTTTTATGAAAATTCAAACGAGTGATGGGGAACCAAAATGAAGAGAAGACCGATAAGAGTAGCTCCTGGTAGTAATGAGATCCTAAAGGTACCCATTTCTACAAGAAGGCCACTGTAGTTCTTCAACACGCTTGGAAAGGGAGGGTGAACAAAGGGTTAGGTGTGTTGCAACTTGCACACTCACCACTAGATGCCACCAAATCATACAGTCTAATGCAATTGTTTTTAACACTACAATTCACTAAAATGACTAACTCATACTGCAAATGAGCAGAAATTTCGTTTTGATTATACATGGTTACACATTGTGCTTTAGTTTTTTTACTTTGAGATGGAAAGCACTGTAGGTGACGGGGCAGTTTCATAAAGTAACTACTACATAGCCCACTTAAGTCCCTATATCGTGATTTTGCTGTTGAAAACATTAGTTTTCAGCAGTGTTGCTGCTCTAGAAATATTTCTTAATATTTAAATTATAAATAAATTCTAATCCTGTACTGAATTTATTCTTTTTCAAAATTATATAAATATTTCTAAAACCAATTATTTATTTATAATAAAAAAAACTAAGAGTAGCTCCTAGTAGTAATAACATCCTAAAGATACCTACCACTACCTGAAGACCACTGTACTTCTCTGACACACTTGGAAAGCAAAGGGTGAGCAGTAGTCTATTTAGTGTTTTGCAATCTGCAACCTCACTCGATGCCACTAAATCTTCCACACTGCATCTTTAGTGTCCAATGTAAATGCACAAAAAATCCTTCTTGATAATACATATTTATACATTCTACATGTTAATACATTGTGTCATAGTTTGTTTTACTTTGGGAAACTACAATCTTACAGGAAAATGTAGGTAGACAGGGCAGTTTCATAATGTAACATCTAAATATCTTAAATGATTGGCGTTAAACCTTGGCTTGCTCTGTTGGTCCATTTAACTTTATGCACATGTGACAAAGTGCGTGAGAACTCACTATTGGGTTTCAGAGTCCAAAGGAGGAGGTGTCCAACCATTTCCTCTATATACACACTGAATGATGTCAGCAGTGACATCATGGGGTTATACTAAGTGTGGAGGGGTGGGGGGGTGGGGGGGGTAGATTATGTAGAGGTATGTATTGGGGTTGATTCTGATTTGTTGTGCATGTTTGCTGGGTATACCATATGTTGGACTCTAGGTTAGTCTAAGTTACCTTAATGATGAGTCGAGATTTATTCAGTTCAGTTAACTGTTTGTTTGTTTTGTTTCTTTATATGTTTGGTTACACGTGTAGCATAGCAACTAATGGAAATAAACACTTTTGGTTTTCTGGACAACGTATCTTGTGTCTGCCTCCTACCACTTTCAAAGCCACTCCGGTCAGGCTTCTCCACAGAACACTTTTCCATTCCTTGTCTATGTTGTGTGAATTTTGTTTTGCTTTCTTAGGATATGTCCATTCCAGGTTGATTCAGCATTTTTCTTTGTCGGGTACTCATTGTTCTTACTTCTTAGAAATTGCACCACTTGTTGCTCCAGAGTGTGCAGCTCCTCAGGTGGTGCATCCTCACCTTGTCGATCCCTGGCTGTAGACCTGGCATAACTGTAATGCTTAGTTTCCAGCGCAGTGATGACAAAGTTATCAGCCTGGGAGTACTGCTCCAAATCATAAATCCTTTGTTTCAGCAGTTCATTCCTCTGGTATCTTTGTTTGACTGTGGCCTTCAGCTCACGGACCTCCTCCATGAGACCCATGAGGTTATTTTGATGTTTTACAACTTTGCTGATCTCCTCTGACATAAAATTGAGGGATTTTTTAATCCCTTATAATTCCTCCGCCAGTTTTTTGGTTATAATCATCTTTTTTGTTTGTTTTTCCAAGGTCACAAAATAAAAAATCACTCTGCGCTCTCACTTCGTTAACCACACCAAGTTCCCAAAATTTCCAAAAACAAAAAAATGTATTACTGTTTAATCAGCAATGATTAAATATGAGGTCTATTGAGGAGGAATAAGAGCTGCTTGAATCCATTCATCTAAAATGGTGGCTCGTGCACAACACGAGGCTTGGTGTCTCTCCAGATTCTGCAAATTAGTAGTTATCTGCCTATTTGTCTCAAGTCTGTTCACTCAGTACAGTCTTGCATACATTTCATACAGCCGACAAGAACTTCTGAAAATTGGTTTCGACAACTTGAAAAGCTCTATCGACAATCATTCCAGAGATTGTCAAGACACCGGAGATGACCAATCCATCTCCGCCGGCCGGAAGGGCTCGCAGGCGGTGTCGAGACTGTAAAAAAAGGCGGGGGAAGAGAGGAGGGCTAAGCTAAAGCTAACTCCGCATCAGCTATCTCTACTCAGCATCTTCCTCGCCAATGTACGGTCTCTGGCGAACAAAATGGATGAGCTGCGGCTGCGGATAATCACTCATAACAGGATTATGGACTGCAACATCATGATCTTCACGGAAACATGGCTCAACAGTGGCGTTCCCAATGGCACCATTGAGCTAACGGAACACTACATGCTCAGGGCAGATAGGTCAGCAGACGACTCCGGTAAGGCGGGGGCCTGTGCATATATATAAACAAAGCTTGGTGCATGGACACTGCTGTAATCGAGAGTCACTGCTCTGTTAACTTGGAATATCTCATGGTTAAGTGTAGACCTTTCTATCTGCCCAGAGAGTTTACATCTACTGTTGTGACTGCAGCATATCCCCTGGATGCTAATGCTAAGCTTGCAATGAAGGAAGTGCATGCTGCCATTAGCAAACTACAGACTAAACACCCGGAGGCTGCCTTTATTGTTGCGGGTGACTTCAACCACTCCAACCTGAAGTCTGAAGTCCCCAAATTTTACCAACATGTCTCCTGCCCCACGAGAAGAGACAAGACCTTGGACCATGTTTACACCAACATGGCTGAGGCATACAAAGCCATTCCCCTCCCCCACCTGGAGCAGTCGGACCATCTCTCATTGTTCCTACTCCCCAAGTTCACACCACTCATCAAACGTGAGAAACCATCAGTGAAAACAGTTAAAGTGTGGCCAGAGGAAGCAGACTCTACACTACAGCACCGGTTTCCACACACGGACTGGAGTATGTTTGCCACTCAGGCCACCCTGGACTCTCACACGGACATAGACTGTTTTGCCTCCTCCATTCTGGACTAACGTCAATGTGTCCTGACTCGAACGGCGTTAGCTACTATTGTCCTGAGTCGAACGATTTCCGGCGTGACGCACTTTCCGGTCTTTTCGCGGCATTTTTCTTCGGCGATCGCCATCAAAGTAACTAGTATTCATTTATACATATCAAAGAATCTACGTGTCAAATTTCATGAATATATATGGACGTTTACGTGTCTAAATACTCTAGGAAAGTGACTTTGATGAGAGAAAGCAGTAAGAACACTCGGGCGACACTCGGGCGACGATCTTTACTCTGAAAAGTATCTCTGTATTTTCATCGTACTGCTAATATGAGTTAGCATATGAGTGTATTTTATAGCTAGCTTTACACTACTTTGTCTAGCCAATGAAAATATAGCATCATGTGTGACGTAATCTGTAGTCGAGGGGAGGGAGGGAGAGGGCAGGCAGAAATGTTTGATGTCTGAAGTTGAATAGCGGGAAAAACTATCAGAGAATCGCAGTGTGTTAAAGGCAGGCAGCTGTTTGTTTGTAGCTCTGAAACAAAGGCAGACATAATAAAAAAACATTTTTTTCTTGTTTTTCATAAGCCAGGCTACGTTAAGTATATTCATGAACAATGATCTAATAAGTGATGCAAATTGTGTGTGTGTGTGTGTGTGTTTGAGAGTGAGAGAGACTGTCTGTACATTTGTTGAAAGTCAGCAGTGGCTCTTATGATTAGACATATTGTTTATGTAGATAATCCTCCAATATAATACAGTGCTAGGTTATATATAAGGTTCACCAAAATGTCATGTTTTTGACTAAATTTCTCTCTTGTGTGGTTTGTGTTCCTGCCCGAAAAGATAGAGAACAGAGACAGAGAAGGAAGAGGAGAAGAGAGGAAGAGGGAGAAGAGAGAGAAGCAGAAAAGAAGAAGCAGAAAAGAGTAGAAAGAAGCAGAAAAGAAAAGAGAGACGGCAGACAGACAGACAGACAGACAGACAGACAGAAGGAAGAAAAGAAAAGAGACGACAGACAGACAGACAGAAAGAAGAAAAGAAAAGAGACGAGAGACAGAAAGAAGAAAAGAGACGACAGACAGACAGAAGGAAGAAAAGAAAAGAGAGATGGCAGACAGACAGAAGAAACGATTAGAAAAGAAGTAGAAAACAGAAGGTAGACGTGGTGGATCAATTTCAGGGAGAGGCACCACCATCGCCTTACTGTCCGGACCCCAGACATCATCGACCGTGGGAGGGCATCCTGCGCCAAGAGGGGGCCGATTGAGGAGTATTTCAGGCTCCTCACCACCACCCTGGAGGAGCACGGGTTGAGGGAGAAACCCCGTCAGGTATATAACTGCGACGAGACAGGGTTTCAGCTGGACTCTTCAAGGAGAAAGGTTATCGTGCCCCAGGGGACTAAACACGCTTACAGGCAGGCCCAGGGAACCAGGGAACATATCACCGTCCTGGCCTGCCTCAGCTGGGGAGGATGTCCCCCCTTTTATAATTTATAAGGGGGGATATCCAGGGGGCCCCTATAACAAGGAAGGGGTTCCCGATGCCCTCTATGGGAAGTCGCCAGCAGGGTACATGGACAGTGAGCTTTTTAGGAAGTGGTTTGTCGGGCACTTCCTGAAGTTCGCCGTGCAGGAGCACCCGCTGCTGCTCATCATGGATGGACATCAGTCCCACCTGGATCCAGAGCTGGTCCGGGCGGCACAGAGGAAGGGGATCATTCTCTTGTGCCTGCCACCACATACATCTCACATCCTTCAGCCTCTGGATGTGAGATTCTTCGGACCCTTGAAGGCAGATTTCTCTGGTGTTACAGGAGATCTGTCGGCATTGAGCGACTCCTTCTTGGTTTCTAAGAAGGAGTTTTCAAGGGTCCTAAGAGACTCCTACCAGAGGGTGAAGGATCGGAGAGTGGTGGTGGCTGGGTTCAGGAGGTGTGGCCTCTACCCTCTGGACCCAATGGCCATTGATTGGTCACGGGTCATGCCGTCCGGGCCGCGGCGTGGGACCTCCTCACCTCCTAACCTCCTCTGCCAACCCCATCGGCATCTTCCTGGGCTGCGTCTGATGTTGCCCTTCCCTCCCAACATCCCCAGCCCCTTTCCCCCATCACCTGAACCCACCCCCAATACCCTAAATTATAACCGGCACACCGGTAAGGTCAGGAGGAACACCACCAAGGCCAGGTTGCTGACAGCCCAGGAGATGTCCGACGTCATCGAGGAGGCGGAGGACCGTGCTGCGAGGAGGGAGGCCCAAGCGCTGGCCAGAAAAGACCGTGAGCAGCAGCGGGCCGGAGTCGGCCCGGCAGCCACTTCCTCTACCCTGTCTGGCGGCTCCCGCCCCAGCCGCAGAAGACCAGTGTCCCTCGGGGCTACTTTAGCCACCAGCTCCGGTCTTTCCATCACCAGTCCCTCATCCCGCTCGGCCCCTTCTTGTGCCTCCCACGGTCCCCGGCTGCCTGCCTGTAGCAGCACAACATCGCTCCTGAGCCTGCCTGCTGAACACCGCCACCTTCCCCTGTCTCCTGGTCAGCGCACACCTATTTTGCATTTGAATTCACGTATAAATCTGAATGTATTAACTATTGTGATGCATATACATTATCATGAGTATGTATTTTAGTATTGTAATAATAAAATATGATTATTATTTTAGAGCCATCAACATCGGAAGCGGGATGTGGCCTCCATGGGTCCCAAACTCATCCCTCTCCCTCCCACTGTAAATGCTTTTTATAACCTGGAAAAAAAACAAGCAATATTATAACATGATGATGACATTAGCCGTGATGAAGACTAAACAAAACATGTTTATGCTTTTTCTGTTATTCATACAGCTTCCAAACCTGCAGAGACGGGACCGTCGTCATCCAGCTCCTCTTATGCTGGACCCACGACATCCACCGATAGTGTACTTAATGTTAGCTTTCTTTGTATGCCAACCCAAAACTAAAAAAAATAATCTGTTAATAGGTCACACTCCCGAAAAGACGGAGGCAACCGTTTGGGTGTGTGGCCGGTGCAGGGAACCTGATCCCCCCGAGAGCACGGAGGGATTGGTGTCGTGGGTCCAGTGTGACAGCTGCCACACGTGGTATCACGCCATGTGTGTCGGCTGGGACGAGGAGCTGGATGAGGAAGATGAATATTTTAAATGTTATTTGTGTCCTGATTTTTAACTTAATTTTGTTTTTGTTTTTGTTTTGTATGTATTTAAATAAATGTTGTATCATCTTTTCAATGATTTGCACGAGTCATTTCTCTTTTGCTTTGACAATGTAGCTTTTCAATCATGAATACTTGTGTTTTTAGTTGTAATATATATCTTACCCTGCACTGTGTGTTATGATAGTAATTGTTATATATAATATGTGTGCAGGATTGTTAAATTTCATGAATCAGCTGGTTTTTTGCAAGTGATTGACATGAGAAGAGTTTAACAAAAAATCCAGCAGGTTATAATATTCACTCAAATGGAAATTACGGAGCTTTTATTACATAGTTTTGAGTTGTTGAAGCGTGATATCTTATTGTGAAGGACAGAACTACGGTCCCGGATGTGTTGACAGCACTGATGGTCATTTTGGTGACCCTGGAACAAGTTAATATCCCCGAAAAACCATCAGCGCCCGGTGTTTACTACGAGGATAAAAGATCGTTCGACTCAGGACAATAGCGGCGTTAGCTTCCTTTTATCGGCTCTAGTAAAGTCAAAGCTAACTCTAAAAATTAAAACTAAACTTGGCTGGAAAGGTAAGAAGTTAAAGTTTAGTTTAACACCATTAAATCGGCTGAAAACGTTATACGATAATTTTTATCAATATTTTAAGTGGAATTTTATTGGAAAGTTAGCTAACAACAGGACACAATGCCGTTACTTGACATTCTGGGTAGAATTTAATAAATAATAAATAAATAAATCTCACTTTTACTTAACCAGAAGTTATTACAAGGTTTTATGTGAGTGAGCTTGAAGTGAATCTTGCTTTATCATTTCATGTTGGTAATATTCAGCAGGAGTAATATATACTTCCAAAATACAGCCCCTAATATGTAGATGCTATATCTTAACCCATCAGTGGGATTCAAGCTTACAGGTGATCATATATTCATCATATATTCATTCTTCGATATTTGCAGCTGTGGTTTACAGACGACCTGTTAGAGCAGACTTTTGCTATTATAATAACTATTTACTAGTTTTTTGTTGTTTGGTTTTGTTTGTAGGCCTGCAAGTGTGAACCCACTATCTCAGATTGTCATTTTGTTTTTTTTCTCAGACAACAGAACATTAAGCCAGATCTGTGCTTTAGTTGGTAAGTATAAAAATATCAAAACTGAAATTGATATACCAAATAACTTGGCTGTGGATAACATCCAACATGTGTTAAACATCCTACACTTTTCATGTTGTTTGGAAAAAAAGCTATTTAAGCACAATTTATGCCAAACAATGCTTTATTTAGTGTACTGTGTTGTAAGGAATATTCCTAAAGTCCTATGAGGCAAGAAGACATACTGAAGGGATGCAATCTTGCCTTGTTGACAACAAAGTCAGCATTAGTACACAACTTAAAGTCACAATACAATATACATTTTAAGTTCCTTGAAATATTAAATAAGGAAACAACTTGTCCACCAACATAAAGTACTTGAATTGATTTTCAGAATTGAACCTTGAAATCTCTCTCTACCCCTCCCCCTCCCCTTCCCTCCTCACCCTCCTTCCACTCCTGGCCTCCTTCCTGTCTGCAGCATCCCCATTGGTGACTACTTGCTAAATCAGAAGTGTAAGTTTACCCAAATATATTATGATATGAAACTGATATTTCACTGGTTAACAGTTTTTTTTTTTTTTTATATATATATATATATAAACTGTGAGTGACTATTAGTGACCCCTGGTTTAGAATGTCCTCTTACTGCCTCATAACTAGAATTACATTATATTAAGGAAGTATAAAGTAAATTATCTAACGAGTCAATTTATCTAACGCGTCAATTTCATTGGTTCAATGTGTGTCTCTCCCCTACCCAGCCTCACTTCCTTCCAGTCCTTCTGGCCTCATCCTTCCTGTCTCTAACTGCGGACCATCACTGTTGGTGACTCTGTGGTGACTCAACAGTAAGTTCACAAACATGAATGACTTGTTCAGATAAATCAACACAGTGTCTCATGAAGTCTGTAAATACAGATATTTCGTATACACTAAAACACAGAGACTTGCAAAACCGCCCACTGAGTAGATTAATTTAATGACACCAGTGTGTTTTCCATAAATCTAGCAACAACTGGAAATGGTGGATGTTTTTACACAAGACATTCCAATCAGACAACATTTTAATGGCATTTTAGCTTTTGGTAGAAGTGGCTTAATTAGATTTTTTTATATTCAAACAACTGTCTAATGTATGTTTTTTTTGTCTTACATGTGTCCTACTGGCCAGCATCTCTCCTCTCCTGTCTTTCCTTGTATCAACTCTGTTTACACACTGGTTTCTCTGACTTTTCTGTCAAATCTACTGCTCTGTCTTTGATTTTGGACATTCCACCTTTGTATCCCTCTTCTATCCCGCTCTGATCTATATTTGGAATTTTGAAACGAACTTTGGTGAAACAAACTGTGATTGCCCGACATTTGGTTTCAGGTTTATTGGCACCTGGTCTGTCTTTTTGAATGGTCTCTGAGAGTCTCTCTTCTCTCACGCTCTACCTGTTCTATCTTTTACAGATCTTTTGATCTTTCCAATTTGCAATAAAAATATTAAAGAAAATATATAAATAGTTTTACAAAGTACACAAACATTTAAAATATACTATTTGGAAGAAAAGGACATCTCCAATTAGTAATTGAAACTGTTACAACACTAGTTTGAACATAACATTGAAACAAATTTGATTTCAAATCCATACAAATTATTTTGCTGTAATTGAAAATTTTACTTTTATCACATTGGACTTTAAAAGGAAAAACTTTATTCGAAATTGAATTGTGTACATTTTTGTAGTAAAAAAAATCCATATTTAATACTACTTTAGTTCCTGAACTTCATTGCTGTTTTGGAGAACTGTAGGTTTGTACCCAAAGGTTTGTTTTGATTGCAAATATCTTCACATTTGACTTCACACATTTAGTTTTTGTTTATTCAGCTAGTCCAAGTAAGTGTAAAAATAATACCACTACATATCTTCTACTAATTGACCCAGATTCACTCAGTTGTATCTCGTCATTGTATTTTAGCTATTAGCTTCTTTGGGTAATGCAGTTCAACTTCCAATTCTGCCACTTTTAAAATTCAACTACCAGGTTTTTCAGCAGTGCAGTTCTTGGCTTTTGGTCCAAACCATATTTTCAGGAAAGTCATTTTAAAATGTCCACATTTTTACATTTACTACTACCACTACTACTACTGTGACAGTAAAATCGTTTAGCTTCCATCTTTTCCTGGATTGTAATTCAGCTCTGAGATTATTTAGAGGATACGGTTTTGCTTCCAACTTTTCCAGTTATACATTTCAACGACAAGGATTTTCAGCAGTTCAGTTCAATGCTTTTGGGCTTCAACCATTTTCAGCAGGTAGTTTCCCTTTTTTTTTATTTTCAACTAATTTCAGCTATTTTTAGCTATTTTCAGCTTTTTTTCAAATATTTCATCTTCAAGCTTTCAGCATTCCAATGCATTTTCAGCAGGAAATCCATTTTCTAATTACTCGACTTATTCTCCATTTTCTGCACAGAAGTTTGCCGCCTAACTCGTCCCGCAGCATTGCCAACACATGCATCAAAATACATCAAAACGTGCGGCCTGATTGGTAATTGTGTGGAATGACTTTTCTAAGAGATTTGCCTGGCCGTTTCACTGAAAAACGCGAAAAACAGCGAGAAATTGGCCCATTCACTTGAATGGGGTTTCGTCGTGAAGAAAGCAAAATTACACAAAAAAACACTCATCTTTGGGACCATAGTGACTCGCCATTTTTATTTAAAGTTTCAAACGTTGACAAAACTCTGGACTTTATTTGGCCAAATGGGCATTTTGATAGCTAGCACAGTTTTCATGTCATTGTTCAAGTTTCAGGAACATTTTGGGACCGTTTCAGATTTCATAATGGGTGTGTATTGCACAGAATGTTCAGACCTAGAGTGGAGAGGTAACTGCCAGAGTGTAGAGGTGCTTCAGAATCTTCACTCTTCATACATCATATCAGGTCAAAACGTAGGAAATCTTGAGCTTGTCGTTCATATGTGTCGATGGAATCCGGAGACATTTTCTTCTCTGACCCTGAAAGCGACGTAGTCCAACCAACTGCTCCATTGGACTCCATGTAAAATCTGACACAATTTTATCAGAGGAAGCAGACTGCACTACTTTTCAAAAATGCTTTGAAGCTCACATTTCTAAACCCCACAAACATATAAAGGACATCTCCGCGTTCGCCAGTTTTAACTCTCTAACAATCCCCATATTTTGGTGTTCAGAGTCATGTTTTTTTTATAAAAAGCAGGAGTTTGACAGTTTGTTTTGCTGTAAATCAGTCTCCTCGATACTTGCTCAATCAATCTGCCTCTCCCCCAGCTGCTGCCTCACCATGGCAACCAGTCACACACACACACACTCAGGGACACGGGTGATTGACATGAGCTAATTAGTGCAGTTTGACACACAGACACTGATTTTCATGCTAGCATGGCGCGACAGGACAAGATGGCTGACTGACTGTGTGTGCACGCAAGTGCGCGTGCGTGTGCATGTCACCTCAAATACAGAGATGAGTGGAGCGACAGCTCCGCATTCTTAAAACCCTCACGGTCACATTTTTAACTCCACAAATATAACAAGTATATCATCGCGTTCGGCAGAGTCTTTCCTCTCTGTTGATTATAATATTTGGGTGATTTGACTCATGTTTTTGCCTTGGAAGCCGGCATTTAACAGATGGTTTTGTAGAAAATCCACTCCCAGTCTTAATATCTAGTCTGCCTCTTCACCCTGGTGCCCCAATCACCATGGTAACCAGTGACCTGTGTCTGTGAAGCAATAGCTGCTTTCAAGTTCAAGATGTCCATCACAAATACAGAAATGACACCTCAATAACACATCTTACTACTGGTAATGTTGGCGTGTATATATTGTACCTCAATAACACATCTTACTACTGGTAATGTTGCCGTATATATATTGTATCTCAATAACACATCTTACTACTCGTAATGTTGCTGTATATATGTATTGCAACATCTTATGGCAGTAGCAGGCACACAGTCAAAATTTCTTGCGAAATTTTCTAGTTCATCTTACAATGCAGTAGGCGGCTCCTGTCTTTGAAATACATACCTTCATTTTGAAGGATTTTAATGTCAGCTTGTTTCCACACTATTTTCTGTCTACTATCTCACAAACACTTGATAGACAAAGAACAAACATACAGAAACCAAACATAGAACAAAATCAAACAAATTGTGTCAAGGGATTTCTCATGGTATTTTATTTGATCATTACCAATTTATTAATTGGGTAGTATTCATTTACATTTGTACATGAAGTACTTTTATATTATATTTATATATAGAAATGCAATTTGCAACGTCTGTCATATTAAAAGACAAAATACAATCAGACAATGGCTAAATACAAACAAACAATACCACACCCATAGAATACGGTTAGATACACCAACAATTACATTCAATTAAGTTAGGCATGCCAAGACATGATGCTCTACACAATATATTTTTCATTTGCGCTCATGAAAAGATGATACTTTTTTCACAAATTATTTAAATCAAATATAGGCTAATTAAAAATCAGTGATTTTATCTGGTCTTTCAAATTTGGGTGGGTGTTGTTGTGATGTGGTAGTTGGAGCTGTTGTGGGATATCAACAGCATATGCAGTTTTGTTTGAAACCCCTATATATGGAGCAAATTCGCAAGCGGGCTTTCTGATTAGTACATTTGTAAAACGTTCTTGGGTTAGCAGGATTGGTGTAGAGCCCATAATTTTTTCCTTCACAAAGGGTTTTCAATATGTGTCGGAGTGGTTGTCGTAGTGGGTGTGGTTGTGGTAGTTGTGGTGGTGGTAGTGGGAGCTTTATTGGGATAGACACAGCAGTTGTGGTATTGGTTGTATATCAAATTTGATGTGCATTTTATGATGTAAGTTCTTCCATCTACATAGACGTAAAACGAATGTTGGCTATAAGGGTTGGGGTAAAACCCATTATGCTTTTCTTCACAGGGGTTTGCAGTATGTGTCAGAGTGGTTGTGCGAGTGGGGTTGGTATTGGGTGTTATTTTGGTAGTGGGGATGGTTCTGGGAGTTGTGGTTGTGCTAGTTGTAGCTTTAGTGGTGGTTGTTGTTTTAGTGGGGGTGGTTGTTGGAGTTGTGTTTGTGCTAGTTGTAGCTTTCGTTGTTGTGGTTGTGGGGGTTGTTGTGGGAATTGTGGTTGTGCTAGTTATTGTGGTAGTGGGGGTTGTTGTGGGAATTGTCGTTGTGCTGGTTGTAGCTTTAGTGGTGATTGTTGTTGTTGTTGTTGTAGTGGGCGCTATTGTGGGAGATGTGGTTGTGCTAGTTATTGTGGTAGTGGGGGTTGTTGTGCTAGTTATTGTGGTAGTGGGGGTTGTTGTGGTTGTGGGGGTTGTTGTGGTTGTGGGGGTTGTTGTGGGAATTGTCGTTGTGGTTGTTGTTGTGGTTGTGGGGGTTGTTGTGGGAATTGTCGTTGTGGTGGTTGTTGTTGGAGTGGGGGCTATTGTGGGAATTGGGATAGACACAGCAGTTGTGGTATTGGTTGTATATCAAATTTGATGTGCATTTTATGATGTAAGTTCTTCCATCTACACAGACGTAAAAAGAATGTTGGCTATAAGGGTTGGGGTAAAACCCATTATGCTTTTCTTCACAGGGGTTTGCAGTATGTGTCGGAGTGGATGTGGGAGTGGTGTTGGTATTGGGTGTTATTTTGGTAGTGGGGGTGGTTCTGGGAGTTGTGGTTGTGCTAGTTGAAGCTTTAGTTGTTGTGGTTGTTGTGGGAGTTGTGGTTGTGCTAGGTATAGCTTTAGTTGTTGTGGTTGTTGTGGGAGTTGTGGTTGTGCTAGGTATTGTGGTAGTGGGTTTTTTTGTGGAAATTGTCGTGGTTGTGGGGGTTGTTGTGGGAGTTGTGGTTGTGCTAGTTGTAGCTTTAGTGGTGGTTGTGCTAGTTATTATGGCAGTGGGGGTTGTTGTGGGAATTGTGGTTGTGCTAGTAGTAGCTTTAGTGGTGGTTGTTGTTGGAGTGGGGGCTGTTGTGGTTGTGCTAGTTATTTTGGTAGTGGGGGTTGTTGTGGGAATTGTGATAGTGGTAGTGTGAGCTGTATTGGGATGGACACAGTACTTGTGGTTTTGACTATATACCATACTTGATTCACATTTTATGATGTAAGTTTTTCCATATACACATTTGAAAAAAGAATATAGGTCATAAGGGTTGGGGTAAAACCCATCATTCTTTCCTTCACAGGGGTTTGCCGTATGTGTCGCAGTGGTTGTGGGAGTGGTGTTGGTAGTGGGTGTTATTGTGGTAGTGGGTGTGGTTATGGGAGTTGTGGTTGTGCTAGTTGTAGCTTTAGTGGTGGTTGTTGTTTTAGTGGGGGTGGTTCTGGGAGTTGTGTTTGTGCTAGTTATAGCTTTAGTTGTTGTGGTTGTGGGGGTTGTTGTGGGAGTTGTGGTTGTGCTAGGTATTGTGGTAATGTTTTTTTTTGTGGAAATTGTCGTTGTTGTGGGAGTTGTGGTTGTGCTAGTTGTAGCTTTAGTGGTGGTTGTGGGAGTTGTGGTAGTGGGGGTTGTTGTGGGAATTGTCGTTGTGCTAAGTGTAGCTTTAGTGATGGTTGTTGTTGTTGTAGTGGGGGCTATTGTGGGAGTTGTGGTTGTGCTAGTTATTATGGCAGTGGGGGTTGTTGTGGGAATTGTTATCGTGGTAGTGTGAGCTTTATTGGGATGGACACAGTACTGTTGGTATTGGCTATATACCATATTTGATTTGCATTTTATGGTATAAGTTTTTCCATTTACACAGTTGAAAAAAGAATATAGGTCATAAGGGTTGGGGTAAAACCCATCATTCTTTCCTTCACAGGGGTTTGCAGTATTTGGATGGACACAGTACTTGTAGTCTTGGCTATATACCATATTTGATTTGCATTTTATGATGAAAGTTTTTCCATATACACATTTGAAAAAAGAATATAGGTCATAAGGGTTTGGGTAAAACCCATCATTCTTTCCTTCACAGGGGTTTGCAGTATGTGTCGTTGTGGGAGTGGTGTTGGTAGTGGGTGTTATTGTGGTAGTGGGTGTGGTTATGGGAGTTGTGGTTGTGCTAGTTGTAGCTTTAGTGGTGGTTGTTGTTTTAGTGGGTGTGGTTGTATGAGTTGTGTTTGTGCTAGTTGTAGCTCTAGTTGTTGTGGGAGTTGTGGTTGTGCTAGTTATTGTGGTAGTGGGGGTTGTTGTGTGAGTTGTGGTTTTGCTAGTTGTAGCTGTAGAGGTGATTGTTGTTTTAGTGGGGGTGGTTGTGGGAGTTGTGGTTGTGCTAGTTGTAGCTTTAGTTGTTGTGGGGGTTGTTGTGGTAGTGGGGGTTGTTTTGGGAATTGTCGTTGTGCTGGTTGTAGCTTTAGTGGTGGTTGTTGTTTTAGTGGGGACTATTGTGGGAGATGTGGTTGTGCTAGTTATTGTGGTAGTGGGGGTTGTTTTGGGAATTGTCGTTGTGGTAGTGGGTGTGGTTATGGGAGTTGTGGTTGTGCTAGTTGTAGCTTTAGTGGTGGTCGTTATTTTAGTGGGGGTGGTTGTGGGAGTTGTGTTTGTGCTAGTTGTAGCTTTAGTTGTTGTGGTTGTGCTAGTTGTAGCTTTAGTGGTGGTTGTTGTTTTAGTGGGGGTGGTTTTGGGATTCACGTTTGTGCTCGTTGTAGCTTTAGTTGTTGTGGTTGTGGGGGTTGTTATGGGAGTTGTGGTTGTGCTAGTTATTGTGGTACTGGGGGTTGTTGTGGGAATTGTGATCGTGGTAGTGTGAGCTTTATTGGGATGGACACAGTACTGTTGGTATTGGCTATATACCATATTTGATTTGCATTTTATAATATAAGTTTTTCCATTTACACAATTGAAAAAAGAATATAGGTCATAAGGGTTGGGGTAAAACCCATCATTCTTTCCTTCACAGGGATTTGCAGTATTTGGATGGACACAGTACTTGTAGTCTTGGCTATATACCATATTTGATTTGCATTTTATGATGAAAGTTTTTCCATAAACACATTTGAAAAAAGAATATAGGTCATAAGGGTTTGGGTAAAACCCATCATTCTTTCCTTCACAGGGGTTTGCAGTATGTGTCGCTGTGGTTGTGGGAGTGGTGTTGGTAGTGGGTGTTATTGTGGTAGTGGGTGTGGTTATGGGAGTTGTGGTTGTGCGAGTTGTAGCTTTAGTGGTGGTTGTTGTTTTAGTGGGTGTGGTCGTATGAGTTGTGTTTGTGCTAGTTGTAGCTCTAGTTGTTGTGGGAGTTGTGGTTGTGCTAGTTATTGTGGTAGTGGGTGTTGTTGTGTGAGTTGTGGTTTTGCTAGTTGTAGCTGTAGAGGTGATTGTTGTTTTAGTGGGGGTGGTTGTGGGAGTTGTGGTTGTGCTAGTTGTAGCTTTAGTTGTTGTGGTTGTGGGGGTTGTTGTGGGAGTTGTGGTTGTGCTAATTATTGTGGTAGTGGGGGTTGTTGTGGGAATTGTCGTTGTGCTGGTTGTAGCTTTAGTGGTGGTTGTTGTTTTAGTGGGGACTATTGTCGGAGATGTGGTTGTGCTAGTTATTGTGGTCGTGGGGGTTGTTTTGGGAATTGTGGTAGTGGGTGTGGTTATGGGAGTTGTGGTTGTGCTAGTTGTAGCTTTAGTGGTGGTTTTTGAGGTAGTGGGTTTTTTTGTGGGAGTTGTGATAGTGGTAGTGTGAGTTGTATTGGGATGGACACAGTGCTGATGGTATTGGCTATATACCATCTTTGGTGCGCATTTTATGATGTAAGTTTTTCCATTTACACAGTTGAAAAAAGAATATAGGTCATAAGGGTTGGGGTAAAACCCATCATTCTTTCCTTCACAGTGGTTTGCAGTGATTGTGGGAGTGGTGTTGGTAGTGGGTGTTATTGTGGTAGTGGGTTTGGTTATGGGAGTTGTGGTTGTGCTAGTTGTAGCTTTAGTGGTGGTTGTTGTTTTAGTGGGTGTGGTTATGGGAGTTGTGTTTGTGCTAGTTGTAGCTCTAGTTGTTGTGGGAGTTGTGGTTGTGCTAGTCACTGTGATAGTGGGGGTTGTTGTGTGAGTTGTGGTTTTGCTAGTTGTAGCTTTAGTGGTGGTTGTTGAGGTAGTGGGGGTTATTGTGGGAGTTGTGATAGTGGTAGTGTGAGTTGTATTGGGATGAACACAGTACTGTTGGTATTGGCTATATACCATCTTTGGTGCGCATTTAATGATGTAAGTTTTTCCATATATACAGCTGAAAAAAGAATATAGGTCATAAGGGTTGGGGTAAAACCCATCATTCTTTCCTTCACAGGGGTTTGCAGTATGTGTCGCAGTGCTTGTGGGAGTGGTGTTGGTAGTGGGTGTTATTTTGGTCGTGGGGGTTGTTGTGTGATTTGTGGTTTTGCTCGTTGGAGCTTTAGAGCTGATTGCTGTTTTAGTGGGGGTGGTTGTGGGAGTTGTAGTTGTGCTAGTTGTAGCTTTAGTTGTTGTGGTTGTGGGGGTTGTTGTGGGAATTGTGGTTGTGCTAGTTATTGTGGTAGTAGGGGTTGTTGTGGGAATTGTCGTTGTGCTGGTTGTAGCTTTAGTGGTGGTTGTTGTAGTGGGTGTGGTTGTTGGAGTTGTGTTTGTGCTCGTTGTAGCTCTAGTTGTTGTGGGAGTTGTGGTTGTGCTAGTTATTATGGTAGTGGGGTTTTTTGTGTGAGTTGTGATAGTGGTAGTGTGAGTTGTATTGGGATGGACACAGTACTGTTGGTATTGGCTATATACCATCTTTGGTGCGCATTTTATGATGTAAGTTTTTCCATATACACAGCTGAAAAAAGAATATAGGTCATAAGGGTTGGGGTAAAACCCATCATTCTTTCCTTCACAGTGGTTTGCAGTGATTGTGGGAGTGGTGTTGGTAGTGGGTGTTATTGTGGTAGTGGGTTTGGTTATGGGAGTTGTGGTTGTGCTAGTTGTAGCTTTAGTGGTGGTTGTTGTTTTAGTGGGTGTGGTTATGGGAGTTGTGTTTGTGCTAGTTGTAGCTCTAGTTGTTGTGGGAGTTGTGGTTGTGCTAGTCACTGTGATAGTGGGGGTTGTTGTGTGAGTTGTGGTTTTGCTAGTTGTAGCTTTAGTGGTGGTTGTTGAGGTAGTGGGGGTTATTGTGGGAGTTGTGATAGTGGTAGTGTGAGTTGTATTGGGATGAACACAGTACTGTTGGTATTGGCTATATACCATCTTTGGTGCGCATTTAATGATGTAAGTTTTTCCATATATACAGCTGAAAAAAGAATATAGGTCATAAGGGTTGGGGTAAAACCCATCATTCTTTCCTTCACAGGGGTTTGCAGTATGTGTCGCAGTGCTTGTGGGAGTGGTGTTGGTAGTGGGTGTTATTTTGGTCGTGGGGGTTGTTGTGTGATTTGTGGTTTTGCTCGTTGGAGCTTTAGAGCTGATTGCTGTTTTAGTGGGGGTGGTTGTGGGAGTTGTAGTTGTGCTAGTTGTAGCTTTAGTTGTTGTGGTTGTGGGGGTTGTTGTGGGAATTGTGGTTGTGCTAGTTATTGTGGTAGTAGGGGTTGTTGTGGGAATTGTCGTTGTGCTGGTTGTAGCTTTAGTGGTGGTTGTTGTAGTGGGTGTGGTTGTTGGAGTTGTGTTTGTGCTCGTTGTAGCTCTAGTTGTTGTGGGAGTTGTGGTTGTGCTAGTTATTATGGTAGTGGGGTTTTTTGTGTGAGTTGTGATAGTGGTAGTGTGAGTTGTATTGGGATGGACACAGTACTGTTGGTATTGGCTATATACCATCTTTGGTGCGCATTTTATGATGTAAGTTTTTCCATATACACAGCTGAAAAAAGAATATAGGTCATAAGGGTTGGGGTAAAACCCATCATTCTTTCCTTCACAGTGGTTTGCAGTGATTGTGGGAGTGGTGTTGGTAGTGGGTGTTATTGTGGTAGTGGGTTTGGTTATGGGAGTTGTGGTTGTGCTAGTTGTAGCTTTAGTGGTGGTTGTTGTTTTAGTGGGTGTGGTTATGGGAGTTGTGTTTGTGCTAGTTGTAGCTCTAGTTGTTGTGGGAGTTGTGGTTGTGCTAGTCACTGTGGTAGTGGGGGTTGTTGTGTGAGTTGTGGTTTTGCTAGTTGTAGCTTTAGTGGTGGTTGTTGAGGTAGTGGGGGTTATTGTGGGAGTTGTGATAGTGGTAGTGTGAGTTGTTTCTGGATGAACACAGTACTGTTGGTATTGGCTATATACCATCTTTGGTGCGCATTTAATGATGTAAGTTTTTCCATATATACAGCTGAAAAAAGAATATAGGTCATAAGGGTTGGGGTAAAACCCATCATTCTTTCCTTCACAGGGGTTTGCAGTATGTGTCGCAGTGCTTGTGGGAGTGGTGTTGGTAGTGGGTTTTATTGTGGTAGTGGGTGTTGTTGTGGGAGTTGTGTTTGTGCTATTAGTAGCTTTAGTGGTGGTTGTTTCAGTGGTTGTGGGAGTTGTGGTTGTGCTAGTTGTAGCTTTAGTGGTGGTTGTTGTTGTAGTGGGGGCTATTGTGGGAGTTGTGGTTGTGCTAGTTATAGCTTTAGTGGTGGTTGTTATTTTAGTGGGGGTGGTTGTGGGATTTATGTTTGTGCTAGTTGTAGCTTTAGTTGTTGTGGGAGTTGTGGTTGTGCTAGTTGTAGCTTTAGTGGTGGTTGTTGTTTTAGTGGGGGTGGTTTTGGGATTTATGTTTGTGCTCGTTGTAGCTTTAGTTGTTGTGGTTGTGGGGGTTGTTTTGGGAGTTGTGGTTGTGCTAGTTATTGTGGTAGTGGGGGTTGTTGTGTGAGTTGTGGTTTTGCTAGTTGTAGCTTTAGTGGTGGTTGTTGAGGTAGTGGGGGTTATTCTGGGAGTTGTGATAGTGGTAGTGTGAGTTGTATTGGGATGGACACAGTACTGTTGGTATTGGCTATATACCATCTTTGGTGCGCATTTTATGATGTAAGTTTTTCCATATACACAGCTGAAAAAAGAATATAGGTCATAAGGGTTGGGGTAAAACCCATCATTCTTTCCTTCACAGTGGTTTGCAGTGATTGTGGGAGTGGTGTTGGTAGTGGGTGTTATTGTGGTAGTGGGTTTGGTTATGGGAGTTGTGGTTGTGCTAGTTGTAGCTTTAGTGGTGGTTGTTGTTTTAGTGGGTGTGGTTATGGGAGTTGTGTTTGTGCTAGTTGTAGCTCTAGTTGTTGTGGGAGTTGTGGTTGTGCTAGTCACTGTGGTAGTGGGGGTTGTTGTGTGAGTTGTGGTTTTGCTAGTTGTAGCTTTAGTGGTGGTTGTTGAGGTAGTGGGGGTTATTGTGGGAGTTGTGATAGTGGTAGTGTGAGTTGTTTCTGGATGAACACAGTACTGTTGGTATTGGCTATATACCATCTTTGGTGCGCATTTAATGATGTAAGTTTTTCCATATATACAGCTGAAAAAAGAATATAGGTCATAAGGGTTGGGGTAAAACCCATCATTCTTTCCTTCACAGTGGTTTGCAGTATGTGTCGCAGTGCTTGTGGGAGTGGTGTTGGTAGTGGGTTTTATTGTGGTAGTGGGTGTTGTTGTGGGAGTTGTGTTTGTGCTATTAGTAGCTTTAGTGGTGGTTGTTTCAGTGGTTGTGGGAGTTGTGGTTGTGCTAGTTGTAGCTTTAGTGGTGGTTGTTGTTGTAGTGGGGGCTATTGTGGGAGTTGTGGTTGTGCTAGTTATAGCTTTAGTGGTGGTTGTTATTTTAGTGGGGGTGGTTGTGGGATTTGTGTTTGTGCTAGTTGTAGCTTTAGTTGTTGTGGGAGTTGTGGTTGTGCTAGTTGTAGCTTTAGTGGTGGTTGTTGTTTTAGTGGGGGTGGTTTTGGGATTTATGTTTGTGCTCGTTGTAGCTTTAGTTGTTGTGGTTGTGGGGGTTGTTTTGGGAGTTGTGGTTGTGCTAGTTATTGTGGTAGTGGGGGTTGTTGTGTGAGTTGTGGTTTTGCTAGTTGTAGCTTTAGTGGTGGTTGTTGAGGTAGTGGGGGTTATTTGGGAGTTGTGATAGTGGTAGTGTGAGTTGTATTGGGATGGACACAGTACTGTTGGTATTGGCTATATACCATCTTTGGTGCGCATTTTATGATGTAAGTTTTTCCATATACACAGCTGAAAAAAGAATATAGGTCATAAGGGTTGGGGTAAAACCCATCATTCTTTCCTTCACAGTGGTTTGCAGTATGTGTCGCAGTGCTTGTGGGAGTGGTGTTGGTAGTGGGTGTTATTTTGGTCGTGGGGGTTGTTGTGTGATTTGTGGTTTTGCTCGTTGGAGCTTTAGAGCTGATTGCTGTTTTAGTGGGGGTGGTTGTGGGAGTTGTAGTTGTGCTAGTTGTAGCTTTAGTTGTTGTGGTTGTGGGGGTTGTTGTGGGAATTGTGGTTGTGCTAGTTATTGTGGTAGTAGGGGTTGTTGTGGGAATTGTCGTTGTGCTGGTTGTAGCTTTAGTGGTGGTTGTTGTAGTGGGTGTGGTTGTTGAGTTGTGTTTGTGCTCGTTGTAGCTCTAGTTGTGTGGTTGTGGTTGTGCAGTTTTTAGTGGGGTTTTTGTGTGAGTTGTGATAGTGGTCGTGGGAGCTGCAATGGGATAGACACAGTACTTGTGGTATTGGCTATATACCAAATGTGATGCACATTTTATGAGGTAAGTTCCTCCACCTACACAGCTATAAAAATAATGTGGGTCAAAATAGTTGGGGTACAACCCATCATTCTTTCCTTCACAGTGGTTTGCAGTATGTGTCGGAGTGGTTGTGGGAGTGGTGCTGGTATTGGGTGTGGGAGTGGTGCTGGTATTGGGTGTTATTGTGACAGTGGGGTTGGTTGTGGGAGTTGTGGTGGTGGTGGTGGGAGCTGTATTGGGATAGACACAGTACTTATGGTACTTGCTATATACCAAATTTGAAGCGCATTTTATCATGTACGTTCTTCCACCGACACAGCTGTAAAAATAATGTGAGTTAGTAGGGTAGGGATATTGCCCATCATTCTTTCCTTCACAGTGGTTTGCAGTATCTTTCCTTGTAGCTTGAGTCTTTGTTGTTTGTTCAGTAGTAGTTTTTGGAATAAGGCTTGGACGACCTAAAAGAATTATTCAGATATTGTGTTAATTGCTCTTTAATCCTGTTTCACCTTAAAAAAAACACAGATTTTTAGTTCTGCATATTAAAATGCAATAGAAGGGATTCACAACAAAGATAAAGGCATTCAATGTCATACATTATAAACTTCCCCACCAGGACATGCAATAGGATATAAACGTTTTGCATTTTTGTTACCTGGAACCAGGATATTATGCAGGTGGCTGATGAAGGGGTAGTTGCCCTTTTTACAGAACTGTCCACCAAAGTCATCCAGGTCCAAAGACCACACAAAGGCTCCTCCAAAGTTGTTAGTTTTTAGGTAACTGACCTGAGAGGAACAGGGACAAAACAAAACACCTGAAGTCATGCTGACAAAAATATCTGTTTAACCAGGTCTGTGTACAACCAGTTATTTAAAAATGAATTCCCAAATATAATTAAACATATCATTACCTTAATATCAAGGCTGTATCCGTTGTCAAATCCAATCCACTGATTTTCTATGGTGGTATATGGAACTTTCTGATCATTAATCAGCTGGATTTCTACTTTTTCAAAATAAGGGCAAGTCTGAAAAAAAGGTAAAACGTCACATATAGATTCAATGTGTTAACATCAACAGAATTGTTTTCAACTAAATACAGTAAAAATGGTTTGCTCATAAAAAGGCCTTTGGTGTAAATTAACTTTATTTAACCTCATAGTCTTACCTCATAATAGGCCCAGAATCCTTCTTCCTCAGTGAAGCAGCGTTCTTCACCAGGACCATTGGCTGGTGCGCCAACACCACTGGATGCAGTGGAAAGATTGAAAGCTCGCCCGTATGCTGCAAACCCCATGAGTAGCTTTGCGTTAGGTGCTCCCTTATCGCGCCAGTACCGCATTGCGTAGTCCTAAAATGTGAAGGGAAAAACACAATTACGATGAGAAGACCTCTCTAAATAGAAAGCTGTTTCAGCAGTGAAAATACAAATTCCTATACTCACAATGTTAGAGTAGATTTTGTCTCCCGTGTCTTGGTATCCCTGGTATAAGGGGCTGTGATGTCCTGTGACATTTTCCCAGGGGCCGTGAAAGTCCATTGTCCACACATTAATAAATTCCAGGTACCTTATAAAATGCAGAAGATCACACTCACCAAAACATGACAAAAGCTAATATTTGGATATAATGTAAATAATTACATTAAATCAGTTTTACCTGGCAATCTGTTTAACTTCATAACTGTCATCGATGATTGCTTTCTCAGCAGAGACACTAGCAGTGACGATTAATCTGTCACGGTTAACTGCTGCTCCTTCAGCCTCAAACGCCTCATTGAGCTCCTATACAACACAGAAACATAGTTCACACTCTGTGGAATATAAAATGTAATATTTCCATATATGGTATCTACATTGTCATATTTCTGATTATGATCTGATATTTCTGTCTGTCTCAGAAGATAAATTCAGGATCTTACCTTGCACAACAGTGTAAATCTGTATTTGTCCTGTGGTTGGCTTCCAGCTCCTCCGGGGTACCTCCAGTCAAGGTTAAGTCCATCAAACCCATTTGCTCTCAGTAGTCTGATAGCAGAATAGATGAACTTTGCTCTCTTTCGTTGCGTTGACACCATTTTGCTGAATCTGGTAAACATTTGATCAAAAACAGTGCTCTCAATAAGACACTCTGCAGACTGAATTTAAGGGTTCTATTTTAACTGCACAAACTCAACACAAAGCACAAAATCATGTGTTCAACGACAAATATACAGTCCTAGGCAAATGGTCTGGTTACCATGCTTTTCACGCAGCTAATATGAATGATTTATTGTATCAGTAAACCAGTACTATTAAAAATAGGAGAGAAGAAAATAGCATGGTAAATATATTTTATTGGGCCTAAAGTGATTAATTAATTTGGTTGCAATCAGTTTAAATTGTATTTTTTTGCAAATACTTGACGATTTGCAACATTAAAGGGACACTGTGTACATTTTAGTGCCATCTAGTGGTTTGTGGCAGGTAGCAACCAACTAAATACACCTCAGCTCAACCCCTTCCTTTCCAAACATGTCGGAGAACTAAGGTGGCCTACAGGTAGGGATAGGTTTCTTTAGGATACCTATCCCAGGCTAGCCAAGGCTATTCACTTGCTCAGGTGGCATAGAGGGAGGCTTGTGCCATTTGTCTGCACTGCGAGCTCTGCAGTGGCGCATTTGGTGTTGGCGGATACCAAGAATACTGACCACTTTTATGTGCACATATTTGGGTGATTCTTTTCCAGCAACCTGCTGTTGGTTTCACATAATATAATAAAGGTATCAGGCATAAACATATCTGCCTCTTGATCTTGAACATTACATACTTTGTTTGCAAGCGCTGATTGAATAATGAAATTAGCTTATTATGTATTCAAATATCAGCATCTCACCTTGTAGTACTCCAAAACGTTTGGAAAGGGAGTGTTTGAGCTGAAGGGTATTTAGTTGGTTCCAACCTGCTACAAACCACTAGATGGCACTAAAACTTCTACGGTGTCCCTTTAATGTTGCAAATCGTCAGGTCTTAAATCCATTAAATCCAATTTAAACTGATTGCAGCTGAATTAATGAATCACTTAAGGGCCGTTAAAAAATATTTACCATGCAATTTTCTTCAGTCTTATTTTTAGTAGTACTGGTTTGGAAAATACCAACATGTTAAAGTCCTGCTTATACTTGACTTTACACTGAAAAGGCCTATATTTTCTTGTAATAACTTACTTGTGTGTGTCAAAGGTCAAGCCACCAACAGCCAACAGGGTTTTGAGAAGTGGATTTCTGTGAGAGAAAATAAAATGTTCAGTGAAGCTCAAAATCATTTGCATAATTTTACAGGACATTAATACAGTATTTAGACCCCTTCACTTTTTTTCACATTTTGTAGGTTTGCACTGACCTGATTTTGAGTTCATTAAGGGACTGATAACGTTTTAGGTCAGTTGCACAGCTGGGGACCAGCTTGTGTTGGTGGCTAATGTCAGAAAAGGCATAGATCACATGGGTACACTGTTTCGGATGGATGTCTGAAACTGTGAACTTTCCGTCCTCCACTCTATTTTCAGCCTCGCTGTCATAGTAACACACCAGCTTGGAGGAAGAGGCTGAGAAATGGAAGAAAATCATCAAGGTAAAAATTTGTTTTTGAAGACACTAATTATATCAAGATATTTCTTTACCAACAGCTGTTGAGTTAAGGACCTTATTTATCTGCTATTAAGATTTTGTATTATGATTAATGCTTGTTTAATTCTTACCCAAGCTGGCGATGATCAAACAGAGACCTTCAAATTGAGAGACTGGTTAGAATTGGGCTAAAAACAAAGCTCAATAGTTCAGTCCACTCAAATTACAAAAATAAAAAAACTACTGAACTGTTGCAGTAGAGATAGGTTTATTTTTATTTTTCCAGGTTAGAGATATTACACTCAGATTTCTGCAGCCACCCTAATACATTGGAGGTGAATTGAATTGTGTTTTACATTTTTAAAAATTCAACAGTAAAGTAAAATCTGGATAATCAACACCGTGTCTTGTGTGAATTATTCAAAGTAATGGGGACACTGTTTCTGGAAAGAGTTGCCAGTGAATATTCTAAATGAAATATTTAATTAGTAAGCACCACAAACCAAATTCCATTTACTTGTAATCTGAGAGATAGAAAACACGGGTAAACAAAACAAAAACTAGATCTGCATGGCTAGATACCACTGGAGGGAAGTGAGAAAATGTGTTTTTGTGATGAGGGTGAACTGACCCTTTAAGAAAACATTTACTTGACCAGCATGCCTTACCTGCAGTTATAGTGAGCTTGCACATGTTGTCACTGTACGATTAGGCAGAAATAAAAGAAAAAGGTTTTCAATATGTAGCTGAAAATCAACAACACATTTTTCAAAATACATCCTCACTCTATTGTTGTTCATTAAGGGATAGTTTGGGTAATGACATGCTTATCCATAGTCAGTGTATTACCGACTGTAAATGGCTGTCGGCACGCCCAAAGTTAAGACAAATGAGCAGGAGCACCAACACAAGATCAAAAGCCATAGACTGCTGTGGACAAGGGTCAATATCCGTTTAAGTGTGCGCCATATTTAGAATATCCGACATGGAACTCTACTGAAAGTGAAACATATCTACACTCACCGGCCACTTTATTAGGCACACCTGTTCAATTGCTTATTAACACAAATAGCTAATCAGCCAATCACATGGGAGCAACTCTATGCATTTAAGCATTTAGACGTGGTGAAGACCACTTGCTGAAGTTCAAAACGAGCATCAGAACGGGGAAGAAAGGGGATTTAAGTGACTTTTAACGTGGCATGGTTGTTGGTGCCAGACGGGCTGGTCTGAGTATTTCAAAAACTGTGGATCTACTGGGATTTTCACGCGCAACCATCTCTAGGGTTTACAGAGAATGGTCCGAAAAAGAGAAAATATCCAGTAAGCGGCAGTTGTGTGGACGAAAATGCCTTGTTGATGTCAGAGGTTAGAGGAGAATGGGCAGAGTGGTTCGAGATGATAGAAAGGCAACAGTAACTCAAATAATCACGTTACAACCAAGATATGCAGAATACCATCTCTGAACGCACAACACATCGAACCTTGAAGCAGATGGGCTACAGCAGCAGAAGACCACACCGGGTGCCACTCCTGTCAGCTAAGAACAGGAAACTGAGGCTACAATTTTCAGCAAAATTGGACAATAGAAGATTGGAAAAATGTTGCTTGGTCTGATGAGTCTCAGTCAAAGCTGCAACATTCAGATGGTAGGGTCAGAATTTGGCGTAAACAAGATGAAAGCATGGATCCATCCTGCCTTGTATCAACGGAGTATTGTTTTTGACCATGTCCATCCCTTTATGACAACAGTGTACCCATCTTCTGATGGCTACTTCCAGCAGGATAATGCACCATGTCACAAAGCTCAAATCATCTCAAACTGGTTTCTTGAACGTAACAATTTCATGTCAAGAGTTCACTGTACCCCAAAGGCCTCCACAGTCACCAGATCTCAATCCAATAGAGCACCTTTGGGATGTGGTGGAATGGGAGATTTGCATCATGGATGTGCAGCCAACCAATCTGCAGCAACTGCGTGATGCTATCATGTCAATATGGACCAAAATCTTGTTTCCAACACCTTGTTCAATCTATGCTTGGAAGAATTAAGACAGTTCTGAAGGCAAAAGGGGGTCCAACCCGGTACTAGCAAGGTGTACCTAATAAAGCAGTGATTCTCAACTGGTGGGTCGCGATCGTTTTCACGGGCCTTTGCCTGGGCAAAAAAACAAAAATTTGATTAAATTATTTATTTATTTATTTATTTTTTTTATCCTGTGGTTTTATTTTGAAGGGGATTTTTTATGCAGCGGAGTGTCGTCTATTCACACTTTTTTGCTGGCTCTGGTTTCGACTTGTTTTGCTCTTGTCCTCCATGTTTTCAGCAGCATTGCTGCTACGTTCCACTTTGTTTGAGTTTTTTAAGGCGGCGGTGATTGACAGGTGATGACAGGGGGCGTGTGCCAGGTTGGGTCAAACCATCCTGATATGGGGGAGACTCTGGGTTTTTAGGATAATGAAATTGAATAGGCTACTGAATATAAAATTCAGCTTATGAACTTACACTTATATTTTATTGAAAATGTATTAAATAAATATTTGTAAAGGATTTTTGAGTCTATGCTAATTTTGAATATATATATTTTTAAATCTTCACGTACCCCCGCCATTTTACAGCATAGAAGAACACCGTGACCCGCGAAATTACTTTTCTAATCAAACATGGCGAAACGTAAGTACGACAATGTTCCTCGATTTGGGTCGCGGCTTGTCATTAAGGGGTGATGGTGGGTCCCACAGCCAGACCAGTGGAGAACCACTGTAATAAAGTGTCCGGTGAGTGTATATAATTTCTGTCAATATGGTCTTGTGTCTATGAAGTTTCAGTTAGGTTCCACGTTGGAAAGAGCTGTCTGACGGCAAATAATTGCTTTACTCTTGTTTTTGTAATTCAGCCCGATTCTCTAAACTGGGGATAATACACTGACTATAAAATTACCCCTATATACTATACAAACCCCACTTAAAATACTAGAACAATCCCTTAAAAGTGTTGCCTCAAAAATATGCTTCAAGTCAGAAAACTGATCATCTTAATTGTAGCCTAGTGCCCAAATTATTTATTCAGTCAAGGTCAATTCCTTTCTTCAATACTGCAATAGTTCTGCAATTTGTGTCAAAATTAAAATTGAAAAGCTGCACCAGCAGTCAGAGTCAGAAATTTCACTTAGACAATTATTTTGATTAAAATTAGACAGACCGTAACGGATTCTTTATTTCTTTGAATTAATCTCTGAAATATAACTTGTTAAAGATAATTGACAAAATGAACCACAGGGTAAATCAGGGACACTTCTCGGTAGTCCTATGATGGTATAATGGTTCACCCCTGAACTCCGCCTCATGAAATCAATACAAACTGGCTCTCAATACTGCACGCTCCACCTACTACTCTGGTATTATCCTCTCCGGTTCCGCCAACCTCCTCGAACAGACCTCTTCTCCACAATAAATAACCTTCTCAAACCTATGGACAAGCTCTCCCACTCCCCCACAGCTGAGAAATCTAACTCCTTCCTGTCATTCTACAAATATGAAATTGAGACCATCTACAACCAACTGGCAACTACCAGCTTGCGACCTCGACCCCATCCCTTCCACTTTAGCCATGGCTTGTCTCCCGGCCCTCCGCCAGCTCCTACTCTCTGTCATCAACACCTCCCTGTTTACTGGCTTTGTCCTTGCCGCCCTCAAACTCGCTTCAGTCACACGCATCCTCAAAAAGCTTTGACCCTGACATCAACAACTACAGATGTTTCTCCAATCTCCATTTTTTGTCTAAAATACTGGAACGCACTATTGTCCACCAACTCAAAACCCACCTGGACTCCAACCAACTGTACAAATTTGGATTCAGATCTCATCACAGCACAGAAACCGCCCAAATCAAAGTCACCAACGACCTCTTCCTCTCGTCCGATGACCACTCCCTCAACATCCTCATCCTACTCAACCTCAGTGCAGCCTTTGACACCATCAACCACTCCATTCTCCTCTCCCGTCTTGACTCATCCCGCCACATTACTGGCACAGCCCTCTCCTGGTTCAAATCCTACCTCTCCAACCGCGAACAGTTCATTATTATCAATAAATTCAAGTGTGACACAACCCCAGTCTCTCAAGGTGTCCCCAAAGGTTCGGTACTCGGTTTACTAACTGTCAACAAATGGTGCAAAACAAATACTATTTGTATAATACCTGGAATTTAAACAGTTTAAAGTCACTAGTCCTGTCAAAACGTTAAATACATTGATGGCATTTTAAAATGAAAGACGAAAGGAGGCAATCAGAAAATGTAACAATGCAGCTGTCAAATATCAAAGATATATCAAAGATATCAAATATAAAAGAATAGCTAGCAGGAAAGACATTGTATTCAGCAGAAACATAAAGTATCACTCTAACCACAACTATGTCACTGAAGGTATGAATTGGAAGTTTACTGAGCAAGATAGTTACAAAGATGGAGCAAGTACAGCAATATTCATAACAACTAAGAACATTGTTTTGAGTAAATTGGTTACTTACGAAGAAAATGGTGAAGGAAGCATAAATTCTCACTCTACTTTAACTGATGACTGAAGGATGTCTGGCTGCACTGCTTTAAATAGGCAATAGATTGCTAACATTGCAGTTAATTAGGGCGGAGCAAGAAGGTTGCCAAAGCAGTTGACTGTTGGCAGTTGACTGTTGATAACCTCCTTGAAGGTGATTAACCTACTTGGCAAGTACATATTCAGATTCTGATTGATAATCATGAAATTAAATTGTATTCACTGACATAGCATGAAACCAAGTATGTCTGTTAAGGGAGTTCTTTCACTCTTACAGGGGGATTAAGAACCCTGCAGTCATCAGTATTAATGTGCACCAGAGATTGATTCAGACCACTTAAAAACTGTTGATGTTGGATAGATTAAACAAAGTGTGCAGTTAAAGAACAACAAGTAGGAGAGCGGCAAATAACACAGCTGGCCAACATCATAAAATAATTTCAAATTGCGAGCTGTTAGTTGCTTGCAATTATCTATGTAAAACTCAATATCTATACTAAGTGATCAGAAAAATGAAAATACTTGTCAAATATAAGACAATAGCACTGTAACAATGTTGTGGTACTTCTGAAAATCAGCGCAGAATTAATATGCAACAACGGTCTCCTTCAAGACAAAACCTTCAATCAGAGTCCACTAGCCCATGTCAATGTGTCCTTGGGCAAGACACTTAACCCTAAATTGCTCCCATAGCTGTGCCTATGGTGTGTGAATATTGTATGAATGTTAGCTACTCCTGATGGGCATGTGGCACCTTAGCCACTGCCATCATGTCATCACATCACATCAATGTCATGTAGTGTTAAAGCGCTTTGAGTGGTCAAAAGACTAGAAAAGTGCGAAACAAGTACAGGTCCATTTACCATTACCAGTACTATTTAAAACATCAGTTACTTTTCTGGCATGATACTTGTAAAAGACAAAGTAACAATACATGCACAGAACAAGGCTATAATTTGTAAGAATGACCAACAGCAGTAGTGTCATGGAAAGGCACATATAATTATGCAGTGTTTAAAAATGTACCAACAAGAACACAGCCACACAAACGGTTAGCTTTAATGACAAAGAAGGCAATAATTGACATAATGACCAGCAGCATTGTCAAATAAGGCGTGTCTTGAAATAATGTCATACACACAAGCAAATAGCACACCTTGTTGTTATTACTTTGCATTGACAAACAGTAGTGAACAGTACTGTGTATTGGCAAGCATAAATATGACCAAGTGCACATTCTCACTCCCAACTCATCAAATATCAACGCTTAGTCAGTGGCCCTAAGCTTAAAACTATGACGCTCCAGGTACTCTTAAATTAACTTCGTAAATTTTTTACCAGTAATTATTAATTGTATTGAAATATTTTTTTAAATTAAGAAACCCTGTATGTATGTATATATGTATGTATGTATGTATGTATGTGTGTGTGTTTATATATATACATCAGCGCGGTAACGGAATGGGGCTGTCTGGGCTACTTTTTGTCTATTCATTCTTTTCAAACATGGTCTTTTTTGCACAGTTGATGATAAAGATAAAGCGACAGTAATATTATTACTATTATATTATTTGTAGAATTAGATACCAGTGTTGGTTACGTTGATGGTTTCAGACATGTGTGACCCAAACATTTCCAATGACTCTAGAGCATCATAAAGAGATAGAAAAGATAGATGTAATCATTTCCAAAATTCACAATATCTTTTTTATCTTACAAAATATTCTGCTTCAATCCAAAGCTTTTAACAGAAAACATTTTCACTGCGGTCAGAAAACGGTTTGTTCTGCACAAATAATATTCTTTAATAATGATTAAAGAAAGTGTGTTTTAAATGTTTAAAAAGAAAGACATTTGGTACAGCCCTAGTTAGTAATGCTTGGTGCTTTGTCTGGCGAGAGAAGTCCATCAAAGAGTTCTAAAGCATAGACATTAATTTTGTTTTGTTTTTGTTTTTTGAATGACTGAGGGAAAATGTTCCACACCAAAGACAGCGCCATTGCTATTTTTATTGTTACCATGGTATGGTTTGTAACAGGCTGATAATTGAGCTTAAAACATACACCATTGATTATCCTGCATTGAGTTTGTCTGTCTACAACACAATAATAATGTTAGCATTTTGTCATTACTGCTATGTACTTTATGTGCGGCTTATAGCAGCCAGTTTAGTAGTCGATTGTTGCTATGATGCTGTCTGTCATTGCCTTAGAGCCACTATTCTGCAGTGCTGTATATTATTTCCACACGTTTCAAATTTAAGTACAGAAAATGTACTACATAACACCTGTCAATTATCAATACTAAAAAAAATGTAATGCATGCGTGTAACCTGTCGCTTGCATGTAAATATCCAGGGCAGCCCACCTGCTGAAAATAAGTTCTCCTCGTCTGTATGTATGAATGTATAATTATTGCTTAGACAAATGATAAACTGAACCGAGCACTGACTACAACGGAGTGCACACTTCTGCCAATGTCAGCAGGAGAAGAGAGAGCTATAGTTGCTACCTGTTGTGAACTGTAGCTTAGCTGCACAGAGCCAGTGCAGACAGCTGGATAGATTAAAATGAGAGTCTAAAGTGAAAAACACGTCAATTATGGTTTATATTCATTGAGACAAACAGCAGTGGTCTTTGCAGACACACTTGGTGGAGATCTTTACCCCACTGAGTGAACTTTTCTAGTATTTTTTTATTATTTTTAGAAACAACATACAGATAGGAAGGTAGAGGTGAATACACATTAACAATATATTTAATATTTACCAGAGTCAGTTTGGGCATAAAAGTATTTGAGTCATATATTGTATTTGTGGCAGCAGTAATAATATGAATGAGATTGTTGTTATTACTCTGTATTGACAAAGAGTAGTGAACAGTGCTGTGTATTGACAAGTAGGGCCTAGAATGTAATGCAGTTGCTGCTTTCTTATATGGACCAGTACCAACACATCCTCAGTCTCAACTCGTCAAATACCAACATTTTGTCAGTGACCATATGCTTCAAACTATGACACACTAGGTACCCATGTCATGTTGCATTGAGGGTGTGTCAGTTTCCACTCTTAACATGTATTGTTTCTTTTAAAAAAATATAAAAAATGTCTAATAGTTTTTAGTCGTTACATGCATACAGTCTCTTTTCAAAATAAACTTCCAAAGTAGGTGTACTTAGTTTTTAGGATTACTTTCTCAACATAACTACTTGTTTAGGTTTAAGCAACAAAGGGTTTAGGAAAATATTGTGGTTTTGGTTATGTAAAAATAAGTATGCTTGTTAGGTTACTGGGGCAAGCTGAATACGCAAGCTGAGTATGCAAGTTACAAAGTAACAATAATGTAAATAAGTCAATGTTGACTTTCACACGCAACACAAACAGCATTCTCCTGGGTGAAAGTCCTATGTTTCTTTGACCCATCCATCCTGCACTCCCACCTGCCCTACGAGGACTTTCTTACTTTTTACACTATGTCATTTTCTCTGACAATCTAATTATGACGGGAATGGGTTTACAATGGAGTTAGTAGGAGAAAGCCTGGTGTATCTTGTACAGACGCTGATGAAAGTTTTATGAAACCAGGGTGCCCTGGTGAGTTGGTAATGTATGCTGAGGGGCACTGACCATGAGTGGGTATTTGATCAATTTAAAATATGTTAAATATGTTATTTAGGTCACTCTGCTCACTAGGTGTGATTTTGAACATATCTTTGCTTGGGTGTAATCTATGGCATTCCCTTTTCTATTTAGGAGGCCATTTGCGTATGTTGCCGAACCCCCGCCTTGTCATTATAATGTAATTGTAATAATAGTGTCTAATTACATGGGTAGCAAGGACATCAAAGCAAGTGCATGACACAGGCAGAGCTGCGTCAGATGCTAATCACTGGTGTCCACACAATTAATTACTGTACTTAATTTACATACATACACATCACAGTAAAGCATTTGCAAACATGTAGCAGTCAAACAGACAAAAGAGTGAGGGATGCACTGATATAAAAATGGTTTTAACTTTGTATGTATGTATGCACAGCACAACTAAGTAAGAAATAACAACAATGAACACCATTAAAACAGACAACAAACGGACACCTTTAATTGTGTAGCCTAGTTATGGTTGAGGCACAAATATCATGGAAAATCAACAAATCAACCAAATCTGCAAAACGTATAGAGGTTGGCAGGTCCGCACAGACCCAGAATCCTTCTTCATTGATGTAGCAGCCTTCCTCACCAGGACAACCACTGGCTGGTGCTCCAACATCACTGGATGCAAAGGAAATAGTTTAGCTTTAGTGTAGGAGTGTGGAGAGTAAAAAAGGACATCTCTAAATAGAAAGGTGTTCAAGCAGTTCAAATATGAATCAGTGTGAGATAAAATGTTCTTCTCAATATCTTGGGATCCCTGGGGCCTATATTTCCTGTAACATTTTCCCAGGGGTCGTGAAAGTCAAATGTCAGCATAATAATAATAATAATAATAATAACAGTAATAATAACCTTAATTTGTTTGGCACTTTTTTTTAGCACAGTGTTTGTAAAGTGCAATACATACAATAAAACCAAAAAGCAGCAACAATTGAAAATAGAAATAAAGGGTACAAACAGATCTACCTGCCTGATCTACCTGCCTGATCGCACCTGCCTCCTGCCTCCTGCCTCCTGCCTCCTGCCTCCTGCCTCCTGCCCTGGCCCTGCTGGCGCCCACCCTTCTCTGTTTCCTTCTGTATGAATTCATGTCCCATTAATGCACATTACTAACTCTTCTCCGGAGTCTTTGTTGCCCAGGTTACTTTGATAGCGGCCTTCAGCTCGTCTGCATTGTTGGGTCCGGTGTCTCTCATTTTCCTCTTGACAATACCCCATATATAGTTTTATTTTAAAATTCCTATTTATTACATGGGAGTGTTATCCTGTTGAATATATAAGGTGAGATGATTTTATTGTTTAAAGTTTCCTTTGGATATGAAGGTTAACAGACCTGTACGCAAGTGTTGGGACAGAAGGCTGAGTCGTTTACCGGGGCAGAGGCAAGGTCGGCAACGGGAAAACAGTCGGAGGGTAAATGTGGGAAAGTCTGGCATAATGCGGAGAACGATCTGGCAGTGAGTGTGTGTGAGACTGGGGTTTAAATACTAAAGGGAGTAGGTGCAGTAGAGTGGGTAGGTGAGAGTGATTGAGCTGATGAGGTGGGTGTGACTAACAGGTGTACTAAATGAGCTGATTAGGTGAGTGATAGATAGAGGTTGCGGTCGAATAGTAAAAAAATGAAACTACAATGCTACAAAGATGGACTACAAAAAATCGTATCTTAGAAACTTTGTCCATGTTCTTACAGTTTTGTGTCATGGAGACGACATGACAACCCGGTTCAAAGTATTACTTTATTAACAAGGTTAAGGTCACATAGAGTACAAAGCTACTAAACTGTCTCATTCTTCAGTTTCAAACCTGCTGAATTAAATACGTTATCCCACTAACAATGTCTCATATCCCTTTTTGTTGTTATGGTTTATATGCAGATTATAATCCGATCATAAGAATATGCAGAGAATATTGTGAAACACCACACAACTCAGTATGACCTAGAAGTGTTGACTTGATAGTGTTTTAAAATTGTAATGTTGATTGAAAAGATGATAATCAAAAACATGACTCCATCCAGTCCAGTTTAACCCTTTTATCAAAGCTTCTGTAACTGTAGTAAAATCAAAGAATGAGGGCTGATGTTGCACCCTTAAAATGAACTGTCCATGAACAAGTCCATCTTCATTTTGCTGTTTTTATTAACTAATCCCAGGTTCAACACAAGCACATGTTTTGTCTTCATCCTGCATACAGCAGGTCTTTTTCTCCCTTATTTTCTTAAAGCAACGGCGCTTTCTTCTAACGGGTCAATACAATAAATGTCTTCCCTTCACAGTTAATACTTAAACAGGTAAGTAATATTTTCAAACATTGGAGTAATAAAATATGAATTAACCTAAACACACATTTAAAGTAAATTATTAATAATGGACACAGTGGTATTAAATCAGCTAGATATATGAAATAACATTTTTCAGGGCGCTACACTGAGGCTGCAGTACACCAAAGAGAGCAGATCAAATACGTCAGTTTGATCAGTTCACAGCACTTTTCAGCAACAGCAATGTAACGTTTGTAGTTTGCCATCAGGTTTAACAGATTATTGAAAGTTCACAACATCTAAACATTTCCAAGTTATGGCAATGGTTATTTACATGATCTGCGTTTGTCGGTCATGATCGTTTGTTCTTGTGAACGGCCAAATGGTGTGTCACTTTAAATGTTGCCTCCGCAAGGAATTGTGGGGCGGAATTATCTACTTTCCTTTTGTAAAAGAAGGTCCAGTGTTTTCTCTGCTAAATGAGCTAATTAAGGAAGCATTGAAGCACCTTTTCTTAGCATTTAGAGAATTTGAACAGCTGTCATTATGGCAGCCACTTAAATACTTCCGGGTCATTTCACTTAGTTAGGAACCTTCCTAAGCAAAAAGGACTATTTGACCGCAGCCAGAGTGGCAGGAGAGAAGGGGCAGAGCTGTGACGGGCTGAGAGGTGAGTGTGATGCAGAGTGACACGGGAGTATGGAAGCTGAACTGTGACTATTCTTTAGAGAGTACAAATATCTTCCTCATAGGACAGGCCATCATAAAGATTACCTAGTAGAACCCATTCATCATAATCTCAACAATAACAGATCATCACCCTGGCACTCTCTGAGGAGCTTGAACAGCAGTCTTGGATGTCTTGTGAATGGCTACTTTAATCTCTGTCATTAAATGTGAACCGAGAAGAAGTATTAGAAACACTGTTGCTACAAAAGTAATTAGGAACCTGATTAGGCCTGATCCCCATTATCCAAACATCCCTGAGTAGCATATAGTTCTTTGATACCTAGTGTTGTGTCATGTACCGTATCCATTACATCTGCAGTAGCACTGGAAATCTCTGAGCAACATTCAGTACAAATAACCTTACAGGTTCCTCCTTAGGCAGCCAGCAAGAGATCAAGAGTCATGCATTTTTTGCAAAACCACAGTCTTGACTTCTTGTAACTCCTTATGCTCAGCTAACATGGCTTTGTTGGATGCATTGAGAAGATTTTGTAGGACCATTAGATAAGGATAGAAGCTCCTGTTGGGAGACATGCATCCCATACCATGGTTAAAAAACACTTAACACTTTTTGTATCCGTGAGATTAGAGTGGAGTGCACCTATCTCTTTGGATTCTACTTCTCTGATCTGTGTGATTAGATAAAATAAGTAGAATGTGATCCCTCATAAGGCACACAACTGTAAGCTTTATCTCCGCATACTGGATACTGTATACTCTTCTTGGTCATGGGGACTGCTTCAGAAGGACTCATACAACTGAGTTACAGCTTCCTGGCATCCTTTCCTTACTCTTCGGACACACACAGAAACATTTTGCAGCTCATGTACGGGAACCAGTCGCATGTAGACCAAACCGTCGCGTTGAGGCAATTGTTTAGGTTCAAATGAAGTTAACAATTATTCACTTTTACTTAAACAGAATCTATGGATCTGGTACCAAACCATGGTACGTGCAACCGCGCAATCAAACATCAGACTAATAGCCAAATTTACTTTGGTTCATTACTCGAACCATCTCTGGTCCATCTGCCGTTTGCCTACCAGCCCTGCATTGGAGTGGAAGACGCCATCTTATTTCTGCTGCACAGAGCTTATACTCACCTGGAAGAGGCAGGCAGCACTGTGAGAGTCATGCTCTTTGACTTTTCCAGTGCTTTGAACACCATAAGACCTTTCATGCTCAGGACTAAGCTTCTGGACATGAATGTGGGTGCTCCACTCGTGGCCTGGATCAACAACTATACCTCACAGGTTGCCCACAGTATGTGAGGCTGCAGAGCTACATGTCTGGCAAAATAGTGAGCAGTACAGGAGCACCTCAGGTAACTGTCCTATCTCTCTTCCTGTTCACACTCCAAACATCGGACTTCAGATAATGCTCACAGTCTTGCCACCTGCAGAAGTTTTTGGATGACTGCCATTGTGGGCTGTATCGGTAGGGGACAGGAGGCTGAGTACGGGAGCTTGGTGGACAGTTTTGTCGAGTGGTGTGGCTTGTTGTGGTTGATTCTTTGTTCTGCTGGCTCGATGATGTTTGACTTACTATTAAAACCTGGTGACTAATTGCCAAATTGACAACTATCTGCTATCATATTTTATCTTCAAATAAAAATCTCACTGACAGGACCTCAATAACGAACGTCCACAGAACACAAGAGAGATTTGTTTTTCTTCACAGGTTTATTTGCAACACACAGATTACAAGGCAATGCAAGTTTATTTGTAGAGCACCTTTCAACTACAAGGCAATTCAAAGTGCTTTACATAAAACCATTAAAAGCCTCAACACATAATGCAAAAGAAAAGAAGATTCATAAACAATTAAGGACATTTATTTAAAAATTAAAAACAGTCAGTAAAAGATTAAAAGTTGCAGTGCAGTTTAAGAAATCAAATACAGTAGTGAAATGCAGAAATGTATTAATATCCTTGAATCTGGTTCAATTAAAGGCAACAGCAAACAGAAAAGTCTTCAATCTGGATTTAAAGGAGCTGAGGGTCTCAGCAGACCTGCAGCTTTCAGGGACTTTGTTCCAGATATGTGGAGCAGAACAACTGAACGCTGCTTCTACATGTTTAGTTCTGACTCTTGGAACAGAAAGTGGACCTAAGGGGTCTGGATGATTCATAAGGTAGCAGACCTAAACCATTCAGTGCTTTATAAACCAACAGCAGGATTTTAAAGTAAATTCTTTGTTGGACTTGAAGCCAGTGAAGACTTCAGAACTGGATTGATGTGAATCACTTTCTTGGTCTTAGTGAGGACTCGAGCTGCAGCATTCTGAATCAGCTGCAGCTTTCTGATTGACTTTTTACAGAGACCTGTACACACACCGTTACAGTAGTCGAGTCTACTGAAGATAAATGTGAGGACAAGTTTTTCCGAATAATGGTCTGAATCCATAACTACACCTACATTTCTGGCTTGGTTTGTGGTTTTTAACATCAGTGATTGAAGCTAGGCGCTGACTTTCAATCGTTCGTCCTTGGTACCAAAAACAATTACTTCTGTTTTATTATCACTTTTAACTACCACTTTATTTAATTTGAAGAAAATTCTGGCACATCCAGTTGTTGATTTGTTCAATGCAGTTACCCAGCCCTTGTATGGGATTATAGTCCCATGGTGATATAGTTATGTAGATTTGTGTGTCGTCTGCATAATTATGATAACACACTTTGTTGTTTTCCATAATCTGAGCCAGTGAATGCATGTAGATGTTGAACAGAAGAGGCCCCAGTATGGAACACCACATATCATCCTAGTCATCTCTGATGTGTAATTAGCTACAGACACAAAGTATTCTCGGTCCTTCAAGTATGATTCAAACCAGTTGAGTGCTGCGCCAGAGAGTCCTACCCAGACTTTTAGTCTGTCTAGTACTATGCCATGATCGACCGTGTCGAATGCAGCACAGTAATTTACGGCCAAGAAGTTGTTCAGCTGTTGAAGAACCACTTAAAAATGGGAGGTTTGATGTTGGCCTATCATTTTTCCTTGTTGCGGGGTCTAAACTAGCCTTCTTTAGGAGTGGTTTAAGAACTGCAGTTTTTAGGGCTTGTGGGAAGACACCTGAGAGAAGGGATGTGTTTACAATTTGTAAAAGATCAGTGGTCAAAATATTTTTGAAAAAGTGTGTTGGTAAAATATGCAAGCAGCAGGAGGAGGATTTCCGATGTTATCTCATGTCTTCTAGGCTTCTTTGGTTGATTGAATAAAATTGTCTCATGATATTTGAATGGATGTCATTTAAAGATGGGGACAACACATATCCTGTGGTTGGTGTGGAGGCACCGACTGCTTGTCTAATTTTCTTAATTTTGTCAGTAAAAAAGGAGGGAAATTGATTGCATGTCACCACCTGCGCTCAGCTTTCCGACACTTTTTTTTTCTCTATTCTGACGAGCATGGCATTTCTCCAAGGAGATCTTTGCTTACCCGAGACAACCTTCACTTTAGTTGGTGCAATGGCATCAATAACATTTTTAACAAGCAAACCGATTGGTTTCCGGGATCAACTAACTTCACAAAGGACATGAACCTTACTTTATAGCCTAACTCTGCCCTTGGCTTGGTAACATATCAGCCTTCAGAGACCTCTTCGGCTCCTATCCCACCAATACTTTTTTTCCAGAACACATCGTCCAGACATTTTGGGTTTTAATCATCTGTCTCTCTTCCCACCTATTGTCCTATGATTTCCACCGTTTCACAGCTCAGTGCAGCCTACGTATGTTATCCCACCCGTTAGACCCCACACCCACCCACACACATCTGTCATACAGTAACATATTTTCAAAACACACACAAAACATTTTCCCTTCACAGACTTGAATCACATGCAACTCAACATCACAAAGACTAAAATAACTGGTGGTGGATTTTAGGAGACTCTATTGTTGGGTTTGGACCAAAAATCACACCTAGGTGAGATTGAAGGGTGAGTCGAGGGCGACTGTGGCTCAGTGGTAGAGCAGGGGGTTTTCAGTCAGAGGTTCTGTTGTTCAATCCCCAGCTCTGCTATGCCATGCTGGTGTGTCCTTGGGCAAGACACTTAACCACAAATAGCTCCTGATGGGCAAGTAGCACCTTGTATGGTAGCCACTGTCATCAGTGTATGATGAATGCATAAGTTGCTTTGGATAAAAGCATCAGCTAAATGTGGATTTAATGTGTGGTTAAACTCAAATCAGGCTATAGGACCAACTCCCTTTGTTCCAACCACATGAGGAAGGCCCAACAAGTGAGAGCGACGCTGGTATTGTTTTCAACTCTTGTGTGTGAGTCATCTACCGTGGCAGGAACTGTGGAACTACCACAGAGGCGGTTTTGAGTACTTTGCGGTCTGTTTGTGGACAGATTTTGCCACTGTAATTGCAGCAGAAGTGTGAAAGTCACAAAATATCTCAGGTGTGTTGAGATCAAAACAAGAACAAAGATGGGTGTGGTACGAGCAAGGGCGCCAGAGACATGGGGGTAGGAAGTGGTTAAGATGCCACTGGCCCCTGCACTTAACACCTGGCCCGATTTGTAGTGGCAGCCATTGCAAGATTGTGTCTAGTTATCAGCTACACCATTCCCTGCTATGAAAGAAATGAGAAATAAGAACACACAGCAGGCATTTTTGTCTATTTAAAGACATAGCCCCAGTCAGGTAATATAACCAACCCAGTTTCAATGTTATTTTGTGAATATTTGCTCAATAGCATAGCGTACTTGTAAACTTCAATAGAATTAGGACATAATCACCCTCATCATTATTAGTTAAACCTGTGTCTAATAAAGGTTGATGATGACTTAATCACTTACTACTTTCTAACCAAATAAAACGCCAGTAGTCCTCAGATGGATTATATACCAAATAAAGCACTGAATGTGTTGCTGAAAGAACCATGCTGGTTTGACTTTTGCCCTAAACCTGCCCTTTGTCCCCCCTAAACACCTTATTTGTGGGATGATTAACCAGCAGACAAATAATGTGTTTAAAAGAATGTGTATTTTTCATGACAATGTATACTTTTGGTAGTAAGCTAAGATCTTATTTAGGGAATTTGGCTTTTTGGCCTCTTTTCCATAACAAGTGGTATCATTTGGCAACTTTGGCTTTGGAAACAATATCAGTGGAAGGTTGGCTCACAGTGATATGCATTGTAAAATAACAGCATCATCACTTACTGAAAAATAAAATGTTACACTAACAACGGTTTGGTGGTTGCTTTTTAAGATAATGTGTTGTAGAATGGTTTAAGGTTTATTTAATAGAGACACTGTTGGTCTGTTATGGGTGTATCTGAGTTGCTATGCTACGGCTTGTTTATCAGTTGAGGGTTCGTCACAACACAAGTTTACACACACTACTTATTACAAAATAAACTATTTTACATAAGTGATACTGATACTCTCAGGTTTCTCCCTTGAGTGATATCTTGTGTGTATGTATATAAATATATAATAAATTTCTGAAGTTAGTAGACAACAACATTTCTTCCTCTCAACTGCCTTTGGCATTCAAAGTACAATGCATGCGTGCGTCATTTGTGCTCTTTGCATTCCTACTATTAATTTTGCTTTAAAGTTGCAAATATAGCCACAGGCAAATAGCATTTAGAGAAGAGTTTACAAGAGGTGAATACATTGAATAGGTGTTGCTACAAAATGCTCATTGGGGACAATGACATGTAGTCATTGAGAATGTTGTATGCCACTCCTCTATAATTGGCACATAAAAGGACACTGAATGTTTTGTAGTTGCGTGGTTTACAGGGCGGCACGTCTAAGGTGCAGCAGGGGCAATACAGACAAACATGCTGTTCTCAGGAGTCATAATTCAGTCATCCACTAACATGCACTATCTTTATTGAGATGCCATTTTTGGATTTACATTGTCTAATTAAAAAGCCATTTTTGTATGTTGCTGCACCCCTGCCTCATAATTAAATCATATTGGCATCAAAACCATAAAAAATTATAAAATTACCTAATTTGTGCGCTCAAATTAGAGTATTTTGGGCTCGATTTATATTTTTTTCTCTCTATGGCCCCACCTAGACTTTTTTCCCATTTATGTTGCAGCCTCTTTCTAAAGCTGGCTACCCACGTAAACTGAGCACGCAGAGCAGAAGGGCCTTGGTAAGAGAGGTGACAAGCTTTTAATTGCCTGCTTAAAGGGACCAAACAAATATAAATACTTGCTCAAAATAATACAGTAGCACTGCAATGATTCTGTAGTACTTTTTAAAAGTTTATTAATATCAGATTCTCCATTTAATTGTGGGACATCAAATTTCATCTCAGAAGAACTCTAAGAGATCTAAAGGACAAAACAATTAATTTTATTAGAAAGCGCAAAAAATTGGAAAACCCACATGACAGCAGTTTCACATTAATATTCTTATTATATCATTTAATCTGCTCTAGACTGACATTTATTATATTTGTTAGATTTTTTTTATATATATATTTAGTTGTATCTCTCTGTGTTTGACCACTTCTTGAAATCAATAACAAGGGGTATGATTTGGCAAAACTGGCTTTGGAAACAACATAAATTTATTATGTAAAAAAACTTTCCTTTTTTTTACGAAACTGGCGTTAGTTAAGTGTGTAAGTTTGGCAACAAAGCTAAGGTTAAATAAGTCAATGATGACTTGGTTTCACACAGTACATGAACAACAGACTCCTGGGTGCAAGTCCTGTGTTTGTTTTACAAATCCAATATCATCTTCCATACACATCGGTTGCTCTGACCATCAAATAGTGAACTGTGGCATTTACTTCATTGGTGTGACTGACTAGGACACAACCCTTGCTATTGTATTAAAGATCAGGACCAATTCAGGCATTTATTTGATGAATATGATTAGCTATGAATCCTGATTTATCTCTTGAAATGTCAGCGAGCAGAAAAAAGGATTCAAGCAGAGCAGTTGTTTGTGTCTATTTCTGTGATTGATGGTGAAACAATGTGGAGTACTGCTGTTGAAAATGAAAAGTATTTTATGAAAATATTTTGTTCATGATGGGGTCGGAGATAGTCAGTTATATCTTCATCTTCTTCAGCTTTAAACATGTCATCCCATCATATCATCACATATCAACACAAAGTTGTCTCTTCAAATTATTTAATTTGTACCATTTAATTCTTTCCCTCAAATTTAATATTAACTTGTGTATTTGTATTACTAAACCACGCTCTCAAATTAATCAATTTCCTCAGTTTTATAATGTTAGGTTATTGTAGAAATGGGAATTAGTGAAGTTGTTGTTGAGACTGGTTGGGCTTGTCTGTTTAGTTCGAGAAAATGACCCAGACTGTTGGCGACAGGTTAGTTGTCTGGTCATAGAGAATCTATAGGTGTGTGAATATGCCTTGGGCTTTTGCTGCTAAATACAACTGTGTGGTGGCATCAATCATTGATAATATACCAAAACTGTGCTTTAATTATCCATGTAGGTGCAAAGTCCGATGTCCAGTGTTGCTCACTTATTAATTACCACTCGCAAATAGGACAGTGGTATTGTTCTCACCGTGTGAGTCAGTGTCTGACTCGTTGGAAAAAAAGTGTTCCTGACACCTAACTTCCATAGTAGTGGTTTTGGGTAATTTCCAGCTGATCAATTTTCTGTCTGCAATTTGCAGTCACGAAACTTTACTGATGTGGAGTTCAGATCCAAATGAAGGCAACTTTCGTTATTTAGCATATTAACAACTTAATTGGCTTCCAGTTGAAAAAAAACGTATTCAATCAAGGTGAGACTTGTAATTGTTAATGAGGTCACTTCAATAACAGCTTCTGGGACAATCACAACTAACGAGAGCTGTAATTTATCTGAAGAAATATAATCAGTAACATATTTAAAAGTTTTCTGAATCTGCTCTTTTGATTTACAGAATATGATTTTACAGGGCAAACATTTCCAGAGGATTTAAAAATGTGATATGTATAAATGATAAAAAATAATTATTCAAATATAGCAAGTACTGGCACTTATCTTTTTTTATTTCAAGCCCTAAGCTTAATGTTAGGCAGGTCTAGATGTTAAAGTAAAATAAGTGATCTGATTTATTAAATCTTTAGATTCTAACATTTGGTGTTTTACAGATGCAAACTCATTTGCACTACTGTTTGAGTGTTTAATATCCACTCAAGGCATGTGTGACTATTTTTATGTGGTGCTTTGCATCAAAAAGACACATTTATGGTGTTTTAATGGAGGGCACAGTATTGTTTCAATGTGTGAGATCAGGTCTCAGAGGATGTGAGACATGACAGTTCAGGCTACTGATCAAGTTCCTAATGTCAACCTTGTATATTTTTTCTGTAGCATATATAAGGGACCATTAACATTTTATGTTGCAGTGTTACTAAAGGAAGCCCAGAAGCCAATGATTTTGTAAAGATAACCAGTTTGTGTTTAATGCATTAAAAACGCTTTAATTGTTTGGTAGAGTAAAAAAAATAAAAACATATTCACAAGAAATGTTAAAATAATCACTTAAAAAAACATATGGTCTCAGAGGTATTTTATTCCCATTGTTAAATCATCATACAAAAAATTCATACTTCATACTGCTTGTCAAATATTCAGGGCCAGTTACAGCATTTGCAGCTATCTTGAAAGACCAAATTAGCTGGGCAGTTAAGGATCCAGGTGATGCCATTGGCACAACTGTAAAAGGAACCCGGGGCATCAGGTTTGGCATAAATCCCTCCAGTCTTTGTAGCACAGAAATTGTCCGGGATGTTGGATGAAGTAGTTATTGTTGGTCTGGGAGGAGTTGTGGTTTGAGGTGGATGTTTATTTGTAGACGGAGTCACTTGATTTGGGGTGGTTTTAATAGTGGGAAGGGGAGGAAAATCTGTAGAAATAATAGTACATTTTCTTTTGTCTGTACAGTCAAAGTTCACAGATGTCAATAAATGATTACTGCCTGAATCATGAACAAAATACGGCAATATATATTTCTACTCACCCTGGGCTACAAGAGAACGAAGGTAGCTGATGAGGGGGTAATTTCCCTGTCCACAGAATTGTCCCTTGAAGTCATCCAGATCCAGAGCCCAGACAAAAGCTCCTCCAAATCTGTTGTCCTTTAGGTAATTGACCTGGATAAATAATGACAGACATTTCAACAACAATGTGTGCACTTTGACTTTGTTTTTAACTTCTGGTATGAAATCAGCACCGTTTTGTAGAAGCACATGATTACCTTAGTCTTAAAACTGTCTTTGTTGTCATAGCCAACCCACTCATTTTGTTTGAACGCATATGGAACTTTCTGATCCTCAATCAGCTGGACACTGGCCCCTTGAAGAAAAGTGCAAATCTGAAAAGAGGGTTGAATTTCAAATTTTTAAATATATAAAAATCTCTGTATTTAATGTTTTCACAGTACTAATTTAGCAGCGAACAACTACTCGCTTTGAAAAGATAGAGTGGAGTAATGTCTACCTGAGTCGCCCTCCTTCTGTGTGTGTTATAATTTGGGCTTCTCTGTGCTTTGTTTACATAGCCGGACCGGCGCATGTGACTTTTAGCATGTTAGTGCATGTGCGCGTGCGCGTGCCTTACTGGCTAGCTCATCGCTGCCACACTGCTCTCATACAGTGTTTACAGCCAATAAATCCATTTAGACCGACAGCATAAATGAGGTAATATAGCGCCCACCCCATAGGCTGTACATGAGAAGTGGACGTAATCACTTTGACTTCACCAATTAATTTGTGTACTGCTTTTTTGAATCATTGAGTTTGGAATTATGGCTCTCACCATCTTAGTTTTTGGCCGTGCCCATTTTTGTTTTATGCAACCAGAATTGACACGAGAGGGTGGAGATAAGTACAATGACTGCTGAACAAGACATTTTTAGATGACCAGAAATTTTACAATTAACTTTCATAAAGTGAAAACACATTGTGAAAGGGTTAAAGTTCTATGACAAAAACACAGACAACTCCCAGATCAGAAAACGCTGTGTCAATCACAAGGTAGCCACACCCTGAAGTTTTTCAAGATTTTACTTGAAATGGTACCATAATATTCTAAATTAACATCATGCTGTGTTGAAGAATATGTGAAACTAGCGATCGAGTCCATAAACTCATGTTTACAACGTTTACTGCAATAAAGCAAGTGCATTTTTAGATGTCACTTGTATTGCTTGACTCTGAACATTGTGTGCATGCAGACAAACAAAGGTAGCCTCTGTCTGACTAGCAGTAATCTCAACCGTATGCCCTCCCTACGCTTTCTCACAAAAGCAGAAACATCAGCACATGCCAAAGCCTGGGACCTGGCCTTGCCATCTTAGCTCCATCTCAAAAGGGAGTACGCTTGCAAAGGGGGATAGATGAGATAACGTGCAGCTAGAACAAACTGTTCAGCTTTTGGAAGCATATATACTCTGCAAAAACTTTGACTTGTTGTTAGACCTCCGAACCATCCATGGGGAAAGCGCTCTGACTGTTCAACTGAATTATTAATAATCAATTTAAGAATAAGTGTTCAATAAAATACTGAAAGACATTTGAGACTTTTCTAATCTGTGAGAAATAAACGTGATGAGTACTTCTTACTTGATGTAAGAAGTAAGGTCATTATCTCATACACCTCTATACAATCAGACTTATTTTTGCAAGCAGAGGAGTCGCCCCCTATGAGAAAAAAAATGCAGGTTTATGGCATTAACTTTTCAGATGGGGAGGTTGTAGCCTAGCCCACTATTCCCCCTTAAGTAAACACCGTTAGCTCTGTCAGCACTGTTGCTGTTGTTTGCGCTGTTAGTGTGAGCTGCGGGCTCTGCCATTGCCATGTTGAGAGCCATAGTGAGGCAATAGATATGCTGTGCATTTTGCGTTTAGCACCTTTGAAGTTCTGTGTGACGACTTCATAATAAAATAACATTTATTTAGATATAGTTAAATAGAGTTACAAATATAACAGACAGATTCAGTGAGTTGTTGCCAGTTTCACCTCATAATAGGACCAAAAGCCAGCCTCCCTTGTAAAAAGACCAGTAGCAGCAGGACCACTGGTTGGTGCTCCAACCTGACTGGATTGAGTAGACAGTCGAAATGTCCGCCCATATGTCGCAAAGCCCATATTTAGCTTTTCTACAGGTGTTCCCTTGTCGCGCCAATATCTCATGGCAAAGTCCTAAAATGTGAACAAAGAGACAAACAGAATCCAAGTATACAATTAAATGTAAATACATTTACAGAAATATGCTTGAGAAAAAGCAAATGAGTGCATGTTTCTATCTTTTACTCTTATGCGAATGTTGGTAGTTTGGCTCATTGAGCTAAACAGTTTGTGGCGTTTATTCTCCAGTTGCCATTAAACCATTGCAAAAAATTAGATTCAATAATTAATAATAGAGAACAAGGCAATCTTCAAAGCAAGAAAAGCCTGAGGGAAATATGGTGCCTTTGTGTCATGTATAAATTTTAGGCATGTTACAGTCTCCTTATTGCACCTCACAGATCTGACGTTTTCATGTACATCTAAAGCTACGACAAGGAAGTTTAATTTTGTGTTGATTTTGGCAGTCTCTGTGGACGAAAGTAGTTGTGTCTTGAGTCGAGTCTTTTTAGAAAACTTCTCATTTTATTGCAGACGGGTGAAAAGGTGGCATCGATGAAAAGTATTAAGAATAACTGTATAGAAATAGCGAATCGTCTCGCTAATCCTGTGGGGGGGGGGGGTTTATGTGCAGATTTAGAAAATGCATACAAATAGGTGGATGTTGACATTAGAAGAGAGTAAAGTATGCCATTACATTCATAATGATGCAAAAAATGAATCCTGTACTCACAGTATTTAAGAAAACATGGTCCCCAGTGTCATTGGATCCATTGTACAAAGGACTGTGATGCCCTGTCACACTCTCCCAGGTGCCATGAAAGTCATATGTCATTACATTAATGAAGTCCAGGTACCTGATGAAATGGATGTGAGATCAAATTCACCAAAACATAACAATATCTAATCATTGGGATACTGTGGGGTGTAACATTTTAGTGTACTTTGCTATCTCTGCGATTTCATAACCAGCATCAATAGTTCCTTTCCCAGCCGACACAGCAGCAGAGACCATTAATCTGGGCCGACCAGTTGCTGTTCCCTCAGTCAGATAGGCCTCTAGTAGTTCCTGTACGACATAGAAACATCGTAAAATCAATTTGTGGTTCATGTTTAACATAATTTGAACACCAGAACAGTTATTTTGCATCTGACCTTGCATAACAACGTGAATCTCTGCTTGTCCTCCAGAGGACTTCCTCTTGCTGCAGGGTATTCCCAGTCCAAATCAAGTCCATCAAAACTATATTTTCTCAGTAATTTGACAGAAGACTGGATAAATGTATTTCGGTTGGCTTGTGTTGCGACCATTGTTGTGAATCTGTATAGAAGTTTTGGGGAAACGTTGCTTTCAATAAGACTTAATCACAATACATTGATCTTTAATGATTGTTTTGGGCTAAATATCTCACTTTTGTGTTCCAAAGTTCCAGCCGCCGACTGCCAACAATGTTTTAAGATTTGGATTCCTGTGGGAATATATATTTAGTTGCCCCAAATACTATTTTGCTCAACAATTTGAAAAAGATAATGCTAAACATTTTGGACTGACCTCTGTTTGAGTCCATTAAAGGATTTATACAATTCATCATCATTCCATTCTATTGTGACCAACTCATTTGCTTCATTAATACCAGAAAAGGCATAGATCAGGTGGGTACACAGGTTAGGATCAATGTTTAGAGGCACAAACTTCCCATTGCCAGGTCGGTATTGGGACCAGTTTGTGAAATAACACACCAGTCTGGAGGATGACACTATTCATGAAGTAAAATACATTATTTTCATTCATCTTTGAGGATAAATCAATTACTTTGTTTAGTTGCTATAAGCTTGTTCAATATTTATTGTTTCCACTCACCCAAACTGCCAAAGAAAAGACAAAGACCTTCAAAGTTACAGATGTCGTTAGTAAATATTCGGTAAAACGGATTTTGTAAAAACAATTACATTTTCATTGTGCCTCACCTGCAATTAGAATTAACTTGCACATGGTGGTTGGATAATCTCTTATGTCAAGAAAAGAGCACTGGATAAGTTTCTTTGGTTATAAATACACAAACCATGATAATGATTAACTAGGAACCAATTGACAAACTATTCATCCCAAAGTTTTGGACTCTGAGCTGTTGCGTCATCACAAGTCAAATAACTAAAACTGGTCAAAGTCATTTGACACATGGATAAAATAAACAATTTGAGAGTGACCCTTTGTAACCTATAGTCCAAAGTATTCTGTCACAGATTATTTCTCAATGTTTGGAGTGTCTGATATTTGTATTAATCATGCAACTCACACTTGGGCATCAAGTCACCCATTTCTTCAAAAGCTTTCAATTTATAGTATTTCAGCAATCTTAAAGCATTTTTTTCTTTGATACCAGATAACTTCACAGCATTTAGTGTTTCTTTGGGCTTCAGACAGACCAGGAAAAGCTTGCATGTGTGTCCCGCGAGAAAGTGAATCTTCTTTTTACAACCTGCAAGCTAGGCAGATATGTAAAGCCAGAAGTGTATCTCAATCTGTAGTACAGTAGAAAGTACATAACAAGCAGGTAACAAATTGTTTTCCATATTACTTGGAGATAATTTATTTAAAATAGAATCACTAATATGGAGTGCATGAGTGACAAGTTGTTGTTGTGTTCTGCAGTCCTGTTTTTTGTGAAGTCACCATTTTTTGTTTCATGTCAGAATCATGTAATCATATTTTATTCATTTGAAAAGTCTATAAAATGTAATCAAATTAAATATTTTAAAATAAAAGACAGTTTTGTTTCATGAAGAAGACTTTTATTTAAGGCCAGTCGCAGCAGTTGCATCTTTTACTGAAAACAAGATTAACCGAACATAGCTGGTGGTATGTGTTTCCGTTAGAACACTGATAAAAGGAGTTGCGGTTCATGTCATTTACATAGAGACCATCAGCCTTCCCAGAACAGAAACCACTTCCAGAGACACCCGCGGTTGTGGTTTTGGCAATGGTAGTTGTTGGAGCAGTAGTACTTGTGCGGTTGGCTGAGCCAGGGTGATTTGTAGTAACCTCTGGTGGATGTGTGGTTACAGGCAGTGGAGGTGGAAAATCTAGTAGGATAAAGATGTATTTAAAATCAATAGATTATGAAAGGTTTCATTTGTTCACTGAAGATGATGAAACATTTATGTATTGTGCAGTGCTGAGGTCTGATTTACCTGAATCCAGCAGAGAGCGCAGATAACTAATGAGGGGATAGTTTCCCTGGCCACAGAACTGTCCAGTAAAATCATCCAGGTCTAGAGACCAGATGAAGGCTCCCCCAAATTTGTTATCTTTCATATACTGTGCCTATATGGAATATAAATTAGAGAAAATGGTTTAGTTTTAAATGTAAGTTTTGTTGTTTTAATACATACAACCAGCAGGTGTAATACATTGTTTTAATCACATCCAAGAATCCCCAAACATTAATAGGAAATAACAAGTTTAGCAGATAGAGCCAGGCCCATTTGGGAGAAGTTTGCAGTTGAGCTATTGTTAAGGTTATTTAACAAAGCAATCCATAGGGTTAGGGTTAGCAAACCTAACCCTAGTTAAGTCAAGGAGATTTTTAATCAGGTATTGTCAAATAAATAAAATCCAATGGCATAATGATTCTAATACATCTTTTTTTTTCTTCTTTTGGAAAAGGTTGTTTTGTTTCCGTTATGCAAGTATCTGATAGGGTTATCCAGCTCTGCTCTCATTAGTTTAGTCTATCATGCAGATTGTACTCAGCCAACTGAGTAGTGAACATGCTTGTGACTGCTGTAAAAGTAAGTAAGGCAAAAATGCTAAAGAAAACAACTGTTATGACCCAGCGAAAAAAAAAGATTCCATACCTGAGGTTGCGTTTGCCAAAGCATAATGTTTCTGCTCAATCTAAGGTATTGAAAATTGTTTGGGCTGCCTGTGCAGCTGCATTGTGATCAGCTATACCTAGTGCATGTACTAATTTAGGGAGGTGAAAATACTAGTTGCTGGCAAGTACTGATATGCTACTTTTACCTTGTTCATATCGTCGCCATAAACATAGATGTGGAGGATGATATGTTACTAATTACCTTGATTTCATAGCTTTGCCTATTATCAAACCCAACCCACTCATTTCCTTTGATGGCATAGGGCACCATTTGTTCATCATTCCAGTGGAGACTGGCTCCTTGGAGGAAAGTACAAATCTGTAAAAATGGAAGAAAATAATATTCAAACATCCTCAACATTTCTGATGTCTTAGTTTGAAACTATTTATGTTGGGATTGTATTAATTGAATTTGCACTGAGTTAATTTTAGTAATGCATTATATTGTGTCTTATTTTTGCTCTTGTGTTGAACCTTCACTGACCTCATAGTAAGACCAAAACCCAGCTTCACGGGTGTAGGCCCCAGCAGAGGCCGGTCCGCTGGTTGGTGCTCCAATGCCGTTAGCTGCTGATGATGTGCGAAATGTGCGCCCATATGTAGTAAAGCCAAGTATGAGCTTTTCAAGAGGAGCACCTTGGTCTCTCCAATATTTTATAGCAAAGTCCTGTGAAAATAAAAAAAATAAAAAATAAAAGCATTTCTTAAAAAGGAACAATTTGTACGGTTTGTTAACGCAACATTCAAAGTTGGCCCCTCCTCCCCAGCTCAACAAGGGTTAAGGTGCTCACCAGCGGGTGACAGCCAACTACAGAGTCACTCATTTTGGAACGAGCATCGTTTGGCTTTTTGCCTCACCATTTGTCATTTTCATAACTTACTTTTGAATGCATGCTTACGATCTGGCCCCATGTCGCTATGATTTTATAGAGGTGGTATGCAGAAACAGCCAAATTAAAAAAAGAGAAAATACAGGCAGAGGGCAGGGTCCCTACAAACCACTCCACACACTTCTAGCGAGTTATAAGGGATTATATTTGTAAGAGACTATGCATTTTTTTTTTCCTCAGAAAATCCTACTCCTTCTGTCTTTAAAAACAAGACCTGTTAGGTATTCAGCTTGTTGGGTACTGAGGGTAACAGAATTTTGTTACGAATTTTACTCACCACATTGTAGAAGATATTGTCGCCCTGATCGTAAGCGCTGCGATACAGAGGGCTGTTGTGACCAGTGAACGAGTCCCATGCTCCGTGGAAGTCATAGGTCATGACATTTATAAAGTCTAGGAATCTGTTGGACAAGCATGATATCACAAAATAGAAAGGACCTTTCTTTTAATCAATTTTAAAGCTAAAGGCCTACGTCATAGGAACTCACTTCGAGACGTCAGCAATCTCATAACCATTGTCGATGTTTCCCTTCCCTGCAGCCACTGCAGCTGTAAGCAGCAATCGTGTTTTTTTGGTCTCAGCTGCTTCTTTTTCGAAGGCAGCGAGTAGTTCCTAAATGCAAAAGGAAAGAGTTGAGGCTAATCGTGTGTACAATGTGAGAATATTTATAGTCACATTGGTTTATTATCTCAAACAAGGATGCTGTGTTGGTGCAGCATCCTGCAGGGTTATGTCAATGGTGATCGGGACTAAGGGAGGCGTACATTTTACAAACTGACCTGGCAGAGCACTGTGAACCTCTTCTTGTCTTCTGGTGGGCTTCCTCGTCCACCAGGATACTCCCAGTCCAGGTCCAGCCCATCAAAGCCATGCAGTCTCAAGAATTTGATTGAAGACTGGATGAATCTCTCACGGTTGGCAGGTGATGTAACCATGACGGTAAATCTGTAATCATGTGAAAAAAGTTATAGCTACACTGTTGATGATGTTCTCATTGTTATGTCAGATATTGTAATTAACAGCATTGCTGTTCAAACCTCGTGGACTCACTGTGTTGTTCCAAAGTTCCACCCCCCAACAGCAAGCAGAGTCTTTAGCTGGGGGTTTCTGTGCAGGATAAACATGTAGATTATCAATTAATGAATGAAGAAGTTAGACCCTTTACTGTTACTGTAAAAGTAGCAGTCCCACAATGTAAGAATATTCTATTACAAGTAAAGGACATGTATGGAAAATGTCACTAAAAAAATATTTACCAAGAGCATTGTATTTATTTTTCACATCAGTGATAAAACTGCATAGTTATTTTTTGCTTTTTTTTTTAACTCATCTCATTCTTTACTCATGCTCGATTTCTCCTCAACACCCTTTTTTGAAAATATTATATATTTTATTATATATATATATATATATATATATATATATATATATTATATATATATATATATATATATATATATATATATATATATATATTATATATATATATATATATATATATATATATATATATATATATATATCTTTTTGCTTCTGTTTTTTTACTTTTCCTCTTGTCTGCATAGGTTTGTTGTTTTCTTGTAACCTCTTTCTTTATCTTCTTGGATAACATTTCACCACCGCAGATAACAGTGGCAGTTCATTTTTTTTTACAATCTCCTTAGAAGGAAAACGGAATGATACCACTTAACCAGACACACTAAAACATGCAACTACCTCTCGACTGCAGATGAGATTAGTTTTTGACTTATAACAGTGGATATGACTGCAAATAGACTGATGCTGCAGGCAAGAACAACTCACCTATTCTTCAGTTCATTGAAGGATTTGTAGAGAACATCATCATTCCACTCATAGGGCACCAGCTCGTTAGAATGGCTGATTATTGAAAAGGCGTAGATCAGGTGTGTGCAGAGGTTGGGATCTACATTGGCAGGCAGATATTTGCCAACACCTGGTCTATACTGGGACCAGTTTGTGAAGTAGCACACCAGTTTGGTAGAAGACACTTTTGGAGAGGGGGAAAAATATTAGAGTTGAGTTTCTATTTTAGGTGATAGGGATTAAGAAGCAAATGACAATTTGTAATATAAATAAGTTAAATAATGAATGCATACCCATCTGGAGACACATCAAAAGAGACAGTCCTTTAAAAAAAAAAAAAAAAAAAAAACATTTAATTTTTTTTTTATTTGAACAAGATAATTGCATTTGAAGGAATGAACAACTGAAAGAATGTAACTTACCAGCCAAGATTGTTAGTCGAGCCATGTTGTGTCAGTCTTTTCCTCAGAGCTGCTACAATAAAAAAAAGAAAAGAATTATGAATCTTTATGAGAGTTTTTGTAGACTGGAACCAGTTTACCATCTAGAGGCTGTATTATAAGTAATAATGCTGCACATAATAAAATATAGGCTACTAAAACCTGTGTGCTGATGGCTTACCTGTTCCCAGTGATTGGCTGGATGTGCCAATGATCCACCTGGGAGTCCTTTTTATAGGCATTAGAAGACAGGGTCAAAGGGCATGACAGTGAGGTACAATGGATCCTTCAGGAGAGGATAATTGTCGCTGTAAAATTGGTCACGTTACACTGTGATGAGCTGCTGATGATGACATGACATGAAGATGATATCTGTTTTTATTGCCAGATAAAACTGGATCAGAGCACATGAGGTTATGTAAACTTTCTTCTGTAAAGTCACTCAGATCAAGAGAGCTGGCCAATTAATGCAGATAAGATGACCTTGATGAACACATGGTTTGGTGCATTGTATTTTATTTAAAATTAGTGTTACGTGTCAGTGTATGTGTTTTCCCCCCTCCCCTGTTTTTCTCTTCAGGTGCCAATTGGGTGATTGGTTTCCACCTGTGCCGGCCAATCCTGCTGCACCTGGGTTCCTGAATTCAAGCTTTAATATTTTAAATGTGATGAGGTGTCTAACAGGGTCAGAATAGGGAGTCAGCAGGTCTGCAATGAAAAATATTTATATCGCTCTGATGAGATCAGTTCTCGATTATGGTTGTGTGGTATTTGGATCAGCGGCAAAAACTTAATTGAAGAAGCTGGAAGTGGTGCAATGCCAAGCTCTGAGACTCTGTTGTGGTGCTTTTAGAACAAGTCCTGTGTCTGCTCTTCAGGTGGAGGTGGGTGAGATGCTGCTGCATTTGAGATGTAAGTTATTAACTTTGAATTATTGGGCCAATCTGCAAGGACATTCTGGAGACAAGCATCCAACCACAAAGGTACTTCTGCCATGTTGGGAAAGTGAAAAGGCCAAACAGGACTGCTTTGCATGGAGCAGTGGAAAACTTGCAAGAGATATGACATCAAATCAGATAACATTCACTTCTACAGTACCGCTATCAGCAACACCACCTTGGCTATTTCCCTCAGTGTCATTTGATCTTTTTTTTTTTTTAACAAAACCCAAGCACTTAAAGATATTGGTAATATTGCAGGAGTGGTGGAGGATAGACTACAGACAACATATCAATAATTTACCCCAGCATACACAGATGGATCTAAAGATTCTAATACAGGTAGAACCGGTTTTGCTGTCACCATTCCATCCTTGCATTATGAGGTCAAAAGGAGAACATCGGACCATCTGTCAGTGTATACGGTTGAGACATTGGCCATTTTGGCAGCACTGCAGGGGGTGGAGGAGGTTAAGATCAGAAAGGTCATCATCTGTTCAGATTCCAGTTCAGCATTATTGTCATTACAAACATTCACATCTCATAGCAGGCAGGATTTAATCAATGAAATATAAGCATATAATTTGTCATTGCCAGAAATTCACAATCTTTGAAGAGGTTGAAGAGGAAGCTGGCAGTAGAGGAAGTAAAATTAAAAGATGCATTAACTTTGGGGGCAGGAAAGGTACTACAATTTCTGAAAGGATTTAGGGCACAGAATTGATACAACTCCTTTTTTCTTTTTTTTTGTAAAGGGATACGTAACTCTGGTCCACACTCCAATACACTAGGTGGCGGTAATGCACCTTTCGTTGGATGCCAGCCACCATAAAACTTAAAAGAAGAAGAAGTTCATGGAAACTAGTTGTTTGTTCAATGCAATGTGTAAACTGACACTGAGGTTAAGTGTGACGGTTTGTGGTGGGAGGTTGAGGACAGTAGGTGAGTTTAGGGTACCCTTTACATTTGTGAAACCACGTAGGTACTTGTGTCTAGAAACACTAGGTTTATTGGTTGGTGCTCCCTCTGTATTTGTTTTGGTAGAGCATTGTTTAGAGAAGCATGTGAAGCCATTTTGATTTTTGTTTCTAGAGGTAGTTAGCCAGGCCTAGTTTTGTTATCTTGATTTCTATTTGTTTGGCATGACCACACCTGTCCCAACCTCTCCCACTTTATGGAGAACCTTTTTTGTTAACTACAACCGAGTAAATAAATCTTGTTACTTGTTACGTTACTCCTACTTTTGGTTGTTTTTCACATTCTTTGGCTGTCATGTGTTCGTCCCCCCCCTTATCACCTCGACTGAACAAAAGGGGACGTAACAATGAGCTGCTGAAGATAAAATGACATGAAGATGATATCTTTTTTTATTGTCAGATAAAACTGAATCAGAGCAGATGAGGTTATATAAACTTGCCTCTGTAAAGTCACTCAGATGAAGAGAGCTGGCCAATTCATGCAGATAAGATGACCTTGATAAACGCATGGTCTGGTGCATTGTATCTTATTTAACATTAGGATTAAAATGGTTTCCATGGTAACAACTGAAGTAGCCTTTAGTTGTTACTGATAACTTTTACACCTTTTGTTAAAACTTTTCATTTTCAGGACAATTGATGTGTATCTACAGTCAAGGCCATAAGTATTTGGATTGTGACAAAATTTTTCTAATTTTGCCTATTTACACGACTGCAATGGATTTTAAATAAAGCAGTCAATATGTGGTTGAAGTGTAGACTTTTAGCTTTATTTCAATGGATATAATAAAAATATGGCTGTTTTCACAGTATGTTTTGGGTCATTATCCATCTGTACTGATAAGCGCCGTCCAATCAGTTTTGCAGCATTTGGCTGATTCTGAGTAGATTGTAAGGACGTGCGGTCAGGGGTCATGATAAATGATAAAATAAAATTAATATTAATATTTCTCGACTGATCTGTGCTATAAATTTAATTTCTGTATGATTCCAATCATTACAAGCATTTTTATAATCAAAATCACTGAATTTGCGTCCTGTTCAAGCAGAGAGGAGACAGCGAGGTGAGGCAGCCATGAGTTATGCCTCATCTCAGATTGTGCAATCCCTCACAAACTGGGTTGAACGCATGCTTATTCATTGTTTGTCACCACTGTAATATTTGTAGACACTTTTGTTATGTCCTTTCTTTCCATAGAGTAGCTAGTCTATTTCACGTATGTGTAGAACCTTTTTAGTCTTGCTGATTGACATAAAACCACAGTGAAAAAGCACCAAGGGGAGGCAAACAGTACCTCTGCCTCACTGAAGGGGGCATGCGAGAGCCCATGTGTTCATGCTTGTTCTGCCATTGCTCCTCTACACTTTTAACTAAAAGTTAAGGAGGACTTTTACAACAAAGTCACGGATATTTTTGTCCAGAAGGATAGACGAATGGACTTAATTTACAGGTAAAGGTCATCACATGCATAGACTGCAGTAGGCTATACAGCCTATTTGTATTGAATGAGTATGAATTGTGGAATTGCGATGCCAAATGAAAAGCACACGGAGGGTGCAGAAGGAAATGTGCTCTTTCTCTGAGCCGCTATAAATTGGTGGAATCAAATATGTACCTTACCTATGTGTGTAAAGAATGCTGATATGAAAAACAAACAGTAGTGAATGTGCAAGCTGCCAATTAAATGGTGATTTAAGCTACTCTATTGGGTTCATATATTTGTAAATCTGAGTCAGTGCCTCACCAGCCACGAACCACACCGCACGTCACTGGTAGATATAGCCCTAAACACCTTAAAACTCATCCTGCTACTTCTATCAGCTCTGACATCCTCCAATGAATACCAGTGACCCAGTTCCATTGGCAGCCATACAAGCCCATGCCATAGCACTGCCTCCACCATGTTAAACAGGTGATGTGGTTTGCTTCAGATCATGAACCGTTCCTTTCCTTCTCTACACTTTTCTCTTCCCATCATTCTGGTACAGGTTAATCTTGGTTTCATCTGTCCAAAAAACCTTCATCTAAAACTGATCAGGCTTATTCAGATGTTTTCTGGCAAAGTCTAATCTGGCTTTCCTCTTCTTCAGTGTTACCAGTGGTTTGCACCTTGTTGTAAACCTTCTGTATTCAGATTCATGAGGGCATCTCTTGATTGTAGATTTTGACAATGACACGCCTCCCTCCTCCAGACTATTCTTGACCTCAGTATTCGTGTTATGAAGGGGTTTTTCTTCACCAAGGAAAGAATTCTGCTACATCTACTTTACATGTCTTCTGTGGTCTTCCGGGCCTTTTGGTGTTGGTGAGCTTGCCAGTACATTCCTTATTTTTCGAAATGTACCAAACTGTTTTGGTCAATCCTAATGTTTCTGCTATCTGCCTGATAGGTTTGTGTAGTTTGTCGGCCTTTTGATGGCCTCCTTCACTTGCATTGACATCTCTTTGGTCCTCATGCTGAGAGTTCCCTGGACTAGCTACCAAATGCAAATTCAACATTTTGAATCATCTCCAGACCTTTTTATCTGCTTAATTTGTCATGAAATAACGAGGGAACAGGCCACACCTGGCCATCAAACCCTTTGTAAGACAATTGTCCAATTACTTTTGAGCCTCTGAAAATGTGGGTGACTGTGTAAAAAGGGTTGTAATTCCTAAATGGTTAATGCGATAGTTTTGTTATATCCATTGAATTAAAGCTGAAAGTCTACACTTCAACCACATATTGATGCGTAATTTCAAACATGTGTAAAGAAGAAAATAAGAAAAATTGTGTCACAGTCCAAATACTTATGGCCCTGACTAGGGCTGTGCGGTAAACCGGTTCAACCGGTATACCGTATGAATTTTTCATATACCGTCATACTGGTGCATAGCCGTAACAACTGTTGTCGCTCTTCAGCAGGCAGCAAAATATATTGTTCACCGCTGAGGGTGCAGCGGGCGGAGCTACTTGTCTTACGGGTATTGAGATGGAGTCATGGTTATAACTTTATAACAACAATTAATAAGCTGAACTTGGAGGGACTTAGGACCCAGGGGAATGTAGGTAATAAAAAATAAAAAAAAAACCCGGAAGAGACAGAACGGAAGAGCCACGCGAGAGGTCAACAACGAGAGGTCAACAACGAGCGGTGAACAGCTGTTCAGTTGGCCGGCGGTCCTTTTCGGCGTCAATGAATGAATGTGTTCACTCGAAAAAAAAAAAAAAAATACCGTGAAACCGACAGAATCTTACAAAATACCGTGATATGAATTTTTGGCCATACCGCCCAGCCCTAGCCCCGACTGTAGGTTGATCCTTGAAAAAACAATACTAGAGCATGACATTTGGAAAGACATTGGTTTCTTGCATTTTTTCGTCTTAGTCTTGTATAGCTTGTATGCTCCCTCACTCATATCACGAGCACTGGTTTTCATGTGCACAGGTTTTGAGACTAATTTAACTTCATATTAAAGTAACTGGAATCATTATATATGGAACAATTATTTAACATGCTAAGAATCACCCAGTCTATTACATTCAGCATAATCTCCTAAAGGTTCTCTTTTGTCCAGGTCACTGAATTTCTTTTAGTCCTACATTTTGTCACACATTCATGAGGCTTCATCAATTTGGAACTGATTGATAATATTGAATTGATTATTATTATTATTATTATTATTATTCATTTAAATCATGACATGCTCAGTTATTACATTACGCACAGTTTATAATTTATTATAAGTTGCTACTGTTTTCTTTGCCCTGGGCTTGTCATGGCCACCTTGACATTGCATTAACTAAGAACTTAAAGGAAAAGTCTTGTATATTAATCTATACTTTATGATTTAGTTATTCACTCCTATAATCAGAGGGGTGGTGCCATAATAAAAACTTAATATCAGGGATTACAGTATCATACTTGCCTGATAAATGTTGAAGGTAAGAGAACGTCATAGATAAGATGTCCTTTTCCATTAAGCTGTATGATCCTTTGATGATGTAAGAGTTATCTTGAATGCCAGCAAAAAGGCCAGAGTTCAGTAAGATAGAAATATCTTTTCAGGTTTTGCTTTAAGCTGTTTAAAAGACCAAGTGATGCCGCAACAGTTAAAGGAACACTTGGGGTGATAAGATTATTTGCTTTCTTGCAAGAATGAGAGTAAGGTAAGAAGTTTGATTCCACTGTCATCTGTATGGTAAATATGAAGCTACAGCCAGCAGCCAGCTAATTTAGCTTAGCACAAAGACCGGAAAAGGGGGATAACAGGATAAACAGAGTTAAGCTCGGTCTTTCCCTGTTTATAGTCTTTATACAGAACTAAGTTAGCCGGCTTCTGGTTGTAGCTTCATGAGAAGCATACAGAAATGAAAGTGATCTTACAATCACAGGTGTTCTATGATTGAAACATATTGGATAATGTGTGCTGATGATGTAAACACAGATACCTGCAAAGGGTTTAAAACTAATTATATTGAAAGACTGATAACTCACCCCTTTTTAAAATTAGGAAACAGAGCAGCTGAATTCAACATTCATAATCACAACAAACATGCTAGAAATAAATATTACCACTTTATTTACATTAAGGACATAACTGTGGTAATACACAGATAATATTAGGGGTCAAATAAACTAAAGCTGTTACATCAAGATGAATGGTTTCTACCCATCTCCATCGTGAGGGGAAAACGGGATACAGTTAAGGCAAGTTCAGAGAGAAACATAAGCAACTTCTCATTTTACAGCTTATTTATGGCAGCTTTCTGATTCCCTAAACAGTTTGACCTCTTGCCTCCCAGCAGAGCACAATTTGCAAACTGAACGTGCAGATGAATCCTCAGTCCCTGGAGATCTTTTATAATCATTCATTTATGCTCTCACATTGCACCATAAACACTCATGTATAAAACAAAGAGTAAGTAATCTAAGTTCAAGGAGTACATTCTGGCTCCCTGGATCATGAAAGTATGCGGCCCTTCTTTTAAACAGCCAACACATAATAAAAAAAAAAAAAAGAAATCTCATTATTGAAATTAGCTGAAAGAAAAATATGTAAAAACAGTAGTAAAGTTGGTCCTTGCAACTGCTTTTATCAACATGATAAACTGATCCACTTCTGTCTCCTCTGATGTGCAGCCAGTGTCTGTCCATTGATAGGATAACTGAACATGTATTCATGTATAAGCACAAACACACAGCATTTTTATTTACAGGAAATGCAATACAAAAGACAAAAGGTAAAGCTTGCTTTTCATCAGATGAACAAGCATATCATCTCTAGTATTGTCCCAACTATTTTGCCATTTTCTTCTTTAAATGCATGAAAGTTGCTTTATCTGCATAGACAAAAGGGGTTACAGCACCACAGGCTCCAGCTGTTCCCTTCTGCAAACAAACCACAAGCACCACAACTTCTTAATTCAAGGTGAGGTGAGTACAAGCACGGTAAAGTCACATGACAAATAGGGAGGCAGTTTGAATTTTGAGTTTTACGCCAGGGAGTAGATGGTATTCATTGGAGAGTGAAGCTCCAGACTTCCACCAAAGTCCAACTCCCTGACATCTCTCCTGGTTCCTGTGTACTGGCCGATGAACGAGCCGTCCTCGTTGAACGGTATCTCGCCTCCTTCACCATAGTCCACCAGACTGTCGTCACTGTCTGATCTCTTCATCATTGCCTCCATGGACAGCTGGCCTCTTTGAAGCCCCCTTTCCTCCTCTCTACAAAATAATGCAAAGAAATAAAATCTTGGTGCGTTATTTCAGCACTAGAAGACAGAAAAGGATAAAGGGTACAACTGAACCTGATGTATCAATACATTTAAGATGTTCATGTACATACCGCCGGGAGTAAGGCATAGTGGAGATACGTGCTATCCTAGAATATGAAGAGAGCTTGTATGAGATCATCATTTGTATGACAGGATAGATAATTTTTATCTCATTTCATTTATCATCCACTCATAAAAATGTTTGTTACAGTTCCAATATTATGTTATGAATATACTATTTGTAGCTCCAAACATGTTAGATACTGTAGAAATTAATAACTAACAACCCATGCAGGGTTGTACAGTTTAAATGTCAATAGTGTCAATGTTTCAATATTTAGTCTTTTCATACCTTTCAAGAGACCTTGAGTGGTTCAGTGGGAAAAGAACAGGGTTGAGGGTTAGGGAGAATAAAGGTTTAGATAGAAAAGGTAGAGTAAATAAAAACAGAAAATAATTCAAGTGTGATCAACGAGTTATCATAAAGAAGGCGATACATACTTTAAGCAGATTTGATTTGCATCTGTGCAGCTCATGGAAAAATGTAATCAATATTAAAGACACCCTATGTAGTTTTTGACAACTATCAGAGCTATGGAGCAATGTTTTGAGAGGGTCCCCATTTTGTTTGTATTGTGCATATGAAGGCATGTGACATGATAAATATTCCTGCCTCAAGTTTCCTGTTATTCAACTGATCGATGGTTGGTGGCGATATACACAAAGCAATGCGTCAGAAGGGCAGTGAGGAAGACTGCCAGCTAGCAAACGTGGATATAAGCAATGCACAATTTAAAATATTTAAAATATTGACATTGCAAATTACAAAGTGATGTGCAATTAATGCAATTAACAGTGTAATTTATTCTTTGTGAATTTGGCCATCAGTGCATGGTGCGAGTGGCAACGTAAGGTTTGTCTGTTTACAAAATTATTCCACAGGGCAGCTTTGAGTCACAAAACCGAAAGCTAATGCACAGATAGAGAGCAAAGGATGTAAATACGTGGCTACTGTTGTTCTGCATGTAGTTCTCAATAATGAGAGTGCTGTACAGTGTTATGGGACACAAAAGTATCTATTCAGTGATGGGTATTATTACCACACTATTATAAAAATAATAGTACATGTTGTTGTACACCTTGGAAACAGGAAAAGTTTGGTATAGATAAGACAGTACAGACCGATAACTTGACAATAAGATATGCAAAAGATGTTTATTTGGTGCATTGTTGCAGTCAGTCTCTTTTCCTGTCCACTTTAATGCTTACCTGTAGTCAAATGATCCCTCCTGATCTTTATCATCCACTGGCTCCAATGAAATATCTTTTTTTTCCCGTACTGAAATTACAACAAGCTACACTGAAATAAGAGATACAGTGTGATGCTATTGGGCATTGCATAATAAGAGGAGTCACCAATGTACCTGGGTATTTCCCCCCTCGGCTCCTCTTGATGAAGCAGACTATGAGTAGGATGAGCACGATGAGAGCCACAGCACACATAATCCCGATGAACCAGCCCTGAGTGGAGATGTCCACCTGGTCCTGAGCATACGCTGAAACACACACAAACATGTGCACACACATGTTAGTACACACATCAAAGTCAGCATCCACTCAGCAATTCAAAGTGTTTATTTGGTAGACCACTAAATGTGTGGTACGAAGCAAGCAGTAAAGTACTTTCAGTGGTGTAGTGTGGTGACTCCTCCGTATGCCATTCCCCTATCCCGATCCGAGTTTGTGCCGCCACAGAGAATCTGTAGCGAGTGTAGCGGTCGTATCGCCTTAATGAGAAACTTGTTACATTTGGAGTGAACTCCTCAACTCGCAACTCCTCTCCCCTGGTGGCATTCACTGTAGAGAGAGTGGACATTGCAGTGTGTTAGGAGCACCCTTAATGCCAGTAGAGTGCACACAACTGAGTTATTGAGTAGCTTACCTGCTCAGAGAGTGCCTACACAAGTGTTCATTACCCTCTCAAGAACATACTTCAGTGGCATTTTGGTTTTTATGTGGATATTTAAGTGTACTATTAGGTGCTACAGGGATGTGGACTTCAGTGGCATGTGGAAATCCTTGTTGAATTAGTCAAATGAGCATTTTTCTTTTCTATCATTAAAGCCTTGCTGTTTCGCACAGTAACAGTGCAGATAACTAGATTGTGAGTTATTTGACAGTGTTTCAGATGTTGGGTTTGGATACCTGTCTGGTACTTGAGGGAATATCCAGTAATGACACCGTTGGGTTCTGCTGGAAGGTCCCAGTCGACATAAATACTGTCTAGATGTCGCTGTTGGATCCTGAAAGATCTGGGAGCAGATGGTACTATAGACAGAAAAACAGCAGGAGACGACACACATAAGCTTTGTTCTCTTGTTCCTTGGTTGTTAAATTTGTGACTTTTTCTTACCTCCTTCAGGCGTTGAGAAGTGGATATTATTACTGGGCGGCCCTTCATATCGATTGTTTGCCACGACTATATACAACTTGTAGTTGCTATAGGGGATGAGTCCAGTGAGGACCCCAGTGGGCTCTGGATCATTGTCTAGAAACGCTTTAGACTTCATCCCTCTATTCACCCTCAGCCACCTCAGCTGGCTGCTGTCCCTCCAATAGTAGGCCTGAGAGATGAGAAGCAAGAAACCAAGCATTTTGATTATGCTGATAGCACTGTATTGTTGTTTTTGTTATCAAGAAAAGATTCCAGTTATTCATGTATTTTTGTTGAGTTCTATTCAGTTACATCAACATCTCTATACTAAAGTCACGGGCTGTAACAACCAGTCAAAAGATGAGCCACGTCTCAAATACCTGAGCCAATTATCACATAAATTATTGTTTTTAAAAAAAAAAAAAAAATCATCCTTGAAACAAGACCAGACTGTTTGTTAAAGTCAGTTGAAACAAATAAACATTGAAATAAAAGAAACAAAAAGGCTTTTATAAAAGATTGGATTGACTCTACAAAATAAGGGGAGGCAGATAGATGACCAGTCCAACTAGGTGTATCTTTCTAATTATGAAGAAAAACAAATTATAAAAACATGTAATGTTCCAGAAGTCTAATACGAAGAAATAATCAATAACCAACTAAAAAGGAAATATGAAGAAAATTGTTTAATATTCCACAAAGTATTAATTCAATATGGCAAATGATAACTTTCAAATAAGTACTCAAATGCTACACAACATAAGGCCAATATTTGTATTTACTTATAATGAAGACAAATTGTAGTGAGTGAATCAATTGATTAGGTAAATATCAAGTAAATTACCTGACAGAACAATATAAGATCAATCATATCGTGTTTTCTCTTTTGATTTGGACTGGTTACTGTCCTATCCGCCTCTCCAATTTAAACCTTTCTTTCAGTCACTTGTTGTTATCACTTATTTGGTTTTGTCCATCTTATCTTTAAGAAAAAAGAAATTATTACACATATCAATTATTGATATGATAGTTGGCTCATGAGTTTGGTATTTGGCTTGACCTTAGTTTAACCGTAACCAAGACATTCTTACTACTATACTCACATCAACTGAAACTCACTAGTTTCCACTGTCACCAGTGCACTCTACCAAAACGTAGTGTGTCCTCAATTTCTATTGTTGTTTATCAACATAAATGTAAGCTATATTCAAAGTCCATTATCCGCTAATAAATTCACTATCGACACACCTTGTATTCTTTCAGTTCGCCCATCATTGAGCCGCGTGTGACTGAATCCCAGTGCAAAGTCACTTGAGTGCTCTCGATGTCAGACACTCTCAGGTTCAGTGGTGCGGTTAAGGGACCTGAGGAAAACAGAGATGGCTTTGTCTTTGGTGATCAGTGAACACAAAGAGAGGTGATGAGAAGGACAATTTGTCCCCAAGATGTAAGAAAAGAAGAAGAAAAACTAAACTAATCTAAAAACAATAAGAGGTGTAATGCTGCGTTCACACCAAACGCAAAGCATACTTTTTGCGGGAGTAGAATACATAAAAAGTCAATGCAAAGACGGGAATGGACACGAATTTCCACCGGGCGGCGCGAAAGGCAAATGGTGCAAATGGCGTGACGCGAAAAATTTGCCTCATTCGCGTGACGCTGTGTCTTTAAAGCCTATCACCGTTGAGATGCTCCGCCTGTCATCACTGACGTCTTGCCATTGTTGAATCAGAAACTATGGAGGATGAATTGTTAGTCTGGAAGTGGCAGTCATCCAGATTCCTGGAGAAGCTGTGTAATATAATTCTGGGTTCATAATATAATATTATGGTTCATAATATAATATTATTCATAATATAATATTATGAACCCAAACACGAGGGCATTTGATGTTCCGATGTTTGTGGGACTTCCACAATATGTACAAAGCAGAAATAGTGGTTATTTCTTCCATGGTGGATAGCGGAAATGATAACTGTTTCCATGGAGATAAGCCACTCTTCCTCACCGGCGCGTCTAGCACGAATGAAGCGAATGACGCGGATAATCACAAATAGTCCTGTGAGTAAACTCACGCGAGTAACACAATGTAACACAAAAATTTACTTCGCTTTTGGTGTGAATGCAGCATAAGTAGTTTATTCATCTGAAACCATTCATAATTCCATGTGGATTAGGATTCAGAGAGGAGTAACAAAAGAAAAAGAAAAACCTGACTAAGTTAGTGGAAAAACATAACATCGTAGGCTTCCATAAAGATCAGAACTGATCATTGAATGGTTTGATGTGTATAAAAAATAATTTGAATAGTCATATGCTTTTGCCTTTGCAGTCACCAGATCTCAACCAAATTGCCAAATAGAACACTTAACACCTAAACCTAAGCATGGCATACTTTAAGAAAATGTTCATCTAAATATGAAGAGATGTACATTAACAGGCTTTGTATGAGCTATGAGAGACTTTATCTCCATAAACGGCATAATATTTTGGTATTGGAAGCTTTTTGGATTCCGTTTCCAGTCCGAGTAGTATTGACCAATTACGTTCGAGCAAGCTTTGGTTGAATTCAGGTAAACAGTCCGTGTGGAGAGCAAAAGAGGCGGAAAACATTGACTGAAATGCAATCTCAGAACTTTAAAATTAGCTTGTTAACTGGCTACTTGTGAAACACTCTGGTCGTACACGTTGTCTCTCATCTCAAGTTGCTAATCGGGCTGTTAACAATGAGCAGCGCACGGAAAAAAGGAAGTCTTGGCCCAGATATCTGCTATCTACACCGTAATCCCCAAAAGACACAAGAAGTTAGGTTTTTCTCATCTGGTACTCATCTATATAATACAGAGGATTTAGGCACTTACGGTCCTCCCCAGAGTAACCAATGACAACAGGAGTCTCTGGACCCAGCCCAAAGTCATTGACAGCCTGGACTTTGATGTCATACGGAGTGAAGGTATCTGCATCGTAGATGTAGTACTTCAGCCATTTAGTGGTTGCATTCTTCCACTCCTCTCGGGATTCTCTCCTTCTCCACCACACCAGATACTTCAGGTGGGGCCCGTTCCACTCTCTGTAGGTCAGAGGCTGAAAGCATAGTTAACAGGGACCAGCATAGTTCAATTTCATTGTGATAGAAATAAAAATATTCAACAGTCAAGATAAATATGAAAGTGTTTTTGGTTATTTACCTCCCAGCTGATCTCCATGTTATTCCTCCATGTACCCACACCCTTTAAGTTCTTTGGAATGACATCTGGGGCTGTGCAGGAGAACCAATGCAGTGGTAAAATCATCAGCTTTAAAGAAAGAGTTCAGCACTACGGGAACACACTGATTACATTTCTTGCGAGTAAGATAAAAAGATTGATACCACGATGTATTCAAATAAATTTAAAGCTCTGGCAAGGAGATGTTAGCATACCATATAATTAAAAATTCTGTGTACAGACATGGGAGTAGTATCAATCTTCTCATCTGACTCTTTGCAAGAAAACAAATTGGTGTATTTCCCAAATAAATGTCTAACTGTTCATTGAAAATGTGCTACACAAATGCCTGTTTTCTATCTTAAAATCTGTGTGTAACAACAAGTGTGTATTAAAGGAAAATCAAACCCACGAGCACCGCTGCTCTGGAAGCGCATGGATGGACGACTCGGGCGACTCATTCCGATTTCATTGATAGCGATTACCCGAAACTCATAGTAGGTGAAAGGTGTAAGATGCAGAATGACAGAGTTGAGGTTCCCTGGGTACGTTGAAAGGTTTCTCCACTTACCAGGCAACCAGTCATCATCATCATACTGCACTAAGTACTCTGTAACACAGCAATAAATGGAGAAATATAGCTGAACATGTATGATAAATACAACAAGAATTCCCTAAAAACAAGACTTCCAAAACGTTTTTATTTCTGTAAGTTTATTCAGTTGAACAGCGCTTACCTGTTATAGGGTTGTGGTTGCTGTCTCCAGGTACCCAACTGAGTCTTACACTACGTTCATATGGATCGGACAACTCCAACTTAGTGGGAGGATCTGGACGGTCTACACACAAACATGCATAATCAATTAAAAAGCCAAACATGTTGCATGCTTGATGAAATGTAATTTATTTTAAACGTGTCATACCCATCACTATTAGGCGGGCTGAGGCAGACTTCTGGTCCAGCTCACTCTTGATGACACAGTTATAATTTCCCTCATCACCTCTGTTTACATTAGTGATGACCAGATTTGATTCATCCAGAGAAATCCTGAGGATACAAAAGAGTACTAACTGGTGAGCTCAAGATGCTGATTGGTTCACACTAAAACAAAAATGAAAATAATGAAAATAATATCTCAGTAGAAGTAATTCATAAAATGATGTACCTCCAGCCTAGAGTCACATGCTTTTTGTCTTTCATCCAGGTGGTTGTGACAGGAGTAGTTACATCTGCTTTTACACCACACTCAAAGCGCACATCCCTTCCACGGATGACTTTCATACTCTGTGGTCTTGTGACAATTAAAGTGGGCTCTGAGAAGAGTGGATGCAAAAACACATGATGGATCACACAATCAAAGAATTTAAAGTGAAACATGTTTTGTTTAAAACTGTGTGACCCTCACCTTTAACCTCTATTCGGACTTGACTCTCATCTCTTCCTGCGACGTTGCTGACTATACACAGGTAAGTTCCCTGGTCCTCTATCCGTATGGTTTTGATCTCCAGAGTCCCATTACTGTGGGTCTTAAAACGATTTCCTTCAAGAGTACCCTGTCCATATTTGGACCTGTTTGAGCAGACCCATAAACACACACACACACACACACACACACACAAACTATGAGCTGATGTCTGAACACACTCTTTGCATTAAATGTCTTACAGTGTCTTCTCACCATCGCAATTCGGGTACTGGAGAACCAAAATAGCGGCAGTCAATAAGGGTATTACTGCCTTCTATCACCTTGATGAGTTCATTCTTTGGCCCAAGAATACGTGGCGTTGCATCTACAGAAACATTGAGAATTTATAATTATTATTATTAATAATTATACTTTATACTGTGAATTTTTGCACATCCCCTGGTCAATACTTTGCATATTCCTGTACAAAACTGTACAGCTCTTCCACTTTAAAAACAGATATATATTTTTTGTATTTCTATTATTTTCTATATTTTCTATTGTACATTTTTTTTCATATTGTGTCTCTACACTAATGCTACCTTTGCACTTTGTTCATTGTTATGTACCAAATCACCAAGACACCTGATTTATTACAATTCCAAAATACTTCACAGTCACAGTGATTTGTGTGTAGGTGGATATAAAAAGAACAAATGTAATGGTGAACCAAAAGAAAGAGTTTTCTTTACTCAAAATACAGAATTTTTGGCATCATAACATTATGGTAAACTGAGGCCACTGCCAGTGGAGAGACTGGTTCATAAAAGTTATTTTTTAAACGTTGTTTCCTATTTTGTCATGAATATTAAATGGTATAGAGAAGTAAAGCACGGATTAGCTTGCATTGTGTGTTTATGTAGTGGCACTAGATGTTTTACACCGGTGGTTTTTAAACTTTTTTCAAATGCATATATACTACAGGGTTCCCAATATTTTATTTAAAACGGCCTACTAACTTTTTATGAGCAACTTTTATCATATCATATATCATATTATATGATATGATATTATATATTATTATTATGATAAATAATAATCAAAATCATAATAATTTGTTACCTCTTGGCAAACCATTAAAAATCTTCCGCAACTTATGGCTGAGTGAAAAATAAGGTTTTACATTGTAAATGGCATGGAAAACAGAGTGGTTACTTACGTAGCACATTGACAAAAGCATTGGCCATCAAGTACCCAAACTGATTGGAAACGTTGCACTGATAGACTGCAGTGTTTTCAGCGGTCACACTGCGTAAAGTCAGCGTGTCTCCTGACACCTGTCTGTTAGGCTGAGGTGTAGCAGCTGGAAAAAAAAACAGACAAAAATTATTTAGAGTCACTTTGCACTCCGCAACTAGGCATGAACTCCAAAAATCTTACTTTCAATAGGTTCCCCGTTGATGAACCAGCTGACTGTTGGACGCGGAGCCCCATCAGAACGACACAATAGGCGTCCATTTTCCTCCGGGGCCAAGACCAGATCAGTGGGTTTCTCCAGCCAGAAGGGAGCCGCTGTCAAATACAAGTAATTTAGTTGTTTCAACACAATTGTGAAGTAAGAAAAAAACAATTGTTTCTGAAAGAGACCCTCACCTTTGACCCTGACGGTTATTGTGTGTTCAATGTATCCAATTTTATTGGTAGCAGTGCAAGTGTATTCACCAACATCATCAAAAGATGCTTTTGGGATTTGAATCATCTTGTTGAAGTTCTTTACTTTCATGGGAGACAATACCACCAGGTCATCACCATTCTTGGTCCATGTAATACGGGGAGTTGGCCTTGATGATGATAAACAAGGCTTTACACAGGACCACTTTCATGAAATCAAAGTAAAAATTATACCAAAGAGAAAATATAGACATAGTGGCTTTTTGAAACCGATAAAAAAAGACCTTCAGTTACAGAATATGTTGTGATTTTGAGTTGACACTTACACTCCTGCAGCGATACACTCCAGGAGAAGTTCTTCCCCTTGCAGGACCAGTATGGAACTGGATGAGCCTGTGGGAGACAGCCATGTGGGGGCAGCCTCGGCCACTGTGCGAGCTGCAGAGGAAACAGACCAAAACAAACCAGAATACATCAGTCACACGCATTCACATATCCTGTCTGACCATGAAACAAGCTAAAATAAGAGAGTACAGCTGAAGCCGTGCACACACTCACCACAATAAGTACATTTAGTGTGAGCAAACGAGGACTCTTTTCAGGGTGCAGTCTGACATAAACCAAAATGGACCAGTTTATAGGTATAATAATCACAAAAATCATAAGGAGTTAATGGGAAAAAAATATTGTTATGAGTCAAGGAAAAAGTCAAGGTATTATAAATGAACAGAACAGTGTTAGTTTGTAAACCATTGTCCATATTGCAATACTAGCCCAGCCTTCGCCTGTAGGATGTCAAAGAGGCTACTAATAAATCAGTTCCCAATTAATGTTTTGTTGGCAGAAAACAGAGATGCAGTATGAAAATGTAAACAGGAAAGCTATACATTGAAGTGAATATTATCAAATCTGTCTTGGACAAATTTGACATGAGAAAATAAGAAATACAACTAATCAAACATCTTCCAAAGTGTTCTGCATGACGTGCATGTGTTTTTGTTTCATTTTCATTGGTCTTTTGTAAAGACAAATTACAGGGTAAGAATAGAAACTGTTTCAACTGACTCACAACATGCCAAAGAGCCCTGCCATGAATCAGGCCAAACCTCCAGATCTCTAAATATCATATATATATATATATATATATACATATATATATATATATATATATATATAAATATCTGTATCATTTGTTTCCTTTACATCCATAGCGTTTAGAAATTTACTGTGCAAATTAGGCCCATATCTGAAGATTACACATGCAGCTTTCAGGTGACCAGTAGTTGAAGTAAAAGTTATTTAAGTTAAGGTAGCTATACTGCAGTTTAGAAATGTTCTGTTACAAGTAAAGATCCTGCATTAAAAATGTTACTTAAGTAAAAATTAAAATAAATAATTTGCATAAAATATTCCTAAAACATAAAATGTATTCATTATGCAGAATGACCCATTTCAGAACTCAATTGTACTTTCTGATGCATTTATGTGTACATTACTTTAATGTTGCAGCTGGGAAAGATGAGTCTTATTTTTAAATACTGCTGGATAGCTTGTCAGTACAATTATAAAATATAGTAGAAGTACCTCAAAATTGTAATTAAGTACAGTACTTGAGAAAATGTACTTAATTACTTTCCACCACTGCACGTTACAACTGTAAAGGAATATTTTGTGAACCAAAAAGAAAATGGACAATGTGAACACACAATCATACTCACTTGTAAGCACTTTAACGACCACAGGCATCTTCTGCTGGATGACATTCTTGTAGGGGAAGCGGGCATTACAGCAGTAATCAGCAGCAGAGTCGTTGAACAGAACATTAGAGAAATACAGATCTCCGTTTACTCCCATAGATACCCTGCGGTCCGGCCGCACAGGCTGCATGGTAGGGAAAGCTGTCTGAACGGGCCAGTTGAAAGGTCTCGCATATGAGCCTGAGAAGTCAGTTCACAGGAATTTTTTAGAATTCTTGAAAGCTTGTTTGATTGTCAGATCATTACAATGACTCCTTGTTGAGCCCTATTGATTCAAACATTTAGAGAAGTAACTCTAGAGAGACTCTTACAGCTGGACATCCAGTAAGTTTCAGGTTTCGGCGGGCCTGGTGGCGGTTCACAGGACAGGACCAGAGGCAAGCCAGCGCTGACCACCACAGGCTCCAGAACCTCTCTTGGCCAAACAGGAGCTCCTTTACAAACACAGAGTTATACATGTCTCCATTGAGCAGCAAAGTTGTGTTTTGTTATTTTCATAACAGTGCACATCACAAATCTGAACAGCAACATACTAATAACTCAGCTAATCAACTGTCAGAAAGTATTATATTATTTTGTAGGACTTGTCTGGTAATAATCTGAATCTTGTGAAAAGATCAAAACAGGCAATGAATTCATCCTACCATCATGTATCGTTTCGAGCTTAAACTTGATACAGTTTATTTATTTTCTGTGCCAGAGAGCTCCTTTGTTGTCCAGAAAAAGACATCAATAAGCCTCACTGTAATTTATTTTGAGCCAATCCCACATAAACCGTCCTCCTGCTGCTGTTCTGCTGAAAATAGTCCCTATCAAATACATTGTATACTCCTGTTTGAGTAATGTTTGCTAAAAAAAAAAAACTACACTACGCAGTTGTTTAAATAAAGAAAAAGTATATATTTGTGACTTTGTGTCTTTAAAGATTTACGTCTTCGGTAGAAAGAAATGGGCTTGGGGCTGAGTTCTACAGACAGGGTAGTACTGCAGGACAGATTAACACATTGTTAGTTTTGATCTTTTCATGGTGTTTACTACCAATACCACAATACAGAATATAGCCTGATTTATCCTTTCATTTTCAAGGTATTTTTGTTGTTGTTTTTTGGTACAATTCTACTTGCATTTTAAGAAAATATTCACTAAACAGTAAAGAGTAAGGCAGCTCTTAAAGAAAGTCTAATTAAAGTGTGTAGGTCGGAAATAAAATATCATCACAAATCACATAAGTTGACATTCATGCTTTGCATGTCTACTCACAACATTCCATTCCATTATCCAAACCACTTATCCTATCTAGGGTCGGGGGGGCGCTGGAGCCAATCCCATCTGACATTGGTGTACCCTGACTGAAGGCAGGGTACACCCTGGACAGGTCGCCAGTTTATCGTAGGGCACATATAGATACAGACAACCATTCACGCTCATATTCACACCTACGGGCAATTTAGAGTCTCCAATTAAGCTAAGCTGCATGTCTTTGGACTGTGGGAGGAAGCCAGAGAACCCGGAGGGAACCCACGCTGCCACGGGGAGAACGTACAAACTCCACAGAGAAGGATCGGGGATCGAACCCGGGCCCCTCTTGCGAGGGTGACAGTGCTATAGCCACTACACCACCGTGCAGCCCTACTCACAACATATTATATGGAAAATGTGAAAAAATGCTGCTGCTTAGATCTTGAGTGTTTACTTGGAAATGTTTGCTTGCTGCATTTCATTCCAAAGTAATGTAAATTTGTGTCACTGCACACAATGAGGTCACTGAGCATCTCCTGTCAGTGGTGTATACAAATAAATAGTTGGATCTCTCATACTCCTTACTGTATAGACGTAGTCTGATCTTGTTGGAATATGCAGATCCATACTCATTGGAGGCAATGCACTGATACTCTGCCTCATACTGTTCTGGATTGTTCCAGGCATAGATGTCCAGAGTCCCTGAACGCCTTCGCATCGAAGCTTGAGCATCACGTGCCACGTTGAAATACTTCCCATTACGTCTCCATGAGAAACTTCGTTATTGAGCAAAAAGTGTAAAAGACAGAAAAAACAGTGAGGTGGTTTGCAGATAATTATACGAGTGTAAACAAAACTCTTCAGCGGTCTACATCAGCTCTTACATGGGTTGAGGGTTTCCTTTGGCTTCACACTCTATGACCATGGTGTCTTTGGGGTCAACAATATGGTCTTTCATTGACTGCTTTATGATGGCCGGGGGCTGCCTGACTGCAGGAAGAGAATCAGCTTAGTTTATTAGAGACGTATATCTTAACACATATACATATCATAAATTACATGCACGTTACGTTACTGACTTACTTTCCAGAGGGATGTCCAACGTCCAAACACTCTGCCATAAAATAAGGAGCAGCGCTGATTCGACCAGTGTCCCCATCTTTACAGTACATGGAACCAAGCAACTTATTCCTTCACCAGTTCTCCTGTTCTTAAATTTAAATTAAAAAAAATTCCAGGATATCTACTGTACAACACAGTCATGTCATGTAGATAAAATCCAGCACAAATTACTGTAAATTAAACTTCTTACAACAGATTTCATTAATGGTTCACAAATCATCTCCATGCATTCAAATGTTGTTTTATTATACATCAATTACAATTAGATTAGTATAACTCATCCACTAATGTTTAGGCATCTTTTTACTGTTGTACGCCGAGGTTGAACTAGTGGTAGTTCGGTACATACATTGGTATTTCTTTTTAATCATTTAATCTTGTAAGATATTGAATAATTCAATAACTCTTTGGGTGTCAAATATTTATATTCAATATATATTCAGATATTTAAATGAAACGATTTAAAAGTTTAGAGGGGATAATTCCTCTTTGGTGAATCTGCTAACAACCGGTTCAATGTAAAACAATGTATTGTAGCTTCCCCAATGTTTTAAATAAAAAACTCTTAATCTGAAAAGTAAACACTGTGGAGTCAAAAGTAAAAAAGGTCCCACTGAAATGTAGTGGACTAAATGCATTAAGTGGCATCAAATCAAAATACTTGTACAAATACCTCAAAATTGTATTTGAGTACAATGCTTGAGTATAAATGTACTTAGTTATTCCCACCACTAACATCTCCACTACTTAGATCACACTGCTGTATCACATTCACTAAGAGAATAGTTTATCACACAGTACAAATATAAGAACATGTGATTAAACTGTCTCAAACTGCCATGAACTCCCTGAATGTCTGAGGAGTCAATTGTAGTAAAAGTGTTACATTAGATGACTTTTCAAATATTTTCACCACATTATTGCTGTAAATATGCATTAAACCACAAGTCATGTTAGTATGAGCAGAACAAATGTTTTCAGTACCTACCGCTCTCATATAAAGTCAAATCAGCGCTCTATCCTCCCCATCTCTTTGGCTTCCCCAACGCATCAATAATTCCAAAGATGTTTCTCAACAAAACTATTCTTGTTTGTCTAGTATACCAATTAAAGCCTCTGTCCTTCAATTATCAGGTCAAGAACCCTAGAAGAGTTGATACACTTCAGTAATAAATTTTCTTTCTGTCACTGCCACTTACATTCTGCCCACCCATCTCATGAATAATGAATGAGCGCCATACACCACCTACTCCTCACCCACATCACTTCACTGTTCCGACAAGTCTCTCACGATTCTGAACAATTCATCTCAATCAAACACAGTCTCAAAGTTTGTTCACACAATAAACAAACAGATATTCTCAAGAAATTAAATTAATGTTTGGATTTATTACACCAGTTGTTGGGCATTTTATATGATATGGACTGAAAACAGGCAAGGTCATTTTTTTTCTTGAGCCTGGTTTTTATTTCTCAAAGCAACAAGCTTTTTCATTCTTGTTGGTTTTGATGACATCAAAATGTGGGCTTTATTGTTGACTGGAGAGAACTTGGGAAACAAGAGAATGAAAGCAATGTTTGTTTCTCTCATATGAATTTTAGATGTGGCAAATCACAAGTCACATGACTCCTGCGCAATAGCTCTGACAAAGGATGGAAATAGGTATTCACATTTTTTTCATTAACAATTTGACTATTTCTTTCTACTGTTTACCTTCTGCAATATGAAATACTTTATGTTTAACTCCCTTCTTACACCATCTGTATTTTCAGATTTTTCCCATTTTCCATAATACCAATTATCTGTTTTGTAAGAGTTCTTTTTTCTACACTTAACCATTCACATGCATATCCCCAGAGAAGGAAAGGTCATTACCATTCAGTTGAGAAAATCCTATGGGGGGAAGCAGCAAGTTTTCTTTTCTAGAAAAAGTGCCAAAGTCGCAGGAGAAGCTGTATTTGTGTAAAACAAAAGACATCTCAAGGCTGTCGACAGAGTCCTGATCTGTGTAGGCTTTTAGGCATCCACACAGGGCTGCATATACAAATCAGCACTGACTGAGCTAAACAATAGCTTGGTGGCGAGGAAGGAGGGGGGATAAAATGAGTTGGCTCTACCTACAGATGAAAATAAACTTGTAATGAAGATTTGTATCTGGAAATCCAATAATGAAGCCAACTTGAAATTGGAATGTTTGTATAAACATATTCCTCATTATTAAGGATTTGATATACTTCCATTCATATTTGGAAAGAGACCACTTGTGACGTAGACCGTTAGGACTCCCACAGCTCTGTAGCTGACGCTCTGCATCCTCAGGCCCTTATCCCCTCCTCTCTGTTCACAAGTGAAACACAACCTGACGTGCCTCACACAGAAAAGAAAGCAGAAGTGGTATGTCCCCCTCCCCCCATACATTGGACTAAAGCAGGCCTGGCAGTGAGCAATGATCAGTGCCTTGCACCAGATTGCACAGTGAAGAGGCAGAGGGACTGACAGAGCCAGCTCAGTGGCGACAAGAAGGTCTCTATGCTCGCGGGTCTCTTTGGCACGTGTGCACAGGGATTGGGTAAAAGCAGATGGCATGTGGGAGGGAATGTTCGACCGCACAAGTCTCCTTTTCAGACTCGGAGCACCTTTCATTTGCACTTTGACGTCACTGCATCAGGGGGCACACAAGCAAAGGCCAGAAAGAGACTCCAGGACACTGAGCTGCATTGAGTCATCCCCACTGTGCTATCAAAACATTATTGTCTCACAAACTTGAGCTCTCTGTGATTCTGACTTTATAGTGAGGTAACAGGAATCTCCACCTCATGGTGAAAAGTCAGTGGATCACCTAAGTCGGTCGGATTCATCGTCTGAGGACCATGGATGTCTGTACAAATTATCATGGCAATCCATTAAATTGCTGTTATGTGTATTACATTGCCATTCACAGAGCCACACTGTTGAATTAAAAAAATATTTAAAGACCAATGGATATTTGCTATGTGCAACATAAGGGGAAAGTAAAGTTAATTTCCAGACATTATACAGTAAGATAAGTAGTTCATAAAGTCAAATGCACATCACATTTTTCACTGAAACATTGCCACATAAAAAGTGACGCAAATTCATGCCAGTCATCTCACAGGCGTGAAAGCTGAACAATCTTGTGTTCACTCTGATACAAATCTGCTGATGCAGCTGTAGACCCATCCCACTTTTCAACTCAGACTATGACATCATTAAAACCTTGACTACCATTGAGAGCCATCTTGAACAACAGCTGCAAGGACTAAAGCACTCCTTCACATGGCGATAAACTATATGCTACTCTAAAGTGTCTTAATGTGCTCCAATTCTTTAAACTTTTTATCCAAAAGCTAATATAAAAAATTATCTAAACAAAGTACAAAATGGTGATTGTTAGGGGTCCTACCTTCAAGTGTAGTTTAAAGTATTTTCTCTGCTCCTTGGTCCCTTTTTTCCCTTGTTGCACTGAAAGCGGACTTTCACAGTAGATTCACTTCATCTTCTTCACAGCGAGCCTCACTTTTTCCAGCAGCATCTGCTATTTGTCTTATTTGTCACTCCAGCTTGACGCAGGTAAAAAAGCAAGATAACAGCGGCTCATGCGGCCCGTCAGAACGGCTCTCCCGAGCCTGGGTCACACGCCTGGCAAACAGGGCCTGAGAGCCTATAATAATAAATCCATTGTGAAATCCTCACATAAGTATAACGTCATCGCCACAGTGATGAGAGAATAAATAGTTCAAATAAATCTAGTAAAGTGACATGTCATACACTAGTTGGAGTTTTAGGTTTCAGTGTCATCCAGCTCTTATCTAGCAACAATCAGCTGCAGCTGATCAAATCTTTTTTTTCTTCTTTTTTTTTCATGTGTGCTGTTGATTTGCAGTGTGTTAGATGGGGACTGGGTTACTGACCTTGTATCTTCACTCTGGCTGGCACGAACGCACACTCTCTCACACAAAGCGTTTCTGTTCGGAACAAAGTCAGTCTATTGTGGACAGGGAGGACACAGCTTCCCCACACATGGGGGGATTTAACCCGTCACATTCAAGTGATTGGATGGTTTTTCCCTCATTGATAAAGTCTGACACAATTTGCCAATATCAGAGCGATTTATTTATTGGGTTGGCAAAAAAAATTGTTGGTTTTATGTGTTCATTACAGAAAAGAAAAAAGTTTAATGACCAAAAGTCTTAATAAATATTAATTTATTCAAAAGATACAATGAAACAATGCCCATTTTTACAATAATATACTACTTTATCTGTGAAGTCACATGAAAGAATAATTTATAGCTTATATCACATTCAACAACACTGAGAAGTACAACATTAATAGTAATAATCAGATAGGGTATTATGTCACATGTGCACATTACACATGGCTTTATTTAAATAAAGTGCATGAATGTGCTATAAGTGAGGCTTGTTGACAACATCATATTGATTTGGCTTAGAGTAGCCTGCATGTTTAACAGGAAGTGGACAAAATAGCAGAAACATCTTATGACATAACCTTGATGAATTTGATGAAGCTTTGCAACAACTATCTGGCTTCTTTGTTTCTCTATAAGCTGTCTTATACAGACTTGAAAAATCCCTTGGCGATTGTTAAACCCGCTTTGTAAATGTGAATTCAACAGCAAACTCTACAAATCACATATTTTTTGCTAAGGGGCCAAGTTTTATGACAACAGATGCCAAAGACAGAAAACTGTAATAAGCAAAGACATCTAGGATCACATGTAGACCCTTGACAAGTCATAGCCCAACACCCAATTGCCGTAGCACATAAAACAGAACTAAAGAGACTTGAGGCATAACTATACCATTGGTCTCATTTATGTGTATGAAATGTGTCGTCACGGCGTAAAATTCACACTAGCAGCTCTGCTATTATGTACTTTACTTTGAACGAAATGCTAACTAGCAGCATGCTAACCTGCTCACAGTAACCGGCTTATGCTTGGCAGGTATAATGTTCACCATGTTCATCTTAGTTCAGTAATTAGCAAAATAATATTTTGTAATTAGCATTAAACATAAAATACAACAGAGGCTGATGGGAATGTTTTTAGTTTTGAAACTAGTATTGAAAAAAATTAAGATTTTGACCTGATAATGGCATTAGATTAAAAGGTAAGGGATCAACAAAATAAATGCAATTCATTCAGAGGACATGAATGTCTGCACCAAGTTTTAGAGCAATCCATTTTAGATTGGTTGATTTGGTTGTGCTAATGGAAATCCCCAGGCGATCACCAAATTCAATGAGGCTTCATCTTCTAGAGACCATGAATGTTCGTACAAAATTGAATGGCAATCAATCCAAATCCAATAGTTGATAATATAAATCAGTCTGGCCAAAATGGTGGACAAACTGACAGATTGACATTGCCATCCATAGAGCCATGGTGCTAGAATTTCTAAAAATAACCACCTATAGTTGAAGAAAACTAAATTGCATCAATACATCAGGGTTGTTATTTTGTCCACTGGGTATCAGTGTGTACTGGGTATGCATTGTTGTGTACACATACCTCATGCTGTACCTATTTAAACCCATCTCTGCTTCATCTCCCAGGCCCTCTCACTCATCCAGTCCTTAGTTCTGCTCGCAGCTGAGCGCTCAGCCCCAAGCACTAAACAGAGCCTTGCCAGTTTGGACCTGTTTCTCTCAAGGTAGTTTTGGGTGTCTCTCTGCAGCTGGTCCAGGGCCCGCGGCCGACTCTCATCCAGGGACACCAGAGCACTCAACATGGGGTTGAAGCGGAAGTATACATCTGGAGCCAACAAATCGTCCAAAAGGGTGTGGACCCCTTCAGTGTCAGTAGCACTGCTGATCAGGTTGCTGATTTTGGCCCTCAGGCTGGTGGAGGTGGCAGGTCCCCTCTTAGCATTGTCATAGCGACCGGTGCCAAGGGACAGCACACACTGGAAGGGCTGGTTGGGCCACAATAGACGGCTCTCATGGACAGCCAAGGCACAGGGATTGTTCAAGATGATTCCTCCATCCTACGAAGAGATACAGAAATCCATCTAAAAATGTACAGGACAAGTATTTTGTTCCTTTCTAACTTATACTCCATATAAGATAAACCATGTGTGTGAGCTATTAATGGTTAACCAGTTTTTCGCTCTTAGTCAAGAGAAAGGACAAAAAAAAAAGTATTGATGCTAGGGAGGGCCTTGTTTTTTATGAAGTGACACAGAAGGTTCATCGCCCCTCCCCATCTAAATTATTTTCACACAGTTCTTTATGTCTTTAGTAGCATCATTTTGAGTCTATCACTGAAAACCTGAACTGAAAACCCACTGAAAATGCAGAAACAATAGCAGTTTCCTACCTGGTGAATGTCACTTTGTAAGGTGTACTCCTGGAAGTATCCTGGGGCGGCTGATGATGCTCGCACTGCCTGCCACATCTGGCAAACTGAGCCTCCTGCGTAGCGGCTGAGAGAGCCTGGTTTGTGGTTGTAGTTGCGGAAGACGAAGGCCTTTGGACTGGTACCCCAGTTTACCACAGCGCTGACTGCTGAAACCTGAACAGATACCAGCAATACCCTCTGTGAGATGTTTACAAAACCATGTGCAAACTGCAATTTTAATGCTGAAAGAAAAATGGTGCTAATTATATTCTGTTACATAGAACTTAGTTACTTTAAAAGCTGTAACCTCATCAATCCAACAGTATTTTATCAGTGCTGTGAGCTTGATGGTGATTTGACACAACAAATCGTGAAATAAACCAACACGGCAAATGCAGAATTCTTACCTTGGGACTCAACTCATCTCCGGCTGTTTTGATAAGTACTCTATTTCCCAGCTTTTCTCTAAACAGGATGAAAATAGAAAATTCCATCAGACCAGATTGTGTTATTGCTGTATTATTAAGATGTTAAGAATATACCACATACACTGGAGTATATCTATAGTGTTAGAATCTATTCCGTGAATACCGTAGTATTGTCTCCCAGGTCTCAGTGTTATAGTAAGAGTGATTCCAGCCCATCTTCACAGTGCCAACCAGCGGGTTCTGCCGAAACACTTCAGAGCCAAAACGACGATACATCTCAGCACACTCCTCGAGAGAAAAATGGGCAAGACCCAGCATGAAGGCCAGAACGGCACCTTTAATAAACACATGCAGAGAAAGACGGATAGATTGAGACTCAGAAGCAGAAATTATATTGTTAATATTAGCTTAGTAACTCTCAGTTATGTTGTTTGTCACCTGTGCTCACTCCACAGATGTAGTCAAACAGCTGATGGATCTTCCTGCCTGTTTCAGCTTCCAGTAGCTTTAATACCTGCAAAGGCACCACACCTCTGGAGAAAGGCAAAGACTAAATATAAAAAATCATGAATATTAAATGAAGAATAAACATATTAAGATGAGTTGATTAAGTAAAGTAATTACATACAAAGCACAGTACAGAGACCATCTTAAACAGGGTTGAGCTGAACAAATTAGTTGATAAATCAATTAGTCGATAGAAAATCGATGAACAACTATTTTGATAATTGATTAATACTTTGAGTTAGTTTTCAAGCAAAAAATGTTAAACAATTACTCTTTGCTACTTCCCTTTGTCTTTTTATATGCTAGTAAATTCTCTCTCTGTGTTTTGAACTGTTGGTTGGATTAAACACGCAATTTGAAGTCTTGATATAATTTTTCACTATCAATTAATCTCCATAAATTGTAGATTAATTGATAGTTAAATAATAATAATAAACAATAAATAAATATTCATGCACACTGAATTTGTAAAAGGCTATCATTCATCAATAATATTTTTTCTCACTGTTACCTTGTGCCACCACCGTCAATTGAGAGCACTCTTATGCCACAACCTTTGACTGGATCCACGTAGCCGATTATAGCCAAGCTTTCTCTTAAGGCACTCTGAAGCACCTGGTTATCTCTGTTGGTCCGTCGCTTTTTTAACAATGTGACTGCAGTTCTTTCCTGGAAACAAACTTCTTTGAGAATTCACTGAGGTCAAATCAGTTAGTTAAACGTTTGTAAATGTTTTTGTTTCACTTTCAACAGACCTGCCACATTAAAGCTTTGCATGATGGGTAATGGATGAGGTGTTCATTGAGTGCCTCCACGCAGGCAGCCAGAGCTTCTGGAGAAGAAGCATGTGACAGAGTGCCAATCAACCCCTGTGTCATTTCCTCTGCCTGCCTCTGACTCAATACCAGCTGAGAACACACAACCAGAGATTATTAATAAACATTTGCATAAAACTTTGCATGCATGTGGTTTAGCTTCTGCAACGATACCAGCAATGTTTTTGCAACCTGTAAATGACTTGTGCACAAGTTAACATTAAAATATTATTACATTTTGAATAGCAATGCTGTAAAAACGTAAACAATAAGATTAGGCATAATGGGACGGGTCGGGTCATGTTATAAGGGAAACACTGTGAAGCTTTCAAGAATAACAATCAATTTATTTTTATATTTTCAGTTTCTCATATTCTTGATCACTGAACATGTAACCTCAACTCACCTTTTTATTCAGCATTGTCTCTAGTGAAGTCATAGCAGGCTTACGAGCCTGAGTCAAAGGGCCCAGTTTCAGATAAGCACCCAGCAAGTCAGGGATGGCACTAGTGGGGTTATAAAGGCACTCCATAAAGGACACAGTCTTTAGTCTGTCAGAGGTAGCAGATCCAGAACCCATCTCTGGTGAGAGATTTCCATCAGTGTCTTCATCCAATCCATTTTGACCTTTGAAATACTGATTGATGTGGCTGGCCGTTTGGAAATAGTTCTCTCCGAAGTTAGTGGTATTAGAGCTGCTGTGGAAAAGGCCTCCTGTTTCATGGATGATAGGTTTGTCTTGCTTCAATTGTGACATGGCACCTTGGGTGTGTGATGTAGATTGTGCTGAAAAGTGTTTTTTGTCAGTGCTATTTTTTTCTACAGGAAGTTGTTTCCTCCAATGCTGATCTTGATCAAATTCTTTGGTAACTGTGGCACCAAAGTATTTATTGATGTGTCTTGCAAAATGGAGGTAGCCCTCGTCCCAGCTGCTGGAGATATTGTTAGTTTCTACTGTTGGCTGATCAGCACCTGATTTGACTTGAGACATTTCAGCTTCATTAGACTTCATGATGTAAGTGTTTTGCATTTGTCCCCTCTTCAGCCTTCTGTTTTTCCCGCTTGTGGAATACATGGTTTCCAAATTCTCCTGCATTTGAAGTTTTGTAAAACCGCGAGAGAAGGCTGAGTTAATGTGACCAGCAACGTAACTGTAGCTCTCTCCAAATGCTGTGGCCAAAGAGCTGATGTGAAATAGTTGCAGTCCAAAACTTTTTTGTGTTGAAGGACTTATTCCTGAGCTATTCTGTTTGTCTTTGCTTTTCACGGTCTGTGTTGTGTCTTTACCTGATTTATTTTGCTCTCTGGCTGCTGTTTGACTTTGACTACGCCTCTGTGACCTTCCAAGACATTCTGGAGTTGTGACCACAGGGCTAGCATTTTCAGCTAGAGAAACATCCTTTCTCCTGAAATAAGTGTTAATGTGTCTGGACATTCTTTTAAATGATTGACCAAGACGTCCTCCCAGTGAACTCGAAAGTAAACCATTATGATCATCCTTGAAGATCCCAATTGGAGCGTCAGGTTTGAATGTATTCCTATTGGAGGACGAGTAAAAACACACCACCTGGAGATGATTCAGTTCTTTGGTATAATCTCGGAGGAAGTGGTTGGAAGCTAAACCTGCAGCACTGTAGTTTAAATTGTTAAATATGCCCTTTCTTGTAAATCTGGACAGATGAGTAGGTGATAGCAGGTAATATCTGTGGAGGTCCAGGCCGAGTGTTGCTTTAGCCAGACGAGGGTACTTTCTTAGAAGGCTCATTAGGTACCTAACTTTGCAGTATGATCTCAATGTCTTGTTCACCGAACTTGAACACAAGTTGGTGCTGAGGTAGCGACCCATGTTTGACCTGAAGTGTTGAGCAGCAATCAAAGTCCAAATGTCAGTCTTGAGCTTGCATTGATTTTGGCCGTAGCAGCATTTTCAACAGGAATCTAGGGAAATAGAAGCAGCTCTGTGAGACTGTATTAACAAAGTGATGCTAAATGCTAACATTAGCATGCTAACAAGGTCAGAAGGACAGTGTAGTTTGTTGATGTTTAGCAATATAATAGTTACCATGTTCAGAGTCCTAGTTTACTGTTTAAGCATGTTAACATGTGCTAATTACGTAAAACAAAGTGCAGTTGAAACTGATGGGAATGGAATTTTTGGCGGTGTTTGGTCATAAACAAAAGTATTGGACAATTAAAAATTTTGACCTGGCGCCAGATGAAAAATAAGGGTTTCAAAGTTATAACAATTCATCCTGAAGATGACGTTTATCCAACACATACAATTTCAACAAATGAGTTAAAATAACAAGCACAAACTGTCCAAGCCTCAATCAATATCTCTTCTGTTCAAAGAGGCACATTGTCACTGTTAACAGAGAGTGTGCACTTTCAGGGTAAGCTGATTGTGTACAAACATTATGTTGCACAACAACCTTGCACGTCCACCTTTTCAAGAAATCTCAGAGCAATTAGTTCTGTGTACATGACCTGTAAATAACTCTTAATGCCGTCGATAGATCTGCTATTTCTGCAATACAGCTTTACGAGCATTCGAGCACTCTCCTACTATTCTACTATGTAAAATAAAATGCATTCATGAACACTTTCTGTGGTGCCTTCACAAAGAGAAAGGCAAGCTGATTGTTGCCAAACATTTACAATTTTTGTTTCCCACTTGAGTAGGGGAAGGTCATGAACCAAAGTAGCTTATAGCTACTCTAACCTTGACAGGAATTGTCAGATAAAAACATACACTAAGGATTTACCTCAAACACAACACCTTGTTTTTCTGTCTTCACAATTCCTCTTCAACCAAGTCTCTGTATGTTGAAGTCCAGTACACTACTTTTTAAAAACAGTCAGAAGCACTTTTGCTTCAGTGTTTTGGTATTTAATTCAACCTTTCTCTCATGCAGTACTTAACTGTTATTGGTTGAGTTGGGCTGCGGGGCGGACAAGCATAAGCCAATGCTTTGTAAGACCACACAGGCTTAAAGTCATGTGTTGTCACTGCTTACTGCCAGACTGGAAGCTAAAATTAGAGAGGGGGTGACAACTCAAGGGTCTCAGTAAGCTAAAGTTAGCTGCTGCTTACGTCACAGCAATACACAAACACACCTTCCTTTAAATCAAACAGGCTTCTTAGAAACTGTGCACGGGTCACAACATGTGATACAAAACAATAACATCTAATTAAGCTAATTTCCAAGTCACAAAGGGTAAAACCACTCCCTTATCCGCTCACCTTTTGTCCAAGACAATAAGCAATTATCCAGTATTTTTTCCAGCTGTAATCTAAAGGATTACCTGAAATACATTTCATTCATTTAGATTGCTATTGTGGAAAGAAAAAAACAAAAAACAAGAATTGTGTAAATCAAAAAAATGTGTTTGCCTTATATCAGAGAGTGTGTTTAGTGTCCCAACTCATTCAAATGCCAAATATTAGTCAGTTGATTTGTTTTATATTTTAGTTTCCTAGAAACACCCATCACTTCTGCTTATATCTGTTCAAAGGCACCTTCAAATGAACAGCTCAATCATGATCTGGCAAATAATTATCACTGCAATACAAAACAATTCATGGGGAACAATTTCACTCAACAACAACAAGGACATCTAGTGGCAGCTTCACGACAGTTTGGTTCTTTATCTGGTTTTGAGTGACCCTAAATCTGTGATGCAGTGCAACAGGATCTTTGACTGCATTTAGCTTCCTCCATTTTCTCTATTCTGTATATTTGTCATAGTATGAGAATAATGTATACAGTACACAATTACTCTCTGTTTTGCAGCAAGGCTTTTTCTTTTTTTCTTTTTCTGTCATGTTTGTTATGGTTAGGCTCAATATTTTCCTCAATATCCAAAGTTTCTGTCGTCTGCTTTTTCATCTACTACCAATGTACTTGTTAGAAGAAACATATCAGACTGACTTACCCAGAGTTCTAGATGATGAGAATAAAAATTTGAATTAATGATCACAAAAAAGAAGAATTGTTTCGTTAGTGTGCTGATTTTAAACAGTTTTTTTTTTTAAATAACCTATGCTTTTTAGTCATATTTCTTTGGATTCTAATATGATGCTGAACATTATACATCAATTGTGTATATTCTGGCCATATTCTGGAGAACATTGTCTTTGTCTTGCAACATCAAAATATATTGATACATCTTATATATATTTTTTTTGGCGGGCGGGGGGGTATACCTAAGAAAGGAACAATCTAATACGAGCCAAAATGTTCAATTACCTTCTTTATATTACACAGTGAGTATTTCATAACGGCCAGCAGGAAACAATGTGGCGCGTTGCTTCTCCCATGGACTCTCTTTGTGGGCGGGCTCTCGTTGGTTCCTCATTGCGCAATGCGAAGCTGCACCGACCAGGTGGACCTGCCACGCGTCTCCTTCTGTCTCCTGGTTTTACAGGTTTGTGACGTTTTAAAACGTTACTAATTATGAACACATGTTGAATAACATTTAAGTGCAGCGTTTATATGGTTTCGTGAGAAAGTGTGGTTTCCTTTGTGTCGCATGTGAACCAAGATGACACCGACCATACACGTTTCGTAGAGAGCTAGACAGTGTGTGTACTGTGTACACATGCCATTGCGCTCGTGTTGTAATCGGAGCGTTTCAGGGGGGAAAAAAGCTTGAATGTAATTGGGATTCCGAGTGTTCTCAAAACAAATGAATGGTAGTAGGCCATAACAACTGTCCTAGTAGAGTATGTCATAAATAAATGCCATAAAAAGCCCCAACATTTTACAGAAGTATACTAAAGTATATGACATACTATGCTATAGTATGCTTTTAGAACCCCTGTTGTAGGAGTAGGACTTGTTGTAGTAGTAAGCCCACGTGTACGTGAATGTGATGCAAATTCTTATGTTGTCCTTCTCTTCTCCCCAGATGAGATCAGAGTTCCAGAAACAAAACTCAGGACAACAAAGTTTCTTGACTTTGTTTAAGTTCTCCACCGTCTTCTACTGTTTAAACTCAGAGGCCTTGCATACTAATAACTAACCAACAAGGCCACCAATGCTACACTATTCTCTTTGTGTACTTTACTTTTCATAGTCGACGTAAGACCCCAAAATTCACCGTGCCTCTTAAGGATCAAACCCACAACCTGTAGTCTTCTTTCATCCTGAGCTATTTGACCAGTTTCATAGAGCTTTTGCTTCACTCGACACCAGACCTTGACCTTTTCTTGTCGTTTTCAGTTTTTCATCTTGCTCTATCTGGTCAGAAATTAGATGTTCATTGTTGATCTAAAGATACTAAAAACTTTGAGGAGTGGGAGGGCGAGATTTGATCTTTAAGTGTCACATCCATGTTACGTTCTTGGATGGAGTCACAACCTCCTCTCTATGAAAATATGTTATGGATCCTCTGAATAACAATTAGCATTGTTTCTTAGTAGTGGACTGATATATCCTTCCTAACTTTAGACAAACAAAGTGACAAATTAATGTTACATTACTGTAATTAGGAACAACTCACTATAGCAGCTGTATTCATTTAAAATGACTCTTTATTAAATTATTAACGCTCTCCAATTGATTGTTCCTTAGAGCTATTCTCTATTGGATTTGTAATTGACACCTAAATGTATTTATTTAAACTTCAAATATATCTTTTTCAACTGAACTTTTGACTAAATACAAAATGCTACATTTTCTTTGAGTGAACTGCTTACTTTCATTTCATGCTGTAACAATCCTGTGGTTATACAGTGTTTGATTCAATAAAAGTTAAAAACTATTTGATGTGTGTATTTTTGTAGCTTCTTTTGTGGGATTTTGTATGATTTGTTTACTTTGTTAAATCAATCTGGATACAAGCCAAAAACAGATTTGAGCTGGCAATCTGAACATGGCCAAAGTCAATATACTTCCTTGGTAAGACGGGTTCTTCCAAGTCGAGTCCGACGGAGGCAATGCGAGACTCCTTCCAAGCATTTGGAGAGCACACAATGAAACAGTTAAGTGAGTGTGCAGAAGAAATTAACTTTTTTTAGAATAATCTGTAAATTACAAATTCTAGTAGGAATATTGATTTTGGAACCTCAAAATAAGGTACAAGGATTCAAAACGTTTAGGCATATAAAAAATAAATCAAGGAGTTTTACAATTATAATTTGTAAACATACATTTCATACAATTAATATGCTGACCTCAAAGCTACCAGACTCCATTTAAAAGCACAGCAATTTTACATTGTAAAACACTTCATTCAAACTTGACAAACAAAATATCTTTGAAAATCCTCTGAAGGAAGAATGCAATCCTCAGTATAATACAAAGATTATGAACATTGGACATAGGACATTGGAACAGACCTTTGATGGCACTTTTTCGACATACTTTACTATGACTTTCTTTCAACATGCTATACTATAACTTTTTTTGGCATACTATAATATGACATTATTCCTTTCCACTTACTATGCATTGACTAGTTTTTACGACATATAACGTTCTATGACTTTACAACAGGCTATATATAGTCTAACTTTTTATTATTTTTTTCGACATTCTACACATTAACTTTTTACGAAATACTATACTTTGACTATTTTCGACATACTTCATTTTTTATGACATATTTCACCACACTATCCCATAATGTTTTTTTTACATACTATACTGTGACTTTTGTATGACTTTTTCCGCCATGGTACACTGAATTTTTTTAATATTTTACTTATTTTATGACTTTTATATATTTTTATGACATGATTTGCACTTCTGTTGAGCCTCCATGTGGTTCTACAGCTGCTCCTCATGCGTTTTCTGGAGGACGTGATGCAAAAGAACACAGGTTTGTCTTGCTACAGTTGTGACATAGGAAGAGATTGTGAGGTAGACTGTGTTAGGAAGAGTTTTTGTGCAATTTGAAATTTTGACCTTGCACCAGATGAAAGCTCAGGGCATCAAAGTTATTACCATTCATCCTAAGGAAACATGAATACCTGACCACGTTTCATAGCAATCCATCCAGTAGCTGTAGAGACATTTCAAAAGGAATGTCATCCTAGTGGTGCTCGAGTAAATGTCAAGGTCAGCAGGATTCATCCTCTACAGAAAACTAGATGCAACATATATTAACTTTAATCCAATCATTTATATGAAACATACAATTTAAACAAATTAATTAGCTTGTAGAACAAAAATCACAAATGTCAGATAAAAACAAAAGTGTCCGAGCATCAAATAAAGTTGGGTATATCAATATCTCCTCTCTTAGTAGGGGTACATCGTCACTCTTAATGGAAAGTGTGCACTTTCAGGGTGAGTTGATTAAAATAAACACTTACAATAGTTATTCTGTCTTCACAATTCATCTTCAACCAAGTCTGTTTTCTGAAATCCAGTACACCACTTTTAGTGGTCAGGAGCACTATTTCTTCCTTTGATACTTAATTCAACCTTTCTCTCGTGCGGTACTTAACTGTTATTGGTGGAGCTGGGCTGAGGGGCAGACAAGCATAAACCAATGCTTTGTAAGACCACACAGGCTTAATGCGATGGGTTGTCACTGGTGACAGCCAGACTCAAAGCTAAAATTAGAGAGGGTGTAACAATTCAATGGTTTCAGTGAGCCGAAGTTAGTTACCACTTATGTCCCAGCACAACACAAACACACCTTCCTCCAAAGCAAACAGGCATCTTATAAACTGTTCACAGGTCAAAACATGTAATACAAAACAATTAGGTCTGTCGTGCTAATTGAATACAAATAAATGCTGGCATGCTTAAGATTATAGTCTACAAGTGTAGCCGGAGTAATTATAATGTACAAATGGGTCCTTTCACAACAACTATGTCATGCAAAAAGTATTTGATAACCTTTCATTTAAACTTTAGCTAACACGGTACAGTTAAAAGGGTGTAAACAATGTCACAATGGAACATTATTTTACAGTTGAGTATTTAATCATAATTTACAATATTTAACCTTTTATATGGTTTTTTTCTGCATCCTATATAATATGACATTTGTATGACTTTTTCTGACAAACACTGATGATTCTGTTAATTACTTTTTCACCATACTTTACATGACTTTTTACGACATGCTAAACACTAACTCTTTTATAACTTTTTTGACTTACTATACTGTGACTTTGAGAGTCATACTATACTAGTAGTAAATTTATATGACTTATTTCATCAAACTATACTATGACTTTCATACGACTTTTTCAGTATAATCTGACATACTATACTGTGCCTTTTTGATGACTGTTTTCAACATACTATACTTTTTTGTTACTTTTTTCGACATACTATACTATGACTTTTTTAGTCCTTTCTTTAGACAATTTGTACTAGTTTTTTACACATGCTTTATGACTTTTTTCAACATCCTATGACATGACTTTTGAATTACGTTTTTTGATATACTATAATACTTTCTTTGGCATATCATATGATATGACTTATTTAAGACATTTTTGGACATACTATACTAAGACTTTTTATATTACTTTTTTCAGCATACTATACTATGACTTTTTTTCAATATACTATACCAAGATCTTTTATGATTTTTTTCAGTATACCATACTATAACATTTTTCAATATACTATACTATGACTTTTGTATTGTAAAAAAGAAATGTGACCTATAAAACCTATAAAAAAAGTATTTATTGTTTGTCATTTTTCTGTAAATATATCAAAATTAAATAAAACTATGAACAATTTATTTTCTAAACCAAGACTGTTACCATTGTTCCTGCCTCATTCTCAGTAAAAACATAACTACCCTGCAATTATCAAAACGTTTCTTCAAAAAACAAAGTGCACAAACACTCCCTTACTTGCTCACCTTTTGACATAGACAATAAATGATTATTCAGTAACTTGCAAGATGTAATCTAAAGGATTACCTGAAGTACATTTCAGTTATTTGGTTTGCTATTGTCAAAAAGAAAAAGCAAATTACAAGAAGTGTGTAAATCAAAAATGTGTTCGCCTTATATGTTTAGTCAACATTGCGGTCCTACAATCACAACTTATATGACCTTTGACAAACACTGTTCGGCATTGCAATCTATTTTTGATGAAACAATCATAACAAGAGAGGCTCTGTCCAGCAACACACACAAACCACTAACAAAGAGTGGTTTAAGTTACAGATAGCATGACAATTTAGTCAGTTAAATTATTTTCTTTTGCTGTGAGGACTGTAAAGATTTCACCCATCAGTTCTGCTTGTATCTGTTAAAAGGCACCTTCAAATGAACAGCCCAATCATGGTCTGGCAAGTAATCATGACTGCCATACAGCACAGTACAAGAGGAGGCATTTCACTCGAGGGTGATTATTTTGGATGTACAATGACATCTAGTGGCGGCTTCTTGACAGTTTTGTTCTCCATCTGGTTTTGAATGAACCTCAATCTGAGATTCTGTGCAACAGGATATATGACTAAACTTTTCTTCCACGGTTTTCCCTGTTCTGTATATTTGTCATAGTATGACAGTGTTGGACATCGTACACCATTACCCTCTGTCGTTTGCAGTACAGCTTTTTCTCTGCACCGTAATGTTTGTCAGGGTTAACCTCAATAATTATTTATGTCAAAAGTGTATTATTTCATCTGCTCATCCGTCATCTTACCAGTGTTCATGTTAGAAGAAACACCAGACTGAGTTACACACATCAGAGTTCAAAATGATGAGAATAAAAGTTTGAATTATTGAACACAGAACTTCAAAAACTCTTCGATTGACAGTAATTGAGATGTAAAATATAAGAAAACAGTTTAATAACACACTTACATTTTTAGATAATTTTCAGTTAATGTTTTCTTCACTTTCACTAAAGTATGTTTAATCAAACTTACGGTCTTACAAGTAAAGAAATTCGGAATCAAATGATGGATTTGAAATATACACATTTAATAAGACTGCCAATATTTCCCTTCAGCTAAGAACAACTTTTAAACCTTTCCAGAGAGGTTCATTAAAAAAAAAAAAAAAAATGAGGGTTAACCAGAAAGTGCACGTGGTATTTATCTAGTTCTTCTTAACGTTCAGTTAACTTAAGCATATTACACAATTAGCCCTGCGACAGTCTGGCGACCTGTCCAGGGTGAACCCTACCTTCGCCCCATTGTCAGCTGGGAGCGGCTCCAACCCCCCCGCGACCCTGAACAGGATAAATGGTTAAAGATAATGGATGGGTGAATATTACACAATTAAACGCAATATAGTTTTTAATGCGGCCTCAAATCAATGCGTTTTCTTTTCACAGCGTCCTTTGGTGCACTCTTCCCCACGCCCGGTCCACTTTAAGCGATTCCTGGCAAAGATGGCATAGGACTTGTCCATGAATGGTCTCACAGGTGACCACATCATGAGGCCACCCAACCAGCCAAGGCCAACTGCACTGTACATGACTGCAAAAGCTGGTATCCCACGATGAACCTGCCAACAAACCTGACGTTAGACGACTGGCATAATACTGCTACATAATAAAAATACATGTCGGCTAATCGGCAAAAATCAATCACACACAGAATATTCTAGTCCTAGAAAAGCCGGCAGAACGCAAGTTCACCTCGTCTTTCTCATCAATCACATGCATTTCCTCCATGGCCATCTCGTAGCTGACATCCTTGTATTTCTCTCCATCGTAGCATGGCAGGGAAATATCAACAAAAGCTACTTTCCCAGGCCGGTTCCTCTGCAGAAACTGAAGGAACTTGATCTCCGTCACACATATGGGACAAAGCCCATCATACAGAACCTGAAACAGAGCAGGGAACAGACTCTTTAGTAACTTGCATATTCATGATTGTGGGATACTAAGTGTTTAAAGCAGGTTTGTTTTAGAGGGGGTCTCATTACTATTTTTCTAGAAAACCAATGCTCTGAGGGGACAATAAATAATACTGTGTAAACTGTACACCCCTGGAGCGCAACAATATATTAAAATTGATTAAAAAAACAACTTATGTTAGATATTAAACACAATTAGTTTTGTTTACAATAATGAAATGCATTATTTAATCAATTAAAAAAATCTAGGAAAATGTATGAATACAAAAATGTCATGAAGGGTTACCTGCAACAGTATAATTGATTCATCAGTAACGTTACTAGAAAGACAACTATTCTTAACCATATCCAAAACTAAGATGAAAACATACATGAAAAGTTCTAAAGGATATCAATAAAAACTAATGTCGCGCTAATGAGCCTTATATTATATTGCAGTCAGTCAAAAATGACATGAAAACATAAATTAAATCAAAATTCTAGATGTTCATTTAAAGCATAATTTGGATTTAGTATCTTAAGTTTCAAGCTACATTAGTTTGCATTGTTGAATACTGCAACATATGTTCTGACTCACGTCACCTGACATTTAAAGCTAGGTTTAGGATATCTGACGACCCCTAACGTAGACCACAAGATATTTTCAGTCTCAACTTTTGCAGCGGAACTAAAGTTACCATTATAGCATCACGGGACAGGACACGCGCCTGCTCGGACCAACACACTCCGGGGGTCAAGCTTCAGAGATTTTAAGGTGACAAGCTTCAGATACCGAGGTGATGTTTATTGAAGGTTAAGTTAAATGGGAAAACTTGTAGTTTATCCTCCGGCTGCCGCTGCTGGCCAGTACTCGACTGCGATATAGCTAAGAGTTAGCTGCTAACTTTCTGAAAATGGGTACACATAAAACTTTCACGAAATATCCCTTTGGAATGAACGCGACTGCACGCGGTGCTTTTAGAGAGTTTACTCGAAGACAGACGTACCACTCCGCTGGCCTTTTGCTGCATCAGAAATGCCAATACATTCACTTAAAATTCGTACCGTCTACCATTATAAAAGGCAGAGTGGTGGTCTTTCTTTCGCGAGCATCTTTGATCGACCGTGGTACTAACCTTCAGCCTAAGGTACAAACACCGACAGTTGACCATTCGGTCAACTCAGTTTATTATAACTTTGGGTCCGGCACAGCTTTGATTTAATATCATGCCCAAAAGCAAACATCTGTTGCAATCACATGCTGCAAGCTTACAGACCTGACTACAAGAAAGAGAAGAAAAACAAAGCCCCCCAAAATAGCAACATTGTAAACAGATGAGCCTCGAACAGCTGTGGGGTGCATTTCGGTGTCCTGTCTATTATTAATTCACCTGCCATGATAAAACATAAAAATAACTTGTGGCCTTCTTTCAGGTTACTCAACACATGGAACCGTTCCGCTTATGTGCACAGTGTCGGCTACAGTAAAGTAGTAACACACAAGGACGTGTACCTTCACAGCAGCAGACTGCGAGCTGAAGGTCCGAGGCAGATGATGCGTGAAGAGGGCAGGTGTCACTCCAAGAGCCGCCTTTGATTTCAACGTTATACAACCGGGCAATCTGGTCAAACCCGAGACCAGACACACTCTCATTTGGGATAACATCTCCGGGAAACAAATACACCGAACCCACCGCAGCGGCAACACTTTGCTTTAATCAAAACAGGCGACTAACTAGCAACACAGATGGTTACTGCGACCGACTTTGGGCTAGCAAACACAAGCGAACGTCAGCAGCCAACAACGCACGTGTTACACACGCGGTTGAGTAACGTGAATAGAGGTCACCGGCGTTCAAAGCAAACGCTCGACAGAAAACCTCCGAAAGTTGTCTCGCGTCCTCACGTTCGCTTATTTAGTAAAATAAAGTTAAATCCATACAAACTATCAATGAATTACGAGCAGCAGCTGACTGGAAGATAAGGCGGACACAGGAGGCGTTGTGATTGTGCAGCTCCAGCGGAGGGATATTCCTGGCAGGAGGTCCCACTCCGCTGCTTTTTAAACGAGCCAAATGTCAGTGGAATAAAAGCGAACACTAGTTTTTAAAGATAACCCATTTCTCATGGAGGATATCTTTTATTGTTCTTTTGGACATAGATGAGATAAATATTCTGTAAGTTTAATGGTTTAGTGTTATTTGAGAATGTACTCCTTTACTAAAAGATACTTTTTCTTTTGTAATTTCTCACATAGTGCTTTTCATAATTATTTCTGAATAGCTGAAACAAATTACTGGGGTATCCTGGTTACATTCTAAGCTAAATAGGTATCTACTGTAAATTTTGATTTAAATTTGAACACCTCGTCATTTTAATTAAGATAAAAGACAGATGGGTGACTGTGGCTGTTGTGTGAATGTTGTATGAATGTTAGTTAGCCCTGATGGGCAGGTGGCACCTTGCATGGTCGCTCTTGCCATCAGTGTATGAATGTGAGTGAATGGGTGAATGTCGTGTAGTGTTAAAGCGCTTTGAGTCGGATGACTAGAAAAGCTATACCATTGCAGTCCATTTACCATTTAGCTTATTTTGTTGCTATTCAACAACCACACGTCCCACAAGGCTTTGACGGAACATCTGTGGCTGAGACTCAAGGGACTCATGTTGTTGTTGAACGCTGAAAAAATAAGTTTTGTCTCCAGGAGGATTGTTGCTTTTCTGTCTATGGCCACTTATATTTGACCTGCAAGCACACGTGATGAGATCAAAGGCCTTAGAGCAGGGTCTTCCTGTTGTGAGGCAGCCACAGCCTCTTACAACAACATGGTTCATAGCTTGACCATTACGGTTTCAAGGATCGTGCAGAGGTGAGCTCTTGTGATATATAGAATGTATGTTTTAAGGTCTGCGCCATGTAAACATTACCACAGCTTTGAACATGTGAAGTTGTTTTTACTTCTTTTAACTGTTCTTACTTTCAGCCGGTGGATTGAACATGCCCCCTGCAGCAGCAACCAAAGTAGGCCACACACCACCAGATGGAGGCTGGGGCTGGGCTGTTGTCTTTGGCGCTTTCATCTCCATAGGATTCTCCTATGCCTTTCCCAAGTCCCTCACCATCTACTTTAAGGAGATTCAGGAATATTTTTCAGTCTCCTACAGCCAGATTGCCTGGCTGTCCTCAGTCATGCTCGCTTCTATGTATGCAGGAGGTCAGTGGCAAGCATACCTTTTTTTTAAGAAAATTCCCAAAGGCATTTTAAAACAATGTTTTTCATGTTTCCCATCAACATTTTGAATGAGCAAAGTTATTCTATCATACATGTGTTGTCCTTTATTTAAACAAAACAGATACAGCCTCAGTGCTGTAAACCTTCAGTAAAAGAAGGGACCAAGAAAATGACATATTTCTCTTCTCTGTACAGGACCTGTGAGCAGCATACTGGTCAACCGCTATGGCAGCAGACCTGTGGTTATGGTTGGTGGGCTCATGGTTAGCGCTGGCATGGTGCTTGCTTCTTTTGGCAGGACTATCATGCATCTGTATCTTTGCGTTGGAGTTATTGGTGGTAAATTTTATTTGAGTTTCTTTCAATAATAATCATATTAGATGAGCAACAGTGATTTTGGATTTTGAGGAATTGTAGTTTGCTTAAGCTTAGTTTAAGTTTGCTGCTGTTCTTTGTCATGTTTTCTTTATGTTGCCTGCTTGTGACCAGCTGACAAAAGGAGGATGCAGGAGTTTTTTTTATCATCAGAGTCAGTCCACTAGTGACGTTTGTGCCACTGTGGGGGGTTAACGTCCACCTGCTGTGCAATGTGTAAATATTTTGCTATTAAAACAATACGTGGACATATTCTTTTTGAAAATAACTTACTAAATCAGATGATTTAGAAATTCACCACATGCTTGCATTTACGCCAGAATACATGATCATACTAATACCACCAAGTAAACAAAGACTAGAAAATTAAATCTCGTCTAGACGCTACCTACTGAGAGCAGCATACTTGACATCGCTATGGCAGCAGACCTGTGGTTATGGTTGGTGGGCTCATGGTTCGCGCTGGCATGGTGCTTGCTTCTTTTGCCAGGACTATCATGCATCTGTATCTTTGCGTGGGAGTTATTGGTGGTAAATTATATTTTAGTTTTTTCAATAATAATCATCATATTAGATGAGCAAGAGTTCATTTAGATTTTGAGGAATTTGACTACAAAGTTTGCTGCTGTTCTTTGTAACGTTTGCTTTATGTTGCCTGGTTGTGAGCGGCTGACAAAGGGAGAATGACAGAGGTTTTTGATCATCAGAGTTAGTGATGTTTTTTGCCAATGTGGGGTTTAACTTCCGCCCTCTGTGCAATGTGTAAATATTTTGCTATTAGAACAATATGCAGACTTGTGTTAGAGACCATATTTTTTTGACAATGTCTTACTAAATCAGATGATTAAGAAAATTCCCACATGCTTGCATGTGCACCAGAACACATGATCATACTAATACCACCAAGTAAACAAAGACTTTTAACCTAAATCTCATCTAGACGCTCCACCTACTGAGGCACAGAAAAGAACTGTACTTAGTGGCCGATTTTCTCTTGGAATTAAAAAGTATATATTTTTTGATTTGTCGATTCATGAATTCATTGTTGTATACTTTTATTAATAATTCATAATTTTCATGGTATAATTGTATAAGTTTGTATTTAAAACGTGTGAACATTTGAATAGACTTAAGACTTAAGTTATGTGTCCACATGCCTCAATGTTTCTCTGTCTTTAAATTTAAAGACACCAGCATCACAAGTTATATTCATATGAACACATATTGTATTATTTATGGCAAATCAATGAACCATTCTATTATTTCAACAGGTTTTGGACTCGCCCTCAACCTACAGCCGTCACTGACGATCATAGGTACATACTTCCAGGTCAAAAGGCCCATGGCGAACGGGCTCGCCATGGCAGGAAGTCCAGTTGTTCTATTCACCCTGGCTCCTCTCAATCAGTTTCTGTTTGATTCTTTTGGCTGGAGAGGGAGCTTCCTCATCCTGGGAGCCATTGTTTTGAACTGCTGTGTAGCTGGCGCTTTGATGAGACCAGTCAATAAAAATACCCAACCAAAACCAAAGACTGAACCACCAGAGCGTAACAGGGCAGCCGCTGAGGAAGCTGCTACTTCAGACACCAGTGAACAGTCCGCTGACCTGCTGACTGGAGAAAGCCAAGATGAGAGCAAGAGTCAGGGCTGTATGCACAAATTCATAGATCTCTCACTGTTCAAACACCGGGGCTTCCTCATTTATCTCATTGGTAATGTGGTCATGTTTTTCGGTTTTTTTGCGCCTGTTGTCTTCATGGCTCCGTATGCAAAACATCAAGGGATTGATGAATATTCAGCAGCTTTCCTGCTCTCTATTTTTGCTCTGGTGGACATGTTTATGAGACCAGCAACCGGCTTCATTGGCAACAGCAAGTGGATTCGGCCACGGATCCAATACTTTTTCAGTTTTGCAGTTTCATTCAATGGTGTGTGCCACCTTTTATGCCCACTGTTACCTGGATATGCAGGTCTGGTTGTATATGCTGTCATCTTTGGTTTGGCGTTTGGGATGGTTTGTGCACTGCTTTTTGAAGTTCTGATGGACCTTGTTGGAGCTCAACGCTTCTCCAGTGCAGTTGGACTTGTCACCATTATCGAGTGTGGACCAGTGCTTCTTGGACCTCCACTTTCAGGTTTGTGTACTTATGAGACTGATTTTTTTTTTTCTGATTCTAAGTGCATAAACAAAATGTAGGCATTTATAAAATGGTGACCAAGGAAATGTGCCTCTTCTCTTTCAGGAGCTCTGGTTGATATTTTCGGGGAATACAAATCCATGTACTATGCGTGTGGAGTGTTTATGCTGGTGCCTGGCATATTTTTCTTCATCATGCATTACTTCAACTACAAGAAACTGGACGAAGAGCAGAAGCAGAGAGTGGCTGTGGATATGAGGACTTGTGAAGAGGCAGTAAAACTTAAAATGAGCCAGGACGGTAATACAGCACATGAAACAGATGGATGAACACGCTGAGTATGATTTTATTATAATCGATAGACAGATGACACTGCACAGGCTTTAATTCAATTAAATTCAATTCATTTGTATAGCCCAAAATCAAAAATTTGTCTCAGAGTGCTTTACAATCTGTACTGCATACAACATCCTCTCTCCCAGGACACCCCCCCCCCCCATCCCCCCCAAAAAAGAAATGTAACTTAAATGGGGGGAAAAGGAAGAAACCTTAGGGAGAGCAGCTTCTGGCCGTTCTCTCAGAGGACGGCCAGAAGTGCAATAGATGTCATGTGTATTAACATAGAATTAACAACATAATAGAATTACAACACAGTCAATGCATATAAAATAAATTATTAATATAATGAGAGTAGTAAGCAGAGTAATGATGTAAAAATTATGACTAATAATAATAACAGCAGCAGTAATAGAAGCAATAGAATAATAGTCATAATAAAAGCATGAATGGAAGCAGTAATAATAGAAATATGAAATTATTTTCAACTTTGGATGAGGTTGTTGGAGTCTGTTCAACATTTGGTATTTTATTGGTCATAGTCTTCTTTTATAAGTCATCCATAAATGCTGCAGTTCCTTTTGCAGTTTCCAGTGCATTTATCATAATGACTATAATTTAATATGGGTCCTCTTTGTTTCTCTAGTGGCTGAATAAACTGTAATTTTCTAATCAATTTCATTTTCATATTTTCTATTTTTAAATGATGTCTTATAGTAATATACTGTGTTTATTGTTATGCACCATTCACCTTGCCAAATTCCTTGTATGTGTAACATTCTTGGCAACACACAGTTCTCATTCTGATTCTAAAATCCCAACAACACAGAGCCATTCTACTCCCCTTTACAGCCATCTTCTTACCACTAGATGGCACTAGACTCTACCATGTGAGACCTCAAGGTGCAACACATCTCTCCCATTAAACTGCAATTAAACTACAGGCATCTTCATTGGTGGTTTGGTTCTTTACAGCATTGCTTTCCAAAGTATGGGTTGTGACAGATATTATGAATGTGAAGCAATTAGACTATGAGAAAATGAAATGTCTGTCGACACTCCCTCTTGAAATACCTTTCCTGAAATCCCCTCTTGCGGTCTATAAATTTAACTCCCACTCTTAGAGAAAAAAATCTTTATTCACTCTTCAAGTTTTAGTCTACAGTAAAATGCATTTTCTATGCCATGGGGATCTGTACAAGTTGTTTCACTGCGGCATCTCTTTAGTACAGTCATAAAAATTCAGTATAAGGTTATGGAAATGTTTCAGCATCAAACTTTTAAATAAGTCTTTGGAAATCTATGTGCATTTAATAAAAAGCCTGCATTTGCATGTGTAGGTGAAGAACTGAAATGTTTTACTTAGCCTCGGTGACATTAAAAGTATTGTGCATGCAACACCCGCACATTTATCATAATGTAGCTATAGGCCAGGCCTTCAAATGTTTTAGTATTTCACAGTGCGGTTTGCAGTTGTTTCTCAGCGGATACATATCTATCTTATATGTTGTGAAGAACCTAATAATACAAGATCAAAGATTCTGCCTTATCCAACAAACCAGAGAGAAAGTATTTGATAGACAAAATGTGCATCCTCTGCCGGCTCCAATCAACACATTACAGGTCAAACTTTATATTCTTACATACTGCCTTAGCCTATTACAGCCTCTTCGTGCCACACCTTGAGCACCTTCAGTACAAAGATCCTAACCCTAACAGCGGAACCATTCGGGAAAAGAACAATGTCATTATTACAGATGTATGCTTAAAATATCCATTCTCATCATGTCCCTGCAAGGTGCATATTGACTTCCTTTTTCAGATGGATGAAAATTGCTTAAGTGAGGGAATCAATACATTTATTTATAACCTAAGTTAACATTATATGAAAATCCGATAAACAGTGTGAGTCCACGTCTTATATGTGGGAAGTCTTCTCTTTGATGCTGATTTAATTCCAATCAACCAAAATGTATTAGACTACTGTTTACCCAAAGTGGTGATTTTGAGCCAATGTTAGACACAACTAGCTTACGATTTGCCACAAAACTGTCACAAATGTATTTTTAGTTGTGCTCTATTACAAGGAAAAGTTCTGCTTTAAAAATGTTGCTGTAGTAAAAGTACATACGTATCATCAGTATTCCTTGCATTGTAGTGAATTGAAGAGAAATGCAATTAATGATTCTTTTCATTATAATTAATCTGCCGGTCATTTTCTTGATCAGTCAATTTATTGTGTGGTTTGTAAAATATTAGACAATAGTGGCAGATGCCCATCACAATTACCCAGAGCACAAACTGACATCTTGGATTGTCTTCTCTGGTCTGACAAACAGTTCAAACTTCAAAATATTTAACTTTACTCTAATTTGATACAAGGCAGTAAACTGTCTCATTTGGGAAGCTGAAATCATGACATTTTTGGCATTTTGCATGTAAAAAAAATTATTTTGCTGCCTTGTATCAAATTAGAGTAAACTTAAATATTTTGACGTTTGAGTCAATTATCAAAAATGTACTGTTTCGTTAACTGATTCATCAATTAATCAACGAATCGATTAGTCAACGAATGGTTTATGCTCAAATATTTTTGTTGAGTAGTTTAACGTTGTTACAATGTACTATACTTTAAATGTTCTTCATTTGTTTTGAATGTAAAATCTTAATTTATAAAATAAATAATAACTATAGCTGTGAGTAAAAAGTATACCTCTGAAAAGTAATGGTGTACAATTACATTTAAAATGGGAATACTTTATTCTAGATACTCCTGATTTCTACCTAAGTACAGTACTTATAGATAGATGTACATAGTAAATTCCCACCACTGTGCATATTATATTAAAAACTGCAAAGAATATAGTACATATTTTAACAACGAGAAACAAAAAGTGACACATAAGTTTAAAAAGAGCTATAAAGTAAATACAGTTCACAACCAAACAATATTTTAGTTTAATGAACATTATTCATTATACATTATTTAAATCTGTCTTTTAAAAAATATAGGTATAAACGTGATTATGCGGATGTGAACAATTTGTCATCTATTTTAATAGGGGAAAAAAATGATGAGTAGCCACAAAGTGAGAACTCCAATTAGTGGCAGTTCCCATAAACTCTGTATCATCTCCTTACTGAACAGCTTGAGCATAATCACTGTGATGAACTGTGACTGATGTCAGTAAATCTGACTTTAATTGGGACCACGACGATTAAATCCAGGCAGCTCTTCGTCCAATCCCTGTGATGACTGCTACCATGCTGAGACATAATGTTTAACCATGCTGCTGGTTTGTGCTGTTGAACGCAAAGTTCTGTTTTAACCACACAGTTGGGATGTCTGTAAAGAGGGGAGTGATACTGTCATTTTAATCCAGCATGTTTGTTAATAATCTCTGCTAATCTTCTTTACCCACAGCAGCAGAACTAATCTGTCTTCACAATGTTTGCACTCGGAGGGAAGACAACGTCATGAAAATACCAGAGACTTAAGAGTTTATTCATCAGCCCTGTGGACGGAGCTATTAATGACACATCGCTGGTCTAAAATAAACGTTGATAGCCAGGGCAGCCAACGCGGATTCACAAGGCATGTCGACAGAGGAGCGATTATCATGTCAGTGTATCCAAGGAGCTCTCAAGGACTCAATCTCACCTTCTAGAGACTAAAGACACCATGGCCTGCAGTGTGCCGCCTTAACTGGCTGTCGCCCCTGATGAAACACAAGATTTACTGAGATCATTTGGTGAAAACAAGGCACAGAGTACCTTACTCTCAAAATCAATCATCTTTGTAAACAGCTACCGTAACATTGATCATGGTCACCTTGATATTTATGTGGGTTAAATCATCTGTATTTCTCCGATTTCTTTGAAAAATAGATTTTCTCTGGCACACGCGGTCAACATCTGAATGTGTGGAGGGGAAAACAGAGGAAGTCTAGATTTTGTTTCAGTGTCTCTAATCCCTGGAAGGAAGCCTGAATCAGATTATAGATTTCTGTTCCACAAAACACCCAAACAGCTGATTATACTTGTTAATGTTCATCTTGAAAGAACATTTGTAAACAAAGGCTTTGTTCTACAGTGGTGTTTATGTAAATATATTCAAGTAACTGTTCTCAGGTACAATTTTGAGGTACAGTTTCTAATTTGCTGCTAATTTATACTTCTACTCGATTCAATTTCAGAAGAAATTTTTATTTTTTACTTCATTTATCCAGCAGCTGTAGGTACAAGTTACTTTTCAAAGTCAGATTTATTTTCATAAGCTTATGAAATACAATCCATTATTAAAGACTAAATTAGAGCAAATCCTTACATTAGAGAAGCTGAAAGTTTTGGGATATTTTTGGTGAAATTGTTGATTATTTTCCTGTCAATTAGTAGACAATGAATTTATTGTTTCCACCCAAAATTAAATTGCCCAACATTGTATTAATTATTATATTATACTTAGCTCCACCTCAACCAGCTACAATAATTAAATGCTGCTTACATGTTAATGGATCTATAAAAATTATCAATTACATAATAATATAACATTTTGAAAGTGGTCATAATGTGGTCTTAATACTTTATAAATACATTCCCCTAAAAATTTGAAGAAAGGACTCTATTTTAGTTCTGTTTTTGGTCTCTACCAGCCCTTCAGCTGCTAAATGCTCCACTATATTCACCAGCTCCTTCCTAAACCTGTCTGTCTGCTGTTTGATGCACAGCAGGCAGCGTATAGTTTTTAGAACTTTTTCTTGCTGAAAACCGCTTCCTGCTAGAGTAAAAAAACAATGAGAGCTATGAGTAGACCAAAACAGTCAAGTTCGGCTCCTTAAAGGTACAGTGCGTATTATTAACTGTAAGGGGATCTTAATTGGCAAACATTAAATATCATTTGAATAAGCATGTTTTCTTTAGTACATTATCACATGGAAATAAGAATCATTGTGTTTCTGTTACATTAGAATGAGCCGTTCTTAAAGGAACAGTGTGTAGGATTTAGGAGGATATATTGGCACAAGGGAGAAGTTTTCAGAAGTAGGTTCGACACTGAGTGACCTCATTTCACTCGATACATTTTTATTCTAAAATATCGATTATAGCTTTAAGTAAAGGATCTGAAAACTTCTTACACCACTTGTGCATTGTACTGAGAATTAATATGAAGTTTAAAACATGCCAAAACCATAATGGAAAAAGTGAATCTCAATAATCTTTGGAATAATATTATTTGAATATTTATGTCTTTACCAGACCAAGACAGTTTGATATTACCAACACTCAAATTGCAAACTGTGCTGGTACTGCTGCTGGACATTAGGATTCCTTGTGGAATACAAATTGGACAAAACTGGCCCTTATGAAGACGGACATTTTTTGAACTCAAACAAAAGAGGAACTTAAACCCGTAAACTACTCAATCATGACTAATGCTTGTAAAAGAAATTGAGTCGCAAAGCAAAAAGGACTTAATGAGATTATGTTACCCATAATTAACAATCTGTGAAACACATTTCCCAAAACCGAGAACACTACGGCTCCTTTGTCCGCCGTTGAGCCTAAGAATGTGTGAATTATCATCCGAACACACATTTACCCCACTTTTCAGAGTTGACAATGCAGAACCCCTGACCAATATCCTTAATCTGCCACTCAAAATACATTTAGCCTTTGTGAGAACAAATGTGCGCCGCAGAAACACTGGTTGTGGAGACTCTCTGCTGCTTATTAGAACCATTCTTCCTCTTTATCTGGTGAACACAGACAACCACTAAAGCTTGCATGTCTGGGGACGGTGGTGCTGTTGTATGCATATTACAAGAAGAATATGAGGATTGTCATGTGTATTATAATCTATCCTTTGAATACCACACTGAGTTGCATTTCTACATGCTAAACAATTTTGATTGAAGAGCTATAGGACTGGATGACAAACTATCCGCAGGCACTGTACTGTTTACACATTGTGCATACACGCAGTCTCTAATGCAAACTGTGGCATGTGGATGATAAAAAGTAAGTGGCTCGTGTTTTCAGTCTATCAGGGCAGCACACTTGAGTGACCAATTCGACCTGAGATAACATTGTATGATTTCATTTAATTCCTCAGGCTTGATTTGGAAAACAGTATTGAATCTAAGATTGTTCCCAATCCCCACATGCAGACGCCTGAGATAGGCATTCAGCGTCATGTCCTCGGGGATCGACACCCAGGCCTCGGCTGAGACTGAGAGCATGACAGAGAGACTGGGCACAGAAAAGAGAGAGGAGCAGAAATAATTATAACAGCAACTGAGGCGTATCGGCTTGTCCTTGCCTCGAAATGAAAAGCAGGATGAAACATGATGGCACAAATCAACCGTAAGCCTTTATACAGTACCTGATTCACTGATAACATCTGAGTAATTACACATCAGGAACCTTGTAATAGTGAGATTCTGTTACCAAATTGTGTCATCTGCACATTTCTTTTCCAGGACCTGGGATAATTAAATGTATCATTACTCTGAAACTAAATTGTTGATGAGCAAGGAGCAATGATGGCATAGCTCTCAATGGGAATGTAGGAGGCATTAATGAATAGCTTATTTTGATACCCAGAGCGCACTGTCATTTTAGTGTCACTTGTCTGAGCTGAAAAGGGTTTGAACACACTGGCCTTTGTAACTGCGAATGAGTGCTACAGTAGTAGAAGTAAATCAATGTCATCAGGGGTTCTTTGTGTTTCAAGGACAGTCTCTCCTGAGTCTGAGGCTGACATGACGAGGTTGTTGACTGTCACAGCTGCCTCGCTAAACCCCCCAAAGGTGTGTGATTAAATTCCCATTCTTTTCCTAAAGAGAAGTGAAGCTATTTAGAAACCTATAAACCATATGGACAAGCCAATAAAGTGTCTTTAAAGCACAGCCTATAGGTTCTCTCAGAAGGAAATGACAACAGGGATGTGGATGCATTTGTGTGCAGCACATATTGAACACAAGTTTTCTTTTTCTTCTGATTTCATGTGGTTGAGCAACAGTCTTACAAAGGAGTTGTCAATAGCTGCACAGGTGGAAAAAAAGTAATTTAAAACCTAATTTTCCTCTTTGTAGGTGTCAAAAGTATTCTTTAGTCATTTTGAAAAACTGTTTCAAGGACTAGTGAAATTAAACTACTAAAATGAAACCACTCTTACAGGACAAAGATGTGGATGTTGTTATCGCCAACAGACCCAATGGAAAGACAAAAGCACCAAGTCTTCCTGTTCTTCAACCAGTAAATAATTTACAGTTTGATATAATAGTTCCTGTTAACAAGGCAGACTAGGTGCTAGGTGAGGGGCATTGTTTACAAAAAATATATTATAACTTGAATTCTTCCAACAGAACCTCATGCCAGTGATATATGACTGGCATAATGGAAAAACCAAACCATGCCAATTCTGCTGTGACATCCAGTGGTGAATTTCCAACATCCCTCTGTCAGTCATCGTTTCTTAAACTGCAGCTGTGTTTGAGGACAGTTTCATTGAACTTCATTATCTTGCTTTGTCCATGAGTTATTTTGAAAAATCCACATTACTGTGCTGGATTAATGAAACATAGTCCTGCTGTCCTATTGAGGCTTTCTGTTTTGGCGACTGTATAAATAAAGCCTCGAGGGGAAAATGAAATAAATAACCAACTCAAAATGATTAGAAAATTGGCTCTTATTAAGACTTAAGGCAGGTGTTATTCTTGTGTTATCGTTTTTGCCTTCCAAAATCACTGTTGGAAAATAAACAGAAATTACTGATAGGACAATATTATGGTTAAGCTTTGGTTTAGACACAGACACATCTTGGTTAAAGTTTAGGGAAAGATCATGGTTTGGGCTCAAATAAGTACTTTTGTAAAGGTTAGGGGAATAAACACTTGAATAAGATTATGGAATAATCAAATGATGGTTGCGCTTTTACAAACAAAGTTGACTGCTGGTTGGAAACCGGAAAGCGCTCTCCCACCTTCAATATGTTGTTGACCCATCCATCATCTCCAATCTCCTCTCTAAGCGGACTTTGTCACACTATAATATCATCAACTGACTTCCTCCTTTGCTCCCACCATAATTACTAACGCTGCTAAAGGGTTTTGACACTTGAATATATTTGTATATATATGTGCATATTATTGGGAGAACCGTCTCAATTGAGAGGATGAGGTTGGTATTATATGCTTTTCTTATCGTCCAATAGAAATGAAGTCAGGAGTAAGGGAGGAAAGTCTGTCACGTTGTTAACTAAAGAAAATGTTGGGCTTTAACATTTCCTAGACAGTTAATGTTGGTTTATTTTACCTTATGATTAAGGTTAATCATTCCTTAACCTTAATCAAGTCATTTTAACCTTTTCCCAAACACCAACCAAGCTGTTTTTGTACGTTAACCTAACCAAACGTGAACCATAGTGGTGAGATGAGAAAAATGATTTGTAAACAGTTTTGATAGGCATTGAAAAATATGTCGTCCTGCCGATGCTCATATGTATTGTTGTAGAGGGGATGCGTTCGCTCGAAATGTGGAAATCGACTTGAGAAAATGGCTTGAAAACATTAAAATCCTAATATATTTTACTGTAAGCTCCAGTATAATGTATCTGTAATGCTTCAATGACGTTGTCCAAAAAAATAATAAAAACAGCAAAACAAAGATTTTCAATACAGTTTGTCATAATGGCAGTACCTATTACACATACAGTAGCTCTGCCTCAGAAAGCTCTTTCTGTGACAGGGTGATGATGTATTAGAAAACACAGTCAAAAATTAGCTGGTTCAGTTTTGAAAGTAACTGTTAACAACATGTCAAAATATCCCAGTTTGTGTGGATGCATCTAAGGCTTAAGCGTTACTGAATATTTTCTCGATACTGTATCTTCTTTACCAGGAAAAGGGGACTTAGTTTGTAACATAACTGCATTCAGTGGCAGCTTAAATGCAGCAGTTTGGGTTTTCTAAACCTCTCTGTTAACAGTCATGATTAGAGATTATTGCTGCTTTAGGTGCTGCGGTTCATTTATATAACCTATATATTTTTTTTTCACATCATTTCAAATGTTGTATTTTTTCCCCCTAAAATTAGTCTGATCATTCATGTTCCCGCCAGGCAACACAAATCAATTATCAACATTTTAGTCAAGTATTTGTTAGTTCTGCAATATATGTATAGGCTCCATTGAAGCCCAAAGTAAGAATTAGAATGAATTTCCTTTATATCTCTCATGTGGAAGATTACACCTCAAAGAATTATTTGACATGATTTTCAGAGATTTTAGCAAGCAGTTGCAGCCATATCTATCTTTTTAATGGAGAAGAGTTAAGAGCTAATGCAACAGAATGACAAACCGCATAACTCACAAACTGACTCCTGTGCAGCCAATCAGCTTTAATGTATTGTAATGTATTCATAAGGTCGTTCAGTGGTGATGGATTGGCTGAGCTTCAGAAAGTGGGAAGCTAATAAACAAATTTGTTAAGTCTTTATCCTCCTTTATTGTTGCAGCTCCAGATACACAGCCACACAGCTTTAAATATGTCAGACATGATTTTACTATCAAATCAAGAAAAAAAGCAAATAAAATATCCAATATGGTGTGTATGATATGCAAGAATGATTCTTCCAGCAAAAACGCATTAAAACCTAAATAAAAAAACAAGGCCAATATGATCTATTCAGAATCTGACATATGAGAAAACATGTTGAAAGCTGAAAACTACCTCGTTTTGCAGTTGAATTAAACTGTTTATATAAAACAACCAAATAAGCAAAATATACACAAAAGACCGGAATTAACCTCATCATCGCAGAGTGAAGTGTATGATTGCAAGCACAGGCTGCATTATACAATGCCATGTTTCCAAAAGCAGCTCTCTCAGCTGTCTAAATAGGATGATTGCTGCTGGTCTGAAGGGTCCTTCAGTAAGAGGAGCTTTTTTGTAGGAAAGAGAAAGAGAGAAAGAGGTAGCACATGTGGGAGGTGCCAAATAAAACATCACTGATTAACTTGTTTAGTACTGTGCAGTGATTTTGATGTATGAGTGTGTGTGTGTTTGCACTTGTTGTAGACTGAACATACAGCTACATGTTCTGTGCATCCACATGTCTAAAGATGGCAGATTTACTGGCGGTTTTGATAAAGGAAAATGAAAGATGTCTGAGACCGGATGCTCTTTTTTTTTTTTGCCTTCTCTTTGAGCAGTGTTCACGGCCAGGTGAAGGACAGAGTCAAAGGAGGGCATCCTTTGTGCAAGAGGCTGATCTTTATTATCTTTTAACAGCGTGATGATCTAATTATCTCCCCATGTAACTGCTGAGTATATAGCTAATAGCAACCATTTATCAGGACATATTAATTGAAGCAGACATCAACAATTAATCAGTTGTACTGGCTATTGTTATGCGAAGCATTACTTTTGCACAGCCCAGTAATGCACACGGAACCACATCGTAGTCAGTGGTAATCATATGTAAATATCTTATTTCTGTTTGTATAATTCAAAGAAGTGCTTTAATGACTATAACTTTTTTCAGTTTTTCTCGACGAGTTCACCTGCATTATGAAAATGAGAAACCACTCGCGTCCTGTGTGTCTGATCCAGAGCTTCTTGTTGTGGATTAGCATGCTCACTACAGCCCACGTCTATTCTGTTTTAAGCCATCATCTGTGTCTCGTCAACCTTCATCTAAACCCAAGTGTCAAACCACGTAAACTGGTTCATGACACTGACTTTAATTTGATTATCCAATGATTATCATTATTATAATTGTTTTTGCAAGGGAATCGTTATTTCAAGCATGTGCGTGTGTTAAATATGTCCTCTCTTTGACGTTTCCAGTCATGAATGTAAAAAAATAAAATTTTTTATTACAAAACAAGAGTCGATATTTTCATTAAATGTGCAAGATCCGAGATTGGGATCATTTCGATTGCCTCTCAACGGCTCTCAACATGGTGACGGTAACGCTGTCGGTCGGGGCGTCGTTATCATCTGCAGCCGCCGTGTGAGAGCAGTGGCCGTGAGCTAACGGGTGGGGCACGCTCACATGCACTCACATGCACTAAAAGCACGCACAGCCGGCCCGGCTATGTCAACAAAGCAAGGTGAAGGTCTGATAACAAAACACATACACACACACACGCACACGCACACGCACACGCACATGCACACACACACACACACACACACAGGTAGACATTACTCTTTATCTTTACATAGCAAATAGTGGCTTGCTGCTATATTAATGTTCACAATGTTAAATGCAGCTCCTTTAAGAGGGGTCAGCGTTGTTGATACCATGCTTGGTATCGTCATAACTTCTGTTTAACAGGTGAAATACCTCGTAAAAAAGTGGTGTAAAATACAGTGGAGGGAACAAAAGAGAGATTCACTCTATACATCTACAGTATACTGTATATGTTGTTTTCTGCTGTTGAGTTATGACAATAGCACACAATAGATGATAGGACCATAGACTTATCAATAATGCATAAGATAGTAAGAGAAATGACAGGCACTCTGCTGGTAGGCTCTCTCCAGAAGCAAGCCATAAATTTGCAGGGCAATAACAATGACTCTTCTCAGGGAAATAAAGGCCACCCTCTGCTCCCCATAGTCATAAACCTGACTCACTCTTCCATTGGTTAGAAGAAAAATGCCTCCTCTCCCACCACACAGGAGTCATACACAGTAGGTACTTCAACCAGCCAACTTGATATGCAATCATCTCTCTTTACAGAGGAAAGAATACAATTTCAGTTTTTATATTAGCTATTTTCCCATTATGCCTGTGGAGGTGGGGGGAACTAGTGAGCACAGTAATGGTGAAATGAAGTTGAACAGCTCGTGAAAATATTCAAAAAAGACTTCCAGTAATTCTTTCACTTTGACCATCTTCTAATCCTGTTGTGCAGCCTGCTTTGTGGACCTGCTTTGTGGTGGACCTTTCTATATAACCATGTATTTTAGATACATTCTTCTTTTTTTTCTGTGCAAGAATGCATAGATTTGTCTTTACTTTTATATAAAATCAGGATGTTTCTCTCACTTTTAGCCAAGTCATATCATAGAAATATCCTTAATTAAATGTTCTTGTCAAGAGTTATGTGAGTAGATCCATACCACTCTCATATATGTCTGTTAAATATGAAGCAAGAGTCAGGGGATACTTAGCTTAGCATAAAGACTAGAAGACTACAGCTTCTTTAACTGCAGGGCAATCCCTCATTCTGCATTACTTTCATTGTCTTTCTACAGTCCAATTTTTAAGACCAGTTTACATCCACGACAGCACTTGCTATTATAAGAGAAGCAACGATTATTTGATTGCAAGTTGTCTTTATCCTTATCCATCTCTCCAAAAAAACTGGGAACTCTGCTGCCTAAAAACGTCTTCACCGTTTGGTCCTCTCTGTCCTGCGGATATGTCTGAACTAGCCGCAGCCCCATGGACTTGTATCTTCTGTCATTTTACTTATTTAATCAGCCTTTAAATAGGGCTTTTGGGAAATGGTGTGTTAAATGCTGGTAAAAACAGAACTAGAGACCAGCCGTAATGCCAAATCATGCCAGGAGCATAAAAGTGGGTGGAGGCAAGGGCACCTTCACCACTTCCTACCCCCTATTTTGACATCTTTGCTCGGAACACACCCATCTTTACACTATGACTTCATTTTGATCTTAACTACACACCTGTAAAGTTGGGTGACTGCATCTTGCACGTTTGTGACACTATTGCAAAGACAAAATGTGTTCACACACATGGCGAAGTATTTAAAACTGCTTCTATGGTAGGTCCGGCTACAGTAGGTGTCTTCTGGGCCACAGTTTGTCATGAGGACTCACACACAGACTCACAAGGTGTAAATAAGCCACACGTTGGTTCACGGCTGGCAAATATTGCTATTATAAAAAACAGTATTCCATTTTTTTTACCACCCATATCTAGAAAAATATAGAGTGAAGAACAGGCTGCTCTTTGATTTTCATGGGAAAAAAAATTATATTTTCTTCATAGTCATAAAACACAGGTCGTCCTTCTCATCTGTAGCAGAGTTGCCTAATACCATCTCTACATTTTTGACCACCCAACCATCAGATAACAGAAATATCATTATCACTTATAGAAATGTTCACCTCTGCCGGTGAGGTTCCTCCAGCTGTTCAAGTCATATTCAGCCAGCAGTGGCCCAGAACAAATACTCTACTGGGATGGAGAGCGTCGTGGTGGCAAACAGCAGGTTTCAAACCGTTTGGGGTCCATTTGTTGTGCCGAGTGCTTTCCGAAAAAAGGTTGCATGAGAGACTCTGACCTTGTCAGGTTAGACTGAGATTTCTGCTGAATCCCTTCAAGTCTGCAGAGAAGACCGGCAGAGATTTGACATGTCTCTCACTGGTTTCATCCTGAATTATGGCTCTTTAACTTGCTGTAACAGCCACCTGATACCACAAAAACAAGACATAACACTTTTCTGTCCCTGTATTACACCCCTTTTCTGACTTTTCTTTTCTTGATACTACCAAATACCAAACACTAGAGGATATATTTACACAATCCAGCATCAACTACAGCATAAAAAGACACAACCCCTTTCTACAAATGATCTGGTGTGTGCATTGCTGACGTACAACATATGGTTGTTACAGGAACATGACCAAATTATTATGTCCATGCCATTGAGGTGCTAATGTAAACATCCGGAGGGCAAACGTGGTTTCATCTCAAGAGATGAATAAAGGCCTCAGAAGAAGACTGGCAAGTTCAATTATATGAGCAACCACAATTTCGGGGTTGTCATGTGATGTGATGGAACCAACAGGACTTCAATGTGCCATGTCAACCGTATGAGATGGGGACACTAAAGGCAATGACGATGATTGATTGTATGACTTTAAGGAGAAAAATATTTCCTCCCTTTTTTTTAAACCCAGAGACATAATCTCCCTGTTAAATGTTTATATCTGATTCTTCAAACCTAAAAATATGCGTACGCATATCACACTTGGCATATACATTTAGTCTCTATTATTAACACAAACCGAAGCCGAGCACTTAACCCAGATAACCGCTGACGGCCGATGACTTAAAAAGGCAGGAATAAAAGCCACCTATTGTATCAGTGTTTTTTCGTCACCTATATGCCAGAGAGACAGCAGGTTTTACAGTATAAAATCTCAGGAGGCACGGAGGCAGTTACTGGAATGGAACGGTGAAGCCCAGAGCCAGAAGGCAACAGCATCTGCTCTCTCTGGAGACTGTCATCAGCAGTTTGGACTAAAAGAATGGCTACTTATGTTGAAATGCTCTATTTTTTTCTTCCTGACACTGCAATACTGGAGCCCTCTTTGTTAATTTGAAATTTTCATAATGTGCATGCGATGACATTTGGCTTAATGGTAAGATCAAATAGTGTAGCCTTCAGTAAATGTCAATCAGACTCAGGAAATAATCGAGAAGAAAAGGCATTTCCAGTTTTAAATTATATGCTTTAATAAAAAACAGAACTAGGCATGCATTACGTTGGCAAACAGATTTATTCTTCCTGTTTCACCTGAGTTTTCTCATATGACACCTCAGTTGTAGAAACGTTTGTGTCTGGGAAATTAATGAATTGTTTGGCCTGAGAGAAATATGCTTCACTCTTATCCATGACAAAGATATAATGGAAAAGATTAATATCCTTAAAAGAATCTATTAAATGTTAAGATCAACTGATGTAAAAGGTGAGACACTCAATTTCCATTAAACATGAGGGGTTCAGTGAATTGAAAAAAAAAATCCACTCAAGACTTCAGTTATTTTAATAACAGTTTGGGCTGATTCTACCCACTAAGACATTAATACTCTACTGAATAAGATTCAAAGGCCAGATTCTCACACTGCCTTCCAAAGATAATCTTGTTTCTTACTTGGCTGAACTTGTGAGTTGGCTCATGCAGATAAAGTAGACACCAACTGTTTCCCATTGACCTTTCCAGAAAGGAGCAGAGAATGCTTCAGAAAACAAAAACACTCAATGAAAATGCAAATGAAAGGGGTCCCTCACTTTTTCACTGTAAGTAATTTCCTGGCAGTGATTTATTGATCTCCAGTGAAGATATTTGAATTGTTAAACCAACAGCAAGATAACATATTCTTATTTTGTTGAATGTTTTCACACCACTTGTCACAGCTATGCAATCACAGCCTGTGTGAATGGAAGGCAAATGTGGGGATTTGTGTGTAATTACTGCAGAAATGCCTGTAGAAATATATGACTTTTATCTACAAGAACTCCCCCCTCCTCCTTTGTTGTTCGAAATGCATTGTGTGGGGATGCATGACATGATCTACAGTATATTCTCTATGCCTAATTGTAATTGGCCTCCTGGGAATGGAGTTATTGTAATCAACAGTAATTTCATCTTAAAATGTCACGTTTTTCGGGGCAGCTAAACCTTTAGTGATTCCTGTTATGAAAAGAGTAGGCACAGCTGAGGGGGAAGCAAAATAGAAAACTGCTACATAGTTTTTTTCGGAGACATCTCCAGCTCTCCCACCCTGAGCAAAACACAACGATTTATTGACATTTTTACTCTGCCTAGCCACCCTCGGCATAAAGTAGCAACCAACACCTTATCTTGTGGGCATGCCATTTAGAAAGGAAATTTGACATGGAATCAGACAGGCGTTAAGAGTAGACCCATATTGCTGCCATTATTCGTAAAATACATGACTTTATGTTGTCTTTCTGCAGATGTAAGAAGAAGCATGATGTCCCTGAGAATCTCATCACTGTAGGTATGTAACATTCAGGCTAAACGCCCGTGGGAGCTTATGGGCCTGTCCATGCTTCCTGGCCATATCTCTGCCAAACGTTTTAGATTTAGGAGACAACTCTTGTGAACATTCTTACAAAAATTGTCTCTTCTTTTTCATGGTTACTTTTCAGAGAGCAGCCGTCAGAACCTTTCAGGGAGGAGTCCATTGAATCAGCAGTGCATGAACCTTCTTCAGACAGAAACTTGTGGTCTGCAGGTCAGGAAAAAGTCTGTTTGATTTGTTTGCTGCACTGCAAGAATGATAGATAAAGGTTCATTTTTTTCAGAATTTGAATAATTTCAGTATAAAGCGCTTCAAGATAAATTGCATAATTACAGTGTAATGACCAATTACATTGAATATCGTCACGCCGATCAAGACAAACAATCAGGTAGAGACAAATGGGTTTCGCCACTGTTAGCTAGCAAACGTTCCCTCGGATACAGTAACACAAAATGGATCACTTTTAAAATGAAAACGGGACGGAGGAGATAAATCTGCGCATATAAAAGCACTAAAAGGTGTGATGAGGAAATTTGACCCTGAATTTATAAAACTTGGATTCATAATGGAAGAAAGTAATACATCGCCGACAGGACAGTGTTTTGAATGTCGTGAATTCCTGTCAAATGAAGCTCCAGAAACACTCAAAGCAGCCGGTATATGCTAGAAAGCCGAATCAATATTTCTTAAAGAACAGGCACAGGCTTCAGGCACAACAGAAAGTCATCACAACATTAACAACTCAGTCAAAGGTCACTTTGAAAGCTAGCTAAATGGCTGCTGCTTTTGTAGCTTGTAGCAAGAAACAGAAACCCAGTTTATTATTTCTCCTTTTTTGGGGTTTCGGCTCAACAGTTTTCAACATGGTGGCCGGGTCATAAACTTTCTCATTTTAAAGCTAAACAGTACACTAAAATATGTTTCTAAACATATTTGAGACAATGAATGGGCAATGCAGAATCTTGATTCATGTTTGAGTAGCGCTGCCTAGTTTGACAGTTTGATCGGAGTTTGTGAGCTTCGCGAGCAGTGATTGACAGCTGTGTTAGAGACTCCTTGGCTCTGATTGGTTGTTGTTCTTTGGGTGCGGTGAAATCTAGAAACTTTTCTTGGACGCTTCTAAGGATTTTCCGCCACAGCTTTCGCCATACTCTTAGCTGCTGCTCCATCGCCATGGTCTCTCCCGTATGGCCTGCCAGAGGGCGGAGACACTCCAGCTTTAATGGCTCGGTTTCAGATACTGGACCTCCGATGCGCTCCAACAATTCCTTATATTTCTGAACAAACTCCTTGTGAAACAGATGGCTTAAATGAAATGCAAGCCTGTGTCAAAGCACAGTGTCAACATGAGAAAATCTCTATGAACAATTAATGACTTCCCCATCTTCGGAAACCATTGTTCTGCACAGAACAACTCAGCAATTTATGCTATTTGGCTTCCTCCTATATGTCCCCTCTGCACAGAGTTGATTCTGCCAAAACCTCAGCCATTAATGCTGCATTGTAGTGTGCCTACATCTCAAGCAGTTTCTTGCCGTTCCTCTCACTCTGGGTATTCTTCACTCCGTCCTGAACTGGGAATGCACCCTGTCTTCCTGAGCACGCATCAAAATAAAATGTGAAGTCTTTATGCCGTAGAGATGGCAGTGTGAGCTGCAGGCCTTGGGCATGTTCTGCATGCCAGCGATAAAAGAAATCCAGACACAATGCAAAAGTAGAATTCACCATGTAGTTAAAGGTGGCGAGGAATGGGGAGGATCGAGCGGTTTCCCACACATACAGATCGCCGCTGATTTACTCCAAAGAACCGAACACACTCCCCTTCTTTGTTACGATCACCACTACATCTCCATCATGCACTGAAGAACCTCCCCACTGTAGGTGAAGATTATCTTCAGCTGAATGGACATTATTATTTTTTGTCACAATCTACTTTCAACTTCGTCTTCTGCTCAGCTTGCAAAAACATGCTCTTTCCTAATCTTCTTTTTTGCACCTTCCTCTAACGACACAAAGGTAAGCTAAGGACCGAGGGTTTACTTCTTTCCCTCCTCAAGCGCTTGCATCTGCTAATATAACACCCTCACTCTCTTGTTAAGTTTCTTGGAATAACTTTTACTCACTTAAAATTATTAATCACGTTCTTAGTTCTCTTTATGTAGGGCAGAGTAGAAACTGACAACAAAAAAAGGAAAGGAATAAAAGGAAATGTTCCCTCGGGAGCAAAAGAAATCCATTCTAAATGTAAATAATCGTTAATCATGTGGTCACAGTGACGTGAGTAGTGCCAGTTTCCCTGATTTGCATTTGTCAGAAGCATATGATCAGGTGGAGTCCCACCATGCCATCTAATCCAGAGGCAGTCTGGCTTTAAGACATGTGATACAGTCTTTACACACAGCGAGGCTGTACGGGAACATTTGTTTCTTAGTGCTCGCTGAGGGGGGACTCAGCGAGAGTCGCTGCTCTGAGGCTGCCTCTCACTGGAAGGATGCAGACGGTGAATGGAGAGATTCCACTACAGTTAATTAAGGAGCACTCGGCACGTGCCTGTAAATGCGAAGGGGCAAATGAATTCAGTGTCAGTGGGAGCAGCTCCTCAAGGGGATGCAGTGATATTTCAAAGGTGGAATTGAAAGAGCTGTAAATCTATTTCCTGACTCCGGCTTGACGGTCATTTCTGAATCACTGGACTGTTGCTATCAAAGTGTGGAGCAGGGAGGCAGAGTCACTGGAGTTCCCTCCTCGAGCTAAATTCAGAGTTATTGGATGGGATCAGCATGAGCAGCATTATGGATGGATTTATGTCATTCTGTTGAGATATTTATATACTCTTTGTTGGGTTGCTCAGGTAAGATTTTTTTCTTTCTACTCTGGGCAAAAATAATAAAGCATGCCATTGTCAAGAGATTTAGCTTTTTGCAGAAAACTAGCAAATCATACATTTACCATGAAAATCGGTTTGTATTTAAATGCAAAATGAGAAATATGCACACATAATTATATTACATGGCACGTTGTTGAAATAGACAAAGCATTTTTCTGGTATTTTATTCCACTGTATGATGCAATTTTGATTATAGAGATAATTGCAATCTCCTTTAAAATGTTTATTCAGCAATTTTGCAATTGTCTGAACTATGTCATTGCTACTTTTGATGATTAAAGCACAATGAAAATGGGAAAGGGCTGAAAAGTACTCTGCACTCGCGAGTAGAGTCTGGAGAATGCACTTCTTTTATGAATAGCATAACAGATGCAATACATATTTTTGATCAAAGTTTTTATGCACTTGAAACAATTTATAACCATGCTGAAATCATATCCTGAATACTTAAATCCAAATATATATAATACATGTTCACAAAAGCTAATATGAATAGTGCATTTAAAAATATGGTTACTTATCTAATGCTTGCTGGCAATTTGTTGCTGTGAATAAAACTGCTGAAACATTTTGTATTTTCACCTTCATAGATTACCTTCACAGCCACCCTTCTCCTCATGACCAGGAGCATACCTTGCTGTTCCATTTCTTTTCCCTTTTTTATTTTCTAAACAGCCTGGTGAAACATTACAAGGCTTTTGATTCCTATTACTGCTGTGTCACTGTCACATTATTCTGACAGATACAGAAAAGCCTTGGCAGCCAGCTGCTTGCAAAATCTTATCTTTCTTTAAGTTTGATTTAGGTGTTGAGGCAGGAGCACAGCTCAGGAGTTGAAGGGAGTCAGCCTGTCAGGGGAAATCTCTGCTGCATGGGAAAAACTCCCCAGGGATCACTCCACATTTGCAGCGTTGTGGCTCAGGGACAAGACAGGGCAAACTAGGAAGACGAAACAGTGAAGAAGTCATACTTATATAATCATGCTAATGATGAATTCCAATGACTAAAAGACTCGACTGAGTAGCGTTAAGGCCAATTATAGACCAGAGTGCTTGTACAAAATCAGGAAATTTATTCATTAGTATTTATTAATTTATTTTGTATACAAGTGTGTGTGTGTGTGTGTGTGCTTGTTGGAGGGGTTTAAGGTCATAGGTTGGGAACATGATGTATTTTGCTTCGACTCCACCTCTGCCGGTCCTTTGCAGATGTGTCCTGTCATGTCCTGGCTGCTTTGCCTGTGCCTCTGGGTCAGTGTGACTGCCATTCAGCTATGTCAGGCCACTTTCTACGACACCATCCAGCAGCATCATGGGACGAGGCCTGGACGAACCACCATCCACATGATTGGTGAGTCCTTTCTCTCCTGCTCTGGGTACTACAGATCTCTTAAAAACATTTAAAATGAGAAACAAATGTTTTCTTTAAATGTCATCTTTTCAGTTGCTGCCACCGACCGCTTACTGTTGCACCACGGGTGTGGTTGCTCGGCGATAATAACAACACATTTGTTGTGGGTTTATATTTCCATCTTGACTTTATTAGACTCATTGATATATTATCGGTTAAGCTTGGACTAACAACCAATTATTCAGCGAGCACATTTTACAGGGGCTGTTTTTCATTAGGATTTGGTCTTGATAGCATGAGAATTTCTGTACTGAAGATCACAAAGACAGACAAAGAATGCCTTTGCGTTTTCCTTCTTAAGCTATTAAAGTTGATATTCATGCTACACTGCTCCTTCTCAATTTGATCTGTGCGATTGTGGTCCCTGTGAAATTGCACTGAATAGAATAGGACCGAATTATTGCGGTCAAACTTTTGTTTTCATCAGGCGTGCCGTGGTTATGGTAAATAATTATGATCTCAGGATTCAACAGAGGAGAGGAAGCCGAATGCTGTCAGAACTTCAAAGGGAGAAGTAGCTGCTTGAGCGTGCAGGTCCTTGGTGTCTGTTATTTCCTCTATGCGCCGGTGCACCTCAAGCATATCAGCAAGGGGTCTTTTCAATACTTTCAATATTGTGAGTCAGAAGTCTTTCTGTTTCAACACCTTCATTTCATTACTCACATATACACATGTGTATTGGAGGAGAACATTTAAAAAAAGGAAAAAAACACTCGCAAATAAGATATCTTCTAAAAAGTGGTCTCATGTCAACAAAAGGGAAAGGCAATTAATATTTAAAAATGTGCATTCAGGTACATCTTTGGAGAAAACGAGTTCAAAGCAAACAATTTGAATCCTTCAAGACCCTCTGCCACTAAAAGTGTAAATGCGCTGTCATTCCATTTACCATCGTATGGCTAGTTCTCACTCCTGGATAAATGAGATGCCAGTTTTATGAGAGGAAGATGGGAAGCCTGTCTGGATTGATTCTGACACTGGGACATTTGTTCTGTGCTGTGTGCCGTGTGCCTGTTGGATTGGTCGGAGGATTGGGGTTGACGGGTCATGAATTGGTGGCAAGAAGGCCATTGGTTGCAGACCATTGGGCCAATCATTAAAGGCAGCGAAATGCCACAAGTTCACGGTGACTGGTATTACCAGCGGAAATCGAGATTACAGAGGCCAGAGGGATCAGTTTTGTCCTTGCCAATAGAAATTTAGATCAATTGGAGGCTGTTGTTTAGAAATCTAAGTCAATCACGTGTAGCGAATTTGGAAACAGCCAAAGTGTGACCTGAAGTGCAGACACTGTCAACATAAAATAACCCTATAAATTGTAAGTTGTGAATACAAACACCTGTATTGTGAAAAGGCATACGAGAAAGGAAGATTACAGATGTATGTGCGGCATTGTGTTGCTCACTCCAAACGTGTTCTCAGTGATAATGACTTTTGACAGCATATAAGCAACTGTTCCACTCGTGCACTAAAATATTGACAGCCTTATTGCAAAGAATATGTGTCCAGAAGTCCATTAGCGGAATGACCCTTGAGTAGGTGCTTGCATGTGCTCAGTGGTTCGGACAAGGCAGCCGGCTTCCCAGCTCTACTTACAGATTGCTGCCTGCCACTCTCTTAGATATGCTTACGGGTATTCTCTGCCTTCCTGGTACAGACAGTGTTGTTCTCTGCGGTATGATTCATAAGGTGCTGTATTTATTTGGTGCAAAGAGCGTGAACTGTGCACAAAAGAGAAAATATTGTGTTTGGTGTGCGTCTGTAAAGTGCTGGGCAGAGATGTTGCTTTAGGGGTCATGCATTTCTCGACCCCTGGACATGTTCAGAAGAAACCACAGACGCAGAATTCTCCTTATATAAAACATTGACTTGATGAAAAGAAAAATAAACTCCCACGTGCATCGATTTTGAAACTTAATCCAGCTTGAAAATATGCTTCTCAGCTCTTGTATGATATTTGGTAAAGACTGAAATGTATGCTCACTGCAGAGAGAACAAAGGTGCATTGAGTGTGTGGAGCAGCAGTGTATTTCCCGCAAGAAATCCTGCCATCGTTGATGCAGTGCATCATGTGCAGGTGATAACAGAGACCAAAAGTATAGCGGCTGCCTGAGGTGGCCTTGCTCCTTGCTTACTCCCACCAACAGTCGGCTTTGTGGGGTCAACCTGTTCATAAATGGAAGGTCATCTATCTTCAACACTGTGCGGATAATCTCTTGCCTAGTGGTTGCTGTAAAATGTGTAGCTGCGAGTGAACAAGCATAACGAGATAAGATATTCAGAGCAGCAGAACCGGGAATAAAAGCAGAAGTAACTCACTTGTAAGTATCCACAGTATATTATAATTTATTCAGACTTAAGTCATAAATACTTTACTCTGTGTGATATCCGTTTCACTGTCTTCCACTCGCGTCACACGACTGTGATAGTCCTCTATAGCCGCTGCGTTACCCTCCCTCCTCAGTCCTGTCTGTCCCTCTTAAAGATTTACCTTTTTAACACGGATGTAATTTCAATGTTAAGCAACTTTAATATCAGTTTTCTTCTAGAATATGGAGTATTTCTTTCCAGACTGAAAATACCATTTAAATCTCTTAAGTCTCCCCTTCAGGAGCTTTAATGAGAAGTAGAGGATCAGGGCTTTTTTTCTTCAATGCACTCCAACAAAAGAAACCACTCGCTGGTAAAGCTCACAATGAAACAAACATGAAAAATGGATTTTCGGCTGTCACAAACAAAGGTTGTATCCTCTGTGCACGATTTTAGACACTGACGATTTAATAGCCTTATATAATGCATCCTGGAGGCACATTATTTTGACATACATCTTCCTCCACCCCTCCCATAGACCTCCTCTCAACCATGCTCTCACTAGTGTCATTGCTGCTCCACTGCAGTGCCAATGGGAAGTGGCGTGCAGCCTCAGCCCGAGGCCTCTCCACATCTGGAGCTCAGCAAACCCACTTTGTCCTGATGTTGTTACACATGCCACTGAGACGCCGAAGGACCCCTGACCACTCTGTAAAACACCAGAAACTTTCTCGATAGCCTTCAAAGTGGATTTCCTTTGCTTTATTGGTTCTGTAGTAAGGAGAGGCAAAGCTAGTATATTTAACCAGAAATAAACTATTCATGTCATTTTCTTGGTTAGCCCTGAAAGAAAAATACATATTTAAGTAAATGAATCTAAAGGACAATCAGTGGCCTAATTATTACTATGTGCTCACAGCTACAAATAGGTTTTACATATTTCAGTATTTCCCATTTATTTCCTCTTTCAGGCTACAAATTATTCATAAGTGAGAGCTCCTCTAAGCTTGTGGATATTTGTTTAAACTGCATGTTTAATTGAGGTCTTTCAGCCAATTCTGTACAGGGGCTATGGTTTGTGGTCACAACGCTTATATGCAAAATTAATTTCTCTGGCCCACAGCTTAATTAATTAGCCAGCTTCTTCTCTTAAGACTACACCAGCTGTTTCTTTCCTAGAATCCCTAAGCATTAATAAAAGAGGTGTTAACTGCAGACAAAGTTCCCAGCTCGATACATGTCATAGTGTTGGGCTCAAGGTTGTTTTTTTAAACAAAATAAAAATAATATTGCCTATAAACTTCCTAAAACATACAATTGACAATATAAACCTTCACCCTTCACATACAATTTATGCTACCTGCATATCTATATATTAAATCAGGGGAGTAAATAAAGACTCTTAGGGACCCTTGGGATGGGGTGGCCTACAGAAAGAGCAGGCTCTCTAACAATGTGTTGAGTAATGAATGGGCTCCGGCAAGTGATTCTGATCCCCCCCCCCCACCCACCCCTCCAGGTGTGTCTTCAACGATCACTGCCATATGGTGCAATTGAATGAATATGGTGCGATTGAATGAATACAACCCACATTTGGTCAATACCTTGTATAAACTGTAAGTGAATCACTTGCATGTCCCACACAACAGATATTTACACAATCGTGTCAAAAGCAAAGGTAAACTCACCAAGCTGTCTGGCTGAGTGGTGGTGAGTTACAGTAGTGTGTATACTGGTAGTTGTGTTAGCTGTTAGCTGTTAGCCAAACACGGCATCCAAAAAAACAATAAAAATGAGCCTCAGCGCAGCGGCCGAAAGGTACTCAGTGTGTACTGGTAGTTCCGTTAGCTGTTAGCCAAACATACCATCCTAAGCAATAACAGTGTGCAAACTGTTTCCGCCCCACTGAGTCTCTAGACACAGAGTGTAGCGGCTGGGGGTTGACGATGCACTCAGCTGTGTTATCACTGGTGGCCCCTACCGGCCCCTACGGGCAGTTAAGAGTGTGAGTGAGGATGCCAGCAGGCAGTCAATGTCGGTATACAACAGGCAATAAAAGGTCTTTTGAGAAAGTGCGGGTCATCGCAGCCACGAGAGGCCATGCCTGGAGACATTATGTGTTTGGGTAGTCTGTCCATCCGGCCAATTCTAGTGAATGCAATATGTCTTCAGATTTGACACAAATGTCCACAATTTCACACACATGTCTTAAAGGAAAAAAATATGAAGTGATGATATTTTTGGACAGACATGGATGTAAAGTGTAACTTAACTGGTTGACGGAGGCATACAACCACGAGACTAATTCTAGTTTTGGTAAATAAGACAATAGTGATAACCAAATGTATTCTTATTCTACATAAACTATAAAAAATAAATACACAAAAAAATACAAAATACATTTAAAGAATAGTTTCTTTTTTGGGGTATTTTGTCAAAAACAGATGATTGCTGGGTAAAATGTATGTTGATATTGTCCAAAGTAAATGTCATTAGCACATTAGCTATACCCGCTTATTCTTCAGAGCAAAATATCTTGGCAATCCATTCAATGGTTGTTGAGATATTTCAGTCTGGATCACAGTGCTGGAACCGACTAACTGACATTTCCATCCATAAAGCCTCGCTCCTACCTACAAACAATTATTTCCAACAACTTCAACATTCTGACACAAGATAATTGTTAGAAAGAAATAGTTTGAAAAACAGCAGGGACTTAATGGCTTAATTGAATCCATTAGAAACTACAGTATAGGTTTCAACCTCATTGAACTCAGGTCTCTAAAGAGCAATACATGAGCTAGCCTAGAGTCAAACACTGATGTACTTCCAAAGTTTCATTCTGGAACTCAGACTTTTGAGAACATGTCTTGCAATTTGTAAGATACAAAATGTGAGTTGGGGCTATTATACTAATAAGATTAATTGAATCAGGATAGAGTGAACTGGAATAAACCAAATGTCATGTTAGCTAATGGGGAATATACTGTTACAACCAAAAGTAAGGGGTACATTTATGTTACGGCACTGCTACCATGAATTGCTGCCTCTGGCCAAAAAAATAAAAAAATCCTGAGTGCACATAAGGGAGGTTTGTAGTTAAGAGACGTTTGCTTTTTAATAACTGCAGAACATAAATTGCCTCAGAACGACATTATTAGTTGATCTTTTATAAACCACTTTGCTCTGTTGGGGAGTAAAAGCAGAGCATGCTCTTGGGATCATTAGCAAGATTTTAAGACCCCTGTTTTGTTTAGTAGTTAGCAGCAGTTTTCTAAATATGTTGTTGTGACAGCCGACATAGCTAAAGGATACTTGACTCTGAAACCCTGAGTCCTGATAAAAGTGTTCAGCTTGCTTTAATCCAGAAATAGTCCAAAACAAAGCTCAGCTATAACAGACACTATTGTTTTTGTTGTGTGAAAACAGAAAACCAAATAAGTGTGTTTGCCCATATTAGACAATTTTCTGGAAACTGATTGTGCCTGCAGAACATTTAGAACTTTACAAATAAATAAATTATTGGCTTCTTAATAGAGTTTATGTATACATTAATCTTTCATATTGATAAATGTGTAATGATGGTGTTAGGTGTAATTAGTTTTAAACTGCCACTACTGTGAATAGTGCCTCTGCATTAGATCAGGGTTATCGAAACTTTTGAAAAGGGACACAGTTTTAAAGAAAGGGTACATATTCATTGTAGTTCATTAAAATTGTAATATTGTATGAAATAATACTGAAAAATAGCAGCTATTATTAGGTCCAAATAGCTCACAGCCATAGACAGGTAATGAAACAATGGGCCCTTTGCTTCACTTTGGGGTGTTTGTGCTTCTCTTTCTGGTTGTTTCACGTCTCTGAGTTTTTTTTCCTCCTCTTTGTGGTTTCACAGATCTGGATAGAAAAGGACCTTTGCATTGAGTTTGAGTGACTTAACAATAGGAAATGTTCCAGTCCCTTCATACAGAGGTTCTGGTCCAGGGACCCTGAGCCCGTTCCCGGTAGGCCCGTTCAGTAATACAGGCGTGATACTTAGTACCCTGACCATAACGCTCAACGCGTCCTCCGTTAGAATATTCTCTTAAACCCGGGGGCGTACAAACACATCTTCTGTGCAGAAGCAAAAAGTAATTGAGTGTTAATGAAAGAATGTCTTTTCATTACACTATGACAGGAAAGTGAACACCACAAATCTGAAGCACTTTATCGCACCATACCTGGACTCCAATTACAGTCTTTGGTTAAGCCCATTTGAAGTCACACCCTAAAACCCACTGAGTTACAGGCTAACAGACTGTAGTGAATGCTGTGCCCGGCCCAATGATAGCACTTCAAATTTATCTTGATTAATAACAACAACAAAAAAAACTAAATCAAGCCAACCTCTTTTATCTTTTGTTCCCATGCCAGAGAATCAAAACAAGCCCTCACAATGGAAAAGGATCCCATCATCACCACACTTCACAGTAATTGCTGATGTCAGTGGTTGCACAAGCCTGTGTGGGTTCATGTGTGAGCACTGCTCCTCTTTAATTCAACATGTTTCTCATGAAACAAAATCTACTGCTAAACTAATGATAGCTTTGTGTCCCCAATGTTTGTAAATATTATATCAGGGAGCTCAGACCTTCTTGTCTTATGTGTACTGAGGATTGCTCCTGTCAAGGTAAAAGGCTACTCTGCTGCCTACTTTTCCTGTTCACCCACATTAAATGGAGAGATGTAACAAGTTAGTTACAGGGCGTTTCTGTCCCTGTTTCCTTTTTTAGAGGATTTTTAAGGTGTGGCAGTCTTCAGGCTCTCTCTGCTCTTTGGATGATGAACAGGGTTTTTGTCACTTCACTGTTGGCCATTCGTGGTGAGATTTAGATGGGTTTTTGGCAACCCACTTGTGAGTTTATTACAATGTAGTTACAATTGGGTCTGTAATTTCTGAGCAATTCCATGTGACTAATATCCTGCCATCCCCCCAAAAATACTTTTAATTCATCCTCTGTATTTGTAGTGGTGAAAAAAAAAGGAGCTTATATCCTCTTTTTTATTTTCTTATTGAAAGAATTACTTCTTGCAGAATGTGAATTATGCTTGAGAGATCATTTCATATGGCATTGCTTTTGTGATTCCACAGGCCTATTTTAAATGCTTGGCAGGAATATGAAATTCATTATCAGTACTTAGACCTCATTAAACTGAAAAGAGGCATCTCAACTTACTAATTGGTTCCAAGGGGGAGGATAGTATGAGAAATAAGCAAAGTAATTAATATTGGCTTTATCAGGCTCCATTGCAGATTTAAGGTTTTTTTTCTGCTCTAATATCTCCTCGGTGTGTCATAAGTCATCTGGCATATTTACACTAAAGATCCAATTACCTTTCCTGAAGAGACTGCAGTATGCATGTGTGAAAGTTGGGGACAAAAGTGGGAAATATATTTTGTCCAATATGAACAACACAATGGCAGCATTGACTGAAACATATCATGTCCTGCCTCTGAAAATGAAAGGTACATGTCATACTATTTTAAAAGGATCAAATTACGATCTGATACTGTATCTTGTAATCTGGTAAAATGTAATGAAACAGTCAGTAAAACAAACATATCTACAATTTAAAACATGTTCTATAGGTACTAAAAAGATCACACCACACAGCAACACATGTTCTATACCTCCCTTAACTGCAGTAAGATGTGATCAAAATGTTGAACACGTGACACAGTCGGCTCTGTTGCATCAGACTGAATAAGTACAGAACTGTCCCCGCCAATTTATCCCTTTATCAGCTCGCAGGTGTTGCATACTCGTCACAGCCGACCCTTCAGTGTCCATCGTACGGCACGAAAGGTCATTTAGCTTTTGTATTATGCATTAATACACGGTTTACATGTTGCAGGCACATTGGCACACTGCGTAAATTGTCTGTCTGGCAGTGAGAAGGCCAGCAGTCACATCAGAGGCTAGCAGCTGTTCTCTAAAGGCTCTCTGACTCGACTCTCTCTGTTTCCTTTTCTTCCTTCTGAATGTAACTGTTTCATCAGCGCAGGCGATCTAAAAATATGAAACACCAGTTCTGGACATTTGCCAGTTGGGGAAAAGGGCTAGAACGAAGGACAGGAACAGCTTGACATTTAAAAATGAATGACATTTCACTGACAGAAGACGTGTTTTTACATTATAATTTTTTCCGTTTCAAAAAGCACAGATGTGAATGTGGGTTAGAGGAGGATAGCGAAGACAGAGTGCCTTTGTTTATAGTAGGTGTTTAATGGACATGAAAGCTGCTGCGTGATTGGTGTTGTACAGTGAATTCCTGGCATGCTCAACAAGCCCCACATCTCCGCCATAAAAGTCAAATAACCACGGGCATTTTTCTTGTGCGAATCAGAATAGCATTTAATGCCCTTCATCAGGACCAGACTTGCGGTGTCCTGGGCCTGTGTTGAGTGTGACAACAGAGAGGACAGACTTTGAGGCTCATATGCAAATGCAAAATCCATTCCCTACTACTCGCTGCTTCCTCTGTTCCATGCAGTTTTCATGCAACTTGAAACAACACCAGCTCTTCTCTGTGTGTAGTCATTTTGCATTTCAATAGCATCACCCATCTTTGGCCCACTGCACAGGACCAATCTTAAGGCCTCCTTGTGTGACACGCTGTCAAAACCGCCAGCCAGATTTCAAGACTTTCTATGCTTTTATCGTCATGGACAGTGATTTTTTTTTATGGGAGCAAATGGTAGTTTTGTATGCTTTGTAAATTGTTCTGATTCTCTCCAGCAAACACATGCACTCTCTCCTATAAACAAACAAGCACACATACAGTACACACACACACACACACACACACACACACACACACACACACACATACACACATTCATGTGTAAACTAAAAACACACACATGCATTAAAAAAAGAAAATCCAGCTTGTTAAGAAAAAAATATCCTCAAGTGTTGACACCTTTGCTATCTGAAGCTTTTTCCCCAAACGCTGTTAATTCTCAAAACATTTTGAATTCTCAAGTTTACTCAAGCGTTTTGCACTGGTTTACACCAACAAAACAAGTCCTCCGCATTTTCTTCAACCCTAAAACTAATTTGCCTCGTACTTTATCGAGCAATATGTCACTCACTTTCACCCCAGCATTTGTCTAGAATAACAACAGTAAATCGGGGGCTTCAGATGTTTTCACAGAAGGAAAGGAAAAAATAGTCACTCAAGTTGACACCATGCAGTCATATGTTTTGTACCTCTCACTGTCTTCCATCTGCATTAATTTGACATTCTCTAATCTAGCGCTCCCATTTCCTGTCAGCGACAGAACTGCTGTAGCTTGCTGGCTTGAATGTCTGCAGAGAGCATCCACAGAGAAAGTGGAGCCTATTATGGGTCACCTTGGATGCATTTTCCATTAAAAGGTGACAGGCATGCTGTTCTAAAACACGGACTGCTGTGGTTTGGAAATCAGGACCTGCTGTTGCTTGTAAATTACTTTTAAGCCATAAAAAAAAAATTACTGGAGGTCGTACAGACCCGGAGTTTGCATGGACTTAAATGTGACATGGACTTGGAGGGAGCTACCGGTATTCAGATGTCCTACAGTCATCTGTTATATTGTCACGTGGCACTTAAATGTGTGAGCCAAGTGTGCACATTCAGTACAGGGTGTACAAATAGTACCATTGGCTGCCAATCATCAGAATCCAAAGCCCGAGAGAGACAGGTTACCTGCTAAATTGAGTCCCTTAGGCTTTCCATTTGGTTTGTATATGGAGTGTAACAGTGACTGCTCTCACAGCTATCCTTTCAGTCATACACTAAATCCATATTTCACTTGGATTATTAGGTTTTACTCAAATGATTAATGTACAGAATCCCTCTATAAATTGCACATATAGTACTTTTTCATGTACACACAGTGTCAAACGCCTGGAACAGATGGCAGAGAGTGTTGCCATTCAGACGATATACTTGCTATCGGGATCTCCGGAGACAACCACACAGTCTGGGCTCATTACAGTAGACAGCGAGTCATTGCATACTTATTGCATACTGACGTTTCTATTGAGATAGACTGACCATTTTCCTCTGTGCAATGGCTGTTACATCACATTTGAAGAACCATTTACTGGTCCCACAAGAACTCTGCCCACATTCATTAGGCAGGCAGAACCGCAGATCCACAGAAATTCAGAATCGGCGCTACACGTTCATGTCATGCATGATTTGACAGCATTTGCCTTCATCCAGGCTTGCTGTCCATAACTCATCCGATTTTGATGCGGCGTTGTTGGCTTCCAGCGTGACTCATTGTGCCAGAGACCGTCGACTCAACGGTACTCCGCAGCTGAGACACTGCTGCTGCCAGGTGTTGTCATTTGTGTAGATAATAGCATTACAGTTAAGTGCTCTGACAAATTTCCATGTGGTAAACTTGAACAAAGCAGATCCCTCTGTGAGAAGTTGTGTAGCGTGTCAGCGGGTTTGTTATGTTTCACAAGTCATTTTATTTTCACTATTCAATTTATTTTCTGTCAAAACACTGTTACATCTGCAGACATAAAATGAGCCATGCTGAATAGAATAGAATAGAATAGAAGAAATTTGAATTGAAGACCCAAAAAGACTGAAAAATGGGGTCCAGATGAGTCCAGAATTGATTTGAAGCTTTTTTATATATTTATTTTGGTGTGACATTAGAGTTTGGGCTAAAATATAATGAACATATAACAAGTTACTATATATGTGACAAAATATGTTGGGACATTTTGGGGATTTTTGTAATACACAAGCAGACATTCAACCCATGTTCCTTTACAACAAGAAAATCAATCGTTTGATGTGATGAACACTGAAAAAGCATCAGCGTTGGTAGAGTTGGACTAGAGAGTCTGACAGCTTAGGGTCATATGATGAGAAAATAATTAGAGAGGCCTGCTATTGAGCCATGTTATTCATTCTTGACCTTGGAAACAGCAGTTCGCAAAATAATCTCACCACAAGGTTTAGTTGTGATGTTTCTTCTTTAATTTAAGGCTGAGTTATTTTTCCACGTTTGCATTTAATATTCAAATGATTCTTAAGTTTAAGTTAAAGTAAGATTTTCATAAAAAAAAAAAAAATATCTGTTTAGTCACTATCTTTCACCGAATGAGGCAACACAATGGTGACTGAGCATGTGGCTCACTGATGGAAGCCCTTGCAATTGTAGCATTACTGTGTCTGAACAAGTGTCTGTGGTGGCATTCCCACGGAAAGGATTGCAATTACGGCTCATCGGCATAGGTGCCGCCAAAGAGAATGAAACAGACACCTTCGAGGTAGTCACTTTAAAAAATATACAGCAGGGATGCAGTTATTAAATCAATCCCATCACTATAGGTAAGTTTAGTAGGTGGAATTGTTTCAATCATATCACCTTATCTTCATCAGTAGATGGAGTCTGCTCCAGTTGTAATGGAATTGTATGTGTTAAAATTAAAATTAAAATGTAAAACAATAAAATGCAATTCAAAATAATAATGAATAATCATTTGAATGGTAAATGTAGACTAGGAAGACGGCCAACTGGTAGGAGACCCCGGGGAAGACCCAGAACACGCTGGAGGGATAATATCTCCCAGCTGGCCTGGGAACGCCTCGGGATCCCCCAGAACGAGCTGGAACATGTTGCGGGTGAGAGGGAAGCCTGGGTCAGCCTGCTGCCATCACGACCCGACCCCGGATAAGCGGATGAAAATGGATGGATGGATGGACTAGGAAGAAGCACTCAGCCTGAAGTAAAAGAAAAAAACATCACAACTAAATCAATGGTGTAATTTGTTTGTTATCTGCTCTTTCCAAGGTCAACAAAGAATAACATACCTCAATAACAGAACTGTCTAATGTCTTTCTCATCATCTGTCTCTTTAACAAGCTGTCAGACTCTCCAGTCTAACTGTACCAGTTAGACTGGTACAGTTAGTGGTACTGGTAATCAAAGTAGTTAGACAAACCCAATCTTAAGAGTTTCACATCAAACGACTGATCGTGACCACTTGAGAGCCACAATGCGGACTAGAAGTAACAATAGTCTCCCTATTGTGTACCCCTTTCCACCACCAAGTAAATATAAACATTTCAGAAAACAAATTAACATGCAATTGCAGCGAAGGGCTTTCTAATTTAATTACATTTGGCTAAATATTAAGATGGCACTGATGTTGAATTCATATTAATTTATATAAATGGGACATGACATCTGTACAATGCATGAAGAAGCCCGTGGTCGGCTTGGTCAGAGGACACGTGACTTTAATCCAAGACTAAGAGCAGACGCGTGCAGATGAGACCGAGAACAGACAATTGAACCAATCTAAATACAGCAAGTGGAGGAGGATTTTTTTTTCCACCGCCAGAACAGACCAACAAAAGAAATCTCTGCATAGGAGAGAGATCAACAAAAGAACCACCGGGAACAAATCATCCCAGAAACCATGACAGAACCTCCACTCCTACAGCACAAAGTTATGACTTTTTTCAGCTTTTTCAGGCCTGGAAATGAGCTGTGCCCTGTTGGGCGCAGGTCGTAGGTGGGCACCTTGTTTCCTGACAGCCTTCCAGGCTCAGGGTAGTAACGAGGCAGGAGCACAGAGCATGGCAACAAAAACAGGGCAGTTCCAGTTGAGACCCTCTGCTTCGCTGTGACCCCTGACCCTACGGATGACAATTTCAGTGTGACCCTTGTTCCCTGTCCGTCAAAATGTTGCAAGAGAGACAACACAAGCTCACACACTCACACTCTGAAGCTGTCATTTGGGAGGCTGACTTTGTCTCTGATAATGGGGGAAAATGGAAATACAGAAAACAATTATACCCTTGCATGGCTCCAGCCTTCACCTGATGAGAGCGTTCATCTCCAGCCATGTTATTCTCCGTCTCCCTTTGAAATATTCATAATGCAAAGATGGGGTCTCAGAGCATGCAGCGTGTTGTACTCGCAGGCTGGGTGAACTTGAAAAATGCTCATCCGTGTTGCATTGCTTCTGTTTAAAAGGCACCCAGTACACCTGCCAGCTGGAAATACCACACTGATTTGCATTTTTATTTGATTTTAATGTATTCTTCGGAGGTGATGATTTCCAAATATAGAGTATCCCAATTCTTTGCTCTGTTTGCTAGTAACAAGCATTGCAAGTTAATTCTGTTGCGTAGAGTGTTTTTAATAGATCAAAGAGGAAATCTAGGGCTGTCTTATGCAATTAAGGAGATGCATTAAGAAGAACAAACCCCTGTGGGCTGTTGTTTTCAAATGATGCCCCACTGCTTCCACTGGTACATCACGATTAAAGTTGTGCAGACATGCCCTTTTGTTGAGCGCATCAGACAGGAGGCAACATTCTCCCAGACCAGATACAAGATCTGGATATTTTTCAGTTAAACCAAAGGCTGTTGATGTTTTCTGAAATGCAGAGCCAGGAGTCATCATAACCCCCGAAGAACTCGACAGACTTGGCAAGAAGCAGGAAAACGACACCCTCTCTTCATTCTTTCCTCCTCCCGTATGGAAATGTGGCTATCAATTTTGTAACTAAACCGCCTTATCCAATCAACACCTTGATACTAGTTTTGTTGATTATTACATGTAATTTAACTCAGCACGAGCAGATTTACAACCAGGCACCGCACATATTCTGCTTATCCACGCTTGAGAAACACACAAATCCCAAATGAACAGCAATCAAGTTGATTCTGACTTCTCTTAAATGTTTTATGGACATAAAGAGGAGATGATTTTTTTTTTTTTTTGGGTAAATAATGCAATGTGGTGGAAATTAGAGAATCAAGAGTGAGTCGAGCTCACTGATCTACTTATATCTAGCAGGTCAAGTGGGCCGCTGTTGGTTAAGCCCCATAGGAGCTTACATGAAGGTTCAGTTATATTCAGAAACTGACACTCAACTCTTTCCTTTACTGATTTTGAGCTATTTTATGACTTAGTTTCCATTTAACAAATGTTCTATGTGACAAAACGATCTGAAAACTGATGCGTCCTCACTCTTGTTATCCCAAATGATGTAACTTGTAATCACAAAAACAATTTATTTTAGACCCAAATTAGCATTTAGGTAGTAAATGAACACAGAATATGTCATTTTCAAACTATTTTAGAGGCCAAACTATTAGTAGATTAATCTCTTAGTTGATTAACAGAATATAATTTTGCAATAATTTCTTCCTTGACTCACGATTAATCGATTAACTAAGAATATTAGTGCATAATGAAAATAATTGTTGTTGCTTTTAAACAATGTTTAAACTCCTCCTACAAAGCATCCATAATTGGTGTTCCAGCAGTTAATACATAATGTAGCTATAATCATATATAATGATCTAGAATTACGCACATGGTCGAAATCTTTAGGGTTATGCTGTTTATAATCCACACAGACATATTATTAGGGCTTCAATTAAAAAACATTTTATTTATTTATTAAAACATCACAAGTTGTGAGAGTCCAAGATGACAAATTATTTTGTCCAACCAACAGTCACCGACCCGATCCAACTTATGAGTGACCACGTGACGAGTTATATCTCTTGACAAAATACAAATAATTAAATGCTTATGAATCTTATAAATGATAGGGGCATTTAAAGTAATTTAGTAGAACATAAAACGCAGAAAAGCTGCAAATCGTTATATTTAAGAAGCTAGAACAAGAAAATATTTGGATTTTTTGCTTTATCAAATGACTGAATCAAACTATGCCATATTATGTTTTCAAGCAGTAATTATCCATTTATATACCAGCTATGGACGCTCCATAGAACAAGTTATAAAGGATTATAGTTACTGACAAATGAAAATGTCTTTATATCCGCTTTCAACTATGTTATGTGTGTTATTAAGTGTGTTTACTTATTCTAAAAGGCTAATGAGAAAATGTTGAAATAAACCCTAATTAACATCACCACTGGGCCTTTATATTAATTTAATTATTTACTGAGCTGCATTGATTCAATGCTTGCTGTTCTAACTACAGTAGGTTTTATTTCTACGATGCTGCATTCCTGCTTCTAACTGCTCGGGCCTCACAAACCAAAATATTCAAATGTAGTGAAGCGATATATGCAAATCTTGCCATGACATATTTCACAAACCCACAGCTCATTGTCAAACATTACTTCAAATCACTTTGCAGGCAAAATACTGGCTACTTTTTCCCCCCCCTCTCTCCGCTTTTTCTCTCTGCAACCTCCTTGATCTTGTGTCGTGCTGACGGGTGTAATTGTCAGATGGTCCTTTGCTGCAAAACTCTCATATGTGGAGAGTCTGAGCGCAGTGGGTGGGTGAGGCCAGCAGTTGAGGTGGGTCGAGTCCGTTCGGTCCAGTCCTCTTAGCCTTTGGGGCAAAGTCAGTAGCTCGGTGATAATTGCATGGTTGAGCCAGTGTTCATATTCATGATAACCCTGAAGCAGGCCTCTCCTCCTGCGAATAGATGTATTTTTTTTTTCTGCCTGCTCTCACACATCTCTTCATCAATTCAACAAGCTGCAGGGGTCTCGCTCGCTCAAAGAGTGTAAAGCACACTTATTCTTGTTTACAGCACACTTGTGTAATGTTTCACAGTTATTTTTGATTAAGCATGAGATACATGCCATTATGGTCCCTTAAAATAAATTTACAAAAGTATTGTAAAATACTTTTTAGAAACATGGATATGACAGTCAGTAGTGGAGGAAGTATGCAGATGTTTTACTGAAGTAAAAGTAATAGTATTGCCATGTAAAAATAGCTCGTTTTATTTATTTGTTTTTTTAGCCTTCACGTTGTTGGGACATATTGGATAATGTGAGCAATTATTTAAATGACAACATGAGAGACATTTAGAGGGGAAATGTCTCTTTGGTGGAACTGCTAACAACTCACATGTGAAACAGGACAAAGGGCCACAAGCACGCACTGTTTTTTAATAACGGGTGTACAGCCAAAATGCTTGGAAACCACAGGTTTAACCTTCAACAATGTATTTTATAAACTTATCACGTATTTTTTTTAGTAAGCAGTAACTACAGTTGTTGGATTCATTTTATTTAGGTCTGCATTCAACAATTCAACCTTGTCTCCCACACAATTACATTCCCATACAAATGAGTGAAACTAATTTTGTTCTCCCCCGAAAGGTCGCAGTTTGAAACAGTTTGAAACGAAACAAAAAAACTATACAAAACTGCTTCGTTGGGTACTTTCTTAGGTTTTAGTAAAACACATAACGGTTTGGAATAAAATAATTTTGAAATTGAAACAAAACAAAAACGCAACAAAAGTATTTGGTTACGTTCAGGACACAAACAACAATCTCCTTGGTGAAAGCCCTGTGTTTTTTTACACTAATTTGAAACGTATTTATGATACGTCAAAAGCAAACGTAACCCATGACAAAATACATTTTGTCGTATTGGAACGTAATTCTTAGGAGACAGGGCTGAACAATTAATCTGCCAGTTATTTATTCAAATAATATTTTGGTCTAGAAGATTAGATTAGAAAAGCTTAGAAAACTTTCTCGTAAACCAAGATAATGTCTTCAAACATCTCGTTTTGTCCGACTAGCCGTCCAAAACAAAACAAAAATTCAGCGTTCAATGATATAGAACAGAAAAGTAGAAAATCCTTGCAATTGTAAACGATTTTCTCACAATTAATTTCGGAGTAAAAAGTACAATATTTCTTTCTAAAAAAATGTAGTGAAGATTTATAAGTAGCCTAAAATAGAAATACTTGAGTAAAGTACAAGTACCTCAAAGTAGTATTTGAGTAAAACACCGACGACAGTCTGTTTGGCCACAAATCTCCACAAAGTGAGGAGTTCAGATGTTCTCTGAAAGCTCTGTTTGATCACCCTTGAGATGCTGATTTAATGTAGTTCGTCGTCTGTTTTTTTCTTTTCTTATCAGAGGGGGGCACATGTGAAGTAATCGCTGCTCACCGATGCTGTAATAAGAATCGTATTGAGGAGCGGTCTCAGACGGTCAAGTGTTCTTGTCTGCCAGGGAAGGTTGCTGGAACCACCAGAAACAGACCTTCATGTGTCGACGGTGAGTATTTTAGCATATAAAAGAAAAAGAAAAAATGCATAATAGGTTTTACTAAAATGCTGTCCAAATGTGGCACAAGAAAACACTGGAAAGGTTTCCATTTTAAAAAAAATTGAATTCAATGCACTGTATACAAAAAGTAAAATCCTGACAAAACTGCTTTTTAAATGTTTTGTAAAGATACACAAATCTGTTCAAATAAAAGCATTAGTCTCCCATGCAATGCCTTGTCCCAGTTAAGATTAACATTACCGTGGATAATGTCACAACCAAATGCTGTTGCTGACAGACAGCCAAAGGTATCTGCAGGGGTAAGCTTTACTCCGACAGTCACACACAACTACTGAATGTAGCGCACCTCAGGGAAGAGTAAAGAAGTGAAGAATAAAAAAGCAAAGAGATGCAGAGGACAGCGGCTGTTGATTATATAGGTATCTTGTAGATATTTCATGATGGTTTTACACATGCTTTGACAAAATGTCTGCTACACAGACTCAATCCCTTGTAAGAAATGAATTTGGTGCTGAGGTCTGACACAACTAAAACTCATTTTGGCTTTAGGAAAACCTCTCACCTGAAGCTTTTATCTTAAATCCTTTTGCAAATATGACTGAAATCTCTGAGCGGTCAGGGGGAATAGGAGGTTGCTGGATGGCAGCTCTGACAGATCCCTTTCTTTTGCCACACATTACAAACCATTTACTGTCTACTTACCCTATATTTAAGGCAATTTTCTCTCCTGATGGCAGAAATGTAGCATGCATTGAAGTCAAATCACAGTCACATCTACCAATCCACTCAATCTGTGAAAAGCCCCAGTTCAACCGATCACATTCATGTAGCCTATGACTGCATCTAATAAAGAAACTTCATTGTAATAGGCAACAATTTTGCACTGTAACAAGTTGTCGGAAGCACATACACGTGGCACATAGAGGCAACTATCTTACTGACACCTTTGACACGACACATTTGATGATCCGGATTAGACACCCCTGCCTAATGGCCATATATCTGCAAAGTGCTGTGTTTTGCACTTTGTTAGGGTGAAAGGCACCTGCATCACCATTTCTCTTGTCTTCGTTTGCCTGTAGCATCCATAGTAATTGGGAAGTGGTGGTGTGAGATGGAGCCTTGCCTGGAGGGGGAAGAATGCAAGACGCTCCCTGACAACTCAGGCTGGATGTGTTACGCCGGCAACAAGATCAAAACCACAAGGGTAAGATAACCTCTCTTGACCGCGGGAAACAAGACGTTTTAGCAGAGAGGTGGGAGAGAAATGTGAAGCGCTGCGACACACGTTGTGGCATCAACAAAGCAGCATAGTTAGCGCGATTGAATTTCACTGCAAATTGGCATGTTAACAACACGTTCCAACCCCTCAATTTCCTCCTCCTTTTTCTTGTCAGAACACTCAGCCATACACAACATCAACATATTAAAACTTTGCGGAATGGACGCAAGGGAACGCCTCTGGTGGAAAGGTTAATCTGCAGGTCAGCCTCTTAATTTATACTGGCACACTGGTATGCTAATTCGTTTCTCTCTACTGTCTTAATTGCTAAGCTTTGCAGAGGGTAAAACACACAATTTATGATAATTTATGTGATATTCACATCATGCTAAATACGTCTTTTCTTCTTGTTTCAGCACTGTCACAGGACCAATTATCACAAAGACAATGAAACTATTGTTGCTTTGAGAACTGTGAACGCTTCTCAGATTAAAGTGTAAAAAGATGTAGAATACATAAAGCACATCCTGCTCAAGGCCACTGAAAATACTGACGCTCCAAGATGCCTGCGGGGAACTTCATCATAACCTTGTAATGAATATATTTTCATCATTTCTTTCCAACTTTGAGATGGAACGTGAATGTCTGTGCATTTGAATTAGAATCTGGAGAGCATTTAACGTCCCTCCTCAGACATCAGTGGGACAGATGTTCACTACGAAGCGCGAAACAAGACAAGAATACATCAAAAGGACATGAGATGCGCAAGTACAGTAGTTGACAGCCCTCAGGTTTTTCTTTTTTTACATATATATTGTAAGAGGAAAAATATTGTACAGAAGTGTTTGTCCTTTTCTTGTGTACATGAACTTTATTTATGGTGGTGTGGAAAAACAATCATTCGAGTCCCTGAATGCAGTCTTGACCATCCCTCTTGTTACCCACAAAACCCAACACAGCCAAATTCTGATGAGTTCAAGGATGTGATGTTAAGATAAAACTGATGAATTGTGGGGAAGATGTTTTGCAAATACAGCTTGTGTGTCTTGATACTGTACATTTTACCATTTTGTTTGTATGGTACTTATATGCCTTTGATCACCTCTTAAATGGCTTTACCAGTCGAACTTGGTATTGTGTCAGCTACCCTGAAACTGATTGATTCACCAAAAAACGTGATACCAGTAGGTTGTTTTCGATACTTGAAATGCCTTATTTGTGTTAAATCATTCAAAGATGATATTGTACATATGATTGATATGTGCTGAAATTTCATTAAAGTCACTGTTCCTGTAACTAATGTGAGTTTATGCTTGCCATTGCCCTCACAGGTGTCAGTTACAGTACAGGCGCTCATAATATCTGAATACACCTTGATGCTAAAGTAGCCAAACCATTGGTATGACATTTTGGAAAATAGGTATACCTTTCTTATCAAGTGCTACATGAGAAGATTAGCAGTATCCTTAGCTTAGCATAAAAACTGGAAAGGGGCGGAAACAGCTAGCCTGGTTCTTTCCAAAGGTAACAACATCTGCCAACAAGCACATCCAAAGCTCACTAATTAACACATTATATCTCCTTTATTTAATCAGACTAAAATGGAAGTGTAAAGATTGACACGTTGAGGTTTTACAGAGGATATTTGGTCAAGCTATAGAGAGCCGAAGTGCAACCTGTACTTCAAAGTTTTTTCCAAAGGTAAAACTAATTCAAAATCAAAAGCAATTAACAAAAGATCCAGCCTTGTACGAACCTGGACACAGGTTGCATGTTTTATGCCTTCAAATCCACAGTTGTCAATGTAGCAAAGCAAGAGTGATGCCCCAAAGTTAGCAACAACTTAGGGTCAGTCTCACTTAAGCGGCTATTCAACAGTATGTAATGTTGTTAAGATAAGGATAGCAATACATTTCTTTGAAACAAGATATAACTTTGCTGTTTATTCAATACTTCTGTTTTCAGAGGAACCGGTAACAATGCTGATACATTTCCATGGGAGCTGCAGTTTTTTTATGTTCACAAAGTAATTATGGTTGCAGTTCATCTAACTCAATTTCATTCTGCAGTGGATAATAGGACTATAGCTTTATATTTAATAGACAGATATGAGAGTGGTGTCAATCTTACTCTCGGCAAGAAAGTGAATACGCATTAAATGTCAAACTATTCCTTTAATCATAATTATCTCAACGGAAACATTCTCAGTCATCCCCTTTAGACTTGCATCTTTAAGCCAGACACCCAGGTTATCAACTGGAGCTACTCTTGCTCTCTGGACACACAGATATATAAAGCTATGAACACTCGTGCACATAGATGAATGGGTAACGGGACTCGCTCCTGTATTTACAACACTTTGATGCAGTATCACAGTGGGATGCTGGCCATTGCTTTCACAGCCTCTGCCCCTTGGAAATTATTCCAGGAGGAACTCTGGGTGACTGCTGGTGCTGTGTGTCATCCATCTTCTGGAAAAATGTTTCCAGGAGAAAAGAGGTTTTTTCCTGGATCTAACGCTTGTTTCATTATTTTTCCACTGTCCACTTACTGTGCGTATATTCTGCTTTCCTTAAAAGCATTGTTTGTCTGTTCATTCAAATGCACCACTTCTCCCATTCATGAGATAAAAATATAAAAAGCTTGATTGTAGTCATCTGCTTTTAAACTTAAAAATAAATTTGTCTCAGCTTTTGACCAATGATCTGCCAACGTCAACAATGTTTGGAACAGGAATAGAGAGCCTCCGTTTCGGTAGCCTCTTGCAGTTTATTTATGCACTGAAGAGGTTTCTTTTATTGTTTTTTTCTGAAATTATGTGATATTTGGCATCTACCATTGTACCTGTGAGTGACATTTTATCATCTTGTCATTTTAACTAAATTAAAACGTGGATTCATTTGGTAGCTTTCAACAATGACAGCTCCCATGAGTCTCTCAAAACCCTGGTTCCATTTTTAGGACACCATTACATCTTAGGGGGAGAGTCAAAACATTATATGTTTTTTGTTATCCTGCTAGAACATTTGTGAAGTCCATTGCACTCGATGTTCGATTTAAAGTTGGTTTTGACCACAGGGGAAAAAAAACGTTCTGGGCTGACAGAAGAAATCTGTGTTCTCTGAAGAACTTACTCCTGTATAATAGCTGAAAAAAACAACAACTGAATAACAGTTTGACTTTTTCCATAAGTAAGAGTAGTGAGTGCTCTTGTATGTGACAGTATCACAGCGTGCTGATGGAGTGCTGAGAACACAAATCAACACCCCAACCCAGTGTAAATGTCAGCTTTCTAGGAAGACTTATGAAAGAAACCCACTGTGCAAAAATGCAGTGCAAAAGCAAGTGGAACAGAAGCAAACCTGGAAGTGTGGTGAGACTTTGGCTCGACGAAACCCTTGCTCAGAATATTTGCAAGACAACTAGAGTCAACTTGCATCGTTGCAATTGTCATACTTGCAGTTGTCATCCCCATTCATTACCATACAGATGAATTGGTGAATTTGACCCAGACACTTTAATGAGGAGAGACAACCATGTTCAGCTGTAATGACAAGGAGGATATTTGACTGTAAATCCAGGTGAGGCTTTATTAGCGATCAATAGTGAGTAGGCATCTGAATGTCATGTGTTCAGTGTTTCCCTGCTATGTGTCTGCCCTTGCATGTGTTGTCTGTTAGCTCCTAGAAAGGTGCACTCAATGGACTGCAGATCCCAGTGCTGTATTGTGTGATTAAATGAATACAACCCACAATTGGCTTACCCCCCGTCTAGACACTAACGGCCTGTAAGGCGCTGTAAAACACACTTCATCCAAACTAAAAAACAAGCGACGATGCATGCAGGCAATCGGCTCGAAGTAGACGTATACGACATTTCATCGGGTCTGAGATGCACTCAGCTGTGTTATCACAAGCGGCCCATATCGGTTCCTGAGCCATAACTGGGCACCCAAAATATAATGCAGTTTGCTGCAGCAGAATGTGAAATCTGCTGTGGTCACAGAGATGATAATTACAGCATGCTGTCCATCATCCATTGCACTAAATGTACAACTTGAATGCGACAGCGGTGACTGCTAAACATGGCTGCATGAATACAAGAAAATGCTATTGCAATTCAAACTAGCCTTTGAAATAATGTTTCCTGTCCAACACGGGATTGTTAAATGGGCATAATATGTGCAAGATGGCAGCGAGCGGCATCTCATTTTCCGTCAGTCTTCAGTGTGGCTCTCTGGGCTGCTGCTTTAGGCTCTGATGTCTCACATCAAGCTGCAGAACAGTGAGAAATAAGACACAAGTGATGATGATGTGCCCTGACTTCGTTTTATGATGCACCAGGGACATCCTGGGAATTGAGGCTCCCATGGGTTTGTTCAGAAGACACATTTCATTCAAAACACTCAGACAGTCTAGTCATGCTCCATTCTCTGCACTTGGAAGTCGCTACTCTATTTCCATGAATATCAAGGTGCAACTTAAAGCAACAGGATATAATGATAAGGTGTAAAGTGTGAAATAACTCCTATCGAGGAAAAAAAATCCTCACACACCAGTAATTATCCGCTTGAAAGAGGATCAATGCTCAAGATGCCTTTTTATTAGTACTGTATAAAATTACCTGTAGGGCTGTTGTGAATACTAGATCTGCACTGGATACAAATACAAAAAACTGCAATGGGGCACATATACAGTGTACACAAAGCATTTAACAAGATAAAAGCCATTAGCTCCTCTTTGCAGTGGTTTACTGTGGTATCAAGCAATCAGCAAGATTACCCAGTCTAATCACATCCTGTAATCGAGAACTGTCTCCGTTGCCCCTGCAGGATTCTCAGATTTTAAAGTCAAGGTAATGCCGACCAAACTGGATTCTAATTAAAGTTGACATCAGGTGCCTTATGCTCCTTTCCCCCCCCCCCTCCTCCTCAGGCTTTCATCTAAATGATTCATGCAGAGAGCACCAGGCCTTTCATGCCGTTAGGTCCCCACAAAGGAATAACAACTTGATCATACATAGCAAACATAGACAGATTTACAATGACACCGGCACAGTGTCTGTTGCACCGACTTATATCAAGTTATGTCAGACCGATGCCGAGGCACTCAGCTGACACGATGTGTTTTTGCGCGGACGTTTTTACAGATATTCGTGCTGACAAATGTGAGAGAGAAAATTAAATCAGAGGGCTACAAATGGTTTTATAATAGAATCACATTGCACCGTGAAGACAAAATACAACAAAATGTTAAGTTCCCTGGTGGGATAATTTGAATAGGGTGTGACCTGCTGTGAACCTGAAGTGATTGTTTGGAAATGAATGTGACAAGTGTGTGTCAGCCATATGTTGTGGGATGGAACGCTGGCATTGTGGAAAAGGATCAGTTTGAGCAACCCAGTGTTGCTCTGGGTAAGAGCTTCAGCTAAATGCCTAATGGAAACATTAAATTGAATCCTTGGCTGAAATTGAAGATGACACAGGTAGGCTAAATAATTGCTGAATAGAGAAATGAATACTTGGAGGCTTTTTTCTTCTTCCTCTTACGAGTGGGAAGAGGATTTATCTCTGTGTGAGAAAGACTGCCTTGAATTAAAGATGAGCTCCCCTGCATTTTGTCAGGCTATTGTGAACAACACAGCATAAAGTACACAATAACTACAGGTATGCAAAAAATAGGTTTGGTATAATGGTTCAGCTTTGTAGAAAAGATGAACAGACTTACCATGGAAGTTCCACCAAGCAGAGTAAGTGGGTTGTGTGCTCTTATTATTGGTGAATTGGAAGGCTGAAAATCTGAAAAATGTATTGAAGTTGCACTGCCAAAGAAAACTAACAACTTAAATCAGGCTAGTAGTTTGGTTCCTCGTGTCTCAGCCTTAGAATTAAAAAGGTTTGTGCCTTTGAAAGGGACAGAAAGGACTTCTAAGATCCACCAATTTACGGTGTCTATCCCTAAAACACAGACAGGGATACTGTGTTCATCACCAAGAAACTGTCTGAGATTTTAATTTCTTCGTTTCATGGCAGACAATGACATAATGTGAGTGTCATCTTTTGAGGTGAAGGACGTGAAATGAGCAGCGACCGACTCGTGTCCAATCCTTCTCTCTGACTGTGGTGTCTTGCTGTAGGTTATTTTCTTCCTCACCACTCTGACCTCAGCCTTATACGTGACTTTAATGGAGACTGACAGTAAATCACAATTACCCATACAAGACACTTCATAAAAATAGTTTAGGAAATTCGGCTACCCTAAACTGAAGGGGCCTGCGCTGAACAGCGTTCTGGGAGTGCACGTCATACGAGAGTTGAAAGTTCAGAAGACAGTTCAGAAGAAATTTACACCAACAAAAACCCCAGATCTGAGGCAAAATGGCGTTGGGGCGGCGTTCACTGAGCTACAGCCAATGAGATCTTTCTCTTTCTCTCTCTCTCTCTCTAATGGGGGAATGTTGGGTAAATTAAAGAGTATAGTGTGTAGACCTTCTCTATTGACTTGGATTGCCCAAGGATGCATGCTACAAAAGAACTTTTTCACATCTGACTACTGAGAGACACTGACATCACAATAAAGAAAGACCCCCAGGCACACTGAATACCGTCAGCCTCATGAAGATGGTTCAGAATGTTTTGCTACGGACCGATACAGAAGTGCAAGTATTGTAAATCTGACATTTAAGCAGAGTGATGGTTTATTTTTTTGTTTTTTACAAATCCATGTTTCACTTTAAGATACTAAGCAGAATAAAGTTACCACGTAACCTGCTTATATTGCAGAAATACCCAACTGTTATATCAATATACCAAAAACACATTTAGGCTGCAAAATATGTTGCAATAAATCTGCAAAATATATTGCAATAAATGTCTACCTACACATTAGTAACAAGAGCCTTTATGTCCAAACCAACAATAAGTTCCATTATTGTCGAGGCTTTAGCCTGCACATACAACAGATTGTCAGTTATAAATATACAATCGCATTTCTCAGTGCAGCAGCCTCCTCACTAGAATAAACCCGAAATGAGGCAAAACTCAGAAAATTATTTAAAAAGAATAAAGACTGATGGACACATTAAGCCACATGAATTAAATAGTAACTTCGTATAATCAACAGCAGTGATACACGTCACCAAGGGAGACACAACACACATGTGTATTAACAGTAAACTCCACAGCGAAAGCATCAAGGCAAAGGAGAAACTCACACTTTGGCGCGCGCACACGCGCACACAAAGTGCCGAGGCCACGCTCGCCTCCGTACAGTGAGAACAATAACTGAGTGTGTTATTGTACTCACCTGTCTGCGCATTAAATAATGCAAGTCTTGTGACCGTAAAGTCCTCCACGGTGTGCTCTGCGCTCGTAATATAAGCTGTCCACTAAACCTTTCCGTCCCAGTATAACCAGTCCACTCAGCCTCGCGCTCCCCATTTTGTTTTAAACATTTTGGGCTGAATGAGGCTCTGCTGTCACATCAGGGTTCAACAGTCACAAGCAGCAAAAGGCCCTCACACAACTGACTGAAGATATAAATCACTTGGGGGATAGACGGTGAGTATTTCAGCATGGCGCATGTCGGGTGCGGCTAAATGCTAAAATGCGCAAGACCTGTTGGTGACCCCCAGATCGTGGGTGCGTTTGATTTTGGGTCACTGAGCATGTTGGCCGGGAGGGACATTTAATCACAGTTTGATTAAGGCAGATGAAACCTTTTTTATTTTATTTTTTACTATGTACCAAAGTACAACAATCCTAACCGTAGCCATACGCCACGATGTACAATACTTGTGATTAAGTACTAACAAATACTCCAAAAAAATAGGCCTATACATTGTTATAGTAGTCTAAGTAACGAGATTAGGCCTAAATGTAATTTGTTACTTCCACCCCTGAAAATCAAATACTCTCTGAAATGAAACTTGAGGGGCGTGGAGGCCAAGCCTTAGAACAGCTTGAAAAGATTCACCCGTCTGAAAAAAATAGCATTGTTGCTTCCTTGTCCTAATCTTTAAAGGAATAGTTTGACATTTTGGGGAACACACATGGCCATTGGCTCTCTGGCTGAGAGTTGGATAAGAGGATTAATATCACTTTGAAGTAGTCAGTGGATGGTTAGCTTAGCATTAAGACAGGAAACAGTCATAAACAGCTAGCCTGATTCCAGCCAAAGGTTATAAAATCGGCCTTCCAGCACCTCTGGAGCTCGACAACGACGCGACTCCAAGGAGAAAAGGAAATGGTCCTACACATTACCCAGTAAAACCACAAATTGTCTGCTGCAGCTTCAAAGCAATTAACCTTTAACTAACTTGTCTAAACTTAAATGTTTATTCAGATGTTTATATTTATTTGTTTTGGTTTTGAAAAGTGACATATGAAAAGAGGTTTTACTTACTTCCTTACCTACTTACTTACTTACTGTTGATCTTTAAATGTTCGACAGAGTGACATTGTTTTGGTAGTTCTTATCCACATTTCAAAAACCTTGATCTTTAAAAGCCATTCAGATTCATCTCCTTGCCTTAATTCTTTTTATTAAATGAAATTAGAATTAACCCTTATTATCACTTGGGTAAGTAATTACAATGTGGGATCCATTACACTTTTTTCACCCTGTTTCAGAAATAAACTAAATATTTAAACAATATATATCAAACTAACACATAATACATTTCAGTGCAGTTTGGCTCTCTCCTCACTGTACCAAACAATGTCTGTTTCATTAGTGTAACATGCAGCCGTGAGGCATAAATCCATATGAATACATCACACGTAGCTGATAACATTAATATTGTCCAATTAATGTTTGTTTGTTAAAGTGTAATTGTTCAGCTCTCTGTTTTAATTAAGCAAAACACTGTAATTTCTTTTCTAGATAGTATTTATGCATAATGACAAAATAAAATAGATGAAACTTCTCAGCCATGACCAAACTACTTTCAGTCTATTGCTCTGAATATATAGTTGCCTGCAGTGAAAGAAGGCTAATTTAGTTCACACACACACACACACACACACACACACACACACACACACACACACACACAGTAATACACAACAAAAGAGAGAGAAAGAGAGACAAGGAGATTTGTGTTTACATTTTTTATTACAAGTGTCAACTCCATATGAGGAAATAGTTGTTAAAGGGGAATAGAACAGCGTTTTCATTATGTTTTTCATGTGCCCCAGGACAGTTTATTTTCTATTAGTGAATATGAACTACTGTCCCCAATAGACACTCACAAGAGAGGGAAGGTGCTCTACCACATATCACCTGCAAACGGATATCAAATAAGCTGCCAGAAATGTGTTATTTGTGAGGGGTTTGAAGTACGAGACTCAAATCTAAAAAATGTTTCCGTCCTTTGTAAATAACAACATATCTGTTTCATTTTGTAGGTGAAATGGAGAAAATTGTGACCTTATTTTTTCTTCAGTTCATCTGTTATTGCCTCATCTGTAAAGAATTATTCTTGTGTGCAACATGTTCAAGGTAAGAGTGAGGATCCTATAACTCCTACCTTAATTACCTTATTTTGGCTGCTTTCATTTTGAATTCAGGATATGATTTTTGTTTTAAAGCCACGTATTGTGACAGGTGCTCAGAGGGTTTTTGCTCAATTTCTGAGAGATAAAGCTCTTTTGACTGGCTTTAAGGTTATTTTAAAGATAAAAGATACGTAATCAAGCAGTGTGGAAAGATTTCTTAAACTTTTCTAAGGAGTATGTATAAATCACAGTTTATCTAAGACACATCTGAAAGTCACCTAATGAATGTCACACCAGCTTTGAAAAAAAAAATGTTTTAAAGAAAGTTGTGAATGCTGCATGGTATTTTAGGAATATAGGCACAAATTTGAAGATGCTTGCTGTCATCGTTGACATAAATCCCATTGGGGCGCAAAAGGTTTTTACCTTATTTCAAACTTTTATCCCAGAAAGTTAGTTCTTGTTGAGGATTTGAAAAACAAAATCTCTTATTTGAACAAATATGGCCATAAAGGTTACAAACAATATACAAGAGCATTATTTATACTGTGTACAGTATATGGAAATAAAAAATTTAAATCTCAATATGTTTGTGAAAAACAGAAGTGAGTGTAAGGATGGTAATAGTATGGAAGTCACACATCAGCCTATTCAGTTCAATTCCCAATGGATTCATCTTTTCTACAGCTTCTGTATAGTCGGAGGGAAAATATAGCTCCATGAGTTTATTTTCTTTCCAATGCTTTCTTGTCCAGATCTACTCAGATTTTAAGAACAGTCTTGGGACCTTTAACTTCAATGAGCTCTGTATTTTTGTACAATATGAATGGTTCAATGAGCAGGAATAGCGGATGAGACTACTGTTGGACTTCTAGAGAAGCTCAACCCGCTCTTGAGTTGAACTTGCAGTATTATATTAAACCTAACTCCTCTGTGTAAACTTAATTTCCAAGCCTGGGAAGTTAAATCAGTCACTGTGAAGCATCTTTAACAATATACCAATCTCAAGCCATTTGCATGAAGACGTCACAAATACTTGTTTGTATTTATTGGTTTATTCCCAGAGCTGGTGTATACATCATTAACAAGATTCGGTCTGCATTCGAGAGAAGTTTCAGTTGCCAAAGCGGAACCAGATCAAATGTCACAAATTATGAAAAACAAAAAAACTATTATTATCACTCGTAATCGCTTAATCTTCCGGCGATCCTTCTGGATTAAACGTCCTATTGAAATATTGTCCGAAAATAATGAAAAAAATGCCTATGGTGATTTCTTAAAGCCCAAAGTAATGTCTTCAGATTGCATATTTTGTCTGACCAACGCTCAAAAATTCTTGAATTACCAACCACATAAGACCAAGAAAAGCATGTTAATCACAATTCAGATGCTGGAACCAGATGATACTTTTGCATGTTTGCTTGAAAAGAATATTTACGCAGTTAAAAGGTGAAGCTGTATGTTAAGTAACTAATCTGGTCCAGATGTTCTGAAATAATACTGTATGAATGTGATTGAAGCAGAGGTCATTTTAGCACTCCTTTAAATCTTAAACACAGTACAATGGCTGCACCCTGACAAGCTTGTATTGTGCCAAAGAGACGTTCATTCAAATCTAATGCATCCACCCATTTTAAAGTCAGCACTCAAATTGAATACACCAAGGTCTTTAGTAAACAGTATAAGTTCAGTATACAGTTTAACCACCATCTTCATACGTTACCTGACTGACCTTGTCGGATCGTGTTTATAATAATGTTGTCAGCTGCATCACAAGCTTCTCATGGGTTGATAAAAGTAGATACAATATGACACGTAGTTATGTTACAAAGCCCATGAACAGAATCCCAATGTGTTATGTGATCAGCTTCTCCAGAGGCATATAACTCGGGTGAAGCATATAACTCCATCCTCTACAAGTGGATTGATTTAGAGGAGGGGTTTTCCAAAATATCCAACACATTCAATATCATGATATGGATCCTAAAATTACATGATTGTGAAGACATTCACGACACTGCTATCATTAAGTGACAATCAGAACTTGAATATTTACAAAGCAAAGCCATGCATAAAGTGACATGGACTGCATGACAGCTCAGTGAAGGATCTCAAGACAACTATAATGTATAATTGCGTTGAGTAAATGTTGAGCAAACTGCTTAGAATTCAGCTGATTTCAACTAGCACAGCATGAGGTACTCATACAAGTCTGATGCCTCCGACAGGATGATTTGCAGTCAGTGTGTTAGTGTTATTCTAAAATGGTTCTTCATTGCAAAGGTAAAATGCAAAGTGTGTGACTGAACTCAAGAGATAAAAGAGGCAATCGGGGTGGGTCCAGGAGGAATATTATTCATGTAATAAGGACAACTGATGAAATGGTAATAACAGTAAATATTCTGTTCAGTTAGTGGTTACAATTTGCTTCAAGGCAGAGAATCTCCAATATTTCCTATCATTACTGTAAGCAGAGTTTCCTCCACAGAGAGACAAACAAAAGCATGATGTAAATACTCGCAGCAGTGAAGAAGCTCCTCTTCTCCTCTCTCCCCTTTCTCCCCATGATTAGCATTTCAAACAGTCCTTGTTTTGCATCAGAGCTTCATGTTTGTGCATCACAGCCTTGCAGGTGGTGGCCTGTCCAACGAGTGGAGTTGAAAATAACTGTGTGTGTGTGTGTGTGTGTGTGTGTGTGTGTGTGTGCTTGGGAGAGTGCCTCTTCGTGGTAAGGAGTAGTCTAAAGGGATCTGACCTCTTTACAAAGCTCAGAGTAAGTCTACGGGACAACATTGTTTACAAATGCTACATAATCATAAATTTCTCAGTATTTGTGGTCTTCTGCTTTGATCGGCGGAGACAGTCACAAGCAACTGACTGGATTCACATTCTGCCTCCTGAAAATCCACGAAATCTCTTTTTAAGTGTCTGCCAGCAGGCCCATCCAAACTTTGATTGAGTGCATCACAATGTGCCCAGCATATCAAGCGCTGAAACAATGATACAGACTTTGCAGTAGCTGCCTGTTTGGACGGGGAAAGGGTAATGCGTCATTTTATCTTAAATCAGCTGCTAATAGATTGTCCACTCCGCGGGATTAACCCCAACTAAAATTGTGTTCAAGCAAAATGGAAATTAAAATAATGAGTTCCTGCAGTTTAAAGCACAGCAAGGATATATCTAATTAAATCTACATTGTTCTTTGCTCTATCTGATGAGCTTTCACTGTCCTCCGAGTCCAGAGTTAGTTGAGGTGACTGCAGCAGACCGGGACAGGCTTGCGCTGATTAAATGGAGCTTCTGTCGTGCTACCGCGCCACCTACGACAACAACATATACAAGTACAACATTTCACAACTCTGGTTTTGTTTTACACAAAATAAAGTAGTAATACATTTGTATTCAGCATACAAAGTAATTAGCTTCCCCTTTACCTGCTACAACATTCACATAATGTACATTAATGCATCAATAATTATAATCCAAAAATATGCATTATTCTGAAATGGGCCAGTCTGCATAATGAGTACTTAAAGCGTATTTTAATGTCTATATTCTTGCGCTTTTACTTAAAAGTCCAGTGTGTAGGATTTAGTGGGATGGATTAGTGGGATTTAGCAGTGAGGTTGCAGATTGCAACCAACTGAAAACCGCTCTGCTCACTCCTTCCTTTCCAAGCGTGTCGGAGAACTACGGTGGCCTTCGGGTAACGTGAAAACCCAAAAGGCCCTCACTAGAGCCAGTGTTTGGTCTGTCTGTTCTGGGTTACTGTAGAGACATTGTTGTGGAGTCGATTGTTAGGGTCAGGTAATTATACACTAATAAAGACATAGTCTATTATATTCAATTTCTGCCAATAGATCCTCCTAAATCCTACACACTGCTCCTTTAAGTAAGATTTTGAATGCAGGACTTTTACTTTTAACAGTATTTCAACACTGTAATATTCCTACTTTAACTTAAAGCGAGGTACTTTTATTTTGTGTGGATTGTGGCGGTCCCTGTGGACAAAAGTGTTTGTGTTTCTGAGTACAAGTGTCCCCATAGAAAAACTCCATTTTTATTGTATTAATTTGTTCATTAGTATAATCTGATGGACCTCATGACTACTGGGTATCTTTTGATCACTGGCGGCATGCTGACAGAGCCAACTTGCCTCTGTTTCACTGTAAAATGTTTCCCCCAGGAAAATATATACATAAAACCATTCAACAAAAAGGCAACTTTCTAAAAGCAATGGGGTTTCCTTCCTTGTGCTGTCAGATTTAATTACATGGGTGTTACTTTTCGGTATTAGTTTACAGATTATTTCATGTTTGTCCTCTTGGCCCCATCATTCACCAGATTATAGAACTGGGTTTTGTGAGCCAACTGTGCCTGGCGTAGAGCAAGAGTGTTGATATGGCCAATGGGAGCAGTGATTATGCTTGATTGTGGAATCATTCAGCATCAAAGGAGAGATTACTAAAATAATGTTTTATGATTAGTCTGTCGGCCCCTTTTTGCACAAGAGTAATGCAATAAAAAAGGAGATGATTTACCGAATGACTGCATTTAAGCGTCTATAAATACCATGCCTGAAACTAAAGCCATTTTGTGTTATGGATTTTGTACAGTATTGTTGAAACTGTGAATCAGACGAATGCAAGTCTTACCTTTGTGGTCTTTACTTTGTTTCCAGAGATGCATGACCAACCAGTGAGGTCAGGGAGAACTCGGCATTCTTCCCTCTCCAGACATGGCGCCATTTTACACCACCACTTCTGACGAACAATTGAGGCTGGAGAACAACATACCATAGCCGAAGGTCACTTTTTAGAGGGAAGGACTTCAAAAAAGACTTTTTCTAAAAACTCTCTGGTCCTTGCCAGCCTCAGTATCAGTGGATTTTGGTGAAACCTACTAACCCGACTCTACTTTTACAAATAATATATTCCAGTCATGTCAGAATATTTCTGGTCGAGAGATGGTGGAAGAGGCTCCCACTAATATTACCTTCAACACAAGAGGGCAAAGCCCTCGTTGTCCCCGCCACCTGTCCTGGGAAGCAGGAGCACTTGACTGTTTGAGAGCGTTCCTCAATCTTGTTCTTATTGCAGCAACGATGCGCGGCAACCACTTCACAAGTCCCTGTCCTCTCCTGCGATGACCCTGAGGATGAGCATTTAGAGGAAAAGATGACAATTTTTAGACTGTGTTTTGTAGATAGGGGCAGCTTAAGTGGCTTAAGCCTTTACAGTTGGCAGAATTATACTCAAATTGTAAATGATTTCCTTTTTTGTTTTATGTAAAATTGATTAACACAGTAGTATTTTTATTACACTCATTCAGATGACCGAATAAGCAAAGTCATAAAATATTATTTTTTTTTATGTTTCTAACACTACAGCACCACCAAGTGGATAATAAGCATCAACACTCATGCCAGAGTGAAGGAAAAACACATTCCAATGTCAAAACATATTAGCAGCAATCGCCATGTTCAGCTGCCTGATTCAATATTTCAGATTTGTGAATAAAGAGAATTGACCTGAATAAACAGCATGAACGGAAATATCTGTCTCAGTTCACCGAAAAAAACAACAACAAAGGAAGTGAATGTTGCTTGTGGTGATTATTACACAGCTGATGTTTCGTACCGATACACTTAACCTGAACTTCCATTAGAAGGGGTGCAACAAAGCTGAAATAAAAACGTGAAGCGAAAACCCCATGCATGCATATTGCTAATTTAGAACTGAGTTGTTTGTGTGGCTGCATGACTGGCTACCTGCAGGAGTGGAAGGTCAATTCATAATTCATAAATAAGTAGGGTTTAAAATAGGACTACAATCAAAGCAGAGATAAAAAAAAAATTTTTACAAAACAAGGACAAATCTTAGGTGAAAATATTAGATAAACCAAACACTGGATACATTATAAAATACAATAGAATATTACAAAAAAAGCTACCAAATATAGATTTTAGTTGCATTATCTCAGTCTTTCCTTGGAAGAGGCCTGACCCCTACATTGGAAAATTATGGATTGCAGCTTCTATATAAAGCACTCAGTATACAGCATATGCATTGATTCATTAGTATCAACAATATAATGTAAAATACTGTATAATTTTGTATAATCAGTCAGAGGGGAAATTTTTCTGCAGAACCAGTTATTTTACTTTTTAAACTTTAAGTCAATTTTCATGATGATACTTTGCTACTAGTGAAGACTTTAACTTCTAATGGAGTACTTTTTACATTGTGATATTGGTACTTTCTTTTAATGGAGCTGTATTTGGCATTCTGAACATTAACATAGAAGCAAACAATATTTGCTATGTTAAGATATAGTGGAGTAAAGTCTACCTGAGCAAAGAATGAAGTCGCTTTCCCTCTAACTGATGTGTGCTGTTATCCGAGCTGATACTGCAGAGGTTCAGCATGCCGTATAGCCTACAGTAACATTATACTTTGGCAAATCATGGCCTATCAAATCCCTTTTACAGCATATGAACATACATATTTCTGCCTGTGGATTATCTGTTCTACCACCAGGCTCTGAGTAAACATGAAAAACTGCATCCTCCATATTAATTCCTGTTTCTAATTAGACGCATAGTGACGTTCAGGTTCTTGTTGCTTGAGCTGAACGCTCTACCAGGCGACCAGACTGGTGACCAGGAGCCATAATGAGTCCCTCAGGGGAGTGGGACTGGTCTGGTTGGGTCTCGCGCTTACCTGTCTGCCCTCGGGAGCTTTGGTTGCCAGTGGACACAAGTTGGCTGCACAAGCCGGCTATACTAAGAAGCAGGAGGCCCCAGTGTAATGGTCCAGCCAATATGTTCAGCTTCATATTGCCTGCACAGACAAAGAGGTTCACGCACTGCAAAAAACACAAAATCTTACCACGTATATTTGTCTAATTACCAGTCAAAATTTCTCATAACACTTAATATAAGATACCATCACTTAGTAACATTTCAGTGAGATATGGGGACTTTTTTTTAGCCAATACATCTTGTTGAGTAAAAAGATACTACTTTTGAGCATTACAGGCTTATTATGACACAGAACACTTCCAAATAGTGAAATATAGCTCAAAATTGGTTTCCCCCGTTAATTCAAGATCTCTTTTTTTTTTGTGAAAACCCTATTACATCTTATTACAAAACATTATTGTAAGAATTGAATTTTCCCTTGATCCAATGGCAGAGTTTGTTTTACTTCTTACAAGCAAAAACCCTTTGTATTCATTGTTTTTTCTATTTTTGAAGTTGCCTTTTTTTTTTCCAGCACGCACACTAAATCAGAATAAGGCCATAGTTTCCCTAAAGTGTGTGATCAAAAAGTAAGTATTAAATGTGTCTGATATATCCTGACTCCTGAGATAAGGTTCATAAGATCATTACATCTATTTGCTCAATTGTGACTCCTGCATCACTGAGCTTCACCAAGGAAAATCAAAGAAATGCCAATAAGAGCTTGATCAGAGGCTCGACTTAAGGGGCAGATGGGTCCTTGCACTCAATTCTGACTCAGATTATCCCTTCAGCTGTAAACATGTCTGGATTCAAAGTTAAATTCTCCCTTCAAAACAAGTTGTTTTCGACATGAGTCAAAGAAGAACTGGGACGTGCACTTTTATGTCAAATTGCAGCAATAACAAAGATGAAATGAAGTGAAACATAGGGCGATAATGGAGATAATCAATTGATCTGCAGATTAAAATAAAGTCCTCCACAATTTTCCCAGAGCCCAAAGTCTAGAGAAACATATACATTTTTAATTTAAAATAATGTAAAAAATGAGAAAAAGCAGCAAATCCCTATACATTTAAGAACCTTTTACATTTAATTACAGAACAAGACTTTTGACAAGTGATTGCGATGAATATTTGAAATAGTCAACCTCTTACCTCTGCTCGGGTTATTGATATGCATGATGAGCCGCTGCAGAAGCCTCCGTCTGTTTCTGGATTAGCATCATGCATACTACGTGTAATGATCCTTTCATCAAGGATGCAAAACTTTGCAGCAGATATGATCCTCCAGTTTCAAAAGTTTCCTGCCACAATCCAGAGTAAGAGCGAGGGCGGGGGTGTGGAGGGGGGAAGGGGAGGAGGGGGCGTCCGCCTGCCTGGTGCTAAATAACACCCCAGCTGAGGTAGCAGTGAAAACCTGCACTTTCACACTTCAGCTCCTCTGCCTCGGGGACACGATACCTTTCAGGCAGGATGCGATGTGAGGGATGTGTTGGTCTGTCAACGCTCCAACGTGCAAAGCCTGCCAGCTCTTCCCGACGGGGAAAATTAAAACTCAATCAAGACAGAAACCATCTGTCCCCCCGGACAATACGCGGCCACTTTCATTAGCGCCCTAAGAAGCTTAAAGTGAGTATCGACATCCTGCCACGCTGCGGACAGAGGCTATAAACTGAAGGCCAAGTCATGATCCGCTCTCACGAGAGATTTCATGCATTTTTCTTAAAGCTCATATTTGAAAACAGACTTTCATATTCATGCGGTCACTTCGGCCAGACAGCGAAGGTGAGATTTCCACACTTGTTTGTTGTTTTTTTCCGTGGCAAACAGAATAATTTGTATTTGCAAGCCACTAACGACGCACGAGGCATAACTAGCGTAAAAAAAGTACACTCATTATTTCCCAACATATTTCCAATTGCTCAGCGACAATTTGGGAAATGTGCGTATTAACCGAGAGGTAGAGGAGAGGATTGATACTTCTCTAGCACTTTATTTTTTTTTTTTATTTCAACAAATGAAACCAAATGAAGATCTTAATAATCGACCTCCTTCCAAGTAACTAATGTTTTAAAAACAATGCATGTGCTGTGGGTGTAATCCAGCTGCTTTTAATACATTTTAAGTTCCCAAAGATAAACATTTAAGCGGCCCAGTTGCTTAAAATTGGAGAGAGATGATAAAAGAAATCTTTTAAGAGACTTTCTCTACAACCATGATAATAAAACTTTATTAGAGCATAGTGCACATCATTATTCTCATTTGATTGACATTGGATATAGCTACAATAGAAGTCCAAACAGAGACAAATACATCAAGAAGTAACCCTTACTAATACAAAAAAAATTAAATTGGTTCAAGGATTTCATATTCCTATGACAACCAGTTCAATCCAGTGAGACCTCACTCGTCTTATTTACATCATCATATCAAGAGTGCTACTGCAACATCCCGGTAACAGCGGTTTGCATTCAGATTCAATCCGACCTCAGTTTCGTAATGAATGTTCAGTTGGTGAAATTGAGCTTGAAGAGAACCGTCTGAGGCGTGGTGACGTCGGCCACAGCCAGTTCCTGTCCATCCGACAAGCCCAGCTCTGCAGGAAAAAACAACAACATTAAATATGATGTTATCATGAAAGTCTGCGGCTACAGGTCACTGGACAGAATGATTGGAGCACCGCTGCTTATTACCTTTCAAAGTCTTGCAGAGGTTTGGCCTCGTTCGTTCCTCGATGGACTTAACAGACTGGAATGAAAAAGTAATCGTAGTTTAATCATAGCTTATTATGAAATGTGGGTGAGCAAACACCATGAAGCATTCAAATATTAAATAGGCTACTGTTTATTACCTGCAAATACAGCGTCTTATTCTTCCCTTCCAGAGTTGTGGTGATAGCCGGGGATTTCATTTGTCTGAAGAAAAAAAAAAACATTTATACACAATTTTAACATAGTCAATATATTTCCAGAGGACGCGTTACAAAATTTAGTTTTCTGAATACTCACAGTGACGCGTTCTCTGTGAGGTACTCTAAAACCTCCTGTAATTTGGCAGAAGGAGGGAATTGGAGATCCTGAGGCACCTGGCTGCAAGCTGAACAATGTTCCTGCCAATCAAAGATGATGCGGAGTAAACTGGTTATTCTCTGTATGGAGAAATGTACATTTCCCTGCTAACAGGGGTGGTTACGGTTGGTTACGGTTAAAAACAATTAGGGCATGGCATACCTTTCGTTCAGCTTCAAAAGTGTAGGTGTACAGTCCATCCACGTCATTGAAGACCAGGTAATTGTTTAAAGGAATATACGCACTGCAAAATAAAAATTGGATGTTAAGTAATCATTCATTCATTTCACAAATCAATTTAGTTGAGTAATTAGGACTTGTCATTTGCTTCTAACCTTGTTGCAATTTTAAAAACTTCAGTGGCACAGGCAGCTATGGAGAACAAAGACACAATTTAGTCTAGTCACGTCTGTCCATCCATCCATTCATTCATTCTCTACTGTTTATCTGTGGCTTGGTCGCGGCAGCAGCAGGCTCAGTAAGGTATTCCAGACGTCCCTCTCCCCAGCAACGCTTTCCAGGACATAGAATTCCTCCAGTGTGTCCTGGGTCTACCCTGAGGACTCTTACCAGTTTGACCCTCGGCATTCCCCTAAAAGGAGGCGTCCAGGAGACATCCTGATCAGATGCTTGAACCAGCTCAGCTGGTTCAAGCATCCAGTTCCCTCCGGATGTCTGAACTCCTCCCCCTTCCTCTAAGGCTGAGCCCAGCCACCCTACGAAGGAAGCTCATTTCGGGCGCTTGTATCCAGGATTCTTTCGGTCACTACCCAAAGCTCATGACCATCGGTGAGGGTAAGAACGTAGATAGACTGGTAAATTGAGAGCTTTGCCTTCCAGCTCAGCTCCTTCTTCACCAAAATGGTGAAATGCTCCATTTCACTCTCACTCTTGATCAAGACCGCGAGATACGTGAACTCCCTTGACAGGGGCAGTAACTGACTACCATCTACTGTCTTGAGGGTGCAATCCACCATTTTCCGGCAATAACCCGACCGCATAGAGGCGACAGTCTCATTCCCCGAGGAAAACTCCCAACACACGGGCTCGTGAGTAACCCCACACCGGCCCGGCGCCTCTGACCACCTCTGGAAAAGGATGGAGTCCAGACCCTCTCCATGAGTTTGGTTACAGAACCTGTGCTATGCCTGGTGGTGAGCCCAACTATATCTAGTTGGTACCGCACAAGCTCCGGTTCATTCCACGCCAGAGAGGTGACATTAGACGACCCTAGAGCCAGTCAGCGATGCCGGGGGTCGGCACGCCTCGATCCCCGCCTTTGCCTGCCGCCTGGTAAAATCTAGTTAAGTGAATTGTGCAATTGTTTAAGTAGCATATGTAATAAAACCCTCTACCAAACAGCAATTGTCCTATTAAATCAATGACATTCACTAGCTAGCTAGCTGAAGCTGATCAAATCTGCTAGTGACAGTCGGGAGCATGTCTGCACTACTCTGCCTCTGATTGGCTTATCCATGACATAAAATAGTGAGTAAATTTACCTCTTGTGAATTTTGAAGCTTTTACATGTCTTACAAAAGGTTGTTGCTAACAAGTGGGTAAATGAGACTACAAAACGCCATCACGACGACATTTTGTTGTCTACTGCTTTTGACGTTTCCGCAAAGATGTAACTGAAATTAAAAAAAAAAAATTCCTGTCAACATTTCTGAAGAGCTACAGCTACTGCCTCAAAAACATCTGCGTGTCATACCAGCAATAACAGCATTAGTTGATGCCACAGCAGGAATGATCCTCTTCACAACTCCTGTGGCACAAAAACAGTTACCGGTTTCATTACAGCACACATTACCAGGGGAAAAAATAAATGACTGACATCCCACATTAGTGTTGAATATATTAATGTCTCTAAATTCACCTTGAGTGAGTCGGTATGTCACTCCTGTAATGTTAAACTGTGCAGCTCTTTCTTGTGCTCGTTTGAACACCCACTGGATGTGCTCTGGATTGTCTCCATCTAAGCCTGTATCTAGTTGAGAAAAACATGTATGTTATCCTTTATTGTAATAATGCACACAGGCAGAAGGTTCAGTAATGTGATCAGATGTGTTAAAGTAACACAAAAAAAAAAGTGAATCATTTAGCTTACCTCCAAATGGTTTTTCTTTGGGCCACTGTAAGATTCTGGCATATTCAATGCAATGTTCTGGTAGCCTAGGCATTGACGCAATGGTGCACATGGGGAAATTAATCTGTGGATAGTAAAAAATAGGGTCAAGCGTTGCAGACCTCTATAATGTTAAAACTATAAAATAAAAGCTTGAAGCCATTCATAAACAGGTTTGTCCATGAAATGTGTACTTAATTTTATTTTCATAATTTATTTTCTGTGTTTTGGCAAGATCTGTGATGCATAAAAATTCACTTCTGTGCTGCTTTTGCACTTCACCCATCTGTATGGAAAACGTTTTCCCCAAATTTTCTGTAGCCGTTTATTTTTCTGCTCAGTCTGGTAGCTATCAATGCTTATGTTTATGACCCAATCTTTTTTTTTTTTTTTTCACCAAGCAAACAGCTGTTGGTGCAGATGGAAATGTGGAACAGCCGCTTCTGAGCAACACCGGTGCTTTCTCCCACCCAAAAGACAAGCCGAACAGCAGATGTGAAAGCTTTTGTAAGAAGTTAACAGGTTGATTAACTATTCCGTCATATCATTCATCCATTAATAACAGAATAACTGGGGTTTGCTGTATCTACTATATGAATCTTTAAAATGAAACTATAAGATAAATTGCGGTTGAAAAGTGACCTGTGGCGGGTACAGCTCCAGTGTGCAGTCGATGCACGCCGTCATGCCGGGCAGAATGACTCGAGCGTTTCCTTTAAAGCCCTCTGTTCCTCCGTCAATGAGAGGGATGATGGAGCTGGGGTCCAGGACTCCGTCTTCATAGCTCAGGAGGGATATCTGGAGAAAGCAACGTCAATCATAACTCACCACACATTGCACTTATGCCCTCCTAACATGCCACGGTATATCAAGCGAACACAACACTCAGATCTCTCTCTCTCTCCTACCAGCATCCCGTTCATCCAGCGCCTGGCAATGATGGAGTCCAGTCCACAGACGATGATGTGGAACTCTGCAAAGAGATGAGCATTTAAACCTCTGAGGTGTTTACTTGGTAAGCTCTGCAGCTGCATAGATCTTGTAAGAAAAAACACTTACGCCTGTAGAAAGAATCATCAAAGTCTTGGATCTTTTTAAAGTGACTGCATGTTATTAATAAGGAATAAAAATCGAGGTCAAGATATTTTTTACACTAAACTAGAGCAGAGTTGTTTTTCAGCTTTAAAAACTGTTGCTCCAAAGGATACGGGACAACTTTACATCCAGGGATACGGCTATTGATGAAGTCGGCAGCCACTTCTGCCTTTGGTCGTCCAACATCTTTGGGCCTGAATGAAAGCATACAGCAGTTAGTGATTGTGAGACATATGAGATGCTGAACGTAATCTGATTTAATCACACTGGAACTGATGGCTATCAGACTATTGCATCACACAAGGTTCTTTGATAAGCATTACGTAAATAATTAACAGGAATATTATAAGAATGTTGTTTTTTATTTATTTCTCGAAATAAAATAAAAAATATATACTGTATATTTTTCACCACAAACAGCGTTTCTCAAATTTTTAAATACTGTGAAAACTACGACGAGGAGAAAAAAATAAAAGGTTGAACCTACCTGAATAGAAACTGCCTGTTGAGGTTGGACAAATCAATGGTGTCCATGTCAACCACATGAATGAGGCGAAACCCAGACAGGGCCTAAAGCACAACACGCCTGTGTAAGAACTTATCTAAATAGAGTTTGTGTTCGCTCAGCTTATACTTCAGTAGTAAATTAATTCAACACAGATAAACGCTATTTCCTACCAGATTTTTGAGGAGTTCACATCCAAGCCCTCCTGCTCCAATGACCAGAATCTTGCACGTCTCCAACAGGAACTGTAGAGACTGAGATGACAGAAACACCACATTATTAAATACTGTGATTTGGAATATGCCCATCACTAGATGGTGTGAAGCTACAAGCGTTATCGCACTAGACTGTTTCAGTTTAACATTTGACAAGAACGCTCTCTCTGTTTCCATTAAAGTGTTTCTAAGTTACCTCAGTGCTTGGCTCAAAGTCAGGATGGGTGAACGGGCCAGGTCTCTCCAAAAACTTCGTCACATGATTCCACCGGCCATCCCAGTCGCAACCACCGTCCCTGTGTCCACCATCTACAGCCATTCTGGAATCAAAACACACCATTATATACTGAACTAGTACCATGACTTAAATTAGTACATTTCTCCCTACTTCTCCCTCTATTGATGCCATGTAGCCCATATTATATGTATTTTTTATTTTCTGAAAGTTGTGTGAAGAAGGCAATGAAACAAATATGTTTTCTGTGTTAATAACAGTCATGGGGATTCATAAATATAAGTAAACACAGATGAAAGAAGCTTAATAAAAAAAAAAAAAAACAAGCCACCATTCTAGGTTTCATCTGCTGTGCGGAAATTACAGCAACTGCTATTGAGCACTGATTTATGGTCACCCAGCAACCTGCAAACACACTGGTCACGAGTCGACATCACCTGGATTTGAAAATTATGCGTCTTTACAAATCTCTTGAGATTACACAGCCTTGTTATCAAAGTCTCCGACTAGTGATTCCCAACCTGTTAATCAGGACATGGGGTTGAGAGATGGATTTAAGGGGCCACAAAAGGTTCGCTATGTAGGAAATAATAAAATAATAATAAATCAATTTATTTTGGTGTTGTGACTTTTCTGTAATATTTTCTTCTTGTAGCCTCAAAAAGACTTTCACAATAAACAGTGTGAGGGGAAAATCCCTCTCCATTTAAATATCTCACATATCATAGACATGCACTCAGTAAACATACTATAGAGATTACTTTTTGTTGACAGGTCATAGCCAACAACAAACTACTAAGTGATGTGACTAACTGAATGTAGTGCAACAACTTCATCATCAGGAAACCAGACTTCATACACATGTGCCATGTCACTATTCCATACTAACTGTATGTACTAAATACTAATCTTTACAGTATACTGTTTTTGCAGCTTTAATACAACAAATAAATATACCGTGTGTAGTCTAGTGTTTCATACCAACATCAAATTGCACAATGCTGCACATTGCATGCCCCGTCACACAGTAAAATGCTAATTTAGACTATTAAACTATTAAACTTGTGTTTTCAGCTCTATGTTTTCCTCGTGCATTGCATTGTGGGGTATTAGTGTACATCTCATTCATGAGTGAAGTATATATATTAGAATGCATTACCGACTTATTTGAGTTTGCTTGGTTGTCACTCTTCAAGTTTGAACACACAAACATACTCAAAACCCTGTTTATGACTAGTAGGACACGTTAGTGTGGAACTGGTAACGTTTACAGCTACAATGTGCTGTTTTTCCGGATTTGTCTCGCATGGAGGACGCAGGGCTGGTGCAGTGCAGTGCGGGGTATTTGCATTAAATGTGGTACTGTGAATAGATGCATTGTGTCAACGGATGAATGGCACAAAGAGCTAACTGGGTTATTAAGTGAATGGGTATTTGTCGTGTCTCCTGGTCCAGCAGTCGCTGCTCAGAGTGCAACGCAAACCTGCTGCCAGTCAGAGACCTTTATTTAGCATTCGTCACTAACTTCTCGGTCACGTCCTCTATTCGCCGTCTTTTCTTCTCCCTGGAAGAAGAAAGTAAAACAGGGTTCAAGCACGCCGAGTCAGCGGTAAAATGCGCCGGTTTAACTACGATAAAATCATATGTTTCGTCCATTGAGACTTACGGCTCCTCGGCATCCGCCATACTTTCACGGTCCCATTTCCCCGATTGTGTCTGCTGTGTTTGCGAGTGTCAAAGCTGCGTCCGGCAGCGCCAAGTAGTTACCCATATAGGGAAAATGTGTTTATCCTCATTCTTCTCCTCACCATAAAAATAAATTGGCCATGGAAGATGGAAGTGTCGTATCAGATTATATGTGAATGTATTGAAGACGCACTGTGAATTAGATTATATGTAAATAGTAGAAACAGTGCCACAAGAAAATGCGGGCAAGATATTTCTCTATTCCTGGTTGATCATATTTGTAGTGGTTTTACAATAGAAATGCAAAATATCAGACAAAGCATTTTTTAAAGACACTTTTTTAAAACAATCAATTTTGATTCAAGGATTTACACACATTTAAAGACAATTTAAAGGAATTCCAACTCCTGAATCTTCTTTTGACAAAAAAAAAGGTTATGTTTCTATGTTTCTAATTTGTATGAACAACCCCCATGGAGGTTTATTGTACTGTCTACACTGTTATTTAAAAACTCACATTGCCTAATCGTTTCTTTTAGATGTTGTCATAATGCTAAACGCACTCTTTGTATTCACTGGACTTGGTGCAGCTGCGCATTCTAGAACGCAACTGTAGAACTCTCAAAGACGCTTCTTCGAGAATCAAACTCTCGTGAGATCTTGAGCGAGAGTTGGATTCTCTCCCCGCCCTCCTCCTCCCCCGGGCTCAGACGGCGATCAGCTGGCCCTGTCAAAATATTACGCAGCGCGTGTGGCTGTGTTTGTGTTCGCGCGTCGCTTCGCCAGACGTTGAAGAAGATATGGCAGCCAAGATGGAGCTCTCGCCCCTCAGACCGTTGGACGATTTCTGCCCCGGACTGGACCGGTTTTCCAAACCCGAGTTCGGAGACTTGACGAAGTGGAACAACAGGGTGATCAGTAACTTGCTGTACTACCAGACGAATTACTTCGCCGTGGTCATCATGGTTTTCCTCATCGTCGGGTGAGTCCAGCAGCGGCGTGCTAACCGGGGAAAGCTAGCATCCGTGACTCGGTGTTTAATTAGTCCACACCCGACCCGACAACACGGGCTGTTGTGACGTTTGGGATTGTTGTGGCAACCTTTTGGCTTCTTGGCCTGTAGCAGTTAAGCTAGTTATTTACAAATTTTCTCTCTAGCTAGCTTAAATACCTTCGTATTCCGTCACAGCAACTGTCAGCAGCGACGCTGCAGCCGACTCAACATGTGTGCAAGTGCTTAATATTGTAAAGGGAATTTACAGGTCCTCCTTTTTTATTTTAAAATGTACGTTACTCACCAGGATTTTTCAATGTTTCTGAAAAACCTGTGGTGCTACATGGGATCTCGAGTTGCTACTACCGTCACGCATCACTGCTGCTATATTTAGCATGTGTCAAGCTGGTTTGGTAGTTTTTCTTTCAATAGAGTAAACTATAGGCCTTCCTGCGGGCATTAGACCAGCTGGCCAGGATGTTGGCTGTTGTTGTTATTGCCACCAGGTTGTGCTATTTTAAAACTATGCCTTCACTGGTGAACATGTGCAATGTGCACACTTTCCTTTTCCACTCTGCAGGTTCCTGAACCCGTTTGGCATGTTTCTGGGAGGAGCCGTGGTGGCTCTGGTCTTCATGGGTTCAGTGTGGGCAGGAGAGAACCAGGCCATGGTCAAGAACTTCAAAAGGAAGAACCCCACTCTGTTCATCATTGGTGTCATGGTCACCAGTTACTTTCTGCTGTCGCTGTGTGGCGGCGTCATGGTCTTCATCTTTGGGATCACCTTCCCATTGCTGTGTAAGTCGCAGGGTTTTCTGTTTACTTTCCGTCCTAAATGCCGTATAGTACACTCCATCTACTGTGCCCCCATTTTATTTGATTGTCTGAATTCTAAGTGTGAAAGTAATGCACTTCAGTCACTTAAAAAAAAAATCCCACAAAGGAATGAAATAAAGTTGTGTCGAAAGCATGGGCAAACTGTTTACTCAGTTGTCATGGTGATGGTTTTTTTTAATTCTAACCACATGAATATGGAATTGTAGTCACATGTTAACGTTGAACTGCTTTTCCAACATCAATAATGAACATCCAAGTTTGACATTGTCTAAAACGGGGGTTTGACCTGGTAAACTAAAGACACGTACATCACACTATAGAACTTGGAAATATTTAGATGAGTTGTTCTTGGTTGTATTCTTTAGGTTCTCACACTCTCCCAGTTGTACTTCAAGGGCAAGTCTCTTGTAAATATAGATTTTGTCATGAGGAATCTCACACACACACATTAATTTCTCTTTGTCTGTATCTTCTACACCACTGTGATTTTGAAACAGAAATGCAAAACATCGGCTAATTTTGAGTGATCAAATAATTAAAGTTAGCTTCACAACATTATAATTTATGTGTGACAAAAATATTGATTCACTCTATGGATACTTTTAAAATATATTAATAAATATAGTGCTTGGCCTAATCTAAATACAATTTTAGCTTGTGATCCCTACGCTATATTGCAAACACTTTTTGGCTAAAGTTGTATGAAACTGTTAAGGGGGATAGTGAGTCACACAGGGATGCATAACTGAGGTTTCTCTGTGGGTGAACACGCTTTTCCAAGCGCTCTCTCATTCTGACTCACTCTAGGGATTGAACAGTGTTGCATGCATTCACTCATGACACAGATTGGAAAATAAAATCAGCATTACAGGGCGTGGTATACCGTAGTTCAGAAGTATAGTTTGGGATCTGCTACGGCTCTCTAAATACATTTTGAGTCAGCGGAGTGGTCGCGATAATTGATGGCTTGGCTCGTTATAGCAAATGTAGCAGCTTTACCATCATGGCGGATAGATGAGGCAGTTTGATCGCCCCCAGGAGGCCGGCCCATTGCTGCCTGTGTTGACGGGTTGCTATGGGTTGTGGATTTGGACAGAACTACATTTACTGGCTGATGTCATGCATTCAGTATCTGCCGGCCATGGGAATAAAAGACGCGCTGATCCTTCCACCTGCTTTAAAGTCTGAGTTGCAACAGTATCACATTTTGTTTTCTTATTTCCCGAGAAAATCATCCAATAACACACTAGAATTGATGTAATGATTGTCACATGATATAAATACATTGCCGTTGTGTTTCCTGTAGTGATTCTGATCCATGCCTCTCTGAGACTGCGCAACATGAAGAACAGACTGGAAAACAATATTCAGGGTGTTGGGCTGAAGAAGACCCCCATGGGCGTCATCATGGATCTCCTGGATCAGCAGGAGGAGAAAATGAACAAGGTTCGGGATTTCATTGAAAGCAAACTGAAGGAATGAGGCTCGAGCCAATCATGTGCCAAACGAAGTTGGTGTCATACAGTATGAATTAAAATGCCCATAGCACACTCCCATGTGTTGAGTTTGTATCCCCTCTATACATATAAAGTTACTGATGTTTGCATTCCCATTCTTTTTATCCATTTGCTTTACTTTAATCTCTCGTACGTTTGTGTGACTTTACACACAGATTTTCACATAATTTGCACAATCACAGCATGGATTGGATGTTAAAAGGTAGTGGGCGCCAAAGGTTACCAAAGGTCATTCCTGTTTCAAAAAATGTTCCAAAAACTAATCATGTCCTTTGTTCCACGTGAGGACTGGGTATTTATTTTAGCAAAATTAAGCAGAATGTCGAAACACAATATCTAATTCTATTATTAGATACTAATTTAGTTTTTTATAAAGTAGAAATCAGATCCTTTCAGTTTGCTACCTGAAAACAATCATGTTTAATTTACCCAAGACCCAGTGAACTGTTAACGGCTTATTAAACAGCAATAAAGTCCATCTTGTCACGTCAAGAGCTCTATGAATACTGATCTGAGACCAGTTTGCTTCTCGTGTAGAAATGGTTATATGGCCTGACTATTAATTGTGGAGTTTAAATATTCCTGACCATACAGGCTGGCCTGACTGTATTCCTTCTGATCACAGCTATGCAATATTAAAAATTAATGGCAAGTGCAGCTTTATTTTTTTGAATATGTTATGTCATGATATGTATATGTATATGTTATTTCTGATGTCTTTATTTTGATAATATATAGCATGCAGAAATGTATAAAATCGTATACAGGATACAAAGTAGCCTTCATCATTTTGGCAATGCGTAAAAATGATTAATTAAATTAATTAGATTCCTGTGCTAGTATTTTCCCATTCACTGTTGGGATCAAAACCCTTTTCCTTGTAAAAAAATTAAATGAAATCTGAAATCTGTAATGTGTTTATTTTCCACTGTTACTCCTGATGGTAAAGCATTTTTTTCCTTTTGCTTCTCCACACCTGCACATTAACTGCAGTTTGTGCATGCTACCTTCACAAATGGCAGTTCAAGAAGTTTATGTCATGGATGCTATGTTATATATTTAGTTTTTATGTGACTTTTTCATTCTTGAAAAGTGATGATTGAATCACAGAACTGGGACTGAAACATGGCTATCCTCTATTAAACAAATAAATAACCTGATTTATGTTGCAGTCATTTCCCAATTCAGTCAGTGTGAATATATAGACATTAATTAATCACAATAACGTTTTTCTTGTGTTATTTGGGATAAATCTTTCAAACAAATGAATGAATTGTAGGCTACTCCTGAAAGAAAAGCAATTTATAATCGTGCTGAAGAGTGAACAGGATTCAGACTCATCTCCCTTTTAAGTCATTTGCCTTTTTTCATATCAGCACCTTTTAAGAGAAATGGCAAAAAGCAACTGCGATAGCCCGCAATGATTCCCTGGGGATCCATTAAGTTTGGCACAAAGAGCTTTTCCATTTTAATAAAAGAAAAGAAAAAAAAGAAAGACAAAGAAGAGTGTAAGATTCTTTTATAGCAAAATGCAAACATGTGGAACAGGTGTACTCCAAAATAAACTGAACATTTAATCAAACAAACCTACTCTAAAAAACTATTTTTTTAGCACACCATGTTAAGAAATAAATGAATTGCAATAGCAAATTATGAAATACGTCAAACATTTTATTGTCAATTGATTTTAGGGTCTTCTTAATTGTTATACCTTTGTTGTTACGACTTCCTATAAAGACAACAGCATTTAGTTTGAGAACAACACAAGAGTTGTACAACAACCAGCCAATATGTTTTTATGTGAAATTAAAGTATAGTGCAGTCTTATTTTGCACAGTTGATTAGAGAATAGGTGTAAAATAAACACACAGTATGGTGAAGAGAACAAACAGGTGAGGCTGCAGCCTCAGAGGAGACTCGTTTCACGTGATTCCAGGACTTTAGGGAGCGGCACCTGCAAGAAGCAACACAGGAGACAATGAAAAGATGACTTGGGTTTCTAGTGCAGTGGTGTAGAAAACACCTTTCAAGATAATTTAATACATTCACATGCAATAAATGCCCTTGTGTTTTGAGAGCTTTAAACACCATCAATGGTAAACCTTTTTATCAATTAAAAAACCTAACTTGTCACATGTTAGTACTCCTAAGCGCAGGATCCCAACTTGATTGTTCTCAGTGTATAAATTCTTGGATACTCACAGATTTGAGATAGGCCACGCCGCTGTTTTTGATCTCACCAAGGAGCTGATCACGGGGTGTGAGGTCAACCTTAGGTGTCGATCGCCTACGAGGAACGGGCTTTAAAGTCTTAATCAGGTCATTCAGGTTTGCTTTTTCATCTGTCAACGCTCCATTGCCCACATTCTTCCCTTTGGGAGTCTTCCTCAGTTGGAAACTTGCCCTCTCTGGTCCCTTGTTATCCCTCGGGTCCAGGTCCAGAAAAGGGTCGCGCTTCTTGGGAGTCCTCTTCAGCTGGACGTCCCTCAAGGTTTTTGTTGGTTCGGCACTGGGTTGCTTGGGAGCGCTCTTGTGTTTGAGCTGCTTCTGAGGCTCTGGCTCTGCTGTCTGCTGTTGCATTTGCGGTACAGTTCTCGGTTCTGACGAGGGTGGGACGAGCCCACAGTCCTGCAGGAGCTCCAGAGGCGGTATGTAGCCGAGCATCTCAAGTAAACCAGGAGGCAGGTTTAGACTGTTCTCGTACATCTGCATCATCTCCCTCTGCTCCTTCGCCTGCTGCTGCCTCTGCTCCTCCTTCCTCAGCTGCCTCTGGCGGTCCAGATTCCTGGTTAAAAGGTTGGTCACCACCATCCTGGGCCCCGGTTGCTCAAAATGGTAGCCCAACTTCAGGAGGGTGTTGTTGGCCTTGAGCAGGCGTGAGATCTCCATCTCCGAGTGGTGACCCAACATGTGCCTCTGGTTGTGGAAACGCAGCTCTGTGAGGGTCTCGTTGAATTGGAGGCAGCGGATGATGGCAACGATGCCCTTTCCGGTTACGAAGTTGGACTCAATATTCAAAGTCGTAATGCCGCGATTTTCTCGTAACATATTGGCCAGGTTGAAAGCTGTGTTTTCATCAACGCCGGTGTTGGCTATACTGAAGGTTTTCACGTGTTTGTTCTTCTTCAAGGCGTTGACATATTCTAATAGCATCTCTTTGGGAATGTTTTCTATGTTGTTGAGGTTGACCTCGGTGATAGAAGGGTTGTTGTTGCGGATTTTGTCGAGTGTCGACTCCAAGTTTGTCTCATTTCCTGAGGGTCTTGATGTCATTTTTATATTATTGAATGCCAACTTTGGAATATTTAATTTGTTGATTTTTCTCACTTCTTTCTGCGGGAGCTTATCATTGGTCGCGTTTATCTCTGGCTCCTCTGAGGCCTCTTTGGGAAGCAAAGAGTCAGTAGTTTTAATTTCTTCTTTCTCCTCAACTTGTGATGTGCTGTGTTTTGGGGCTACGCTCTCGCTCTTTGTGTCTGAAAAAGGCTGATTGGCATCTGTCTTGTTTTCTGGTACTTTTTCTGTGTTGATTTCTGGAGAATCTACATGTTTGTTAGTATTTTCATGTTTGTCTGTGTTCACAGGTGACTTCAACCCTTCCTTGTCTTTCACATCCACCCCTTCCTTTTCATCCCTCTCATCAACCTCTTCAATAATTTCCTCAATAATCTCTGTAATTTCCTCTCCATCTGTACCATCAACAACTTCTTCCTCAATGACTTCTTCTATTATTTCATATTCCACATCTTCTTCTGCCACATCTTCGTGTTTCTTCTCACTTTCCTCCCTCAAAGTTTTCTGATAAAAAATAAATAAAATCAGACCAGGGTTAGAATTGTGCTTTTTCCAAACACAATAAATGCTGCCTGTAACATTCCACAAGTAAAGGGTTATTATTTCTAAAGAAATACTATTATTATAAATTGATTTGTGCCTAAACATTTGAGAGCTTGACCTCTTACCTCACTGGGCAGCAGAGTAACAGGCACTCTTTCTTCCTCAAGCATACGGTTGGACTCTTTCTCCCAGTAGAGGTGACCAACCAGGGATCTGTGGTCGAACGTCCCAGTCGGAGGCTTCTCTGTCTGGTCCTTTTGTCTCTGTCCTACTGGTACCCTCTCATCTGGGCCAATAATAACATCCATTTCACTCTGGAGCTCCTTAAGCTCCTCCGGTGAAAGCATAGCAAGGAGTTCATCCTCGTCAATATCCTCCTCATTGAGATCCTCAAGGTCGTTACTGTTTGACATATTTGCCTAACTTCTTTCTTCTGTTGATATCAAAAGGTAGGATAACTTCTGTCCAATCTATGACTCAGAGCACTCAGAGCAAACTGAGAAGCCTCTGACTTTGACTTCAGCTGCGAACCGTTTGGTACTGCCGCATGTGGAGTCTAAAATTAAACCCTGTGAACAGCATGGAAGATATTTAAGTTACAGCACAAGCAGGGAGACATGGTAACATTCTTCTTTCAGCCCCTAAACCCAGCTGGCCATCAGGATCTTTTGGGATGACAGTTGCTTCAGGCAAAGGAGAGTGTAGGATTGACAGCAGCAGGTGGACTGCTGGGCTGGTGGGGTGACGGTGTATAAAGTCTCCTTTGCAAGTGCTGCACAACAAACACATGATATTGAGTCAGAAGAGGGAATTAAGAAGTAATTTGTCATCAGGGAAATGGATACTAACAGTTGTAGGTTTTTTTAGATCATTACTCAAGGCACAGTTTGATACAAAACTAGCAGGAAGTTTTTTGGTGCCTTAGAAATTCCGGTTTTATTGAAAGAAGAAATAAAAACCTTAGTTTGATATTTTGGAAAATATGCTTACCTTTGGACAGAGCCAGGCCAGATGCCTCCACTTTTTTATAGTATTTTCTAAGCTAAAATAAGCTGCGGCTTCATGTTTTAATGGACAGTGTGTTGTCGATCTTATCATCTTATTCCAGGATGAAAGCAAACACAGACTACCAAAAAGTTTACTACTCCTTTAAGGTGTACTCACAAATTCAATAACAGAACCCGAACCGGTTGTTTACCAGCCACACAGAAAGTGACAACAGCCGTCTATGTGTCACACATGTATTTATTCACATCGTTGTTCCCAGTGGAAAATATTTTATGACAACATCTAACAACATATAACTACACACTGACTGTACAAATATGTGAGAAAACAAACTACGAGACATGAATATTATGGTTTTCACGGCAGTGGTCTTCTGTTAGTATAAAAAGAAGTTATTATATTTAAAAAAAAAGAAGAAAATATTCTCACCATGCATTTTAAAACACATTACGCCACCAACAAAGACAAATGGTTCTATAAACAATATTGACATAATACATTCTGATTGAAAGTTTAACGAAAGAAAGAAATGGAAATTCACTGTATAGTCTGCACTAATTAATGAAAGTCAATTTCTTGTAATGTCCCATTGTGAACATGTTCAAGTCTAGTTTTCAATTTGGATGTTATATTTAAGACTATTTTTGATCATACTTTACTGAGATGAAAGTGATGAAAATCATTTTTATTCTATAACCTACTGTTTTGTATAAGGCAGAAGATAGTTCCTGTTAAAATACACAGAGTTGGATTTCGGTAAAAACACGTTGCCTCTTTTTTTCCATCTTTAAAACACAATAGGGTTTGAATCCAGTGTGGTTGTGCAACATCTTAAAGTTCCTTGACACATTCTCATCTGCCTGTATAATTCATCCAATCCAAGGCACATGGGAAAGTCATTCAAGAGTGTCATCACTGTGTTCAGAGGTTACTTTAACATGAGGACAGCGTACACATAGACTCCGCCAAAACCTAACAGACAGAACATCTCCCAATAAAAGGTCATGGCAGCAACAAAAGTTTGTGTACAGCCTATGTTTCAACTTCATCCCCTTCATGTGCTGCTGGCCATGGCTTTATTTGTGCCAAAGTTTAGTTTGGTCCTCTTCAGTGGATGCTCATGTAGCTTCTATCCAGGTGAAATCTGTACAGGCAGCGAGAAAAGAACATGTCAAATATATTGTAGTTCAACTGTTTGAGAACAATGAACAAATGATTGAACTTTGTGGAAAAACACAGGGGAATGGAAATGGAAATGCAGTACACTGAAAAGGCATGCAACATGACTTCGGCTTCATGGAGTAGATGGAAACTTCACATTTCTTAGATATGCTAGCAGTGAAAAAGTAGGACTTTTGTCTAAACTTAAATATATCATCTATGGATTGGGTTGCCATGGAATTTTATTCAGATATCCATTGTCCCTGGAGGATGAAGCCTTCTATCTTTGGTGATCCCCTGACTTTTCCTCTCATGCCACCATGAGGTTGACATTTTCAGTTTTTATTGAAATATCCAACGATTGGATGGATTTGTCATAAAATTGTGACATTCCGTGTTGGGACCCTTCAGGTTGAGTTGATATAACAATCACGTCAAAACTTGTATTTGTCCAATATTTGGTTTGACGACCAAATACCTGCAAAACTAATGACGTTCCCATCAGCCTCACCTGTATTTTAAGAGTAAATGTTAGCATGCTAACATTGCACATGCTAATTATCTGCATTTTAACATCGTCATTGTGAGCTTGTTAGCATGTTAATGTTAGCATTTAGCACAAAGGCCTGCTCTGCTTAAGTACAGCCACATGGAGCCACTAGCCTAGTGTCGACTCTTAGTCTTGTTACTTTCTTTTCATCACATGATCAGACAGTTGCTGTAGGTCAGGTGCAAAATCATCAACATAATGACTGAAACAATTTTGTTGCAGTGAAAAAAAGAATCATCGGCAGATCACAATATGAAAAGGATGGACATTTGATTAAAAAAGCTACGCCGGAGGGACACACGAATGAAGACGGGATGTCAAAATGGACATGACTGGCAACACGACACAAAGCAGCGCGTCGTGTTCGGTCTCACCCTTAAGTGCTAGAATGGTTTTCTGATGGTACATCTGTACTAGTGGCCTCAGAGCCAACCACCTCAACTGACTCAGAGTTTTTAGGCATTGTGTCAGAAACTTTGTTTTCTGGAGGAGATCTGCACACATGATCATGAGTCAAGAAAGGAAGGAGGAAAGGCAGGATGAAAGAGAGACGGTCCACGTGGTTAGGTTTTTTTCATGAGCTCAATAGTTTCAGGTCACACAAGATAAAACCTCTTTGCAAAGAAATACAATGTTATTACCCAGAGGCAGAGCAGCACACAAAACAAAGACTTAAACTGCAACATGCATTACAGGAAACAGGAGTGGCACTGACATCTGTACCTGCCATAGTGTATAGATGTGTGGCTATTTAGTGAACTGCAGCACTCACCTGCTGTGTGAGGGACTGCGGTTGTACGGAGAGGCAGGCGCTCCAGGGTGTGTGTACTGAGGTGTGTCGGGTGTATCGTACTCTGTCAGGCCGACTGCCAGCTGGTTTCGCCAGTTACCCGTGCTTTCCACTGAGGACACTGCAAACAAGACAAAGGCAAAAACACTCAGCTGTTGTAGGTGTGGAGCTCAGTAGTCATTTTTGTTGAAAACACTCCGAAGTCAAGTTTAACGTCACTACTGCAAAACAAACAATTACCCTTCACATGTTGGCAATATGTTATTACCTTTTTTTTCCCAAATGTATTTATACTTTTTAATACCATTTTAACAAATTATGAGAAAAAGTTTGTGCATCTCATATCTCACTATTACATCCAATACAAGTACTTTCAACCCCTTTCCCTAAATTTAAACTCAATTGCCTAATCCAAACAATAATAATAGCCAGAAATGGTACATGTCCTTGCTGAACCAACATTTTTGATCATCAGGTACATTTGTCTATATTGAAATGAGGAAGTACATAAGTAATTTCTGGTTACCTGGTTTACAAAATAATGCCACAATTTGGGAAACAGTTAAAAGTCCTTTTTAATGTGCAGCAGACACCATATGTTTTTCTAAATCCAGCTGGTTAGAAGAGTTTGGATATTCTGGGAATACCTTTAGATCAGCAGTAAGTCAACCACCAAGCATTTATCTTTTAGGGAAACAAGGATGTGTTGCTCTGTGACTGTAATGACGTAATAGTAATATATTAAAAGCTTTGGACAGAGCAAAGGGAAACTCTCCACTGAATCCGACCTAAATAAAATAGTTTTGGGTGGGTTAGCAGCTCTTTAAGGCATAGTGGGAGAGTGTTATTGTGTCATGTTATTAAATTATATTTTCTTTGGAGATTTATCTTCCTATGTCAATACATTTGACTATTTTAAACTTCTAAAGGACATCATCTCACCTGATGAAAAGGAGGTGGTTCTGCTGGAGTGGCTGAATGCCGCTGGCATGGTCTGGTAGCCCAGACTGAGCTGGGAGCCGCTGTCGAAGTCATATCCAGCCAGCATCCCCCTCCCTCCCTGGACCTTGCTTCGGTGGTACCAGCCTTTCAGATGCTCTGCCACCAGGGCCTTCTGCATGTTCTTGGCCAACAACTCATTTCTGGGGCCCTCTCTGTTCCGCGGTGGCCTCACAGTTGCGTAGGGATTCTGGGAAAGATTATCTGCCCGCTCACTGCTGTAATTCCTGAATCTGTCATGTCCATGATACCCATTTATTTGGTAGGAAGGGTTGACGTTGTAGTGGCCTTCTACTTCATTCTCATACACGTAGGCACCGTTAGCGTAAGGCTCCATGTCCGGGCAGGGGTAGCCGTCGACGTAGTAGGCACTCGGTGCATAGTGTGCTGAGTTCTCACATGAATAACTACAACCAGAATGGTGCTGGACTAAGTTGGGCATACTCCCAGTATTTCCATACACTTCCACCTTCCTGTGGAGACGATGCATGGTTGAGGTTCGGGAGTCCAGTGTACTGTAGTGGGAGTGGGCCGCCCCGCAGTAGTCAAGACTGGACTGGCTGGTGTAAGAAGAGCAGTCCTCTAACACCTCTGTGCTGTTGCTGCGGTGGGCTGGTGACAAGACAAAGATGGGCTTCTCAGAGTCTGTGTCTTTTCTTAGCCGGGGCTGGGACTCCAGACTTCCGCTGCGATGCCTGAAGCAATTAGGAGATCCCTCCGACCTGGAGAAGGGACACAACTTTTAAACTGTCTCCTAAAAATCAATTATGGGATGATATTTCTGGATTTCTTAGTTAAAATAGAAGGATAGGGATTTGAATGACAGCTTTGGTTAAAAGTTAGGGGGTATGAGGGAAGTGGGGATTAGGTTGAGGTGAAGTGTTGAAAAGAAGGAAAGATGTTGGTAATTCAGCCGATCTTACCTGAGCTGGCTGCTGCTGTATGCATTGCGGGTCATAACCGGGGTGGGAGGCATGCTGCGTGGATCTCTACGGGGTCTGGGAAGGGTTTTATAGGGACTACTGTGGGTAGAGGAGACCTCTCTCGGGTTCTGGCAGTAGTGGGAAGCATCCTGGCCTTCAAAAGCTAATCTAAAAGGGTGTGGAGAAGATCAAAAAAGAAAAAGGAAAAAAAAGGGGTGAGACGTGAGGAAAGGAATGTCCATGCATGACACAGCAACTATTAAGGTTTCTGCTAAATCATTACATGTTTTTTTTCATTCCAACAAAATCAAAAGTTGTGAAACAAGTTACACCTCACACTAGACAGAGGAAGGAAATGTGTTTCCACACCTGCTGTGATTCTTGTTCTGGTGATTTTCCCTCGGAGATCCCTGTCGTTCCGCATCATATTCCACTCCCAGCGAGCGCATCGGACTGAGCTGAGGAGAACCCTGGACCGATCGTGACCGTGGCCTCTGACTGACACCGTCTGAGTCATCTGAATACAAAGGAAACCCACAGTAACAAAACTGACACTCGCTCTTTCGAAAGTTGTCATCATGATAAAGGTCAGCTGAATGTAATGCCCCCGAATGTGTGTTGTCTCACTCACCATCATCCAGCGGGAGACTAGACAGAGAGCTGCAGTCTGAACGGACGAGTTCATCTGGAGAAAAGAGAAAATAACTCCATGTTTACTTTTAAAATATATCGAAATGATAATCCAGTAATACCGATTAACATGCATCATACCTGCAATGATCACTGAGGCCCGCTGTGTGGGCTTTTTTCCCTTCTTGATTCTGTACTGGTTCATCTCATCCTCTATCTGCTGGAGTTTTTGCATGGCATCCAAACAGTTTCTCCTCCTCTTCTTCTTGACAGTTTTGCAGAGTTCTGGCTCATTTGCAAGCTTCTTAGCCGCCTCCACAATCTTTTGCTGCAGGGCAAATCTGCTCTCAAGGTTCCTCAGGAAGGGATCCTATAGCAAAACACAAGCAGCACATCCCCAGACATAACAATAAGTATAACTCTTCTTGACATAGTTATTATCTGATTAAACTATCGTCACCTGTTTTCCCTAAATCCGAATAGCTACTGTACTTTTCAATAAATGTTACTCAATCAAGAGTAACTGGTGCATTTGTTGGGGACTATTTTCAGCTGCAGATTGGTGCACTAGCCAGTATTTGCGTCACCCGTACTGTGTACTGTAGGCCTATGTGGGACTGAATCAAAATGATCTCTCTCTCTTCTATGCCGTAAACTCATTACTTGTCTCCTAAAAGCTGCCAGCTTGATAGCTGTAAGTACTAACAACAGCCATGTTTGTTGTTTATGTTCATTATATATTTATGTATACAATTAGCATTTTGGAGGGAGGCCTAAAGAGATGGGCTGTCAGTGTTGCCGTGTTGGCGACTTTCTTGCTAGAATTTATTTTCATTGAAAAAGAGTTGTCAACATTGGGCTGGATTTTTCCGTTAGATCATTTTCTGAACTCTTAGTACCATCTTGTAGTACCTCAAGATAAACAATCTTTAACAACAGTGCAACATCAAGGATGATATTTGAATAGCTTTTTGAAAACAATGGAGCTCTATGGCACAAAGGAATAAGATATATCAGGTGTTGGATACACATAATATACTTGTTAGTAGGATTAATTAATTGTTGGTTGTTATCTTTTTGTGGGATTTGTTGACAAAAAAAAAACCAAACCCAAAAAGTGTAAATATATGAACTTTAAGGTACATGATACAGACAAACAGTTAAATACAGACCTCATTGTAGGGGAAAAGGTCATCCAACTTGAAAGTAGTGCCAACTCGCCGTCTGACGTGTGGCGGTCTTTCACCTGAAGAGAGGGGATACTCTTTTGGCAGCTTGCCAGTAAGCTCCTAAAAAACACAAAACAACAAGTCCCCTAAATACTTTGAGCACTTTGAACTGAGCTGAACAGCAGACACCATTAATCTTAATCGTAGGAGTTGCAGCTGACTGAATGTGGCTGTTTAGAGAGAAAAAAAATACATGTGCCTTGCGAAATATAGTACCAGTGCAGAAGAAATGTTCATAAAAATATTTTCTCACCGCCTCTCTCAGGCAAATCTTCTTCAGTTCTTTTGTTTTCTTGGTCAAAATATCTTGGATCTCCTGCTCTTTTTTTCTCAGTTCAGAGAGTTTCTCTTTCTTCTGTTCTTCACTCATTTCAGAGTCCGCAGAACCTGTGAAACAATCGTCTTACTATTCTTGCCAACATAGCATGCATCTAAAAACGACATACTGTGAGCTGACTTTTCACCATGTCTTTTACATTTTGATTCTCAAACAGCTCAGTGTTTATCCTTCATAGCTTAGTCAGAGAGATCTGGGAGCATGAATATGATCTCAAATGATAACTTAAGAAAAAATGATGAACTTAACAGACACTTGCTTCATGAACTGAAATAATTATAACCAACCTGTAGACACCAGACTCCCATTGCTGGCTGTTATGAAGTTATTCTTCAGGCCTGCATCTCCCAGTCTGTTTATTTTTGCTCCTCCGTGATCCGTGAGATCCATGGCAATTTCCTCCACACTTCTTACTGTTCCTAATTTAGTCTAAAAGAATTCACGAGAAAAATGTACAACAAAGATCAGTGGATGGTATTAAAGGCAAGTATTAAAAGTGATGCAGTTTTGACCGACACTTACTTTGGTTTGCTTTCTGTCCAAGTAGAACTGGTGCTGGCTAATAGCCATGACCCAAATGGTTTTGATTAAAGAATGGCTGGCATACCACGTGTGGATGAGTAGGCCAGTCTGCCCAAAGGTGCGTTTGGTTACTGCTCTCCTGTTGCAAGAAACACCCCCGAAAATAATTCATAGGTTGGGATGGAGTTTTATTTAATCACAATTCAAATAGAAACAACAGTGACATAAACATTCTCTTTGGATAAATGCTAAAGACAGAGACTCAACAGAGGCTAAGAAACTGTAAGCACAAGCAAAATGAAAAGAACAAATTAATCAACTCATATCCAGTTTACAAAGAAGAATCTCCTGCTGCTCACCTGTGTGGGTCATTAACTTCTACAGCAAATTTCTTCTCCCGGAAATACAAGTTTTCCAGCTGCTTCCACTGGTAAAGCTGGGGGTAGAAATAAGAAATATCTGATGAGGGAAATGGATAGTATACTCTGTAATCCATAACCTGAAATGAGATGAGCGTCGGTGCAAGGCACTAATGGCTTTGAAATGTGTCCGTTTGTGCCTTCAGTCCTGGTGAATGTTCATGTTTTATTCCCAAAACCCATATGTAGTAAAGCTGCCATGACCTTCATGACTGACATCACATAAGCTATTAGAAACAAAAAGATTAGTAGAGCAGGTGTTTTGGTTAACCTGTCATTAGAAAAAGCCAGACAGTAACATGAACTGTCATTAAAGTCTGGGCCGCCCAGCATGCCAAATCTGCAATAATGCAGGTGTTGGAAAGCTAAGAACGCCACAAGGGGACATTAGACAAAGACTCATTGCATGGTTCATCACGTCCATCGCCGTATCACCCAGGTGCTCACTCACAACAGCCAGATATGAACAATCTATTTGGGTCAGTGACTCACTGTGTGTCTGGACGAGATGCGAGTGAGACACAGACAGCACACAGTAAACTATACTACGTGTGGTTGCTTTGGAGAGTATTTTGTATCACAATGCTGTTACATTGTTAATATAAGAATGGAGAGGCAATCATCCACCCAGTTTTATGGTAGAAAATATAGATCATTTTAGAGATTGATTGTTGTTCAATATTTTAGATGAACATGCAAAATGTTATTCAAAGAACAAAAGCCCAGTCTACTTGCTGCATTACTTCCAACCAGAAAAAGAAGTGCTGTATCCAGTCTTACCGGTACAATGGATGTTCACAGGTCCTTTTTCTTAAGTTATTAAATCCTCCTTAACTTTGCAGTCAACACAAACACATACGTCGTTCCTTCTCCTGTCGGCTCCTGACTTGTCTCCCCAGGTATTCTCAGAACATGCGTTATAACGCCCCAAATCCAGCCCCTTTATCTTTGACATCACCAGCTCACTCCCTCTTCTCCTCTCCAACACACCGCTGCCTGCACATGGCCGGCTGCTTGCACAATTTTTGGAACACAGCTGACAAAGATGGATTACACCATGTCGAGCAATTACCGGGCTAGAACGGGAAGACAGTGCCGGTAAATTAATGTGAATTGTTTTGAACTTTCCTCCTCGTCTATAACAGCACTGCACTGAAAGACTGACACAGACTACGCCACATAGCTGACGGATCACTCACATGGGTGTTTCTCTCATCAAATTACACACTAAAACAACACCAATGAAACAAGAAAAGCAGGTTCATATTGTATGTATGATTCTCACACATACAAAACGCACTTGCCTCATCATGGCAAGAGCTCTCTAGACTGAGATTTTGCTTCAATTTTACAAGTCTGGCCTCGTCTGCCGCAGCAGCTGAAGCCTAGCTTTTGTTCGGGGTGAAATAGATGATGCATGAATGTGAGCTGGTGAATCATCACGCTATGTGCAACAGCAGCAATCCTTACCCCTGTGCTATCATGTCCACGGTGGGATTAGTGAAGCAGAGAAATAGCAGCAGCCATTTTAGAGGTGGAGCAGCAGGAAATGTTTACCTTTCGAGGTTTTAATTTATCCTGCAGGTCATACTGGCCGATGCCCTTATAGCTGATTCCAAGCCACCACGGCATCCCCTGTTTATCCTGTGAGGCGAGAACACAGCTTGATGGTTGACTCAGTTTCAGGCAACAGCTGTCATTTCCCATTAATCACAGCAGAAGACCTACCTTCACTTCATAATAATGCACGCCATACGTGGGTAAAGATTCCACTAACGTCAAATACCTAGAACAAAGACATTTTTTATTAAAACCAGCTGCTTATTTTTTTTTTTTACATCTGCATGTGGTTTACCTTGGAAATGTGAAAAGATAGAAATTTGACCCCTGTCCAGTGAATCAGTGTGATTCACTGAACTGCAACTGAGGAGGAGTTATTGATTTCTATCAGATGATGAGGAGTACCAGAGAGAGACGGAGAGAAGGGAGGGCTATTAGAGGTGAGAGGAAGATTAATGTACTTAAGCTTAATAGCAATCATTGGCTAATTTCAAGTGTTGAACCATTTTCTTCAATACTTACTGCACAATGGCCTGTCCTCGGGAGACTCCTTTCAGCTGTTTATAATGTTCAATTACTCGATCCTCACTGCAATGTCAAACACAGAAGACACCTTTTTACGCTTTAAACTGACGCACAGCAGCAGATCAAACCATTCTGTATGGATGTATTTTAGCTGCGTGTAAAAAATTAATAAAATCAATGAATGTTTATTTTTGGTTTTTGAGGCATTAGTGTACAGTAGGCAAGCTCTCAAATAAGCTGCCCTGTAAGCGTACCAGTATGCAAGTGATGGGTGTTCCTTGAGGACTTTGGTGGGAAGAGTTGGGAGTTTCTTCAAGTCAGCTCTAGTGTTTTCATCACTGAAACAGAAATAACTAACAGTTATAATAACAGTTTTGGAAGTTGAGTGGACAATCTAGCACTACTTCTGGGATATTTCTCCTTTTTTTTTGTTAAGTAAGTCAAGTATCACTGGTAAGTAATTACCGTCTTTAAGTACAATTTTTAATTACTTTCATATTTCAAATGTTCTGCAACTTTATACTTTCATCCTATAACATTTCAAAAGCAAAGTGTGCAAATAAAGTAGTTAATATTAGCTCTATCTCGAACAGCTGCATTAAAAGGCCCATTCTGCATAAGGAGTACTTGTACGGTTTCATACTATAAGTGCATTTTGTGGATAATACAGAGTATTTTTACACTGTGCTATTACAACTTTTATATAAGTAAATTATCTGAATACTACCCTGACCACAATTATATTTTGTGCATAATGCATTCTCCTCATTGCTGGAATAAAATTCTGGTTAGAAGATACTGAATCCTGTATTTTATTTGGCCTACCAGCACTCAAATTAAATTGCAGATTGTAAACTCCTGAAGTTGCTTAAATCCCCCTAAAATCCCAGAAGAAACACAGAGGACATGACCTCAGTGTCCTCACTGGTAGTCACAGACCCGGCAGCGGTCGTAATAAAGAATATACTCATGTGAACAAAGATGTCAGTATTCCTAAACCATCTTACTTCATCAGCTGGTCAAAGCCAGGTGGCGACCTGTACAAAGGCCTGCAGTATTCACTCTGATCACTACGTGTATAATATCATAAGGAAGAAAACAGTTGCTCTCTCAGGTGTCTCTCCTCTGCAATACTTGGCTTCTACCAGCACTATGAGACTCATTAGTTGCATGGTGCAAGCTTCACAACAGTTCGTGGTAAACCTCACATAACACTGCCATTGATTTTTCTTGTGACCTATTGAATGCCTTTGCTAAAAGCTCACCATTAACTTGTCCTGCTTCTGTTAAATACTTCTTACCCAGCTGATAATATGCACTTACCTTGTGTAATCTCCCTTCGCCTCCTGGTGATAAAAAAAAATAAATACGTTATCAGATTACATGCTTTAAAAGGGATTTTAGATGCTGTAATTAATGTTTGTATATGAGCCTATTGAAAGCACTAACCTGCAGAGCATTTGCAGCTAATTTGAAGACGTTGTCACTTTCCACTTCTATAAACCCCTGAGAGACACAAAAGAACCAATATAAGAAATAAATGAGCATGACGCAGAAAATGTGGTCCATGTGGAGAAAGCTTTCTAGATCCAAACATAGAATATCCTCAGTGTTGCACTTCAATAACCTCTGCTTATTCTTTTTTTTTTTCTTAGACTATCTACTTTACATTCCAACCTGCAGAGTGGGAAAACTGTGCCCTGTGGCCATTGTCTGCTGAGCTGCAAGGGGTCCAGAGACAGTGAATCATCAGGAAAAAAAACAACTAGCTGCATAATTTTTCATTGCTTCTCACTTACATTGTAGACAGCAGACTTTGCATTTAGGAAGAATAACTCCACCGTTATGATGTCCTTAAGCTGTGTAATGTTTTCTACATAAAACCTGTGAAGGATAAAAGCAAATGCACACACAACACTTTAAAGGTTAAACAGAGATTACTTTTCATTGTCATTGCCGCTCATTATAGGAAATTCTCAATCTGCACTTTTCTCTGCCTGGTGATTGCTTTCGTTGGCAGTGTGAGGTGTTGGTTAGTGACGTTTGTGATGAAGTGCAAAAAAAAACCAAAAAACAGTTGATATATATTGATATAGATATAGATATACATCTATATCTATATCTATATATCTATATATCTATATCTATCTATAGACATAGATAGATATAGATAGATGTAGATATCTATAGATCTAGATGTCTAGATTTATAGATTTATATTTATATATCTATAGCTATATCTATATAGCTATAGATATAGATATTTACATATACACATAAGACAGCCAGGATAAGAACCACCTGGGATATTTTGTTCACAGCTAACAGCTATAACCCATGTCAACAAAGTAGTGCCCCCTGCTGGAGATTTTAAGGATTTGCATGAGAGAAAAATGTATTATTACCTGACCAGGAAGTTCAGGGCAACAGGCCCGGACTTCTTTAAAAAGTCATGTTCAAGAACTCTGCGGTCCATCTGCAACCATTTACGCTGACCACTGCAGAAGCAAACAGACTTTAAGGATCAGGAAGTTGCATTTTCCACACACTCATGTATGGTCAATTGTAAATATTGAAAATAAATAAACTCAATAATTTACATACTGGTCATCAAAAAATGCAAGTCCAAAGAATTCCTTCTCTTTGAGGTTGAAGTGGGAGGAAACCAAGTCGAGGAGTTCGTAGGACAGCAGCTTAGGCTGTGGGAGAAGGTTTAGATGTAGTTGTTAACATTAGATTAGGAACATTATGTAAACATCCATTGTAAAATAACTGATAAATGTGTCACAGATCCTTGAGGAAATTATTTCTCTTCCCTCCGAAGAGAGGCAAGACTGAAAGATCAATTAGAGCGCAGACAGTAGCAGGAGTGAGTGAGGATATAGTGTTGTGCTCAAGGACACTTCAACAGCGAACATACTCAGAGACTTAACCCGGGGAAGGTCTTCCTACTCACCAACCTCCCATAGAACCTTTTTTACAAATGTACCACTGAAAGCATGCCACATACAGTATGTCATTACATTACAGAAACAGATCTATGACATGAGGGAAATATCTGGCTCATAAGCTGCCAAATGCTCCACTATGTTTGCTGACTGTAGTCTTTAGTTTGGTGCTGAGCAGGTTTACTGTAAAGTTGACTTTTGGAACAGTAAACCAAAACGGTACAGTTGCAGCCCAAAAAACTAAACAATGAGCTGAAGGACGATCATTTGAGTTGAGGGGACATGCGGTGTCAGATCATTTTTTTGTGGGTTCATATTACACATAGTCATTTGATCAATTGTTATTATAAAAAAAATGCTTATAGCCACTTCACGTTAGGCGCAGTCATACCTGAACCAGCAGCTCTAGCTTCCTGTCATCCAGCAGCTGCACTTGGCACAGTCTGCCCTCAGTCATCTGCAGGGAAATGAAAAGAGGAAGTGCAGAGCTTGTGACACATATTGCAAGCTATTCATCATAACAAGGCATAATGACATCAGGTCTTGTGTATTGGTAATGTTTTTACAGATATGACCTACAGCACACATAAGGCCTGATAACAAGTATCTAAAGAGTCTTTAAGATCTGTACTGAGCAAAGGCCTCGGTGGTAATTGCAGGAAAAAAAACATTGACGTTGTTCATGACAATAAAACCATTGTGTCAAGGATTTGTTGCCATAGCAACCGAAGGAAGGATTTGCACCATTTTGTACCTTTCCCATTTAACTTTTACTATTGGAGTCTCTCAGTCTTTCCAACATTTAAGTGAAGAAATATCTAGTGGTGGAATGTAAATTTACTCACGTACTGAACTTCTACTACTGCTTTATACGTCTACACTACATTTCAGTGGGAAATATAGTTTTTACTGCTATACTACATTTTACACAAAAACATATGCTCAGTATATACAATATAATGGATTTCTACAGATTAAACTACCCAAAAATATTTGAACCAATTAATATTAGTTTCACCCCCACCAGCAATATTAAAATGCTGCTTAGACAATAATGTATATATAATTGTAATCAAATAGCATAATATGTAGTAATATAGGCGTTCACATGCATAATAAGTACATTTACTTTTGATACTTAAAATTTTGTTTGTTATACTTATGTACTTTTACTTGTAATGGAGTATTTTACACTTTTGTATTGCTACTTTTACTAAGTAAAAGATCTCAAAACGTCTTCCACCACAGCTAATATCTATATAATCACAAACTTTTCATTCCTGTTCAATAAAACATTAATGGATCAAGCAACCACTGTGCAACTGTTGACAGTAATAAACTTCTGGCTAAATTCTGCATCCATTAAATCCAGTTCTCTGGTCGTCGTACCCACAAGGTAAGAAGCAAATCGTGTCAGTTGGGGCAAGATAATTTTGGACCACAATGCCTTTCAAATAACGCTTCTCATCACACAATCAGCTTGACCTACTAAGAGACACAGAGAGCACCGTACGCCCGATAAATCTAATAGCTGGTAAAAATGACAGATTGAGGTTGACCAGTTTCACAACAAGACCTGCTCACAAGCTGAAAAAGAAACAGCCTTCTCCTCTGACAGAATGAGGCTGATCACAACTTCTAACACTTGGCGTGAACCAAGCAGCTGCTGTACCTGGTAAACCTCTCCGGGGAGAGTGCAGGTGTGGATGCATCCCTGACCAGACCTCATCCCTTAAACAAGAGTCTCGTCTTGGATCCAAACCATGAAATTGTCACCTCTGACTCAGCAGCAACAGACGATTGGGATTAACCGGCAACTTGTTCCATCCAGGTTTATTGACTGAGCAGCCAGGCCTTAACGTAGCTGTGTGCAGTGGCGGCTTACACGGTGTAGCCAGTTAATGAGAAACCAACAGCTGACTGAGGGCTGGGTCAGAATCCTGGCCACACTTTAGGGTTTACTGCTTCTTAGTACGAACAATAGGGGTCAGAGAGGAAGCACGAGTAGTCAATATGGTCTGCTGAATTTACTGAGACATTTTAGATGCTTATTTCACTTGTGTGCTGTTCTGTGGCTGAACAGATTCGAATCTGGATATCAGGTTTCTCTTGCTTCCTTTTTATCTACATTTTAACGGAGTGATTTGATACAAGAGGTACTGAAGTGATTGAAACAACTCAAAGAGGCTTTACTTTACACACACTCTACTTCTCATGTAGTCTTTTCCTCACACTGGTGCACTAATAAACGATTAAACAAATTGCCCTGCTTCCTGAAAGGGACGGGACACAGGCGGTCACTTCTTTGAATTACACCATCTGTAATGTTTTAACGAGCACTCTGTCAATTACAGCCTCTGAATAATGTGCCTTTCTTTTTGCCACGGTCATAAATTCTCTTTCAGGATCTAAATTAAAAGTCACATTCAATTAATACAATTAATTTGGAGTGTGGCTGCTTGTGCTATCACATTATTACATTGATTTGAGCTGTGATTTAGTTATGACACCATCATGGTGGAGTCACACAATTTGTCTCTGTAGCATGACACGACTCCGGCTGGCACGTACAGTAAAGACATTGGCCACTAGGTGGTGCAGGGATTATTTTTCTTCTATGTGGAGAAGTTATTCATGTGGAGAAAATGGCTTCTTAAACAAGCATGCACTGCTGAGGAATTTTCATAAGCAGTTATTAACTTAGCAGACGAGTCAAATGCAGCTGGGTTGACTTGTACTCATGCAATATAGACGAAGTGAGTGGGAGGAGGAGCCGTGAGTTTTAGGAATCCACACTATTAATCATCTGGGAGCTATAATCACTACAAGAACTGCTATTTATATCTGACTGAGCAGCCCAGCGACCCTGACTAACCCAGCAGTTTCTCTGTCACAACACACAGATGTCACCAGCACAGGGTGGGATTTAAAACTGGTGGATACACAATAATCACCAATGTACATGAGCAACTGGGGCTGAAACTTGTTATTAGTTTCACGTCAAAATATAGTGAAGAATCCTCATGACAATGTGCTGGAAACCACACTTGACTTCTTCAAATAGCTCGTTTTGTCAGTCCAACTGTTCAAAAACCCCCAAAGATAACAAGTTTACACTCACATAAGAAAAATAAAAGCAATCCTCACACTGGACAAGCTTGAACCAGCGGGTATTCTGTATTTCTGCTTCAAAAGTTACCTAAATAGTTGTTGATTCATTTTTTGTTGATCAATTGACTAATTGTTGCAACTCTGCTAACAACTGCTAACTGCTAAAAATCTAAATCTTCATTAGTCATCTCATGATGAGATGCAGAGGGCACTGCTTAGTCAACCAAACCCAACCTATTCAACCTGAAAAAAAGGCCAGCCTTGGACCCTGTGGGGTTAAGACAAGCGCTGAACCTTCATGTGAAAAAAGGGATGAAAGAACTGTCAGTCTTTGTGTTTGTCTCTCCAGAGACGCTGCAGGGTGCTGGGTTGGCTCTAGTCTGGAGCCTGAGGTTGGCATATAGACAGCTTGTTATAGCGTGCTACAGTGGAGACTTGGAGAAAGTGCAGATGTGACCACCTTCACAAGGAGAAAAAGAATAATCATGTTCATTACAATAAGACATAATCTGGTAAGATGCAGATATATAAGGCCCTCTGACATTGAGCAAACAATACAAATGAACACTGTTTCATTTTATGAAAAGGATAACATCATATCAAGCTTAAAAGTTGTACAATTAGCCAACAGGATAATTTATCTGTCTCCTGAGTAAACTGGCTGTCAGTGTTTAATACGTCACACTGGTTAAATGTCATGTCCAGACTGCAGCCCGTCTTATCTCAGTTTCCTGTTTTCATGCATTATTGATGAAAGCTGGTATCACGCACAAGTCAGTGTCTACTCTTTATGCTTACAAGCTCTTTGGACGACACCCACAGCAATCAGACAATGCCAGAAATGGTTATAGTTTAGAAACTTACAAACTATTTCACTTTCGATTTGTTATTTTTTTTTTTTTTAGAACACCTGTACAACACTAAAGTAACTATAGCGACCGGATTGGCCCATTCGGACAAAGACAAGAAGCCAAAAAAAGAAATCAAAATATAACCTGTGCATTCAAGTGACATCCAATACACTGGCGGTAAAGGGAAACACACTACGGTATGTGTTTTGAGTAAATTAGATTTTACAGTTCCTCTATAATGTTGTGACAATAGCTGTAGCTGATGTACAGTAACTGACCTGACTGGTAACAACACAGAGACCTTCATGATTAATCATGATTTCACTCCGTGGATTCAAATGGTTAATTTTTTGTTGTGAAATGGTGTGATATCGTCATTCTGTTTTTGGCCATGCATTATGGGAAGAAGGAAATCTGACAGAATGCTTAATTAATAGGCATATTGGCAGTGCAAAAAATTATAAATAAAACACACTAAAGCCAAAAACTGCTCAGAACAGTGAGTACAGAATAAGAAACCCTGGCTACAGAGGCTGTGGGCTGAAGGATACAGATTATCTGAAACCTCATCTGATATCTCATCATGACTCATGTGGTCAGCGGTCAAAAGGTATCTGTGTAGCATCATCTCCCAAAGAAAAGCAGCATGGCTGTTTGTGATATCCGGGAAATTCATGGACACAATGAGGCTCAGGATATTATGGGGAAATCAGGAAGAAATATAATTTTTTATTTTTATAAACACCTCTGTGATATAAGGGCGGGCCCCATCGCAGAGGAGTGATTCATGCGAATGATATCATCATGCAGTACAAGTTCAAAAGGACGTCTTCAAAAGCAGTAGGACATTGCGATGTATTTTCAAATGGCTGTCCTGCAACTGCAAGATGCAACATCAGACGACTATATTTCATTAGCCACCATAGTGACAGCAGTGGTCAAATCTGCTTCTATCAGTCTCTGTAGGAATGCAATGCAAGCAGTAGAAAAGCTAAATACGTACGTCATTTCATATCTCGATAACAATATATATCACAATAAAGCAATTTGTCTGGTATTTCAATTAATAAATGAATAGTAGACCACAAGTCTATTTTTGTATATTCCTGTGTAAATTACATACTTGACAAATGAAAAGCACTGACTCTCATTTTATTAAGAACTTTAGTGCAAAATAAACGTAACAGTTTCAAGTAAAATAATAGAGAAAAAATGAATAAATATCTCCAGCTACACACTGACTGTGTTTACATGCATTGATCAAAACAGACAAAGCAATTGAGTATAACGAATTATGATTTAATCACAATATGATTCCATTGAAAGAAGATAAGTTACCATATTGAATAATCGCCCAGCACTAAGCCTCCGTGATGTTTTCATTTTATAGCTATATATATATAAGATACAACTTTCTGTGACGATGTGTTTTCTTTAAAGCTTCATAGTGCTTGCACTCACAGAGTTTCAGCTGCTGTCTTAATAACTGACCTTGAACATTTGTGACTGTGTGTTAAAACGAAGAAAAGACGCCACATAATCAAAGAAAGGGAAAGCTGTTTGCATTTTAATTTATGCCGTTAGACTTGAGCGCTGCTCAGGTTCCGCATAATCTCGACAAACCTGTAAGAGTATTTGATCTGTGTCAAATGAACATTTGAATTTCTCTGCAAACCGTTAAAGCCTTTTTTAGACGTTATCTAATAGACAAGACTAGAGTCTACAGCCATGTTAGCGCGTCTTTGAGGCTGTACACAGCGGTGCTTTGAGCTAAACGCTTAAAGCTAACATGCAGTGACAGTGTTGACGTAGTCTCTTATAACAGGGACAATCTTTAGTATGTCCACCACCTTAGTTTAGACTGTTAGCATTACAAAATGATCTTGTTAGCGTTAAACAAAGTGCAGAGATTGATGGGAATCGAAGTTATACGTCATCAGAAGAAGCCATGGAAATTATTAGAAAAGGAAAGGAGTTTTTATCTATGGAATGTGCTCAGCAATTCATGGGAATCTGTCCGTTATGTTGCTATTAGTCGGAAGGTAGTGCTGCAAAAGCTCATGGAGTTTCTAAAATGAGTTCAATAGGTTCATCATACACAACAAACAACACATGAATGTGTTTGTTGGGATATCTTATGTTAAGGTAGAATTCAATGTTTATTAATGAATTCCTGGATCCAAGATACTATACCATATAGGCGGATTGATCGGGAGGTGCAAAAGAAACTCCACTTTTATTGATCAGAGTGAACTCAGGTTAAATAAATGTAAAAAACCCCAAATTGCCAAACCCCAGCATCTCAGTGCAGAATTGAAAGCACACAACAGAGCATACCGACAAACGGACACGTCTAAAGGCAATCACAAGAGCTTTACCACCAGTTGCCCTCATTCTCTGGGTTTCACAGCTATTCCCACTGGCACTCCTGATATCACAAAACTGCAGAGTTTCATTACAGAAAACTGCAGTGACTTTCTGCAGTGCTGAGGGACGAGCCACTGAGGCAGGGATGTGAATGGGTAGAGAATATGATGGAACATGAACAAATTTCATGATCTAAATGAAGAACCAGTGTGTCTACATCCCAGTGAAAATCATTATTATTATTATAGGAATATCAACAGGGATTCAATCAAGTTATAGGTATTGTCTGTACCTTCACTGAAACCATATGGCTAGGGGCAGTGTTATATGTTGAAGCTGGATTAATCAGTCTTGATTTTCAGGAAAGCTGCACGTGATCAAGATTAAGTTCTAACCACAAATCCCATTCCAACTCGTTTCACTTCAGTGATGCTGCTCGCCTTTCACCTTATCATATATATCTATCAGATTCATTCCCTCTGTGTAAAGTGGATGAATACAAGATTACTCGCCTATCCTAAAATAGATCTCTCCCCCTCTGTGTCTTTAGCACATTTCTCAGAAAGTCTTGGGAGGCTTTGATTTTGTAAATGAACGCTTGCCAACTGAGTGCTGAGACATTTCATAGCAGCTTCAAACACCTGCCTCTGTAGGCTCTCAAACGGTGTGGACAAGTGAGGATGTTCATGAAAAAATATATTCCATCGTGTGCTGAGTTTTGATTCTGTTGAATATGTAATGGAGGAGTTAAACAGAAGTATAACTTTAGTGACCCTTTAAAAGAGTCAGAAATTGCCCCCAAAATGTTGACGGGTGTGATGAATGGCACAGAACATCCTCTCCAACAAATAGGAAGCTTAACAAAGTTTCACACTGTAGGTGTGTCATACAGACGCCACAATCTTAACAACAATTCCTGTTTACAATGCCTGATCCGTTAAATACACACACATACACACACACACACACACACACGCGCACACACACACGCACACACACACACACACACACTCGTGTCGCTTCCTTCAACTCTGAGATAACTCAGCAGGTCAGTGTCAATCTGGGCAGGGCTCATCCTTGTTTTTTTTACCGTTGAAGTAAAAATAGATATCCAAAACAATTTCTTGAAAAGAAAAACCACGAGGTAGCAAGGAGGATACTTTGGCCTACCTGCACAACTAATGTCCTTGTAAGACATGACTAAAAATGCTTGGCCTGGATCACCAGTTGTCACCATAGCAACAAATCGCAAACACTTGAAAATGATAAGTCTGCACAAAAAATATATAAGAATGAGGTAATGCATTGGACAAGCTTTTTTCTTTACTATTCACAAAGTCACACAACCTAAATAAATATATTATACAGCCTGCCTCTCCATGTTAGATTCAATCAGACCAGTCAAATAGCATAAACTACTTATTTTTTTTACTTAAAAACATCTAATAATACCATCTCCTATCCACTACAAACAGCAATATTGTCCACAGCATCCTATAATGAGACAAGCCCACCTCAGGGCCAGTTCCCACTGTGCAGGGAGAACAATGAATGTGCTACTGTGGGCTACTGTACTGTATATGGGTGGTTTCCACCTGAGCCCCATGACTAACACAGATGTGTCAAATAAAGCCTCACTCCTCCTGGTTTTACTGAGGAAACACGCCAAGTCGCTGCGGAAAGCCAAACCCATGCTGTTGTAATTTCCATTGATGCTCTCTCCCCAGATCACATGCGCCCATGACTCGGTCTACTTTGTCTCCTCACAGCTCACTGAGGCGGGTTGAATCTGCTCCAACACATCGTATATCGCCTTACCTTCGCTGTCCTTATATCCCGCTTCGGTATTGATAAAGGTATAGCTTCCCCTGCATATTGATCAGCCCTCTGTTCAGCTTTCTCCCCGGCTGCTTTTGCCAGGGAGGGGAGCCGCCGTGCAGCCGCTGTCCATGTTCATCCTCCGGTAGTACTGTAGCACACACACACACACTCGCCTCGCATTGAGCCACACTCACCACGCCTTCACCCGCCGGCTATTATGTGAACGAGCCCCGCATCCCCTCCCTCCCTCTGCCTCTCATCCAGCAGCTGCCGGCCGGCCTGAATCACTCTGAATCCTCCTAATAATGAAGCGTGATGGCCTTAAGGCTGTGTGCCGCATCTATCTATAGCGATAGTTTTTAATTTGTCTTATGACAGTCCTTAAAGCTAAATATTTGTCCCCTGTTTATTCTGATCTTATCACACTAAGTGGATTCTGTGTTATCTCCAAAAATTATGACAATGTTCATATTGAGGTACGTCTGCACTCATAGTGTTGTTAATATTTGATTTATTGAACCCTTATTGTATCATATAGCATCGGTTTATTGTGTATTTGGATGCTCATTAGTTATTTCCATGACAGCAACTACTCTTAGCAAATGATTACAATGTCACCATGTACACCCAAACCAATAAAATGATATCAAAACCAAACATTTGATGGGCAACCACAGTAAAGCAAAACAACAAATTAGGTAAGGTTTTAGATTACAGACCGCAAATTACTGTGTAATTATTTAGGTTATGTATCAATAAAATAGTTATTGGGTACCTGAATGTACTTTAAGTACAGGAAAATAAGATAAAATGTTGGGGAAACAAAGGGGGTAAAGACGGTGTTCAGGAGGGACCTAGAAATAAAGTACACTGCAAGTATCTTTAGATTACCTTTCGAGAACCTAATCACTGTTACTGGGTAACGGTAACAAGACATCAACAATGGGGTAACAGTGTTGATATGTTAAAAAAAATTACTTTGGGAAATTTCATGTAAATTGTCTCTTTTATAGGTTAGGTCTATGTTTTTTAAATGTTCAAGTACCTGACTGGAAATGACATTATGGTATATTAAAGTATGTTTTCAAGTAAGTTGTTTGTTTTTTAGCTGCAACTTTAAGGGCCACACCTTGTTTGTCTCCTTTTCATGACACATCTGTTGTGAAAGGACCCCATTTGTACCTTGTAATTATTCAATATGTACTGTGTATTTAAAAAGTACTTACAATGTAATATAGTTTTATGTCCCCCTAAACGCAAACGTGTTCCCCTTGTGTTTTATTTGGTTGAGGTAGCATAATGTGAAGTCTGCTCGCCTGCCGTATTAAATAACTGTGGATACCTCCAGAAAGGAATGTACCTTGGTATGTTTTACCACATCCCTCAACTATTTTAACTATTTAAAAAAATATATTCATATGATGTTTCTGTCGTTTAGTAAATATGACTAAAGGGTATTCCCGACAATCTAGCTCACAGTTTTTTATCTATATTTTAGTCTGCTTGGATGCACTGTATTTGCACAAGGGATTTTTTTTCCCCTACTTATATTGACCTGGGTCACTAAAACAGGATATAAGTGATAAAATAAACGTGAGCTACTCAGGAGGATGTATTTAGCATTTTAGACAACTGACAAAGGACAGGAAACGGTAACCATAGTAATCATTTTATCACAACGTGTATAACCATCAACACCAGCTGCAAGAAAGGACTATTCACTGATAAACACTGACACTTAGTGACAAATTAACTAATTTGAGGTCCCTGACACTGAGGTTTGTTTTCAGCATATTAAATGGTTGAAAACCACCACATTCATAAAGACTTCACAGCTTTAACCTAAGTTGACCTGCGATGAAATTAAATCAACATTCAGCATTGCAGAAGAAAGTTTATATGTTGTACAAAAGCAAAAACTGATTAAATCTGTTTTTTAAAAACGGCTCTGTTGGCACCATGTTGTGCAAAAGTTATATGCAGAGCAAATTTAAATATCAGTTTGGTGGCTAATATTGTTATGCTAAGTTTATTTACACTGTCTGTGTTAACATATTTGACTTGTGCAATTCACGACACACAATACTGTTCAACCAGACTATTGGTGTGTGTTTCACATGTGATATTCATTTCAGCTCAGGAGTGACGGTGCCACTGAAATATTCATTAATGTCTTTACTCTTTACTTCGCTTGTAATTTTCCAACGAAGCGAGCACAGCGGCCTTATATAAGTCCTCAAAACATAATTTCATTGTGGTACACTAATAAATATTGAGATAGTGTACAATGGATACTCTGACAAACAGCATTTTGCAATTAAAACAGCTGAATCATTTAGGAACTGTATTGCTACTACAGTATGTCCTCAGTCTACAGTAAATGCTGTAGCCTATCAGCAGAGAGAGGCTTCCCCACCCCCCACCCCCCTTTGCTTGTGGATTTCTGACATCAGACATGAATAAGTATCTCATTAAGATCCCCCAAAACCATCTGTCCAGTGAGTCGCCTCCTTGCAGGAAAATCTTCTCATAAACAAAAGAGTGGGATTCCCTTGTTACCCCTCATTAGTAATTTAATTATATCATCAATGGTAACTCTTGATACATTCACGGAACACAACTAAGACAGGGCTTTTTTGTTATAGCTGGCATGTAAAACTCTCACCAGATCCAGCAATGTAAACATCTACTGCACATTTTACAATATAAGCTTAAAGTCAGCAAGCATGCATGTGCATTAAACACTGTAGGTTGCTTTTCATTTGTATGGCATGTTATTTTCAATCCACAGGATATTGTTTGTCTGTATGCAACTTATCATCAGTCTTCATCATTTTTGTAAAAACACTTTACCTAGAGACACGTATATATATATATTTTTTGATACATAATGTGTGCCATCACTTTTCAGTTCCCATTCATGCATAGTCAATTTTTGCTTGGCAGATGCTTTATGCAAATGTTCCCACACCAACCACAACAACAATAGAAACTGAAGGAGCTGAACAACAACATAAACTAGAAATGACTATCCATCGTCTCAAACTAGGGCTGTCCTCGACCAAAGAAATTCTTATGCGACTAACATGATTAGTTAATTCAGTTCAAGAGATGCGTAAAACTTTCTCTGGTTTCTCTCCAAATTTTGTGGCGATGAAACCAACCAGAATTTTATGTGTCTGGTTTTGGATATGTTGTGTATCATAACTGAGATTTGTAGGAATGTCAGGTTTTTACTTTCTTCTAACAATACACAAAAGCATAATTATTTTAGCTTGCACTGATTATATATTTTATATCTTTAAACTTTCCCAAGAGAAGCAAGCGTAAGAATCAAGTGAAACATTGTATTTACTTCATGTAGTATGGACCAACTCATTTTCTATTATGGCAACTTATTATTGGTTCAGCTTCTTGTCTATTAATCAGTTTTCAAACACAGAAACAGATCGTTACACGACAGTCAACATGAAACTCCACCAATATCCTGGATCACCCGGACACCTTTGGCTCGTATTCCAGGATCTTGTTTTGACTGCAACATACAGGAAGTACTTTGAGGCATACGGCTGCAAGTCGCTGACGATTGGCGGACAGCGTTCTCCCATGAAAAGAACGAGGTGAAGAGGACTGTCTGTTCACACCTTTCTCTCCTATTGTTGACCCACATAGCTGGTCATGCTCTGTCTTATTAGCCAGCAGTGTTTGCACTGGCTGCCACTGCTTATTAAATCTACACAACACTGTGGAAACAATGATGTATTGCTCTTGTCTGTAATTGCGTCCGTGTGTTCAGTTACCACATGGCACACGGCCAGTATGAGGATACCTTGGTCGCTGGACATTTGCTGTCAGTCTCTAACACTGCACTTGTGTGCTACAGCCTTCATGCACATGTTCTAACGGCAGAATGCTGGATGTGGAAGCAGGAGGAGGTTAGAAATGAATGCACATAAGGGGCTTGATCAATTATCACAAATGTAACCTGATGCATTTCTGGGGATTGACTTTACTCTGATTGCACGTTTTGGCTGTCACACATTTGAATCAGTCCCCGTTTCAGTCTGTAGGGCAGTTTCTTTCATGCTATAATCAAATCCATTTTGGGTCAATATAACAGCAACACACTACTGAGTTAAGTACAGCTTAGTATTCATGGGTTGAAAACCACTGGGTCACCAATCAAACCCAATAGAGTGGGTTGTTTGAACCCTGTGTTTTATATTATTGTTGGGAAATTAACCCAAACTACAATATGGTTATTCTGACAAACTGTTAGACACAACAAGCTCAAGTTTGACCTTAAAAGTGATTTATTGTCAGTTGTTCAAAACAGTGTGGGCCTGATATTCAAGACTGCAGGGGAAACGCATCATTGACAATCTGAAACACATAGTGATATGCAAGTTTGAACAAAGCTAGAGTATATAGAACGGATCTCAACCGAACCATATTTTAGTTTGGGTAAATATCCCACGTAGAAATTAATATATACACTGGGTCAAAACAACCCATTGTCGTGGGGGTTGAAAACAGATCCAGGATGATATTCCTATAGGTTTCAACCAACTCATGCTTCAAAGACAGAACTATTTGAGCTGAAGTATCAAATATTTATACCCACTTGAGGAATTACAAAGGGCATTGTAGTCTATAAACTCTGGGGGCCTCCCTCAGCTGGAGGCCCTTTGTAATCATGCCACTGTTCACCCCACAACACCACCCAGAATAATGTGTTGTCTAGTCTATTGTGCGTCTGGCTCCGTCCTCTTTGCCTGAATGTGAAGCCCTGCAGGTCCTGCATCATGTCTCCTGTTCCGACTGTAACTTGCTTTTCATATGCCTCTGGGCTTTAGTGACAAAGAAAATCTCTTGTGCAAATACTGACAAATTCTGTCTCCTATTCCAGTTACATCCGTCTTCAATCATCATCATGCCATTTAATGCTTGAAAAAGTTCAGACTTAAAAGTTCTTTAAGTCTGTGCTTTCCAGCAAAAGCACATTTGCATGCTATTTGCCTTAGTAAAAACCAGTTGAGCAGGATGAGGCTAATGCAAATATTGAACTTGAATTTCCATTTTGTAATAGAAAGTGCCCCCCAGTGGGCCCACGACACTGGCTTCTCCGGCTATATACTGCCTCCAAGTGGTGGATGGGAGTCCAGTGAGGAGACCAAACCTGGTGAGCAGAGAGAAGACTGAGGAGCTGAGGAGAAGAGGAGCAGTGAAGTCAGGTCAGGCTGTCTGCACACGAAACGGAGGGAAACAGAGACATGAGGGTCGACAGAGCCTCCAGGTTTGTTACGATTTTTGATGCATGATTGAACTGCTGGGACGATACGATAAATTCAGGATTTGGTCTATACCGTATATATATATTACGCAACAGTGAAATAATGTAATAATGAGTGTCTGATGTTGTGTTGTTGTAGGGCAAAAGTGGTCTTTTTTTGTTTATCACGGAGTTTATGAAGCAAAAGCCAGATGGCAAAGTAAAACATCAACATATCCAAATGGAAAAATTTAAGATTGAAAATTACATACCTTTGGCAGCAGTTTATTAAGGTCAGTCTATACATAGTAACAATTAAAATAATTTACCATTTATTGATTTTCTCTTGTGATTTCCCTCCATTTTGTGGGAAATTGCACAGGAAGATAATGGAGGACGATTCACCTTAATTCAGACTGTACAAGTTATCAGCCTGATTTTAATATTTTAAAGATACATATCCATAACTGTAGTAGAGTCTGGTGCAATGTGGTTATCTGTAAAGGCAATAAAGCAACACACCACTGCAGGTCAGATTATCATCATTACATTAAGCTTTTTGTAACTCATATAATTTAAATGAAAAAAAGGCGTAAGGATAGCCAGCTGTTCACACTCATTAACAATTATCACTGCGGGAAAATTAAACTTTATGACACGGACTGTGCGAGCAAATAAGGCCGTGTGAAATCCCTCTCGCAAGTTGCAGCCAATGAAATCCATGCTGACATTGACGGCCGAGGTGCATGCCGGTAGTCGTAGTTCGGTCTCCGCCTGCAGCCCGTCAGCAGCGCCGTGCTCGCTGCATGCGGAGGACTACAGAGCTCCGGGTCCTGGACAGAGGCGGCTCGCGTTGACAGCGGTGGATACTGAGCGAAGTACGGCGGCACAAATATCGTCCGTGTGGCTTTTTATTAGGGGCTCAACGTTGACCGAAAAGTTGGCATCTGTAAATATGCAGGCGGAATCGGGAATAGTTCCCGACTTCGAGGTTGGAGAGGACTTTCAAGAGGAGCCTAAAACGTATTACGAATTGAAGAGTCAACCCTTGAAAAACAGGTCAGTTCTCCAGCTGCGGACAGTTATTTCCCACGCCGGAGCGGCTTTGGTGTTGAAGTGATAATTAGGCTGCAGACTTTGTGAGTCGTGGTCCAGGGTCAGCGTGCATGGACGGGACTTTCTCCGCTGATGGGATCACAGCTGGTCCCGGCTCCGGGCTCTGGACCCGGGATTCAATTTGCCTCTCATTCCTTATGGTTATCCTGCTGGCATGAAGTTATGCAACACTTGGGTGTTGTCTTGTCAACATCAACTTCAAATATTAGCTTGTGGAGGAGCAGACAGGTCACTTTGGTGAGATGCTGCGGATGAGTGGGTTGGTGTTCACGGATTCTCCTAAACATGCATAAATAAATATCTCCGCGTGGCATAAGGTGTATGGATTAAGTGCAATCTGCAGGATAACAACAACTGGTTTCATTAGTCGAATATTGAGTTAGTGTTTTATTTGAGTGAGTTATGGTTGAATGTCCTAAAGCCTAGTAAAATCCATCTAAAGTGAATGCACTTGTAGGGGAGCTTATCTCAAAAAAGTTTACATTTGAAAGCTGGTTCGAGCTCCAGTAGTGTAAACAGACCAAATCTGCTTTTTAATCAAGTGTCGTCCTTGCTGTGTACTTACTTCAAGCGTTGGCAAATTCATTCAGCATGTAATCGTTGGGAGAAATTCCTCACAAAACAAACCTTGTTCAGAGAGTAAATGTTGCAAACATTAATAGTTCCCTTGGTGTCTCAGGACATGGACACAGACACTGACTTGTCAGACAGCTATTTTCAGCGTTGTTGAGGCCTCTACTAACAATCAGCGTTGAGCTGAGTCGGGTCTATATGGTCTGATTTGACCTTTCACCCTTTTTCTGGAAGCACAGTAAGTGTGCTGTCTGCTACGTCTGTTTGATGTGATATCCAGATGCTATTAGTGCAGTCAAATGACTAATTATCTGTCCAGGGATCTTAGGAGTGGATTAAAAAAAACGTTTGGCATTTTGGGAAATGCGCTTGTTCTTGCAGAGAGTTGAGAAGAAGATTGACACCACTCTCATGTCTGTATGTTGAGTATGAAGCTGGAGCCAGGACACAATTAGCTTAGCTTAGCATAAAGACTAGAAATAGGGGGAAACTGCTAGCCTGGAATCTAAATCGCCTTCCAGCTCCTCACAGAGTTGACCTTTAAAACCACTGCTTCATTTTTACACTTCAGTTTTTGTACAAATTAAACAAAGTTTAAGGTGCTAATTAGAGAGCATCAGAGGAGTCATACCGTTGGACAGAGCCAGGCTAGCCATTTCCCCCTGTCGCCAATATTTATGCTAAGCTAAGCTAACCAGCTGTAGCTTCATATTAAATGGACAGATGTGAGTGGTATTGATCTTCTTGTCTAACTTTCGTCAATAAAGCAAATTAAACTAATTCCTTTAAGGAAAGGAGAACTAATTCAGTACTCTTCTTAGTAGCTGAGACCTGTAATTACGTCATCATTTAATGGAGGCCTTTTGACCACAGTTACAAAATGCGTGCTAAATAATGATAAGTACCAGAATTATTTGAGTGAGTCACGAACAAAATATAACCAGATTTATTTTTAGTCATGACAAAGGAACATGACCCCCTGTTTTGGGTGATTTTGATACATTACGCAACGCTTTTCAGCTGTGATCAGACTGGGAAGTTGTGAAACTCAACACATTGCCTCTGTGATTCTGGTGACGCTGCTGACGATGACAATACATCTGTTAACAGAACGGTGTCTGTATTTTGTGTCCGCGCGTCTCCGTTATGTTGTTCAGCGGTAGTAATACATGGCTTCATTGTCAGGTCGAGACATACAGAGGACAGTACGCCACTGTGTTCAGACAGAGCTCTTATTGCAGACGTTTGGTCGACTCCTGCTATATTTTTTTCCCCTTCTGGACATTTTGTTGCTGATTTGGAGTTTATCTCTTTTTGTTTTCCAAATTTCAGCCAGAACACCAGTTCAGGGAGAGGAAAAAAAGCTGTCGTCTTGCATAGTCCTAACCTTTAACCCAGTTCTGAATTTTAAACTAATTTCTTCATTAGTAAAATGTCATTATGCTGTTACACATTCAAGGGCTGAATCTGAGCTGAGTTGTTGCTGGCAGAGCAGCACTGCCAGCTCGTTTCAGTACACGCAAAGTACACGCAAAGTACCACAGATTATTTCATTTCATGCCATTTCCGTTAGAATATGTGAAGTTGTCAGAACAGTTGTTTCGATTGAACGTATCCCACTTCCTCTTCCCATCACATGAGGATGATCCAGCATAATAATAGTCACGATGCCTGTGTTGTTTTGAGACATTGTTGCGCCAAATGGATATAATTAGTTTGATTGATTATTGAGGTGTGCGTAGTCTTGTCATGTCTCCCCCCACTACCCCCCCCCCACTGCTGTTTCTAAATTTAAAAGATGAAGTGTGACAAAATGTCATTTTAGCTTTCAATTATGTGTTTTCTTGCCATTTCTTTATTACTTTGACAGTGACTGCTGCAGAAGATGTGCCAGACGTTTTTGTGCCTTACATAGACGTGAGACAGATGATGAAAATAGTCTATGCAGTGTAAATAAGATGTGTAAATTTAGCAGTGGATGTGTTATATCTGAAACTGAGAGTTGGAGGGATCATTACTTGCAGGCTTACTTGGCATGCAAAGTCCAATTGAGGCTGAGAGTCTTAAGTATGATTTCCACTGCACAAGGCAAATTGTGGCAGAAGCTTGATATTTTACTAAATATTCATATGAAGAGTTTTTGCATCAAAAAGAGAGTTTTTACTTAACTTGTCTTTTGACAGTAACTTTAAAATGTCATACAATCCAAACTTTTAAAGTGTAATAATGTTTAATGCCGTATTAACACAAATAACTGTTCTTAGAGCTTTGCCGAAAATATATTCAGTTTGAAATTAACAAAATTCAGATTTCATTCAGGAGATATTTGCTCGAAGAAAAGACAAACAAGACCGATTTCTTTCAATGGCAACTTCCAATACCTGACAGGTTGCTATAGCTGCAAATCAGTCAGTATACAGAGTTTTGAGTTCAAATACTCAGTCATTTTTCAATACAACTGGCATGGTAGAAGACTCCACATTTATATAAAAAAATTGCACTAACAAACACATGGTTATTGCAGATTGGCTATAAACTTGTGAAATTGGCAATAGATATTAATGACAGTGAAATCTGCCAGTGACAGAAAGCTGAGTCAGGTTGAAGGCTATGAAAGTTGGTGTTGGGGACGGCCCGGTCCTGTGAGGAATCCCGTGGAGAGGAATCCCGTAAAGAGATGCCTGAGGGTGAAGGGTTTCATCCACGATCCAAGAAGGAAAGAGTTTAACGACACAGACAGGTGCTGTGGCTGCAGGAACAACTTGTTCTGCAGTCATGATCACTTTGCTGCGTCCTAACGGCTCCTGTGGTTTTTTTGAAGCACATGTGTGCTTTTCATTTCTACGTTATAAAATCTTTACAAACTTTAGATTTGATTTTTTGATTTTTATTATATTTATTTTATAATATGCTTCATGAGTATTAATAACAGCGATATGTGATCTTTGTCAGCCTCTGTTGGTGACCAGTAGGGACTGCAACAACACTGAAAACATATCACTTCCTAGGTCACATCCTGCCCGCATGCTAAATATTGTAGGGCTGTAGCTAACTATCATTCTCAATTAATATATTGAAATTGATCAATGAAATGGCAGAAAAAAGTGAAATATGCGGAGAAAAATATACCAGAGCCCAATGCGATGTCGACGTATTGCTTGTTTTGACTAGCCTGATCCTAAAAGACACTCAGTTTGCTTTCATGTCAATGAAGAAAAGCAGCAAATCCTCACATTTTAGAAGCTGAGACCAGTTAATTGTGGTCATTTTTGCTTAAAAAGTTACAAACGATTAATTGACTGATTGTTTCAGCTCTAAAATGTTAATATGATTATTTAGTACATTGACCGTTTCTGCGTAAAAAGACAGCTCGTAGCCTTGCATATCCTCTACTGTTCAGCATTTGAAGTCCCACCGAAATAATTTTACTAGGAAATAATTTGTATGTCCTCTTGGATCTCCACAAGCAAAAATTTAGCCCGTATAGTCCAATCAAAATGTCCCAAAAAAACTAAAATGGATTATAGCTTCTCTCTTCAAAATGCAGTTCTGTTCTGATTCTTGCATTTTGAAGGGAGACATACATTTAATTTTTTTGGACATTTCGGTTGGACAATGCAGGCTCTAGAAGCAGTTGGGCTAACCTTGTGGACGTCCAAGTCGACATTAAAAAAGAATCAAACTCACCGGACGTAGAACTGGGAATAAGTAGTCCGGCCTGGAGTTGATATCCAGTCCTCTGTTTAATTGTTTTTCGTCCTCACATCTCGCTGAATTCCTTTATCCATCTCCTTTGTAGGCAGCCAGGATCTCACATCGCTCTTCTGTCTACCTCCAAAAGCATTTTTCCTTCTACCCACCCCAAGCAATTCTCTTCTCTTTGTTCGGCATGCCACGCACACTTACACCTGTGATCCAGGAGCGACAGCCCACCGGACCAGTGTTAGCTACAGGAAACTATACATGGGCGAACAAGTAAAAGCACGAGTGACGAGCATAGAGGAATCCCAGAGGTTTAACCTCACAAGAGCTTTTAGTATTAAAGCATCTGATTTATATACTCTTCCACTAACCCTTGTGTCGGTCAAAACTCTAGAAAACCCTTTCAGATCCACTTTGGTAATTTTCGCAAAAAGGGCAAGAAATACCACGCTCAATTACATAGGTTTTTTTTTTTTTCATGGTTATTGTGCGTGAAAAATTAGGGCTGAGTCATGTCGAGATATGAATGGTTTCCTTTATGATGTAAAAATGGGTTGGTTGTCACATTCAAAGGCAAATCAGCCTTAAGATATGCTGGAAAAAGCTGCTTTGTTTTGTGAGTAGAACATCCTTGTTTACATGAACCTGAAAACCTCAGACTCACTCAGCCTGCCGTAAGAAACTGTATGAAACCCTCCTCCTGACTGTCCTTGGATGCTCCGTTTTCTCATTGTTGAAGCGTAGAGGGAGGAGAGGGGAGCAGGAGCTAGCACAGGCCGTCCTGCCGAAGAGGGAATTATGAAGGGCACTTCACGAAAATACAGAAATAAGACCCGACAAGTTCAAGCTATCACAACCGGTTCTGCCTTCCTGGATTGAACCCAATTATCTTTTTTGATGTTTTAACAGCGAACCCCGTTTTGTCTTCCTCTTGCATCTGAAGATATGAATCTCTCTAGCAGCGCTGTTCTTTAGCAAGGAAATAGGGAATACAATATTTTGAGTATGTACCCATGTTATTTTTTTACATTTATTTGACATTGTAACATGAAAAGGTGACTGTTATGGTGGTTATTGTTGGTGATAGGTTTATGGACAATTAAGAATTAAGTGGCAAATGTCTACTTTACCAAAGAGGCAGGTTTAGCTAATTCCCATAGAGGAATTTATAATTTATGCTAGGTTGAACATATCAATATTTAGATAAATGTTTTGACCTTTTGTTGGAAAAAACAAGATATTTAAAGATGTCACCTTGTACAATTGTGATGGGCATTTTTCATTTAATTTTTTTACATTTTATACTAATAATCAAAAAAGAATTGATTGATTAATCAGTAATAAAAATAATCATAGACTACTGCCATACTTGCCTCACACGCGTTTGTGTAGTGTGATTTACTGCTCAATGCATATGACATCAAACAGAAAGGGACATATCTACATTTAGATGTGTTGTTAACCAATAGGTTTTTTGTGAATCTCTCAATTGTATATCTGTGTATCACTTCAGATATATATATATATATATATATATATATATATATATATATACAATTGAGTTCACAATAAACCCATCTAAATAAACAATTACCCAACTAGACACATCTGTTAATCATATGTATTGCACTACACATAAGCATGTTTTGCAAATTTACATAGCTGCAATTTACATTATCATTTTTTTCATTAAATTTCATTGTTGATTAATCTGATGATTATTTTCTTAAATAATTGTTTACAATGCTGGACATTTTGTGAAAAATTCGTCCAAGATGTCTTCAAATGTGCTGTTTTGTCCATAGACTGTAGATAAGAAGTGGACCTAGTCACTGTGACCCATTGGTTAGTGGACTGCTGTTATGAAGCCTCCAGATTGGCATTTAGGACTTTAAACTAGCAATTGAAACCATAGATTATTACCTCATGTTCACAATGTTTACTGAGGTAATAAATCAAGTGAGAAGTAGGGTCATTCTTTCAGAGACTTCCATACAATCTGCCTTCTTCTTTTAACAAGTGGAGTCGCCCCCTGCTGGCCATTAGAAATAGTGCAGGTTTAAGGCACTTCCGGCTTCACTATTCTGTCCCGAAGGTTGTCGCCTGGTTTAGTCCCAAAACATTGCACTACAAAAACAAATGTACTCAATATATTATCGCTTCAGACGAATGTGTTACTGCTACTTTAAAATTACGTGAATACTTACCACTTCATTTTCTGTCACTCAACCAGTTGAATTTCCTCGGCTCTATAGATACCTGACTTAATATTGGTTTGGCCTGTCAGCCGCATGATGCACATGTTTTATATTTTGACCACAACTGATGTTGACTGTTTTTACGAAACATAAATTATTATTCAGAAACTGTGTATCTAACTAATCTCATTTACTTAAGCAAATATAAAGCTTGTCCCCAAAAGTAGTTTACTCGGTTCAACTATTTACCTTGTTGTAGTTGTCTGTACAGTTGTTTTCGTCTCTCTGCCTCTCGCTCGCTCACCTCCCACTGGTTGCAAAGTCGGCATAATTGATGGCCTTAGACGTACCACTTTCATACTTAGGCTTCCCATTATCACCGATTTGCCTGCTAGCAACTATCTCCTTGGGGGGGATGCCAGCTGCGGCACGCTGGGGTGTTGTGAGCAGCAGGGGAGTGCGAGCGGATCAACGTACTGTCATGTACAGGCTCATAATCACTGAGCGGTGTTCCAGCTGAGAGGTGGTGTTCTCTGGCCCGATCTACTCCTGCAGTCTGGTAGAGACACAAAGGGGGGACGGGATCATCACAAGCAGCTTTTTGCAGGATGGTGTTTTTCCAGTGTTGTTTCTTAGCTACAGTGCAACAAGTCATTGTGTATTTCCCAATACACAATTACAGAAGTATATGCCTGAGAAATTGCACCGAGCTAAGGGATGAAAGAGCAGTCCCTGGTGGGAGAATGTTTACGGATTGAAATGATGTTTTGTGTTTGGATTTCAGTGGTTGTTTATTTTATTATTTGGGGTATGATTTCTGAGATATATCAATTTAATTTGAAGATATTTTAATCAATAACTGTTATATTTATACTTTGTTTGATATTATCAGCATGTGTTATGCTAAAAGTAACCATGTGTGCTTGTGTGTAGTCAGTGAGCGACTTAACACTCAAATTCTGCACATTTGAGATGCTGGAACCAGCAAATGTTTGGATTTTTAGCTTTAAAAAAATGACTAAGCAGTAAATAGATTAATAGTTACTAAAATAGTGAGTCGTGAGTTGTTAGTCAGTAAAGTTAACGTCAACCACACTCTTTTTCTAAACCTAACTAAATGGTTTTGACGCCTTAACCTATCTTCTTTATTTTGAAAAGAGATGATGTAACAAGCGTATATGTGACATAGTGGGGTACGTAAAGCATCTCAAATGCGGCACACTGGACCATGATTAGCTTACAAACTATTTGAGATGGCACAAATCATACTGATGCAAGCAGAGAACCCCCCCCCCCCCCCGCCCCCCCCCCAGCCCCCCCGCCCCTCCAGAAGATATGTGTAAAAATGGCTTTCTGGCATCAAACATCATTCTGCACAGTGAAGCTCAGGCATCCAAGTAAAACACATTTTTTTGAGAGGATTAAATAAGAAACAGGTGTATTATCTGAGAAATGCATTATCACAGAATGAAAACAGTGCTGTCTTAAGCTCATGAAAAGTTGACATGTCGGAGACACGTGCAGTTACTAAAAGCTGCAGCTGCAGGCCGTCCACTGAACGGTGACGACAGATGTCTCTGAGCCAAACAGTGTCCGTGTGGTTTAAAAGCAGCCTGTTGATGGGCAGTGTGTTACCAGTGGGCACATGCCCTCTCCCCTGCTCTGCTGTCGCCCTGGACGGGGGCCGGTCCTCTGCCTGGGACTCTGTGTGGCGATTGGAGATTCCAGGCCGGGCCCCGGAGCCTCCCCCTCTGACACACTTTCAGCGCTGCACCACCGGCATGACTTTCATTGCTCTCCAAGGGCGGGTGGTGCACCTTCAGGAAAAAACAAACAAATATGGAGGCTGTAGGAGTGCAAGTGTACAGACCCTGCTCCTTTGACCGTTTGTGAGTATGGCGCCTCAGCATGCTGGCATGTTTTAAGGCATGATTTTGGAGTGTATTGGTGTGTGTACAACGCCACATGTACACACGAAGGACAGTGTGCACAGAGCTATGTGTGGGAATATACAATCGTAGCTTTAGCAGATTTGTGCTATGTGTTTTGCGTGAAATAGTTTGGCTGCTGGCTCTGGTTAATAATCAACATCATAATTAGTGTTTTTTTCAAACAAGCATAGACTGGAATGCAATTGGTTATTGTTTGTTTTTTTTCACTAAGAAGTAAGCAATTTGAAATATTTTGTGTCACTTTAACGACCAACACTCACCTTTTTTAATAGATAATCACAAAAGGAGTTTGAAGATGTTTGTTTGTAACAGTAAAATAAATAAGTTCCTAATGGAGTGCCATTAGTTTTTAGATACGGTTGTTGTTATACCATTATTGCCCATTAGGCAGAGCTATTAGCTCCAGCACTAAGTAATACCAGCAGCAGTATCTGTTCTGCACATTATAGCTCAGTGTTTTGACTCTGATCAGACTTCTGTTTACTGCACTGAACATTTTCGCACACCCACTTTTCTCTCTCTGGTCTTCTATCATCTCTCACTTCATTTCCCTGTTTGCTGCCCACCATTAAAACCTGCATCAAAGACTCAGCTCTGACTATTTGACTTATGATGGAGTAGCGTAGTGAGCAGAATCAGAGGAATCATGAGTTGGGTGGGTGGGGCTCTTCAGCTCTGTGCAGCCATTGTGTTTATTGTTGGTTTTTTTTGTCTTTGAGACACACACAAACATGAGAGGAGGTGAGCACACACACACACACACACACACACACACACACACACACACACACACACACACACACACACACACACACACACACAAGAGGGAAAAGGTTAAAAAAGGACAAAAGAGCTTTTATGTGTTTCAGTGGTCTGTTTGGCTAAGAGCCACCAAACAGTTGAAAGGAAGAAACAGAGGGGGGGGGGCGGGAGAGGGGGGGGGGGGGGGCTTTGCTTTGTAGAGAGGCTTCTGGTCACTCATGCACACACTCACACACACAAGTCAATCTGATAATCAGGAATGTATAATAGAAAATGATGAGGTGCTACAACTCTCTGTAGATCTCTACTATAAACCTTTTCTCTATTTGGAAACATATTTGGAATTAACTTCCTGTAATCATTCAAGTGTCAACTCTTCAGACCTTTAATGGATTTAATTGATATTGTACTTATTTATTTTTGAAATGATGTCAAGAACCTCCTGACCAATCCGGCAACGTGGAGGATTTCATTGGCTGATATATGCTCATCACACATATAATGATATTGATTATATGTTGGCTGATAACAACAAGAAACGAGAAATTCCAGTATGGAAAAATAAAAAGATTTATTTAAGGTAATTTAGAAACAGTAATGCGTTACATATTTTGTCCACCAGAGAGCACTGATAAGTTTATATTATACCTATAGAAATGTCCCCCTCAGTACGTGCCATGCCATACCATGAAATATGGTACAGATATCCATGGTGCCCACACGATGAGTCCTATTAACTCTGCTGATCCCCTCACTTTCCCCCCAGATCCACCAGCAGGTCAAAATGTTTATTTGCCATTGCTACATCCATAGCTAACAATATTCCCCTGAGATTTTATTCTTTTACCTGTTTGTCCATGTTTGGTGCTAATTAGCACATGTTAGCATGCTAAAATGCTAAACTAAAATGGAGAACATGGTAAACATTCTAACTGATTCTGATTTTAGCATTGAGCTCAAACCTCAGCTGTGCCCATACAGCCTCACAGAGCTGCTAGCCTTCTTTGATATAGGCTTTAATTGTGGTAAATGTGGATAGAAGTATGACTTCTAAGGCATCAGAACACATATTATTTTCCTATTTAAAATTTCCACTTTAATTTTTATAATTATTTTATTGTTTTTCCTCAAGTCAAGGTGACAGTAAAAGTGTATACGATGATGTAGAGGAGAAGGTGCAGCTAGTAAAGATGCTATCTTGGGTTTGTACTTAAAAAAACTCAATATAAATATGTTAGATAAACTAGATTCTCTGTGTTGAATATACAGTCAATGTGTATTTAAACTAAAGCAGTTCAATCTGAACGTCAGAGACTTTGGGGTCCATGATGAAGAACAACAGGTGTGTGTCTGTGGAGACAGAAACTGGTGTATCCTCTCTTGTGCCTGGAAGCACTGCAACACCTTCAGGTTGTTGTTGTTGGGTTTGAGGTGATGGAAAAGCTGTTTTCGCTCTGATTGCCTGTGAGGGTGTGACGTTTTAATCAGAAGACTCACTGCCAATACTATTCAAACTGAAACTGTAAGACTGAGATGCATAGCAGGTGTGTAAACATTGCATTGTTGTTCGTTAACTTGCGCTCTTCTTCACTTTGTTGGTAAAACCAAAGTCAGATGTTGAATTAAGTGCCCTCATGCTCGCGATGAAAACAAAACGAGGACCCACTTGTAAAACCTCCACATGGTACCTTTAAGTAAAATATAAACCCACTATTTAACTATTTATTTTTGCTTTTTGTGTTTATTCAAACTGGAAACAAAAAGGAAATGAGACTAGTGTCTTGAAATTCAACCACTCAAACAGTGAGTCAGATTAAAAAAAGAAAGGGGAAAAAATCAAAGGATTTAGAAATGATTGAAAAAAAACAAAAACGTTTTTAACATTAGATCCAGTGACTTTTGTTTGAAACTCAAAGGATTAAAGGAAATACAATCACCCACAGTCACACAGACAAAGGAATTATGCATGAACTACAAAGTAACTCCACAAAAAAAAGTTTGAGAGAGCCAAACTGTTGCAGTGCTTTCAGAGACCAAACTAGAGTCTTTGTTCTGCAGTAATACAGCAATTAGATCTACTTATAATCAGTTTATCTGCATCAGCATTGTCTTCAGAAATAAACGAGACAGTTCTGGGCGTAATCCTATTTGACTGTAGAAAATGTGTTTTTTACATTTTTACCGTAGCATACAGTGTTTCTGCTCTTGTGCAGGGTTCAGTGGGTGTGGTATCAGACAATGAGATTATATGAAGTACTGGGGAGAGAATTATGGTATGTTGAGGGCTCAACACCCACTGAATACGCTGTAGACCGAAGCTGTGTTTGACTCCACGGGCTAATTAGTGCGATTACTGCACAGCTGGATTGGCCAGACGTTTTACTGCGTTTTGTCAAAAGGATCACTCACTCGACGAAGGCTTCATCCAGACAACTTCTGCTTCAGCAGAGTCTCTCTATTTTAGGACTGCCTGGTCTGTCTGGGGAGCAGCCGTCTAAATTTAAGAGAGTGGGAAAACTGAAGCAACCCTTTTTATGAAAAGCCTTCCTCTTTTCTCTTATGTTTAATTCTGCTCATGTAAAAATCGTTTTGAGTGCAGCTGGAAGCTTTTAGCTCTAAATAATGAGCAGAATCAGATAGTTCAGCTGTTTGGAATTCTATTGATGCTCTGACCCTGAAGTGGTTTAATTTATTTCCTCTTAGATTAAATAATTGCAGAAAAACAGAGGCGTACTCATAAAGCGTCCGAGTACAAAGACTCGCTCCTATAAGAAACGTCTTGGAACTATGACTTCCTCTAAGAATTGCAACAGTGTTTGCTGGTTAATACATTTAAATACAGCCCGACGCCGCTACTTTGATTGGCCAGAAATCACAAAAACAGTATTTCCCCCGTTAATACCAGACAACATCAAGAACTAAAATGACCAGAACAGTAAATATACGTAAGAAAATAAATGTAACAACCAGCCGCGTGTGAATAGGCTTCTGCACAAGTAGGGCTGTGTTTACTTTTAATGTAGATCTATTGCTTTCAACTTATTCACCAGATATGTGCATTACATGAAATAGTATTCATAATTACACTATGTCTGAAAAGCGACTAAATTCTATGATTAGGTCAATCGATTTCACTGTCCACTCTATGCCCATTAGTACTAAAAGTGCTTTTTTTTTTTTTTTATCAACCAATCACAGCTCTTAAAAGAATGCCTCATATCTGGGGGTCATACCTCCTCACAAAGATAAAAGTTTCTGTCCCTTCCTTTGCTGTGAGAAGTGCCCTTAATTACTCCTATGATAGGATTCCTTGCAAGAATGTATGAGTCTAAGTTAGGAGCTCTCTGAGAGTATTCTGGGATATTCTGGGAATACGGCTCCAGGGCGTCATCTAACAATTATTTTTACTTCACCAATTATTTTCTTGATTATCAACAAAATGTCCAAAGAGAGTGGGGAAAAAAAGCTACGTTTTGGCCAACCAACAGTCCAAAACCTAAAGACCTTTCATTTACTATCATAACTGAAAGAAAAGTGAAGCTATGCAAATCCTCGCATTTAAGAAGCTGGAATCTGCAAATGTTTGACATCTGCGCTTTCAACAGATTCTCTAAATCATTTTCTTTTAAAACCAATGAATCGACTAATTGTTGCAGCTCTACAGTTTGGATTTCCCTTTTGATCTCTGCCCCTTCAGTCATCTTCACATTAACCTTTTATTCCATCTGCTTTCCCTTCATCTTCTTCTACCTTTCCTGCTCTCTGATCTTTCTCCTTCTCTCGTCTCTTTTGCTTGACCTCTCCTTCCCTGTCTGACCTCTCTCTGCCCTCTCTCTCCTATCACTCCGTCTTCTCGCCTCTCGTCACCTCACCTTCCCAGTCCCCTCCCTCACCCTGCATCCTCATCCCTCGCCATCTTCACGTCTCTCACCGTCTCCGCTTCATTCATCTGTCATCTTTCTTTCTCCCCTCTCCAGCGGCCCGTCGGACCAGCACGGCTCCTCCAAGCCCCCGCTGAGCTCCTCGGCCATGACATCACGCATCCTGTTGCGGCAGCAGCTGATGCGAGAGCAGCTTCAGGAGCAGGAGCGCCGGGAGCGGCAGAGACAACAAGCGTCCCAGTACCCACAAACCACGGCGGCCCAGACCCCTGCCATCAATGTCAGTGTCCCAGTCAGCCTAGCGCCTGCATCCCAGGTGCCAATGGAGGTGCTCAAGGTAAACCACCGTGGTTATAATTTGTGATAGTAGAAGAAGAAGACGAGGGATATATGGCAGCACGTATAATTAGCAGGCTGTCAGAGTTTTTACAGTACATGTATAAAGTTTCCACCTCTGGAATTAGAACATGCATGTGTCATGGTTGCAGTCTGAATGGTCCACGCAGTGCTGTATTTATAGATCGTGTGTGTGTGTGTGTGTGTGTGTGTGTGTGTGTGTGTGTGTGTGTGTGTGTGTGTGTGTGTGTGTGTGTGGACAATCGTGGTTTTACTATGACTGTGTGTACATTTTTTTTTTTTTTTTTTAAACACAGGAGTGAGTGAAGTGTGTTAAAATGCGTATATGGGGATTATCTTTCCTGAGAGAATTCCTCTTTAATGCATGCTGTGCTTCCAGCCATTCGGATTTAGCCATCTTTAATCCTATTTGCTCAGCTAGATTCACATCTTTTCATAGCTTTGATTCCCTGGCAGTCCGAGGGACAGGAGACTGTTAAGATTTTCTGTACGAGTGGAGACCGTTTTGTTTGAGGGATCATTTTTAACAAGGCAGTTTGGTAAGTTTGTCCTTTGCATGTGTTTTCAGAGAGTTAGCAATTTATTTTGAAATATCAAGAGAAATGTTGTGAAATGCTGTGGTGGTGAATATTTAGGCGTTATTTCTATTTTGTGGTCACACCTATTGTTTTTAGCACATGCTTGATTAGGTGATTGTGAAAGATTTGCACAATACAAAGCTTTTAAGGATTTTATTGTTTTTTTTCTGGTGTTCCTGACAAAACGTTTAGTGAGTCGCTTCATTTTCTTTCAGTTTTGTGTTTGTACTCTTTTGGAGTTCTTTGTTTTTACGTCATTGCGGAGTTGATGGAAATGTTTGTGGAGTTTTTCACGAGGACAGCACACATACCTGTGTACTCCTGTGTCTACGCATCAACCTTTCCATGTGTTTTAGATTTTCTACTTCTCTGAGAAAGACGCAAATCAAGCTTTTGTTTTTGTTTTTTATTATTATTATTTTTTTTCACTACGTTGATTTTTGAAAGGCTGTGCAATCACGGCTGCAAGTCTTTTCATTATAAAAGAATATGCAACACTTTTGGGAATCTTTGCACAAATATATAATTGTGTTTGTGCATTTGAATTTCCAAGGTGATGATTTCTAGACCTAAAATCAGAAGCGGTTGTTTAGCTTTAATTAAAGGATAGCTCAAAGTTTTAATTTCATTACCTCACATTAGGTGTAGTAGAACATAGAGATATACTGGGGGCTATTGCGTAATCTTTGTTGATCTAAATCCATCCACAACACAATCAGAGATTTCATGGTTACTTGCTCAGCCACACTTTCATCACCCTGGATGTGTGTGTGGCATGGGCCAGCAGTGACGGACAAATACAGTATATCCATTGAAAACAAGCAGCATAAACATTACTTACTCCCCATAATCTGCAGCTCTTTGAGAGGTTTAGGGCACCCCCACCCAAAACCCTCGCCCTGTGTACAATACATCAAGTTAGAGTAATTTCTCTGCTTTGGCGAGAGCTTACAGACATTCTTCATTGACTGAAGTCCTCAAAAGTAAAAGGCCGTTCCAGCTTGGCGCTGTTGAGCTGGGTTAACCTACTCACCTGTCTGTGGGTAGATTAGCAGAGTCCACAAAAAGCTCAGGGGTACCAGGCAGAGCTGCTGGACCTCAAAAAGTGCAAACATTAAGCTCAAATGAGTTTATCTAAAGACTGATTGGACCCTTAATTAACCAAGTGACCTCTGACCTTCTGGGGAATAAGTAAGGGATCAGTTTAGGGATCAAGACAAAGGCGAGCACAGCCTTACCACACACCAAACGCTAATTCAGTGAAGAATGCTCGTAATTAGCCCCCACTGCCTTCGTTCCATGGCATATTTAAGAGGAAAAATACACTGCTTTGAAATGTATGTAGGATAACTTCCTAAAAGGGTTAAAAAAAATGATTTCTCTTTCAAAGGATTTATTGTGCCATGAAAAGAACAAAGTATTCTTTAACCCTGTACAAAATGTACATTTCTTTTGGATTACACAAGCGGCGTAGCTCGTGACTAGTATGCATCAGATAGTATAGATGTAAAGATGCTGCACAGATATCTCATTTCGGTTGATTTTCTGAGTTAACGCGTCAGGACATTTGGTAAAAATGCACATTTTGTAATCTAAATCTGAAAAAAAATGACACTATACCTTTTATTTGGTAGAAAAATTGTTTGAAAAATATTTAGTGTATATTGTGCAGTGTAATCATTTCATGAGATTAAACATGCAGTATAACCATACGTGTATTGCTGTCTACGTTTGCCAATATTGCTTAATAAAATGAGTCACAGTAATTCATTTTTAGCTTTCTAATTATTACAGCTGTACATTATGAGCATATAAGACAGCAAACCACACAGTAAAGACAGACTTTTTTGCTTTTTATGTTAATTTGAACACAACAATTAGTATTTAAAGACACCAGGTTTGTGTTCCTCTGGTAATTTGCCACATTTTTGCATAATAGCATGGCAATACATCATAGGCGGAAAAGACCACAGGCTGCTCTGATGTAGTTGCTCACATTAGCATCACAGTTATCGTCTGCAAGTTCCACAGAGCACGTTAACAGCTTAACTGTCAGACAAAGTGGCCTATTCTTCTAGGCTGCATAGCAAATGGGGGCATTCTTGTTAATGTATCCTGGTAGGACCATCATGGAATGCCCAAAGGATGCAAGTAAAAAAATAAAAAATAAATACAGATCAGTGTTTGTCAGCTTGTCAGCGTCCTTTCTCAGTACAGCGGGGCGCTTTGTGTGTTCTGCAGAGTGTTTCGGACTGTTTGAGGGGTTATGTTGCCCAGGGCTAAAAACAAGCTGATAAACAACAGTCTTGTTTACTGTGGTTGCAGAGGCTGTGAGTTGGCCGTTGACGTCACATTTCCAAACTGTGTATTTTGGAAAGAGTACATTAAGTGAAGTTGGGCAAATCAAAATTGAAGTCCCGCTGGCTAAGATCTTTCTATGACCCATTGTTCTGCTCATTGGCTCTTAACCAAGCTGATCAGTATTAGAGATGCATCACAGTGTATCTAGGATGGCACTTAAACCAAAGCTTATCTGCACATCACTGTGTTTGGACTCATTATGCATAGTTACATACATTGACAAAGAGACTGTAAAAGTCTGGTCCGTATATATGTGCTAGGCTTTGTGAAGGATCAAGAAGGATCCTTTTTTTTTCTTTAAAAACAGATACTCTGACCAGTTTGCCCGAACAAAAGCTACAATATGTAGCCTATTGATGTTTCACCCTGAGGTCTGTGGCCCCAAAGGGGCTTCAGTGAACTCAGAGCAGTTAGATCATCTAATTATGTGTGATAATTTTGGAAAAACCCTAAGGATTCGTCTGGTTAAGTAAATGTAAGACGTCTTCTACTTACTGCAACAATGAGCTACAGATCTTAGGGCTGCGACTAATGATTATTTATATATATCATCATCGATTGATCTGCTCATTATTTTCTCAACTAACTGATTAATTATTTGGTCTATATAGAGTAAGAAAATAGAGAAACATGCAATGTGCAAGAACCCAAGGAGATATACTATTTAGACAGCTTGTTTTGTTCAACCAACAGTCAATATTCAGATATTCAGTCATATGAAACAAAGAAAAGCAGCAAATACTTACATCTGAAACGCTGAGGAGGTCATAAGATAAATCTGAGGGGTTGTGAGATGATTAACAGGATAGGAAAGTAGGGGGGGGAAATGATTTGTCTTTCTTTTTAGACTTTCTTTTCATATAATGCTGTGGTCACATCATGTTAATATATGCAACCTGTCCGAAAAAAATTGACTCAAAAATACCCAAAATGTTGGGAACCACTGGCACACAGGGTGTGCTGGCCAGGACTGGGCACATTAAAATGAATGAAATTAACATAATTTCTATAATTATTACTATATAAAATTAGCCTATTGAATAGTCAACTTTTCCTTGACCTTGGTGAGGGTCATAAGGTCAAGGAAAGATGCAAAGGAGAACAGGAGTTTACACTAGGCTATTTAATTAGCAAACAGCGGATTCTTTTTTTTTTTTTTAAAGCAACTTAGAACACAGAAAAGGAGAACAGGGACAAAGTCAACGCTGAACAATCCATGAAAGGATTCTTGTCCAAAAACAAAATCACACCTCCTAAGGACGTTTTCAATTCATCCACATTGTGAGCAGCGACGGCGGACGTTATTAACGACTGAATGGTGCGTCACTTTAAATGTTGCTGCCATAAGGAATTGTTGGACAACATTATCTACACTATACCAGCTCTTATCATGCCATGAAAAGTTAGGAACCTTCCTAAGTAAAATAGACTATCAGACCGCAGGACCAGGTCTTCCTCCTATACCTGAAGGTATGTATAGCTTATATTTTTAGAGGCTGGATGCTGGCTGAATGGAATTACCACTGCCATCCACAGAAACATTACCAGTATTTGACAAAACATAAAAACATGTTTTTTACAAGAAGACCAGTGTTAATTGTTATTAATTCATCCATTAAATTCTCATAATTACCTCACCAGATTATCATGAGCTGAGCTTCTAAGTAGTAAATGTCCAAAACAAAGAAACAGCTAGGAAAGGACAGAAAAGGCTTACACCAAACCATACTTTGATATTTTTACTCGTACTACACAATACTGATACTTGTACTTTTCTGCATGTTTTCAGGCTGAATAACAAAAGTTGCTGTTGTTAAAGCAGCTCTGGCCATTTCTTTCTCAAAAGCAGCTGCTATGAAATAAAGAGTGTTCCCACACAGAGAGGGGCAGCTCAAGTGTTGAAACGATGTCGGAAACCAACTGATGAGATGGAAAGGATTAACTATTTTTCTACGTAGGATTTCCCACAAACTAAACTTTAATTTTCAATATTATGACAGCAGCTGACTGCAAATTAAGAGATGCTACTTTGACTGAAGGAAAAAAATAGCTCTATGTGTTTATGGCTGTGCTTTTGTTGGAATAAAGAAATGAAATAGCATTCAAAACATTTCAGTTTAATTATTACATAATTCAATATCAATCCTTTCAAACCTTATTCAATCTATTAAGATTGGACTTTCAATTGGCTTTTAGAAAAATATTGAAATTATTTAATATTCAATTACTACTTCAAAGATTGATATTTAAATAACAGATTTTCCAGTTATATTTCTGACTTGTTATTGAGCTAAATGACGACCGGAATGTTTTCTGCATTGGTTTCTGCTGATGAGTAACTTAAAGCTGCTAAATTCCCCATTCAGAACATTTATATAGCAGCAAAATTGTTCATTTTAAAGATTTTCTTTGGTGTATGCAATTGAAATTCCAGTACATAATGTATATATAAATATAGATTTGAATAGATTGGCTCCCTTGTCACTGATACCTGATCCAGCTATTTGAGTCAGTATAGGCCCAATATCTGATATTAGTATCGGTATTGGTGCTTCCCTACTCGCTCTCCCTCTGTATGTGTTGTTACTGAGCTTCTCCTTGCTTTGTTCACATATCCAGGCCGGCATCACATGCTCTTTTTGTTTTTTACAGCATGCTTGTGCATGCCCCATCGGCTAGCTCACGGCCACCACTCTGTACTGCTCTGATAACAACCGCAGTTTGCACTGTTACACCGTTAGCTGCGAGCCGCCGTCTGTCACCGTGTTGAGAGCTGTTTAGAGGCAATAGAAACGCCCCCAATCTCGTACATAGCATCTTCAAGAGCTGAAACAACTACTAAACTGATAGAAAATTAATAGAGCATCTATTTTAATTATCAGGTAATCATTGAAGCAATTTAATTAATCAAAATGCTTATGAGAACAAAAAAAGAGAAATGCCAAAAGCTTCTCAAACATGAATATTTACTGTTTTTCCTTAACTTCTTTGATATTAATCATAATATCTATGGGGTTTGGACTGTGGGTCGGACAAAACAAGAAATTTGAATGTCAACTTTTACTATTTAATGACATTTTATGGATCAAACAATGAATTAGGTAATCGAAAAGAACATTGACAAATTAATCGAAAACATCAACAGACCTAAAACAATTATATAGGAGAGAAATATTTTAATTGTAAAAAAAAAGGTGATAATAAGATAGTTGTAGGGTATTGTGCCAACTTCTGTACCAGATTGAACCCAACTTGTATTCAGTCACCGTGTAGTCGATACAGATAGTATAGTGTAGTAATAGTTCACAAGTAGTCATGTTTGTTTAGCCGTTGTTTAAACATGTGAATACAAACAACTGGATTGTTCATTTATAACTCAAGTATTATCCATCTGGATTAGGTTTCGTAATACTCATTACATGTGTTCAGTCTATTTTTAGGATCAACGTCACTCTGGTCCATAATATGTAAAGTATATACATTTTGGTCCAGTAATGCAATGATTACTGTGAGTTTGCAGGGAGTTGATTTATTGTTGATGATCTGATGACAACGGAAACTCTCCTTTTAGAAATGATCATCATTAACGATACTTCAGTTACATTTAAACACCATAATGAGAACAAAGCAAAGACTATAGGATTGTGGCGACCGACATTAATGAATCCCATTGTTTTACACGTTAGCCCAAAGCGTGACTTTGTTCTTCTCAGTGAGTAACTGACGTGCTGTAAATTTGTCATCTTTACAACCTTGTAATGACGTCCTAGCTGCGTGATACATTTTAATGTACCTCTCACATGAGTACACCCCCCCCCCCGCCCCCCCTGCAGAACAATGGTACTGTCTCTGGGCATGGAAAACAGAATCAGGTAAAGAGGTGCGACAAGTAATAAACTAGGCCACTCTCTAAAGGATACATAAATGCAGATGCATGATTACAAACTTGCATATGTGGATTTGTGTTCAGTCACGTTATGTTATCTGAAGGCAGCAGTCAGTCTCCACAGATGATGAGTGTCCAAGCGCAGCAACAGAATGTGTCGATGCATTTTTTAAATCTTTTTCTTTGGCTCCACGTGTTTTAATAATCAAATCATCTCAGCTGTCGAGTGCAGTGTGCAGACTACAGGGGGTTTTCACAGAAGCAGTGGAAACACCAGCTTTGAGTTTGTCTGGAGCCTGTGACTTCCTCAGCTCTGTTGAAGCCATATCCTCTGATGTTATACAAAACAGATACAAACTTCCATAAAGTGTTTGGGCGAAGGCTTTTATTCGTTGGTTTTGAGACGCAGTATGCATGCAGTTGCCGATTTTTAAAATGTAATTTACAGACGAGAGGAGAGGCAAACAGTGGACATATAGGGATGTCAGGGTCTGTATTCTTTGGGCCGTTTTGAACTGGGAAGTCAGGCCAGGCATCCACAGGGTTAAAAGAAAAAAAGTGGATGCGGCAAAGCAACAGCCCGAGGCAAGTTTCAGTAAAAAGAGGTGGCCTTGCAAAACAAAGGCACTGACTGTTTGCAGCACATCCTGACATCAAGTGATAAATTCAGATTTTACATAAAACAACACAAATTTGAAGTAGCTCATTGTACTTCCCTGATGTGCATAACTAATTACTTTTCTTGTCTTTTAAAAGATGAGCTGGATGTGTCTGTCCTTGGCAGGCTTAGTCTTTTGGTGCGAGCAAGAGGGACGCAGCTACATCACTCCTCAGTTTAGAGAGAAGTTTATCACAGAAGTGTAGGTTTTGTTTTTTAATTGAACAGGTCAGTTTACTGTAAGTGATGCTTGAGCTGCTTGGATACCAACCTTATGAGGTATGTTTAACATGAAAGTTATCTTTATTGAGAGCTATTTTTTATGTTATGGGAAATAACGTGAGACTAAACGTAATTTGTCATAACTAGTACATGCGTCATGTATCTAAATTTAATAATGAACTATCTGTTGTGTCATTATGTCATTAATCACAGAATTTGTCAAGAAATTCAGGCAACAGACGGATTAAATATAGACTCTAAATGTGAGCTGGAATGCAGCAGCACTGCTCAATTTAAAATGTGTCACAGCCTGAGAAACACTAACAGTCTCTGAGGTCCGTTTATGTGCCTGCTGAAGCTTGCGTGAGGATTAATGAAATCAAATGTATCCATAACCGGGGGAGTGCAGAGATGGGTGTGCGTGTATTTTCTGTTACTTAAAATATGTGGACTATAAACGCAGAAAAGCAGAATGTCGTAGCTAAAGAAAATATGTAGAAATAACTTTTCTACTGAGACTCTTTCAGATAACACTTGACAGCGTCTCCAAAGGAAAAAATGCATAATTCATCGTCTGTTTTGAACGCTGTTCCAAGTTTATTTTAATATTGTAGTCAGTTCAGTGCAATACTAGGACATGCAGGCTTTGAGGTATATTTAGTCTTTAGTCTTAATCTGTGTATATTTATCTAAAAATATTTTGTCTTTTTATTCTAATAAAAGACCACAAGAATAGTATAGTTGCAGTTTAAAGGAGAATTATTTTAAATGAACATTTAGGATTTATTTCCCGTGTTGCACCTGTAGCACACATCTAATATAAATTCTCATTTTCCCACCTCCCTCCTCTGCTCTCTTGGCCTTTCCCCTCCTCTCCTCCCACCAACAGGTCCAGACTCATCTGGAGAACCCAACCAAGTACCACATCCAGCGCTCCCAGCAGCAGCAGGTGAAGCGGTACCTGGGAAAGCTCGGCTCTCAGGTGTTGAGCTTGCCCTGCCACAACCAGTCCTCTGACCACGGGGGCATGCCGCCAGGGCCGGGCAACAGCGCCCCCAACAGCCCTATGGCCTTACTGACGCTGAACTCTAACTGCGAGAAAGAGGTGTGTGTTCCTCACATTAACACACAGAATACGCCTTTTTGGGATCTTTCACTCATTTAATCAGCCTTTTCTCTATGTCGTCTTGTTTTAGATGGATGATGTCATTGATGACATTATTAGTCTGGAGTCCAGTTACAGTGATGATATCCTGGGCTTGATGGACCCAGGACTTCAGATGGCTAACACGGTAAGTGTGTGTGTGTGTGTGTGTGTGTGTGTGTGTGTGTGCGTGTGTGCGCAGTTCACTTTTTTTTTTAAAGTTCGCCACATGACGGCGTCTCATTTGGTGGGGAAAACATCCAAATAAATACTCATTAAGTGTTATTTAATTCAGGAAAAACAAAAGAAATCTCAATCCTGTGCTTTTTGTCAGCTGAGTGGCAACAGATACTAGTGCACTACCAGGACGACCAACAATCTCGAGCAGTTTGCCCAAATTTAAAGAAATAGTCACACATTGTGGGGAATACTTGCTGGAGTCTTCCCGTCTCTGTGAGGTTATCCAGCAAATAGAATTATAATTGTCTACACACTTTAGAGACGGCTTTTATGTACTTGTATGTTGTTGTTGTTGTTTTTTTACCTCTACACTGAGCCAGTCTAGCCGTTCCCCCGTTTCCTGTCTTGTTGCTAAACTAAGCGGCTACTTGCTGGAGCCTTACATGAGAGTGCTATCAATCTTCTCATCTTACTCTTAGCATGGGATCAAGTACGCAAATTTCCCAAAATGTAGAACTATTCCTTTAACAGTGACATCACGATTATTTGCATATACCATGTGTGTAAACGTTTGCCACCACTCTACCTATCCTGCTCGTCTTGTGATGCTGATTAGCATCTATACAAGGAGGGAGATCTCTGCTTCATGCCTCTGCCGTGTCCCCTCAGATCCCCGTGAATGCTAACCTCATGGACATGTATGGTAATCAGGGTATGTCCCAGCAAGGTCTGACCATCAGCAACTCCTGCCCCGCCAACCTGCCCAACATCAAAAGGGAATACACTGGTAAGCAACACCGCGAGAGACGTACAAACGCTTCAGCACCTGGCTTCTGTCATCAAAATAAATCAAATGTTTACAGATCTGTGAGCTGTGAAAATAAACCATAATGTCCATTCAGCTTCTCTATTGTATCGAAACAATGCATACGAAGCGCAACTCCCCAGGCCTTTGGGCGGCTCTTAATGTAGTGTTTTATAAATAGTCGTGTAATCCTGCGCATTGTGGGGATGTTCTGCACGATTGACGTGTGTTTCTATGTATTTGTATCCATTCTGCACAATTTCATATTAAAAACATTATTTGTCACAGTTTCACAATCCCCGGCTATCATGCATATGCTGGATAAGTCTGGATCCTGCGGCAAATTTGACAACTATCAAAGGCCTGAAGGGTTCCCTGTGGGTACGTAGGGTTAATTAGCTTCAAGCTCACTTTTTATATTTGCACTGCTCTGTTGATTATATTGAATAATCCAAAACAATTGTTTCTTTCCAAAAGCTGAAGTAAGAGCGATGGCAAAGGAAAGGCAGAAGAAGGATAACCATAATTTGAGTGAGTTTTAATTGCATTTGAATTGCTCTTAATTAATTAATTAGTGTATATATATATACACACTCTGTAAATGTGTAAATGTAAATACTTAAGCATGGTAACAGTTGCCATATTGTCATCTTCTTTGTTACTCTATAAAAAATAAATTTTCAGATGGAGGTTCGTCAGCTAATCATGGATTCTTTTCTCTTCTCTTCTATTCTGTAGTTGAGAGAAGACGACGGTTTAACATCAATGATCGAATCAAGGAATTGGGAACTTTAATTCCCAAATCTAATGACCCGTAAGTTACTTAATTTTTTCACTTTCTCTTTTTATTAAACTTTCTTAGTCAAGACAAAATTATTAACGTTCCTTGACGACGATATCTAACAAGGAAAAGGCCGGAAAAATGAAACTGCAGAAAAAATACATTTATACAAATGAGCAATTCGAGTATTTGGCGAGAAAACCACAGAGTATTAAATGATTCACATTTTCTGATGTCCGTCTTAAAACTAGACTCCCCTGCCCATACCGAGTTGCTAGTCGTTGTCATCGTTCCTCCGTAAAGCGATCGCTTCCTAACGTGATTTTAATGTAATACACGGACCCTGTTCTGTGCATCAGCATCTTCCAAAGTTGCTGTTGTTTTTTCCACTACAAAATCCCAGTTAGTATCCCTCCCCCACAGCTAATCAAAGAGGAAACTAGAGGTACCATTTATTTACCTCACTGTTCAATCCTCATAATTGATTTGATCCCCCGTCTCTTACGTATTGTACGTGAGTATAAAAAAAAAAACCTATCCTTTTATCAATTTGCCCGTTTTACCACACAGATCTGTTGATAATTTTAATTTGCTAAATCAATCACAAAATGGTCAAAGGATTAAAATCTGTTACACACAAAATAGCAATTACACACAGATTCCAAATGTCCCCGCTGTGGGACTCATAGGATAATCTTGTCTTATTGAGTCATCCTGTGATGTCACATTATGGGTATATTAATCTTTTTTTTTTGTATTTATTGACACTTAGAGGTTAGAAGCACAAAAAGCTTGCTCTTCTCTTCCTCTGCCCTTTGACCTTGCCTGTGGCTCTGGGAAGATCCCAGCAGCCCCTTTTGTTATGTCTATCCACCCATGGTTGTTTTGCTAAACCCCAGCTGAGTGCTCCACCCACACATAAACCTACATACACACAGGCTCAGAGACTGCCTTATACAAACAGACCTGGCTTATCATAGCTCTTATTGTAGATGGCACGTAATGAATAACAAAACTTACAGTACATGTGCTTGTTAGCATTAGAAATCTTCAATACTATTATTGATTCATCGCTTTAAATTTGAATTCAGCAATACAATCATGAACAAAAACATCTGTCCGCCCTCAAGGCTTCTGAACAATTCTAACCTGAAACACCTCTCAGCATAATCGTTGGATCTTTAATGCAGATTTTTCCAGTTAGGTTTAGTGAAGATCGATTTTAACCCCGTAAAACATTCCACTGCAACATTCGATTCTTCAGGGAGCTCGGGGTCATCCTTATGACTGCTTGTGATCTCGGTGACCTCCCCTGTATACATTAACGATGGAGCATTCAGTTCTGCAGAGACCTCAGACCTTTAACTGCTGGTCACCTCTGTGACCTCCGGAGCAGCTCTGCTTCCCCTCATTATCCTCGCCGGCCTCTTGTTTCTCCAACTGAACAGAGCTAAATGCCAACGAGCGGCCCATTATATTCTGATCCCAAAACCTATCATCTGTTTTGTTTTGTGAGTCGAGTGTGGAGTATTGCCGGTTGTCTGACATCACGTAGGATGTACAAATAATGGCTCCTCTGTGATTTTCAGGGACATGCGCTGGAACAAAGGCACAATCCTGAAGGCATCGGTGGACTACATCAAGAAACTACAGCGGGAGCAGCAGAGGGCCAAGGAGCTGGATAATCGTCAGAAGAAGCTCGAGCATGCCAATCGACATCTGATATTGAGGATACAGGTAAAGTAACTTTCATGACATCTAGTTATTTTAAGGTACATTCACAGCGTTGCATCATATCCATCCTATTTTCATAGTTGTTTAATCAGCATCTGATAATGAAATGTGCACAAAGTGTAAAAGAGACTGGATTGTCAGTATTAACGAGTGCCTCCGCCAACGTCAGAACAAATAACACTTTATATAAATAGGTCAGGCTTCAGGGAAAATGAACAGAGCAGCTAATTCACCCGGCAAAGGCCACGTACTGAGTAGGGAGGCGGCAGTTTAGATCCACCATCTTACAACTAATTAGTCACAAGACAAGAGGCGTCAGGATCTGTGTGATCAGCGGACATTGATTGATTGACCACATTGTGCGTTTGTGTCGCGGTAATTATTTAGAGAAGCACTATCAGGGGGCAAGAGAAAACCTGAGTATTTCTTCAAGTGGGGGAAAGTGAAGGCAAACGGCTCAGTCAGGCACTGCCAGGTGAGGATTTAAAACTTAACTTTAAAAAATCCCCAGCACTTAACACTCCGCGAACCAGTTTGGATGATATTGTCCCTTTATGCTTGACCAACCATAGAGAAGGTGAAACAGTACAGTCATCCTGACACGAGAGTGGAAGACTGTGCTAGGTATTATGGCAGAGAGTGAAACTCCTCACCGACTAACCCAAGTGTGTCTTTCTCTTTGTGTTTTGCAGGAGTTAGAGATGCAGGCCCGGGCTCACGGTCTCGTCATCACGTCTTCAGCACTCTGCTCCGCTGAACATACGAACCAATCCATAAAGCAGGAGACCGCTCTGGAGGACTGTCGCCAGGACCTGTACACGCTCCTCCCCCATCACCAACACCACCCGGGCTGCACTCCAGAACCGCCCGGAGCCCTGGAGCTCAACGAAGGCCACCCCCACTTCCCAGAGGGTCACTACAGCGTTCACGGCAAGCCGGGCTCCAAACTCAACGACATCCTCATGGAAGACACCCTTTCACCGGTGAGAGAGGGGGACCCTTTGCTCTCGTCCCTCTCCCCGGACACCTCAAAGGACAGCAGTCGCAAGAGCAGTGTAAGCATGGATGAGAATGATCAGTGCTGTTAGCGGCCCCTACTGGAAGACACCTCGCCTGCATCTCCAACCATCTCCACCCTGCTGCAAGTGTCTCTGTCAGCAGCTAACACACTCCCAGCTGCTGGAGAGGCTTTCTCCCGTTTGTGTCCTTTGTTTTGTTGTGTTTTTTCTCTCCCCGACCCATGTTTACATGTATTGAATCTTTTCCATTCATATTTGTTTTTTGTGATATCTTTGTCTTTTCAAGACCTCAACCTTGATTTCAAGGACTGATTATAAAGTGTGTTTGCTTTAATCAATACTTTGATGACAATGAGTTACAAGAATAGACGTTTTTATATTTAAAAAAAAAAACAGGCGTTCAACTTTGAATAGAGGCTAGATTATGTTTATTTCTATTGATTCCAAAGAATCTAGGGAAGTTATAAATCACGGTCAGAAATGTAGATATTTTTTGTTTAGATGAACACTGCTTTTTAAATCGCTAGCAATAATAGAAGAAAGAAAATCTATTTATTACTATAGTGCTTTACACTCCTTGTGTCTTAGATTGAACTTGAATGTGCCAATGCCTTATTAAGATGTGTATACATCAATGTTGTATTGCTATGCACATTTTTTTGCTGTTAGTCTTTGTCAGTCTTCCAGTTGAAATTTCTTCCTTGCTGAATATTAATCATTTGTAGATTTGATCTTATTTATGTATCTATGTTATGTACACATTCCCCTAAAATGTATTTATAACAAGGCATTTAAAAGAGCCTTTTTGAAACAACTGAGATAATAAATAACAAGCCAATATGTCTCCATTAAGATAATTAAAATGAACCAAATCAGCCTTGATAATAGATAATTGTAATCTTTTATTAAGTGTCGTAATGAGCAAGAAGCAGCACAACAAGTCAAGTTTCACCACACTGCTGCATCCTATAACCATCCAGTGCTGGCTGCTCAGTAGTGTGTGCCAGATATTTTAACTATAACTATTCTTCACTGCCAAAACCATGAAAATATGCAGTCTCAAAACTAGCAGAATTGTAGTTCAAATCAAAAAGAAAAGGCCTGTTATGGCCCTCACACACGCACAACAAGCTGATTCCACTTGATAGATCTCATTGTCACATAAAGATGAAGTTTTTATTGTATTCTTGTCTGTAGTGATCAGAACTGGTAAACTGCTACTATTTCAGCACACTCAGACATGTGTGGATGCAAGTGCTGAGTTTTTATATAATTGTCCATTTCCTAAATTATTTTTTTTATTTTTTATTTTTACACCACTGTGGTGACATTTCACATCCAGGATGTTTCTTTCCTCCATTATGTGAACATTTATATTGCCAAGGAGTAAAAGGACACTGCTTTGGGATTTTGTATGACATTGCATGACATTGTCAAAACACTGGAATGACCTCTGTAATTTCAAACGTGGATTATTCACCTTTTTTTTATCCAAGCATACACTGTTGTATTTGCCTTTTCAAACGCATACAGAATATTGTATGAGATTGTAGATTCTTTATGGCGTATGGTTGTTGTATATTTCATCGGTTTTCAACAGTTGTAGCACATTGCATCAGTATGCCTTTGTTCATAACTACCTGCCATATATTGAGAGCCCTGTTACAGCACAACCTCCATTTTGTTAAACTATGCAATGGTTGACGTTGTGCCTGCAGAGCGACATCATGTCTCGACAATGTGATCTCCTTATGAATTAGCCTAAAACAGTGTCACAGTAATGATCTTTTTAATTGATTTAAGTGCCTTACAGTCCTTTCTGTTACCCTGGTGATGTTAGAGTTAAGACAGTGATGCAAAATGTAGTCGATGTTTATACTGGTGTTTGGTGCTTCATGTATTAGCTGAAGAGTGCCAAAGTACAAAGCAGTTGGAAAGGGTCGTTAGTCGGTACAAGATAACACTATTAGCCTCTCGGACTCAAGCCACAAGAAATGCTTTGTTATGATGGAACCCCAAAGTGTTCAGTACTGAATGAACAAATAAGGCATTATGAAATAAATGATCATAAGAGTCAATAGAGTCAAATTCATAACGTAGTCCACTGAATTCTGAAATAATTTAATATAATCTTCAAAACCATAATCATTAATAATTGTTATTTCATTATTATTGTTTTCACATGAAATGTTTTATTTATTTTGTTTTTACATCTGTACAGAATAATTCTTTTTCAAAGTGCCCTTTTTCTAAAGTCTGTTTTTACTTGATAATGGCATTATCCCCAATGACACTTTTATTTCAGAATCGTCACCACCCCTTCACCCCCTCAGGCAATCATTGAATCCTCTCTATGTAGACTAAACAACAGCCACGAGCTCCTGTTAGCTATAGCAAACACAATGCAAAAACTAAAACTGACTAGATGTTGAAGCAACGGACAAAGTAACAAACCACAAATTTACTTTAGCGCAACATGGCTACAAATGCTACCCAGCTAGCTAGCTAGGCTGGCTTGTGACCTTTAATTATATGGAGCAAGTGTTAACAGTAGCAACTAACGCCTTCATTCAGCGTCAGCGTGGCAATATTGTGCCTTTTAAAGGTATTTTTATTTAGAGAAAGAAACATAATTATGAAGAGCAAAAGCATAAATGTGTTTGGTTGTCATAGGCAACAGGAGCTACCTAGCCAGCAGGCAGTTGTTGTTCCTGCTGAGAGGGTCATGTGATTGGCTGAAACTACGGTCATGAAAAGTAACATTTGAAAAAATAAAAGTGTGATTGGGGAAAGTGCAATGCTTTGAAAGTAAGAATGATGAAACAACATTTCATAGTGAGTTGAGTTTTGATAAGTTATAAAATTGTTTCACTAGCGGCCTGGCTTTAGGGATGGCGATGTTGGTCAGTTTACCACTTTGGTCCAGACTGAAATATAACAACAATTGGATGAAGTATCGTGACATTTTGTACAGAAATGCATGGTGCCCAGTGGATGAATCCTAATTATTAGGGGGATCCTCTGACCTTTCATCTAGCACCACCAGCAGGGTGACATTTTTGGCTGTTAGCCAAATTTCTTGTGCCTCACAGAGCTGCTAGCATGGCTATAGCCTCCTAATCTTGTAATTAATTACTTGTTTATTCATATGATTATGTAATTCATAATGTCTTTATGTATTTCATATTGAACAGGTTGGCGTGGTTGTTCATGTTGTTTTATGTTTATTAAGGTCAAACTCTACACTGAAGGCAGTGTTTCCAAAGTTGTACTGAATATTCAATGTCCTTTTGAGACTAGTGTGAATGTAGTTCAATGTGATGACTGCCAAAATGTGTTGCCAAAATGATATGTACAATACTTTTATTTAAAAGGTATAAATAGCAGGTTTTTTTTAACAAATTAGCTGATGCACCTGTTAGTGGTGTTTCTCTTCCACAATGACAGCAATACCTAAATATGATTTCAATCAGGCCTTTGTGGAAGTTATACCCAATCTTTGGAAACAGTAGTTTGGGAGGGAAAATAACTGAAGATATACTTAATAATTGCTTTTCTGGAGCTTTCAACTGTATCCCACAGTCCTCATCAGCAGATAGAGATAGCTTATCTGTCGTCACATGACAGTGAAGTAGTTTTAAACTTCTGTTGATGTGTGTTTGAAAGCCTAGAACAAGCTAGTAAGTGGACCGTGAGTTGATTTTCTTTTGTCATGGGTGAATTACAGCTTGAGTGGACTGCAGAATGGCCTTCATGGTTACACCAATGCCAGCTACTGAGCCTTAATAGTGCAATAGACACAGGTAACATTGCCCTTTGACTGAACCTTAATAAGCTTTATTTGTTAATGGAACATGAATCATCTAAACCCTGAAATGTGACAGGTTAGAATGAACATTAGCATCACACCTGATGGTGGTAGCACATAATTGAAAGCCATCATTATGACCGATTCCTCTTAATGGATCTTCCAGCTATTAATTATTATGGCACATTATGGGTAAACCACTAATGAAGAACCATGTTAGCTCAGTTTAGATCTCTTCTGCTCACTCTCATTCCTGTGGTTCATACAGACAATGTCCTCTGCTGATGTTGCTACTGTTCTTATTGTTACAGATTATATGATATGAATGTAGCAATAGTTACTGTACGCATTGGTAGTCAATGTGGAAACTATCTTGTGAGAAATATTAAAAGTTTTATTTGAAGGTTTGTGGAGCTTGTGTTTTTCTTGCAAATCTAAATCTGCTATTGCTAACTTTTTTTGTGAATATCCAGATATTTAATAAGGTTCACTTTAAGCCTCCCTATTTAATATTTATAAGAGGTGTACAAACAATAAATGAATAAATAATAAATGTTTATAAGACATTATAAAGTAGTAATATATATATATGGATATGTAAAGTGTTTATTAACACATTTATATTGTTACAACTCTATTTTACTAAATTGTCATTCATTATCTGTTAATATTGCAGCCTCCAAGAGGTGCCCACAAAAGGAGTTATATATGTTGACAAATACATTAAAAACATTTTTAACATTCTAGTCTGTTACAAACCATTTATTAACTTTTTATTTACTGCTTATAGATGGTAAATAGAGGAACTTAGAGTAAAAAGAACAGACATTTTTTAATGTTATATCATATTTCCTCTTTCCGTTATACCTGTTTTGTTGACAGACAGGTTTTGCGGTCTATTATACCGGCACATCCCAGTCCTGTGGGGATAGGCATCCCTTAGAGAGCCGGCAGAGTTCTTCAGACGCTCCTTGAGGGATTTCTGCACCGGGGCCAGGGTGCAGTGCTGGTGCCAGGCAGGCAGCTCCATGATGCTGCGCTCTCTCTCGTCTACTGTCAGCAGCCCCTTCTTGTGGGCAGCATACACCAAATGTCCATCCCCAGAAAACAACAAGCAACGCTGGCAAGACCTTCTGTGCAATCAGAAAGAATGAAAATATAAAAAAAAAAAAAAAACTTATACATAATCATAAATCTACTGAGAAGCAATTGCTTTATTGGAAAGTTTGTGGGCTCTCCAAATCATCTTGTTTAGAGCAGAGTCAGCTTAGTTGACTCTTAGGAAACAAGTCTTTTTGTCACAACATGGACGCTTGCTTCTTCTGCAGACTGTTTGGTAGATGCCTTATCAACCAGACCCATTCGTATTGTTAACGAGCAAACAAGCTAAAATTCTCCAAACTTAAAAATAAATTAGATAAAATCTCAGAAATATGCTGATCCAATTAGCTGTGTTTAGCCTTTGTTGCCAGGAACTTCAGCTATTTCAGTACAATATAAAAATCAGCTGCAAGAGACTTGAAACTTGTTTGGAATACATTATCCATCTCAATAAACAGTTGGTTGCCTCTATTTCTTATAAATTCTGTTAATAAACTTGCAAGAAGATACTGTTGTCTTTGTTGCTAGTACTTGGGAACTCCCGGGGGGCTCTTTAAAAAGTCCTTGTTTTACTTCTGGGAATAAGATAACAGTGTGTGCACACAAATTATCATCTTGTGTGGACAAAATACTAACTAATCAATAGTCAAAAGAAGGTAGAACCAAATTCACATTAGTCTGCTTATTATTTATGTTTATTGATTGCCTTTTGGGTTTCAGTTCTTGACAACAGTGCTTTAAAAATGGTTGGCAGTAAGGTGAAAATATACACTGTTTTAGGTGTAATCTAAATGGTATGATTACCATTTTTTTGGACATGTGGCACCACAATTAGGGACAGTAAGCCAGGAGATTCCCCCGAAAAGGGACTTTATTTTGACATGAACTGTGTGGTGGTGGGTCTGTATTAATTACACAAACAGGCAAAGATGTATGACATTGTTCCATGCATTTATACATCTTAAACATCGTAATTATCTAACTCAAATTTTCATTGGCTCTGAACAAAGTTAGATTATATTCAAACACAAACAATATATCAATTAAATACTGGAATTAATCCTAAAAGGAACTAAACAAACACATGGCATTATCAAACTGTTAAACCTTAAAATTGGATTTTTTAAGATTTTCATTTAAAATAACGCTGAAGGAGGTAACATAAAGGTGATCGGCCCTATGACCCACAGATGAAACGATTGCAATATTTATATATTTGCAGTATTGCAAACAATGCTGCACTATGGTTTTTCTCCATTGTATACACAAACAAAAAGAAACTATATGTACACAATTCTGAAAACTTGAAACTTGTGTATTAACACAAGGACTTCAGACTGCTAAACTCTGAGCACAATTCCATTGTTTTCAATCAAATTGAAGTTCTAAATCAACCAGGACTGTAATCTCAAAAAGTGCCACTTTTAAGAATAACTTAACTTTTTGAAAGCAGTTAACAAACATAAGGGAGCACAGGGCCGGTTGGCGGCGGAGCAAACAGAACAACGTTTTCTCCTCAGCAATGATTCAGGGTGGATTCAGTTCACCTGTGTCTAGTTGATGGAATAAAGTCCTAATTACAATTTTGTGGTAATTATTTAAAATCATCAAATTGTGCATATAGCGACTGCCCTGTACTGGTTGAAACCTGGCCACTGCAACTGAATTTTGCTATTGGCTGATCAGGAGGCAGCTTTTGTCACCAACCAACCCCTGGCAACCCCTGACAACCCCTGGCAAGCCCCCACCCCACCCCACTCACCCCCCACCCCCCACCCATGCACACACACCACCCATGCTGGCAATTATCATTAGCGATATTGACAAGGTAATTGAAAGAGTACCAGCCCATAAACGGTCATTTAAAACGGTAATGTCCGGCCTAGAAGTTCATGCGGTGCTTTTTAATGTTCTGTACAACTGTAGCACGAAAGCATGGCGAAATTAGCAGGCTAGCTAGCTAACCATCCAAGCCTGCTAAGTTAGTAAAATTGAACAACTGAATGCTTCATTCACACACTCTTGTCACAGCAGAGGAAAGCACATTGCTTGAGCCAGATAATCAGTCATTCATACTGATTCGATTCGAGAGAGAAAGCTGTGACTGTGCTACACTGGTTACGGAGAATGAGCCAACGACAGAAAGGAAGTGTAACATGGTCGAACGCATTCAAAGGTCAATGATATCCTCCAGATACACTCAAAGCAGGCACCCCAACTAAATCGTGGGAGCTGCTAATGCAGTGACTAGGACAGTATCCCCATTTAGCTTCCCGCCCACCAACATAACCAATTGTATTTGGAATGCATGAACAAGTTGCATCCGTGCCGGTCTCTGCGGTGGTAGGTAAGTGTTTTGCCCTGCACATGTTTCACATGTGAGTGACGGCAGCAAAAATAGAAAGGTTTTTCCCCTCCCCCAGTCAATGGAGCATACCAATGGATGTATAACCATAGAGTGTGAACATACCGTATGACCAGTGAACCTGAACAAATTATAAATAAAAACATATTTTGAGAAAAAAAAAGAGCGCATGCTATTATTCTGCTAACAATTTAGCCTAATCACGTTCATTTAGAATGGCACTGAACACCTAAACCAATTAATATTAAATACTACTGAATAATTTCTTTCTATAAATTACAAAAGCAATCCTTTTCATGCATAATATAAATTAATTTCCATTCACTTACATTTTACCATCTGATAACTTCCCCTTGTTATCGAATCCATGTTCTGATCACTTGGATCAGAGTAAACTCAGTTTGTAACTTGTGAATGTTGTTATTTGAAAGCATGCTCCCAGATCCCCCGTATCCTGAATGTCTCCAGTCATGCTGTATGGAGAGACACCGAAACGTACAGGATGTCAGTGAAGAGGACGTGGAAATGGCTCAACATACACTTTCCTGCCCTCCCGTCCACTCTGACAGGACAGGATGTTGGCATTTGTTTACTTTGCTCGATGGAGCGAGTGTGGTTTTAACAACAAATTTGCTATTTTCATCTTTTATCATGACAACCAACTCTGCACTGTTTCACATGGTGGCAGTAGTTACCTGCTTTGAAGCACACAAGCTACAGATCACGTGAGTTTCCACATGAGGCCGCTATAAAAAAAAAAAAAAAACTTAGTAATGCAGCCAGGCATAGATTTGAATAAGATGAGACAGTAATACTGTTTGTTTAGCATTCAAGTTTTCAACATTCATAATGTTTGGGATTTTTCATTGTGTTTGCAGGCAAGAGGTGAGGAACTTCTCAGCGATAGCAGACCTCTGATATCTCCATGGCCAGCTCTATGAGTTCTCCTGCGTCCTGACAGGAGCCACAGCAGTTACAGTCCAGTTCCAGCGTGTAATTGCAGCAGTCCTTTCCCTGCTGGTCACTGGAGGCTGTGATGTATTTGTACGAGGGAAAACAGCGACTCACAGCCCTCTCACATGTATCCAATAGGAGAACCGTTAATTCGTGAAAACGACAATGCAGACAGGCAAGAAGAAGTGCTGCGCATTCATCTGGTGGAAGTGAAGAGGTAGAATAACAGAAGAGAAAATCAAAAAGAGGAAACGGTAGTAAGAAATTACACCCATCCAGTGCACCAGATATTAACTATACACAATTTATTATCTTGTTAATAACACTACAGATCCAGGGCTTCTCAATTTTCTCAATTTAAGGAGTTGAACAATACCTCCACTCCCAGGCTGGTATGAATCTTCAGAGGAAAAACCACTGCTGCTGCTCTTAAACTTGTCAGAACACATGGAGAAGCTGGATCCAGCCCTTTCACTGCCACCCAGGGGATTATGGGAACTGGGATTGGTGTCCAGCTTGTCCGGTTCCTGCTCTGATATGGTGCTCAGTCTGCATACCCCACTGACCAGCTTGCCCGCCATCTTTCTAGGTGGATTGTCCATCACTAGCCTGGGGATGCTGCCTTTGAAAGAATGGCAAAAAGCATTAAGAGTAAAGATTTTTGGTAGAAAATCATATAAATTCAGTCAGCACACAGTCCAATCTCTGTTAGATAAGTTACTCAGAACCTCTATGAGGCAGTTTTAATAATTCAGAGCACCATTAACATGCAGTATGTCAGGGAGGTGAGACCTGAAGTGTATAATGGAGGAGGCTTGCTCAATAAAACTTCAGCGAGGAGAGATTATTGATTTGGAAGCTTTTATTTGGATCTAATTTCCTGGACTGAATCGGGCAGGAGGAAAATGTATACAGTGTGAAAATATACTCCACTAACATTTGGCACATACATCAATCACACTGCAGTTTTATTGTAGTTGTGACTAACAATAACTTAATCGGAGCAGTATTTAGCCGGATCAGACATAGAGTACACAGCAACAACCTACCATCAGACTCATGGTCCTCTATTTCCTCGAGCTCGGTGCCATCCTGATTATTCACAGGAAGCTTTAAATGAGCGGTCATCTTATGCAGAGCAAAGAGAAGAGAATATAGAGTGAGACACAAATGCAAAGCACTGCCTTAACAATGGGAGCATTAAAACCTAAATAACTTGACGAAAGACAGACGGCAATAAATCATTATTGCAACACCCTGTTTTCATGTTAAGATAAAGAATCGTGCAAAAAAAATGGGACCTGTACACTGAAGTTGTAAGTGAACAAAACACATATTCATTCATTAATTCTGCCAAATATTTAACTTTTTAAGATTACCTGTCTGTACTGGTTAAATATCCAACAGTGTGATCGGTGGCATCTGCAACTGTGAACCCCCTGTGAGCTCGAGCACCTCCCGTCATCATGCACACACCCACATTGTGAGCACACTCCACAGCAATCAATACTCGCCAATCAGGAAGCACAACTACAAATCATTGATACATAATGCATATCAGACCCATTCAATTATGGCATTATGTCGATATAAAGTCAAGCCGGGCCACTTATCAAACACCTGGATACAATAAGTATTGACAGATGAGAACAGGACAACAATAAAGTTAACATACAATTATCTTACCGCAATGTATCATATTGCTGCAACCAGTGTTGCAGCAACACCACAATGGTTTGTTGACAAGGTCTGCTGGCAGTACACGGGTGAATTTATAATTTTTTTTAAAACGGACATACCACTCAGACCATTTGCTTTCTTCCATTAAGAAGTCATTACCGTTGACTGGGAGAGGTGGGGCTGCAACCAGTCATAATTTAATTATGTGAAACACCGCTCACCACCGAGGAAATCATAAGTCTGGATCAAAGACACATACACGGTTCACATTTTTCATGAGGGATTTATTATTCATAAAGATGCATTGTTTTACAATAATGGTAAATCTATATTTTCTACTCCTACAAGCTCAATTAGAGCAGAATCCAGCAATGTTTGTGGAAGGGGTGAAAAAGACCAACAAGTATAAAGAAGCTACACATTCTTTTCATCAATTGATTTTTACCTTAAATACAAATATATCAGATAATATGGACAGTGAACATTTTATTTCTTCTACAAATTTTTTTATATATTATGACTACTAAAATAAAATCAGGTAGCGAGGCCCCAACATAGCATAAAGTAGCTATACAGAAGGGGGAAACTTTTCATTGTGAAGTGCTATCAATGTTCCTTTTCCTTTGGCTTCTCTGCTCATCATGGTCCTTTTGTTTACACATATATGTATATTTACATATACATATATATAAAATAAGAAAAATCATGAACAGATGTGTTTTTGTGATCTCACAAGCTAGATTAAAAACAGAAAAATAAGAAATGCTGATAAAAAATAAAAATAAAATCCCCCAAGAAGAGAGTGTTTGGTTAAGTAGATGAAGCAGTTGTTTTAGGAAACTTTTGGAATACAAAGTCACACAGGCTGTGAGTGAGGCTGCCTTGAAGTGGAGAATTTGGACCTCATGGTCAGAGAGAAGGCACGCGATCGATGTGAAGGTTTGGCCTCTCCGGGCTGCCGTTGTCTTCATCGTGGTTCATCTCGGGGCTGTGGCCCTGCTCGTCTGTGCTCTCCGGGGATTCATAGGGATAACCTTCGCAAATCTCCTCATCCTCCTGTTCCTCTTTAATGCTGGTTTGATAAACATACCGAGAAAAAAAACAAAAAAAAAAACAATCATGTAATCAGGACTTGTGATCACATAATTACATTCAATCACAGCTCAGCAAAGGGACGGTCGCTCTGGAGCTGACACTTACAAAGCTTGAGGAGGGGACTGTGTTGCACTGCTGTCACTTTGGTATCCAGATCCATTAGCAAGGACCCCATTCATCTGCTCCTGGAGAAGATGAGGCAGGGAGTGAAATGGGATGCTGCCCATGAAGGCCGGGTTGTAGAGAGAGTTGCTGCCGTCGAGACCACCACTCTGAAAACGTTAACATTCTCATTACAACACTGCATCAACACTCAACAGATATAGCTGTGACATGCCTCATGTTATATTATTATTATTATTATTATAATAATAATAATAAAATAAAAAAATAAAAAAAAAATAAATAAAAAAAAAAAAAAAATATATATATATATATATATATGTATGTATATGTGTATGTGTATGTATATATATATATATATGTATATATACACACATATACATATACACATATACACACACACACACACACACAAATAAAAGTATATAAAAGTATATATTGATTTATCATATTAACCTGAGCAGCAGACCCGGCTAAGCTCTGATGGTTCTGGGAGTTCTTCAGCAGAGACCTATAAGTACAGAGAAGAAACACAAAGTTAGACTTAATTTAGTTTCTTTAGTCTTTTATCAGTTTACTTTAGTCTTTTAACACAATACCATGTGTGGAGCCACATATTTAAAAGTTGTTGGTCAGTTGCAAACATTAAAAAGTCAGCAGGAGAAAATGTATTTTAACCAACTTTTGGAGCGAACATTATCTGAAATCTGAGACCTGTCTTTAAAAAAGAAAAAAAACAAAAACTAAAGAATTTCAAGAGGTGAATCTGTAACGTTATAATCATAAAATGCATATGTGCCGTGCTACAATGGGAAACTTGACCGGCGTAGAAACAGTAACTAAGGAGGGCAAGGCTCAGTCGGATATCCTCAAACCACTGGCACTATGAGCAACTGCCAACATACACACTGCACTTCCAGGTCTCTTTGTTTCATAAAATCCACACATGTTAAAAGTTTGAGTCACCGTGGCAAGTAATGACAAGCCAACTAAAATAATCACGAGGCATTTACCATTGATTCTACCTTAAACCTGATGACAGTAGCCTCGTGTTTTCAGAGTGATTCAGGTTTTGTGGAATTTGACTTTGTTCTGTAGTCGTCCATTCGCTTGCGTGAACATGCAAAATCTGATTTTGTTTGTAGCACACTCAGACTTAGCCTATGAAACTTGCTTACAGTAAATATTGTGTGTACTTATTAGGTGGAGCTAGAAGGTCAATAATGTCAGGCTTATCTGACTCCTAGTTGGCTTCATGTCCAACACCTACCCGTTACCAGCAGTCTTCTGGGGCCTTCTCCTGTGGAACTCAATCTCATCTACCGTCCACACAGCTCCCTTTACATTTTCCAAACGAACAAAGCATTTATGGAGGCTGAGATTATGTCTGACGGCATTCTGGAAGATCGAAGAAAGGAATAGTATCAGGACTTCTACATGCCTTAAGTATTGCATTTGTACATTAAAATATAAATAGATGAGACTTTTACGGTTTCATATATTAATAGCCAAAGAAATTCAAAATGTAGTATGGTTCATACCTTCCAGGTAGCTGCATTGCGCCTGAAATATGCAAAGTTTCTTGTGAACCAGTTGTAGATTTCATTTAATGTCAGCTGATTGCGAGGTGATTCAAATATTGCCTGAAAGAAAGAGAAAGAGCAGAATAAAAAACGTGGATCTGCTGCAGAAGGCAGTATAAAAGCATTTTAATGAGAGCAAAGTACACGTTACCTGTCTTATGAGAGACGCATATGTAAATGGAGGTCTAACTTCTGTGCTCAAGTAGAACTCCTTATTATCAACTATATCTGTGGAAAGACATTAACAAGCAATATTCAAACATAAACATATAGAGAAGGAAAATGAAACAAAGAAGAACATTGTTCCCCAATTGTGGAAAAGAGAAGCAGCATACAATAAATAAGAAAGTAAATGTGATCGTGGATGAGAAAATACGGCCCTTTTCTGCGGGCCCCCGTGAGATGAAGCTTCAGCTCGAACAGCTACAAACATTTTGAAAAGAAGTTATAATTCGTGATCTCACCGTTACCTTGGCTCACTGAGCGGCTATATCGCCTCCGCACAGGGGTGCTAGTGAACATGCTATTGGGAGTGAGGACTGAAGGGGATTCAGAGAGCGGCGTCAGGGGTGTTGTTGGTGCCGTGGCACTCTGAGACAAACTCATAGGAGGCGAGCCTTTGGGCAATGTTGCCTGAGAGAAGGACACATTAGACACCAGATTCACCTGGGAAAACAAACAGAGGGGTTAAGTCAGGGCGACAACAGCGCGACTACAAGCAAAACAATATTTATTCTAACTGAAGGAAAACGGTCAGAGCAGGTACTTACAGGCTGTGCTGCGGGTTTGGGTTCGGAGGACTTGAGATGAGCCATCATAGCTTGCAGTCGCTCTTTGTCCTTTCTCAACTGTGATGGATGAGAAGACGGAAATAGAAGTTGAGAGTTGGTGAATTCACGGCGCGTGTTAAATGACGAAATTACAGTCGGTGTCGGCTTCTGGCATTGTGGAAAGTGTAATTATCTAAAGACATCACCAGCCCTGGTGTGAAAACACACCACCGCTGCTAAAATTGGTCATGCATTCACTGTCAGATTTGTTTTTTTAGAAAACTCTTCCTTTTTCCTTTTCCAAAAGTTGAGGAAAAGGACTGGATACGCCACTCTACTGAGTAATTGTTAAGTTATATGTGCAAAATGAAGCGCTGTTAATAAAATCCCTCTTGTCGTTTGATTTTAAAAGTGAAATATTAGTCAGAAAGGAATTAAATGAGATGCGTACCTGCAGTTCCAACTGCTGAACCACTTGCATCTGCACACGGCACTGCGCCGTGCTCTTGTCATCCAGTGTATGTTCACTGTTCAAATGTCTGCAGACAAGCACATTCATAATCATGACATGCTTTAGAGAAACCGTGTGTTGTGCGGGCTAAGAGCAAAACATGGGAAAATAATTAGACCACAAGAATTATTTCTTTTTTTTTTAACATGAAAAAGATTAAGATTCAAAACGGAGCTTCGCACCACAGGAAATAGGAAGATACATAATAGTCGAATAAGAGGAAATAACATTTTATGAATTCTGACTGCAGAATGTGACATTTACAGCTCTTGTGTATACATACACATTTCTTTCATATATATATTTCCCCTATCTGATATTTACGACATCACGGTATGCACAGTTTCACCACTCACTTGAGAAATGCCTGAAAGTCTCCAAAGACAGTTTCACAGCCAGGCCATTTACACATCCCGTTTCCATACAGCGCATGGCTATTCGGTGTGTTTTCATCCAGTGACCCTCTGCAACAGGCACAAATCAACCATCAAGGATGCATCTCGGAGTCAACGTGTTGGTACTGCTCAAGACAAGGAGACATAGAAACTAAAGCTCTCACAGGACGGTAGAATTTGCTGACGCACCTTTCTGTCATCTTCAGAAGCGTGTGATGACCGTTGGTGGTAGATTGCTGACTGGAGGACTCTCTGGTGTCTCCACCAGCAGACAGGATGCTACCAGTCTCACAGCCTGAAATGAAAATATCAATAAACCGTCGGAGTGACCACTAGGTTTGCGGGAGTCACTTTGTAATGCTAACCAAATTAGCTTAAGATCATAAGACCTGAGTATCCACAGTGAGTCTATTAGGTGCAGCTAGCTAAAAGTAATTCAGTCTGATACAATAGCCCTGCAATGAATCCCATCTTCATGAAGGTTATAATGCTCAGTTCGGGGTGAAACCGCTTTATAGGAGGCGATTCAACTTCATGATCATTTTTTTGGAGGATGCTATTACTGTTGAACTGAGGTGAAAATCTGTTCGTGAATCTGTTCGCACAAATGGTTCTCGCAGAGTAGTTCAAGCGTTTAAGCCCTCAAACAGCAACGCAGTAGGGCTGTAACGCAGCATACCTGTGAGGGCAATGGGGCAGGTGGGCAGGACAGACAGCAGGCCTTGCCTCTGCAGGTTGAGGAGATGTTGCTGCTGCACCTGAAGAAGCTGCTGCTGGATGGCAATTTGCTGGGCTGTCAACTGTGACACAGAGACGACACAACATCCGTCAGCACGATACTGTAAAAGCCTTGCCCCGTTCTACATGCTGAACACAGCTTGTTTTTTTTTCGGATTTGTCTACAGTTTGAGTCAGGAATTCTTGGGACGATATGATAGGAGAATGAGCAGGACCCTGGACGGCACAGTGGAAATATTTTGAGGGGTTTGAAAAGTGTGGCACACACAAAGCTCTGTGTCCTTGGCCATAAAGGGAAAGTGCTATCAATCACTTAACGTACAAAAGTAATGCAATTAGCTCGTGTCATCAGCTATTTAAAAGAAGACAAAAACATCTATTTGAGCAGTAATCAAGTCTGATGCTGCTTTTTTTTTTTTTTTTTTTTACATTTCTGCTTCAAGCACATCCAATTATTTTCATTGTCTCCAACACCTGCTGCCTTGTGCACTTTGCTAATTGCACTATGTGTTATAAATTTCCGTTAATTGATGATATCACACAAATACATGCACACGAGCTGATGTGTTAGTCACAGAGAACTGGACATTTTGAAAGTGATATTCCAGGCTGTGCGGTATGAGCGACTGGTTATAATAATTACTCATTTAGGCTTTAGTCCTACTGAACTGAATCAGACCTGCCCCTCATTTAGGAATGAATTATCCTTGCTGCATGATGAATATATTGCTACAATGATCAAATATTCATGACCTGATAAAAAAAAAAAAAAAAAAAAAACACATACTAATAACAATACATTTTTACTTAGGAATCACTTTTCAAGAAAGTCAAAGACACTTTACCAAAGGCGATGAAATAGAGAAATTCAACATACATCACAGGAATAGGAAATATATGCCATAATAAAAAAAAAAAAAAAAAAAAGAAGTTACCTCTTGACTAACAATCCCAGCATTCTTCTGTTGCAGCAGCTGAATATTTAGCTGCTCTTGCTGATTCTTGAAGACCTCTTGAATTTGTTGCTGCAGAAATGTTGATGAAATTTGAGTAAAGCAAAAATAAAAGCAGCGTGTTTGATGTGGGCGATACGATAAACACAGGACTAAAACACACAACCGTTACCTGGTGTAACATGAGTGCTTTTTGCTGCTGGAGCAGCGCTTGGAGCTGCTGAGGACTGAGGACCTGCTGCTGTGGTGTCTGTTGCAACTGCTGAGGGGCCTCTGCTGGTGGGGTCATCATAGATAATGACACTGGAACCTGCATCACAGAGAAAAACAACATAAACAAAATGTTAGTGTTTCTTTTGTGGTATGGGTTTCAACTATAACATAACAGTTTAGAAGGGAAAATGTAATAGACAAACGTATAGAACACAGGTAGGCTGTTGTGGGCGTGTGTGTGTGTGTGTGTGTGTGTGTGTGTGTGTGTGTGCGTGTGCGTGTGCGTGCGTGTAAGCTACTTTCATTCAATCTATTTGGGCTGCATTCAAGTGCAGACAATCAGTGCGTTTACATGTCAACGAGAAACCGTATCTCTTTAATCAGGGTAAAGGATTACGAGACGCGGCTTCGTTTCTGCTGGAGTAACCTCGTTTCTTTGTCATGTACGTACATACAGAGTTTCTAACAGTGATTTTAACAAGAGCACACACACACACACACACACACACACAAGACAAAGACCTCAGAAAGGAAAAGTTTCACCGAGACAGCAGCGTGACAGGATAAAAGGGAAGTGAATCCTTGTATCCAAAATAATTCAATCCAAAGTTCAACTGTGACTGAAACAATCAGCTCGAAACATGTTTCCACAGCTGGACAGTAGGTTATTTGTGACCCCCCCACACCCCCACACACACACAAATAAATCATGTGTTCTCTCACTAAAGAGTTTGTTCTCTCACTCGATAGCACCGTCAGCTGTGATGTCAGACCTAATGTATGCCTGCCTTGGTTAATATGGTAGAATGTAGAGAAAACTGTTGACTTAAATGCACAATCTCAACACCCTTTAGCAAAATGAAAGTACAAATGCAGTCATACATTTGTTGTGCCAAAGCTTTGCAGTAATCAGGTCATAGCAGTGCTCATCAACATGTTTTCCAATGTAAATGTAATTCTTTTTTTCTCTGTCATTGTGGTTTACAAAAAAAAAAATCACAAAAGCGACCATTCAACTATAAAAATAATTGCCACTTAAATTTCTGTGGACAATTAATAATTTAATTGTTGCAGCTCTACTCCTATGCCTCTTGTTCAAATACAAAAAAATAACTTAGTTACTCCTTATTTATTATTCTCAGTTCAGTGGTCAATCTAGCAATAGGAACTTGGCCCTCCTGCTATTTTGGCTAAAAATGAACCAAACAACAACAACAACAACAACAACAACAACAACAACATCGGATGTCTTAGGGGAATTAGAACTCCATCAAAACAACAACAACAACAACCAGAACTGCAAAAACAACAACAACATCCTCTGTGAGGCACGCAGCAATTACCACACCATCCCCCTCACTGTCAAGCCCCACAGCTCAAGGGGTGTTTACAGTAAACATAAACAGAGTAATCAAAATTGCACAGACATATAAATAATGAATAAAAAAGCATACAGACCCTGTTTATGAAAACAGAACTTGAGATTCGTATTTTAATTAAGGTCTGAACCACAAACAAACATTTCTCTCCAAGGCAGAGTCTGTTTCGAATCGGGTAAACAAACTGACAGTGAATTTCACACAGGCTTTGGGCTAACAATCACAGATGACTGCCTCCTACTTTGTCCTTTCTTATGAAATCCAATGCTCCAGAGGTGGCCACCAAAGCAATGAAAACAGGTCCATCCCACAAACAGAGCCAGTTGGCCTCTCTATTTTTCTGTGGACACCATCAACACAACAACAGCCTCTGCCTAATCCCTGTTGCCATGGCAGCCAGCAAGTCCAAACATCTTCTGTTGTTGTTATTGTTGAAAGTCATACCAGTGAGCAACTGAGTGTAAACACAGATCTGTTCCCGCAAGACTGGTCTTGTGAACTCTGAGATGACTGACAGCAAATAGGAACGCCGAAAAACGCGCTGAAAAACAAACACCGTCTGCTTTCCCTTATGAGATATAATATTTACTAATATGCCCTGATGGGTGTGGCCCGAGAAAGAGTGTCCCTTGCAAAAACAAACTCGAGTGAAGGTTGAATAAGAGGAGATCTAAAAATATGAAATCACACGATACAATAACCAGAAATGTGACATTGTTTTCATTGAAACATTTTAACTATGCAAAATCTTTAAACCGGATTAAAAATAGCCTGCTATTATAAACACAGAGAGAGTTGGACAAACCTGATAGTCTGTTTTAGCACGGGGGGGGAAAAAAAAACCGAATGGTGCTCGGCAACAACAGGCTGCCTGAAAGAGCTTCGTTAACCTACATGATGTGAGCATGAATGCAACCAACAATATACCACTGATCCCTCCGCCCAGCAGGAGCCGAGCTCCCCCTCCCCTTCTCAACACCACCCCACCCCCCACCCCTGTGTTCCCCTTGAGCATGAATATAAACCACTGCAGTTTGGAGAAACCGAGACATTCAACGTGAGATGTTCAAAGTGATACCGTTACATGTAAAAATAGCAAAACAAACAAAAAAAAAAAAAAAAGGACCCCACATTCTCATGTAACCGCGTGTGCCGTCTGCCCTGTGTTTATGAATATGAAAAAGATGTGATGTGTGGATAGCAGACCAGCTGTACATAAATCAAAATGCACCATAACTAATTGAAATTCACACTTGAGGTAAAAAAAGCAGCTGCGTCCGTTGCAATGCATATTTTTAGTGTTGAGGGCAAACATTTACACATGCTCCTATGCAGCCTTTAATAGAACGGCATTTAACGGAGAAAAAAAAGCTTTCGCTCCCGTGCGGCAACAAACTATTCATTATGAATGAATCAAGCCTATACATTTTTTTTTGGAGTCCACCACAGTTTCCTGCAGCTCAATTGGATGTCAAATTGTTAGATTTGTCCAACAAACAGTCAGAAACCCAAAGATAGTCAGTTCACCGTCACATGAAGCTGGTCGTCTCCAATCACTCACTTCAGAAATCAAGACTTTGCAGTCCAAGATCCTGTCATACACAAACCGATGTGTTCCTTGTTTTCAATGCCACCACAGAATAGTTTCATCTCGAAGGTTTTGAGAAAATGTTTCTAATAATAATAATAATAATAATAATAATAATACTATCCAGTAATAATGTAATAGATCTGACTACAGTGAGAGCAGAAAAACTCCCAGGACAAATATGTAATATGAATGCAATTAAAGATTATTGGTATTATGAATCTATCTGCTATGCATCTTGTCAATAAAATGTGAGATAATAGTAAAACAAAAACAATGCAGGTGGCACAAGGAGACATCTTCAAATGACTGGTTTCGTCTCAAACTGTCCAGAGTGCAAAGACATCCCGTTCACTAGAATGTTAGCCATAAAAAGCTGCAAATCTTCACATTCGTACGGCCGGAGACGGGATATTTTTGCCATTTTGGCTCTGAAAGAGGACTCAAACAAAGAAGCAACTGTCAAGCTAGCTGCAGCCTAATTTTCTGTTTTACTACTAATCAATTCATTGACAAACCATTTCAACTTCAGCATCATCATTATGTCATATTTTCGAGAAATATGCAAAGACTTGTACATCACAACATTTGTTACTGACCCGTGGTGCCTCTGGAGGAGGAGACTGGCTGCTCCTCACTCGACTCTCATTCTCACTGTTATTCCCGTTCTCTGTCTGACTGGCTGGAATGATGTGGCTTGTTGGTTCTGACCCAGACTCATGCATCTGGACTTCACTGAGCTGAGAAAGGAAATACACATATATATATGAAGACAACCGGATAAAGCAGTGCAATAAAAATGACATACAGGGAGCAGGCAATCAGAATGCCACTTTATGGTGTGTTTGACAAGCCTTTCACTTCACAAGGTGATAAGGTCCCTCCTCCTCCGAGAAAAATAATCAATATTTGCGACAGTCTCTGAATTTAACCAATGACGTAGGCATTCACAATGTAAAAGAAACTTAACTCGCCTTGAACGTAAAAAGAAGTGACAGAATTAAAAGTTAAGAACTACACTGTTATAGCTCTGCCCACTAAGACTAACATTCTCTTCTACAAGTGAGAGGAACATGCTAGGTCTATTTGTTGAATAACCTAGTGCTGCCATGACTACTGTAAACACAGGGGCCCTGGGTCCGTGTTTATGTGCAAACATATCTTCCTTCTGGAACAATTTACCATTAACCAGGTGGTGCGATAAACGGCTGTGGCAGGTAGTACAATGCACAAGTAGGCTTTTATGTATACAGCTTGGGCGTGTTTGAGTCAAAAGCTAAGCAGCGTAAACAAAGGTAAATAAAGAAGGCAAACAAATAATGCGAGCAGATGGAAACCTACACAGAAAGCCTCAAATGAAACAGGCCACATAGCCTCAAGAATAAGCCCAACTACATTTGCATATTACAATCCATATGTTAATCAATCCATCAGCTAAGCGCCACTGAGAGCCAACATCGACATCTGACAGATGATCTGATTAGCCTTTCTCCTCATGACCCAAACCTGCACTAGCAGTCAGCTACAAACAAATTAAAGAAGGAAAAACAGCGTTTCCTGCATCTGAGAAGGACTAATAGATTATGACTGAATAGTAAGTTATGTCTGGCGACAGCAATGTGTGTAGGCAGTTAGAACTGAGGCAACTCCTGCAATGTAAACCTTAAAACATATCTTATCAAAACAGGCAGTTGTTGGTGAGGTTCCAACTGTGTTTACTTTTGCTTTCAGGATCAGGATTAGTCCTAAAGACAAAAGGCCGCGTTTCCTGTCGACATTTTTGAAGACGTCATGGGAGATTTGGGTTTGTATGAACCAGGATGGTGACTGGGGTCCATTCCACATTAGTTCCATTATGCATTATTTCAAAAACAGATATTATCTGAATACTGTGGGGTCGTGATAATTGAACGGTCGCGCTGCCGGGAAGCTGTTTTCAGGACGGGGCTGTGGAAAATGAGCCCATGATGAATTTTTACTGTATTTAAAAGGAGTTCTCACCACGGGAGCAGCTCTCCGGCAGTGAGGGGCACCACTCTTCAAAGAATGTGGAGGAAACACTGCAAAGAGGCCTGCAAAGAGCAAAAGAGTAAACAATATACACCCTCTCTCGTAAGAATGCCGCTTTCTGGACAAGTGGTTTCACAGGAATCCAGGAATTCTCACAATTCATCAGAATAAACGTCATGTCTTTCACAAGTTATCGTTTGTTGATGCTGCAGACCACACACTAGAACAACAAATTGTGTCTACGGTAATTCATCGCATACAGGGTTTTTTTTGTTGTTGCTACAGTTGCATTACAATATTAACACTGTATAAATGGTAAAGAAAGACGTATCACAAACAATTAGGAAACACCACTGTTACCTTCACCCCAATCAGGCCAATGTTATAAAGTATATCACAACTTGTAGAATCGATATTTAAACGTGTGATGCACTCAAACACTTATTTGTCCGAGGTGTCAGTCTGGATTGTTTCCGTCTTCTCTGCCCGACTGATCATCAGTCGATGCGATCAGTCACAATTCACGGATCTGTCACGTTTAGAAAAGCTCAGTTCATATTGTCCGAAGTTAACTCGCCTCACGTCGCCTCCTGAACACAGCTGCACCCCGCGATCAACTCCTAAAACACCACCCCGACATGTCCGACTGGACGTCTTCTGACGTTTAGTTGACGAGAGACACGCGGGCTGACTGTCATTGACTTGATATCGGTGAACACCAACCTCTGTGTCGGAGGCTCGCGTTGATAACTTGAGCTTTAAACTGGGCATGGACACGGAGAATACAGGGGGATGGGGTAAGTTAGTGTGTTGACCTATATCGATAACATAGTTGTGTCCACCCGCTGTCTTTAATACCCGATGTTAGCTGGCCTGGAGAACGGCTTTCCGCCAACCTTGCGAGAGGCGTTTAACGCTACGTTAACCGCACAACAAAAGCTAGCTACCTTTCCTCAACGCTAGCTTCTAAGAAACGTTCCTCTCTCTCCTCGTTTTAACACTCGGACAATTCGGCCATTAAATTTGAGTTAAGCTTCGCCGACTGTTCGCCACGCGGTCGAGTCGACGTCTACTCACCGGGTGTGTGTGTGCGGGCGGGCGGACTTCAGCTCGGGGCGGCGGTGTCTGAGGAGCAGATGTCGGGAGCGCTGCCTTCCTCGGTAGCGAGCTAGCCACAAGTTGCTAGCGGAGGGCGTGGCTAATGTAAAAGTAAACACAGGTGACGTCACGTGCTAGGCTTTCGGATCACATAAATTATGGTGCAGAGCCAAAGAAACCCGCCCATCCCAACACACCTCCCAACCCCCCCAAAAAAGTAACGTTGTCCTTTTTGTAGAAAAAGTCAAATTAACAGATTGTATGACAAATGGATTCCTCTATTTATTAGTTATATGCAAAAAATTGCATTATATCCACCAGAATCAGTTTATTTGCCAAGTACGTTGCACATACAAGGTATTTGACTTGGTGAAAAAGTGCATAATAATAAACATAGACATAGACTAAAACAATAAAACAATACAAATAATAAAAAAAATTTACATCGTGAAATAATTGAGACATAATTTAAAGATAAATATGGTAAATCACAAACAGACAACAGTACTTTAAAACAAGTATATATTATAAAATAAAAGTGGCAAGTGTATTTTAATAAGAAAAGATGTGCAAGGGTGTTGAAGGAAATATGAAATATAATTCATATAAAATAAGAATAAAAATGTCAATAACAAAACCCAGAGAAATAACAAAAAAATGATATGTGATATAATGCGTAATAATAATAAAAAATAAAATAAAAAATAGTCACAGCAGGGAGGTTCCTCCAGATGTGCAAAACAATGTCTCCCTGTATCACTCATCATACAGAATCCCGGACATGATTTCATCCATACTGTGAACATGTTGCTGATCAGAGTGCAGCATTGGATACTGCAATAATTACTTATATTTATGTAATTATATAATTACCTGCAATTACAGTCATTGTAAGGACAAGACTGCCTTCACGAGGGGATAAAATCAGTATGTTTTGACGTTCCAAATCTAGCCTTCTTGCAACTATTTCTTATGTCTGTGCACTTCTACAACCACAAGAGGGAGACATGTTCCTTCTGGCCGCCATTAAACGGTCGCTTCCTATTCCTACGGTAAACTAGGGTCATGAACCTATGAGAAATTAAGGCCTTTTAGTGCCTCGGTTTAAAATCCACTGTCAATATTGTTCCTTTGGCCATAAAAAGAGTTGCATTTATTAAAATGTGTGCATATTCTGCTGCATTTAAAAATATGTGCATTTTCTGCTGCATTTAAAAAACTCCCTCGAAGTTGCATTATATATTATCTTACATTTGATTCAATGCAAAACTCTACCTGATGGAAATGAAAAATTACCAAATTCATGTTGCCGTGTGTATTTTGGAATCTAACAGCAGACCTCGAAGGATTTACTGTCCATGAACAGCCTGAGGACAAAGACATGACAATCTTTTCTAGAAAACTGGTTTAAAAGGTCCAATGTAATATGCTGCTTTTCATTCAGTCAATATTGATATTCTCATCACGCATACAGTAAGTATTCCAAACAGTAAAAAAATAGTAGTTTAGGCATCTTTATTTTTCAAACACGTGTAAAACTAACAGAGAATCATGACTATATACAATTTCAACATGCTGAACACAGGCGACATTCTAAACTGCTGGTAAACACAAGGCACCATCCAAGATCAACAATCAGTGACAAAGTCTGAAATCTGAAGGGACTGATAAACTGTATATGTGCAAGGGTACAGTACTCCCCTATCCTACAGTATGTGCTTATATCACAAATTAAAAAGAAAATTAAGTTTGGCAAAGGTGGTGGTCTGAAAACTACCTCCTCCTGTGAATATTCTTTACCAGCAAATCAAAGCCAAGACACCAGCATCATAAACACTTTCACATTTGATTTGATTGAGAAATCACAGCAGCAGTCTTTCCGTGGGTTTCTATGCGTACCCCATAGCTACATGTAAATTACCTCAACTGTGTAAGTATCATAGTACTAGTACTAAAATAAAATTGCTCTGCTCTATGGAGCATAGAATAGTCAATCTCACTCCCTTTCATACAGTCTGTCACACACAAACACAGGGGAAACGTGCCTCTGATGTATAATTGTCCTAAATTTCAACATTTGTCTCATATTACTATGTTTTTCAATAATACAAATACAGCATTTTACATTACACAGAATACATATTTAAAGCTATGGATTTGAGAGACACAGAAATTAGTTTTGGTGCAGCAACAGTAAATGATTTCTGACTAACTTCTTTCAGACTTGACCCTGCTTCAATGGTTGCATCACACCCACCATTTGTACAAATGCACTGAAATAGGCCCCCGAGCAATCCCTCAAGGAAAGTGAGATTTATGGCACATCATTTATTTTTTTTCTGGTGTCCCTCTCTGTGACAGATTTATGTATGTGTTTATTCATTTTTAATGGGACCAATTTTATCTAAGAAAGGGTGGGCTTCACATATTCAATTTAAAACACAGGTCAGATGAATACATACAAATATTTAAAAAAAAACATATCACGTGAAATCTGTTACCTACACATCTCGAGTTACTATTTGGAAAAGAAACAAACACAGCTTTACAGTTCACCAGAAAGGTTGACACAAAACCAAAGTGGATTTGTTCTCAGTTATCACAGTTCACGCACACACAGTAAGAAACAAAAGTGCTTGATTTGGGGCAGAGGCTTGAACAAAACAACAACCACAACACTGCAAATTCTACAGAATAGAAATTATTGCATATATTTCTCAGCATCTGCTCTTGTTGATTTGTGTACTGAGGTCATCTTATTGTAACATATTCCATTTACAATTCGCTCATATCCTAAAAAAGAGAAATAAAAAACGAATGTGCAACTTTCTGCTCATATATTAATTCGCATTACAGCATACTAACTATTTATGTTAGGCAACAGTATTTTGGCTGTAACAAAACACAACAGCTCACTAGAAAAGCCTTGTATTGTATTGTTAAGGTAAAGGTTTGCTTTGTGGAACTAACCTTCCTCTTAGATCTAAAAATGAGATTTAATGCAAAGACCTAGTTTTGTCTGTGCTCAGGAAATCGCACAAAATGCTATAATACTTTTAAAAAGTCTGGCATGTACATGTACATGATCTGTTGTTTTGGTTAAGGATTTGAAAAAAACATTGAAGTATAAAACACGCAAACACAGTCACAAATAAAATCAAACTAAAAGGTTTTTGTCTTCGACTAAAAAGTTTGGATATAATTACGTATGACAGCAGTGCTCTGAAGATGAGAAATTCCATCTACTGAAAATTATAATGGGCTACATTTTGAGGTAAATAAGATAATTTAGTAAGCAACGATTAACTCAATTGCTTTAAATATTATCCAAAACATGTTCATGAGCGATAAAACATGTACATATCGAGCGTACTGATGTGCAAAAAAAGTGCTAATGTCTTCGACCTCCCTCAAAAGCGTGGTGCTCCTCGTGTGCTGAAATGAACCAAAAAGAACAATAACTCGCATTGTATAGCGTTATCGTCGATCAATTCTGAAAACCATTATGCAATTAATATTCAAAGAAAATACTCACGTTTGTAAAACACCGCTTTGAAAGGTATTTGTGGAAGGAGCTCGTTGATCCTTCCTAAGATGTTTGACTCGCTGGCACAGGAAGCGTTCCCGTTCCAGACCTGAAACACGTCCTCTCTGTCTCTGACACTGACGCTGATGCCGATGACTTCATCGTCTGCAAGCACAGAAGCACAGAATCCGACGAACGCAATTTGGATTTGAAGTATTTTGTGCATAAAATGCGAGCCTCTAGAAAAGCCACCGTATTTTCACATGACTCAATCGTGAAAAGTTACCTGAGGCACAATAGTCACTGAACTGCTCTCCAATAGTAGCCAACAGAAACTCCTTCCATACAGCAGACTGTTAAGATGAAGGCAAATTTGTTAAATAGTAAATAATCAATCAGCAAACAGTACGTAAAAATATGGAATATGTCACTCACAGTGCATTCTTTGGGTACTTTCATCTTCCAAACTCCCCCTTTAGCATTGCTTTCTTCTTCCCTGCAAACCAGCAGGCAACATTCCACATATTTTAAACAACATTCAAATACTGTAAACACGTGCATGTATCTCTCTGAAATTCCAACTCACCAGAGTGGTTTTCTTTCTCCCCTCATCAGATGATAGCTACATCTCAATGGCAAGCTGGAGACACCGGGTATGTTGTTGTAAACTCTCCAAAAGTTCTACTCCAGGGCCATGGTGAAGAGAGGAAACAGGTTATTTTATTGGACCGTCTACTGGCACAGGGAGAGCAGACACTTGGGCTTGTTAAAATCACTGCCAAAGATCTTTTCCTCCTTGCTCTTACCAAGACACACACACACACACACACACACACACACACACACACACACACACACACACACACACACACACACACACACACACACACACACCACACACACACACACACACACACACACACACTCACTCATCCAACACAGTTGTGGTTAGGGATTATTAAAGTGGTATTTGAGCTTTTTAACGTCCTGCCATGAACACAATTACACATTAAAAATAACCTGCCATGCTAATTAGTTCAGCAGTCAGTAATGCAGTTATTATATCATGTTAATTAGCAGGTGAGTCCATGCATACAAACTTGTTTTAACATGTGGTCAGCAGCTCTCTAAGGTCTTTATTAGTAAGGTATAGCACATAATGACACACACTTTATTGGTGCAACAAAAAATGTGGAAAGCTGTTGAACCTTATAATGCTGATGATGGGGTTTGACCTGAATCACAGCATGCAGGGTTGCTACTACTAAATCCTGCATACTCTTCACTTTCAAGTACAAAGACATCACTGAGGGATAAAGCACTCTGTTTCTCCTGATAGGTGTCTCAATTTAAGTTTGGCTGCTTTTTTGGCACTTTAGGGAGAAAGAGAAACTCCAGCAGTAGTATGGAAAGAAATCAGCATATCATAGTTGAATTAAGGAAACTTGCTCTGAAATGTGTCATCACATCCACCACTCCTCCCTGACCCCAAAAAACCCTCGTGTGGCAGAATGTACCGACACTGTGCCGGCTGGAGCGTTGCTCCTGTATCAACACTGTAAAGCATCTTACCTGGACGGTGTCCACGGTGTAGATTTTCTTCAGGTTTGACTCACATTCAGCTGCTGTAGTACCGGGTAGAGATCTGACAAAAAGAAACAGGTACATACATGTAATGCAATGACATTTATATTTTATCTGCTTCTTTAAAAATGAAAAGCATGTAAAGACTCTCAAGTCCTCTAACTTGACATGTCCTTTTATTTTTACTCAGACATGCTTCAGCGAGCTGCCCTCTGAGCAGACATAGGGCAGCTCAGGTTGGGTGGGTGGGAGGGGGAAGGGGGAAGAGGGGGGGTGGGGTTGGGGCGGTGCGGAGGGGGGGGGGGCGAATGGGGGGGGCTGATCAGATGACAAATAAGCCAGTAAACAGTAAACAACACTGACCCCATGTGAACACAACACCCTCTGATTTAAACACACATTGGGTGATCAGGCTTGTGTAACTCATCGTCACCTGTGTGCAACTCTGCTGTGATTGCTTAACGTTAATTCTGAAAGCACTGTATCACAACGTCTGAATTCTAAATTGGGAACTTTGTATAAGGCAATAATACATTTGTGTCAACCCAACAGAAAGAAAAGTGCTTCACTGAACCATGGCAGAGGAGTGACACAAGTTTTTCTTTTTTTTTTAACAATAACACAAATGCTTAGAAAATCACAAACAAAGGCTGAACTCAAACTGACCTTTCCTGAAATTAGGAAAAGTAAGTTATTATGTTCAGCAAGTTAGTCATAATTATGCCCTTTTGATTGTTTTAAGATCCTTCCAAGCGGAGGACTTCTGTATGTAGGTCACAGACAAAACAAGTTGACTGGAAAGCTGCTTTGACACCATTAACAAGCAGTGTTTGTTGTCATGTTAATATATTATATCATGAATATATATTATAAGACGGACATGCGCGGTTATAAACATCTATAATGTTATCTGCTCTGCCAGAGGCCATTATATAGCAGGCCTGACAAATTCTTCATCTCCCTTCTTTGTTCTCATTAAAAGGTCAGCAACAAAGAGTTCACCTTCCTAATCCTATGAAGATAAATAATATTACAATAGGAGGGGAATAAAACCTTACCTATCAAGCCAGAAGGTCCACGGAGAATGTAAAGGCAGAGTGTTGTTTTCATTGTCACTTGAAATCCTTCCCAAATCTCTGTCGCTGATGTGGATGTTGTGCTCCAGCAGACCCGGGCTGGATGAGGCGCTCAGCTGTAATGCAGCTACGGGAACTGCCATCGTTACCGAATGACTGCGTACAAAAAGCGAGCAGGTCTCCTCGTGCAGATGTGCAGATATTTTCACCAGGGGCCGTTATACTTCTGTGCAGGGTCCGTTATAGGTAAAATTAACCCCGATCAGCTGCTGACTCACTGGCCGCTTCACCGGGTTGTGCCGTCACAACAACAACAGAGAGAGGGAGACGATGACGCCCGCCTGCGACATCCGGAGTGCAGCGGAGCGACCCAGAAGTTTCTGTGACTGAAGTCGGCGCGTGCTTTAACTCACAACACACCCCGTCGCGCTACAAGAACAACCGATGTGTCAATTACTGCCCGTTGCGTTGCTCACGCGCGCGTTCGAGCGCTTTGTCGAAAAGAAGTTGAACGAGAACGCATCTTCCGCAAATGTCAACACGTCATCTCGGACATGCGCAGTCGGAGTCCTCCCTGCCACCAGCAGCTGTGTCGGGGTCGCTCCACGCTGCTAGCTAGCGAGTGTTTCCTGCCTGTGACTGGACACAGCGATGGACGTCGACGCGCTGTCGGAGGCGTTTCAAGGCAATGTTTACAGTTATTTAAATACGTGGTTCGTTGTTAGTGAGTGGATTTCACATTTGCTGGGATGAGTTAATCTGTAATGCTTGGCTTTATTACGATACGTATGTTGCTGTAATTTAACGTTAGCTTGATAACGAAGATGAACCTTGTGTTGAGAAGGACAGTCTGACCCGTCGGATAATACTCGGTGGTTCAGTGTTGTTCTCCACGAGAGAGAAGCTCGTCACGTTTTGACCCATTTTTATTCCCGAACTGACGGCCGGAGGTTATGTAAACAGCTAACTAAGGCTAGCTGGTTAGCATCACAACAAACGGGCTAATTATTGAACTTTCACAATAACTTTCGCAGTCAGTGAACTGGAAGTGGTGTTTTATGACGATGCGACGCGGTGGTTCACTCTTTATCTTTTCTATTTGGTGTATTTCCACTTGATACAGGTGATACTTGACTAACTTAACAATACAGTACAGTACAGTTAATGTGCCAGAAGTAACGTTATAGACTGAAACGAAACGAGATAAAAACAAATTTTAAAATAATTGACAGAATAGGTTATTGTCTAAAGGTCATTTGCTTCTGGGTTGTTTACTTTAAACTTCAGGTTCAGGTTAATGCGGGGACAAGCAGCTGTTTGGATTAACGTTATGACCAATAAACTAATTATTTTGTTGTTTTTCATTTGGGAATTTACAGATTTTGAGAAGACAGGCAAGAAAGAGACCTGTCCTGAACTCGAGCAATTCTTGTGTCATGTGGCCAAGACAGGCCAGCCGATGTGAGTAGTCCTCTAACAACACATCCAGCTTAAACTTCTATAAGTCTTCACACACAGCAATGAAGACAACAGTTTTCCTGTAATTGAAGCCTACTTGGTGAACATTTTTTTTTTTTTAATTACTCTTATCAGGCTTTTTGTAAAAATGTGTTCCAAGATTTTGAAGTATTTTGTGTGCGTGACATGTAGACTTGCATTTCCTCTATCTTCCTCCAGGATCTCGTGGTCACAGTTCAAAACATACTTTGTTTTCAAGTTGGAAAAAGTCATGGACGATTTCCACGCTTCGACGCCAGAACAGAGAGCGCCACATAATCCCAATGTGGATTATGTTCCCTTCGAAGAGATGAAGACGAGGATCTTAAAGATAGTGGACGGTTACAACGGGTGAGTGGAGCTGATGATGAGCCACTTTAGAAACGGCAAACAACCCGAAACACAAAACTAAACAATGTTGCAGTTCCGTGACATGTCAATGCCTGTTCACAGCATTATTAGTGCTCTTTATGTTATTAATAACATGAAAGACAGAGATATTTAGGTGCACTAGTAGAACATTAAGGTACCAAAATCAACATAGATTAGCTGAAATCAGGTCCCATTGTTTGCTGTAATGAATTCACTTTGATCTGCCAGAGTTGTTTTATTTGTGTGAAATGCATAAAGCTGCCGTGTGAAATTTTTTTTTTGTAAAGGTAATATTTTCCATTGGCAAGATGGAACGTTGCTAGACTTAATGTTTGGCATTTGACTCTCCTACAAACATGTTTGCATGGACACCTTTTTATCAGCAACCCTGGAAATCTCTTCATGAATTTCCACAAAGCAAAATAAACGTATTAAAAGGTCTTTCACATCCAAAGTCATTAAGTAGCCTCAAACAACAAAACACACCGGAAACAACCGCTATTTTCCGTGGTGCATCAGTCAGACAGATATAAACGTAGGATTTTAACATTAAAACATAATACTGTATAACCAGCTGAGATGGGGGTTGATCCAAGTTTTTTTTTTTTCTCATACAGCTCCAGTACTGCCAGGTTTGGCAAGGTGTTGAAGCCGGCTGTGAGATGGCTATGTGTAGCTAATCCTAAATGTATGTCTTGATGACTTTTCCAGAATCCCATTCACCATCCAACGTCTGTGTGAACTCCTCACGGACCCCAAGCGCAACTATACAGGAACAGATAAGTTTCTCATGGGTTTAGAGAAGGTGAGCGCTGCACTGCATGTGAAATGTTTTCACTCAAGCCAAACAATAATTGATGAGTGTTGTTTTAAAATATACTCTCCACGGCTTTAAATTGAATTGTAATATATATTATTATTTATGTATTGCAGAATGTAATGGTGGTCAGCTGTGTGTACCCCACATCAGAGTAAGTACAGCAGCTGTTAAGCTTTTGCCCCCCCTTGCTCTGCTGGCTGCAGTATTTCTGCTCAGCTGCTTCTGATGCACATTGATAGCTCCCTTTGAATTTGCTTATTCAGACAGACTTACAAAGTTACAATTAACAGCCAGATGTTTTGTGCCTTTCTACTTTTTTCGAAGGAAAAATGGGGCATCCAGTGTAAACAGAATGAATGGAGTGATGTTTCCTGGTAACTCTTCTCTATATTCAGACAGGTGGGAGCCACATACTTGTCAGTGTTTGACTTCCACAAATCTAAAATAGCCTCATACACCACCAAGTAGAAAGTTGAATTAGTGTAAAGTCAAATATCCAAAATCCAACAAGGCTTTATACAGTAAGGGCAGTTATCTCTTGCCTGTCAGTTTGGTTTTAGTAGTTGTGCTGATTTACCATCTTGTGATATAACTTGCATAATAAATCGTTGTTTCCTCTTTTTTTGCAGCCGTAATGTAAATGGACCCGACACACCGAAACCGCTCAACAGACCGAAGCTGTCATTGTCGGCTTCGCTTTCCACCAACGGGCTCCCTGACTGTGCAGTCAGTAAAGAGCCAGAGCCAATCACAGAGGAGGTGGAGGAGCACCGTATCAGGTAATTGAAATGCATGTGTCACCGTGAGTGAGCGTGTAGTATACTGAGTGAGTCTACTCCATATTTTTATTAAAATGCAGGGCCACTGATGATATCTGTCATGCACTGAGATTTCCTCCCTAAGCAGTATAATCTTTCCTTCTTTAAAAGGAATATATATATATTAGCTACTGCTAACTTTTCACTTTAATCTAAAAGTATACCATTTAATGAACCGATTCCCTGTGTTTCTTTCATTCCTGCAGTGATTCCTCGCCAGCACAGGGTGAAATCACTCCAAACAGCGGGATAAAGAACAAACACCCTGCGGAGGAAGAGGAGGAGGAGGAGGAGGAGGATTCTGAGACTGGCAAGCACGAGGTCAAGAGGCTCAAGTTTGACGAAAAAGAAGAGGACGAAACGGAGGGTGAAGAAAACGAGTCGTCTTGTAGTAAAGGGTCAGAGAGCTCGCCGGAGACAGCGCAGTCTTCAGAAGACTCTTGTGGTCAGAAGAACAAAAGTGGAGCGTCTTGTGACACACATACTGCTGCAGAGGATCCCGGTAAGAGTTAACGCAACTTCACTGACGTAATAAAGTGTTTCAGAACCAACACTGCAGCTATGTTGGGTGTCTTCATAGACAGAGGGCTATAATATGTGGGTATTGGAATGACTGCACAACACTCTTGTCTGTTTTTGCAGTCAGGTGGCATTGTGGGTAATGTAGGCACCAGGGAGAATAGTGCATGGAATAAAAAAAAAAGACCAAATCAGGTTTTGCTGCATCAATTTTAAACCTTTGAGACTATCCTTGGTCATTAGTTTAGTTTATGTTATAGAAGTGCATTGCTGAATATATTATACGTAATACATGTATTAGTTAACAACCACAGACCACAGTTTGTTATTCAGAATGTAATCTGTAAAATGTGTTTTAGCTGCAATGAGTAGTCAATTGATAGGTAATTAATCCGCAACTATTTTGATAGTCGATTAATCGTCTAAGTCATTGTTTTAAGAATGAGCACCAACATTCTCTAGTTCCAGCTTGGTTTTCTTTTGATAAAGTGAATATATTTATGTTTTTTGATTGCTGGTAGGACAAAACAAACATTGGAAGACGTCACCTTGGATTTCTCATTTTACAAACAAAACGATTCAACTGATTTCTTGATAATGTAAAAAAAAAATAATGGTTAGTTTCAGCCCTAATGTTGTCCACTTTGGTCCTCAGATCCTAGTTGCACACAGGCAGAACCATCTGAAAGCGATGAGGACTTGTTCGAGAGGGGGAATGTCCACAGTCTGGAGAAGGACAGCTCTGTGGATCAAGCTGAGCAGCCTGCTCCATCACAGGAGGCTACGCGTTGTGAGCAGGATAATGGGGAGAGCAGCAGCAGCAGCAGCAGCAGCAGCAGTGACGGAGAAGGCCTACCCAGCGACAAGCAGGTCCCCTCTTCTGGTAGTTCACATGACTTGTCAACAGAGGGCGACGCTGACAGTTCAAACAGCACAAAGACTGCAATAGAGCCCGGGGAACAGGACTATCTTGAAGCCCAGTCTGCAAACTGACTTTTTGGTTGTTTTTTTTACACTGTATGATACCTTGATATGGGTATATCTGTAGCACTGTGGACTTAAGGACCAGGAGCGATGTGAACCTTGAGATTCCTCACAGAAAGATCTTTTTGTCCTCTTCAATTTCAACTCAAGTCCACACAACACCTGGTCTAAACTGGAAAAGATTGAAAGATTATGGAGACTCTGCTTTTTACACTGTTGACTATAAAGAATTTTCTAATCTTTTTTTTCCCCAGATTTTTATATGAAGGTTATAATTTAACCTTGATAACTAATGTATTCAGTAATTTCATTATTCTTGAGTCATTTGGCATGCATTTCCCAAAAGATACATTTGACAGTTTGAGTTGTGTTTTGGCCCAAGCATCGTTGTTTTTACCATTTCTTGATGATTGTGCTCCTCTCCTGTTGAATGAAGACACATGCCATTAAGAATGTGAAGACACTTCTGTTTGCTTTTTCTATGACAGCTTAAAATGTATTTCTTATTAACATTATATGGCACTTGTTTGCATTTAACCCTTGATGGATGTGGAACATGTCACAGTTTTGCTTTGTCACTGTATGGAGCCAATATTAACACACTTTATTGCCAGTAGTAACCAGTTTGGTAAGATAGAATATTAGTTTGGCTCACGGGAAGCCATTTCTGCATCAAAATCTGTCCAAAAAAACACAAGGTACTTTTACACTTTCTGTATGTCATATCTTAGTTGTACAAATGTCCTTTTTGATAGCTTGGATTTTTCCAGTACGCGTCTGTAAATCAGTTTTTGTAGACTTGTAATACATGTCCGCTGCCTTCATACAACTGCTAATAGCTGGAAACTGAATGCTTGAGCTTGTATCATAGTATTCATGGAAAGCAATAAATGCTAAAAATTCCACGTGTAATATGCTCAGTTAATATTAACGGAGTTGTCACTTTTATATCTGTAGAACATTGAGGGCCACTGAATTACGGGCATCACCTTTTAGCCACACTTTAAGTGTCACCCATCGATGGCTATACGGGTGATTCCACAACCCACAGAAATTCCTCTTGTCTGACACTAATTTCAAGACGGTACACCTCTGAAACTAATTTATGACATTCCCATCATCCTCAACTGAACTTAACGTTTGGTGCTAATTGGTAAATGTTTGCATGCTTGAATGCTAATGGTAAAATTAGAGCTGCTGAGCATCAACATGCTGCCATTATCACTGCAAGCTCATGTGCAGCCTCACATAGCTGCTAGTCTACACGGCTGAGCCCAAACGGTACCTGTGATATAGAGATGACACTGGAGTGAAAGTAACTTGGGACCAGGCCTGTCAATGCAGGCCAGTCATGGGCACAGAAATGGCGGGTCTTAAACTAGAGCCGCCCTCGGTACAGGAATACGACGTAATGTGTAAAATGATGGGATGAAGGCAAATATGGGTGGGTATTTAAAATGTCTCTTGTGTAAGAACAGAGTGTGCGAATCTTTTAATCGTGAGGATAACCTCCAGTGACCCCTCAGGTGGCCTTGGCACTTCTAAGCTATGATTATCACTATCCCTGTTGTCAGCACAGGAAGGTATTGGGCCAGGCCAAGCCTTCGCCTTGGCTAGAGTTACCATTAACTGTGACACTCTTAATCTGTTGAAAACATGCAGTTATTTTCCATGTACTACCCCACTGCCTAATACTCAAACAAGGCCAAAAGCTTGCGAGATGTTTCCACCCGCTTCCCAAATTCCCCTCTTGACGCCTAAGTTGTAATGTCCATCATTAGTGGATTTAGCTACAACACATTCATTATAGGCTTCAGTCCAACTGAAGCAGGCATGTAAACAGTAATCACGGGAGCAGTAAATAACATGGCTGCTGGAGGTCAGAGCTGTCAGGGATAAATAGGCACTTGGCCTGTGTGAATCGTCAGACCGGTCAGGGACTTCCAATACCAGGAAAGATTACTTAAAGGAGTACATGAGTAAATTAGAAATTAGTATTCCACGTTCATAAAGTGTGGGAGCTCGGAAGAGACAGATTATTAAATAATAGTCCAAGTCTAAACAGCAGTGCATGAGATATCCTGATTTGAATTTTCTAAAATGGGTCAAACTCCACCAGAAACGCTGAACCCTACATTTCCCATAATGCAACTAATAACATATTTTTATTAGACCCTCTCTGATTGTCAACTGACCTTGATGTGTAAAATGTCTTATCACTTAAACGGGCACTTCCCATTTCTTATTATCATACTTACATACTTTAATTCTGAGTTTACCTTTGTATGTTTTACCTTTACACACACATATGAGTAGTTTTAAGTCATACCTTGTAAACATTTATTCATATAATAATTAAATTGTTAATAAAAAGGTCCATTATACCACACAGGTACTTGAAACTTATGATTAGTGTGTTTGTACAAAGCTAACAGATGTCCTTCCTCAGAGAGGTAGAAGCAGTGCCACAAGGAAATCCTCTCATGATCTATTTGTGAACTAATTGATTTTGACAAGTGTCTATTTCTAATCCCATATCATGTGATGCATAACAGCCCGTGTTTCATACTGACTCTCAGAGGGGATTTGCCACAATAGGGAGCCCAAAAAAACGTTCAGCTTGTATGGACATCCATGCCATTTTGATCAATTTGATCTTTGCCGATTTGCACAAACATCGTTGCGGTAATCGGCTCGATAACTGAGGACCAACATTTGTAATGTCGAGGGAAGCTTTACAGGAGTTACCCAGGCCAGACAGTTGTATGTAATGTAAGAGAGAATTTCTGTTTTTAGGGAGCTGAAGGGAAGATTTCCACAATGGGTCAGCGCCTGACTGAGGAGAGTGACCCAGACAAGGAAATCGATGTGGCAGAGCTGCAGGAATGGTACAAAAAGTTTGTTGTGGAGTGCCCAAGTGGCACTCTCTTCATGCATGAGTTCAAGGGATTTTTTGGCGTTGCTGATAACAAGGAGGCCGCAGATTACATTGAAAACATGTTTCGAGCCTTTGACAAGAACGGCGTAAGTACAAACTCCAGTTGTGTGGAAGTATAAGCCCTGTGCATTTGTCTCACATTAGTAACAGTGAACATTTGTTCATTGGAAACATTCCAACTACCAACATGATTGGTCATTTCTGTTAATGCCCATTATTGAGCACATGTATTCTATTAGTCGATCGACAGAAAATGAATCGGTACAGATTCTGATAATGTTTAAAATAAACCTTAGCTGCGGCCCTGCATATTCTTTTTTTGTTGTTGTATCTAGTAGGAGCCCTATTTATACTTAATAATTTTGCTTCATGAAATGTTAACGCTCTCTCTTCATGCACACAGGACAACACCATTGATTTTCTGGAGTACGTGGCAGCCTTGAACTTAGTCCTGAGGGGTAAACTCGAACATAAGCTCAAATGGACATTCAAAATGTATGATAAAGATGGAAGCGGATGCATTGATAAAACAGAGCTTCTTGAAATTGTGGAGGTAATGTTTACTATCATACAGCGACCATGTGCAACTATAGATCTGTGAAGCTTTCAGACACATTTTAAAGAATATTTCAAGGTGAATCAGTGCGCTGTCATGAAACGCAGTCAGAGCAAGAGTGGTCGTAACTTACTTTCCTGTCACTCTCAGTCTATTTATCGACTGAAGAAAGCCTGCCATGGAGAGCTGGATGAAGAATGCAATCTACTGACCCCAGACCAAGTGGTTAACCGGATATTTGAGCTGGTTGATGAAAATGGAGATGGTGAGTGTTTGTCACAGCTTTCTGGCAGCTTAAAATGCTTCATGAATGATTCAAAAGCTCCGTGTGCGGCTGCTGTAATGGCTTCGTGGGGTGTTAATGTAAAAGTGTCCATGTGCTTGTTGTTGCTTGTGTATATTAAAAAAGGGAAGGTGAAACTCAGCTCTACAATGGTCATCTCCTCATCAAATGAATTAATTCAGGAATGGAGAAGTGTGTAGTAAAAGAACTACTGTCCCTCGTCACGTATAGGGGAGCTCTCGTTGGATGAGTTCATTGATGGAGCGCGGCGGGACAAGTGGGTGATGAAGATGCTGCAGATGGACGTCAACCCCGGGGACTGGATCAACGAGCGGAGTCGCAGCGCTGACTTCTAAGGCTGGAGCGTGAACGGTCAATCTGTCACATACGCACATCATTCATGTGTGACCAATCGTGTTGTAATTTTTGTACGTATTGCAGTTTGGATATAAAAGACGACGCCAGAGTCCTCCTGGCATTGTTTCCGTATGCTGCCGTATAAGATTTAGATGGATTGTTCTTCATAATGCTCTACTTTGCTTGTGAAGGGCCAACCATTTCATTTTTAATAAAGTTTAAGGTCAACACTTGTGCAACAGTAGTTTTGACCATTTATTGCCAGCTATGGTTTTGTTTATGTTTCTGTATTTTATGGATACTGCAGAGAAAACATGCTTACTGTATTTTCTTTTTAGATTTGTGTCATAAAAATTGCATAACAGTGATTCAATGAACATAATTAAAAAAACTCCTACACAACCATAGAGAGGTGTTTTTACTTATTTAGAATGATTAGACCTCTGAGATTGACATTTTCCGCATTCACTCATAGTTTTGTTTAATCGACACTGTAATCCTTTGCTGTAATTTTGACAGTGAAATTCCACAAAATGACCAATAATAATAGTAACCAGCATTATGGGTATAGTGCAGATATTATATGTCATTTACAGCAACTTACTGTATTTTTTATGTAAAGAAAAGTACATAGTAGCTGTATGGGGTATCACAAGTACTGGTGGTGAAGTTGTTAATGAGCTGAGAGTGGTGGATGTGTATATCATCAACCTGCTAGCCTTTAAGGAGAAATGGCGTCATGTTCCTGCCGATGGTTTCTGTGGAGGTGGATATGGCTCAGGCAAAGGATACTGTCAGGTATGGTTTCTGTCTTTCTATAGAAAATGTATGAAACACATAAGTAATTCATTACAGTAATCATTACATTTGTTTTATTTCTTTGTCAAACTGAAGATAAATTCTAAGCAGGAACAATTTTGAAAACGTTTTCCTTGATACAGTCAGGGACGTTCTCTTTGACAAATGTTCACTGGAGTAAATTACTGTGAAATATCGGCCGGTGATTGTTGAATACTTAAATAAATGGAAAGCACAGGTTTGTAGATAGGTAATTTATCAAATTATGCTTTGAAAGTGGTCAGTATGTTTTTTTCTAAACCAACAAGGGGACCAATATGGGAAATGATCCCTGCCAAGAGATTATTAACAACCTTAAAATCACATGTCCAGTCATCATTCAATTGTGATTTTTGGACCATACACAGTTGTACTTGGAGCTGATTTATCATAATATTAATTTTCACCCAGTTTGGTGACATGTTATTCCCATCATGGCAATTTGAACCAGAGTAGACATCTAATACAAATTAATACATATTCACATTTATGAGGTTATGCCTGATTTAAAAACAACAAATAAATAAAAAATTTACACTGCCAGTTTTGTTTGATGGAAATCGTATGTATTCCATTAAGTAAACAACGCACTAGTTTTAGAATTGAGAATAATAAAATGTCATTCAAACACAACCTATATTTGGAAACTACAACTTGATAACACATATCAAGATTGGTAAAGATAATTTCACGATTTTAAACTTTTATGAACAAGTTTTGTGCAAATAAGTAGTCAAATTCTGGTGTTAAAATATGCTGTTTTTACGGAATATCATCCGAAAACCTGAATTTATTCATAAGGTGCCGCCCATCCCCAAAGTCTCATGTTTTCTCGCGAGAGGATAGACAGCTCTCGTGACTGCTTCCTATGCTGCTTCGTGACTAGTCTACTGAGCTATTAAAGAGCATTCCGAAACTACCTTTATTTGGCATTAAAACGGCCACCTGCAGTCTCCGGTTTGTAAGCTGTAAGAGACACTTTACTGTCGCATGATAAGGTCGCTCACAAGTCTTCTAGCAGTAGTTTTATTGTGTGTTCAAGACAGCAAACCAACCCACCGCTCAAATGCTATAATCACTGTTGTCAATGTCGTCTGAACTTGAGAAACCAGTCAACACTGACAACCTCAAGGTAAAGCTTACATTTGGGGGGGGAAAAAAATGTTTTCTGTCTTGGCTTTACGTGCGCTAAAATGGTTGGTTCTGACATAATAGTTTCCCTTTCCCTGACGCCAGTGTTTATTTCTTGTTCTGTCCTTATTCTTCGTCTCACGGCGCCATGCCGCCCCCTCCCGGCCAGGCTCCAGAAGACAGCTGGGGACTGAATTATGTCAGCGGGAACCTGTTCTTGTGCTCCAAGGACGAGGCTTTGGCCCACTGCATCAGTGAGGACTGCCGCATGGGGGCAGGCATAGCAGTGATGTTCAAGAAGCAGTTCAAAGGGGTAGATGAGTTAAAGGAGCAGAGTGAGTCGGCCCTTTCTATTAAAAATTCATCAGGAGTGATTATGTCTTATTTTGGGCTCATTGATTCCAACGTGATCGTTTTGTTCAGCACAGAGACACCGGGCTGGGTTTTTAGAGGAAGTCTAATATAAAAAAACTAGCTTCATAATATCACATTTACTGTATATTCTGTATCAAAGTGTAATGCTTTTATGGCAAAAAAAAGATGTGTTTTCTTAGGAAACTTAAGGATCTCCACTAAAATGTAAAGTAAACATTTTCATGTTTTTCCTGCACAGCATGGGTGTGTAATGAGTTGTCCGCCAGTGGGTCAGTGCGGTTTTAAGGGATTTAAAAAATATTACACCTGGAGTTTGTACTATTCTTATTCTTATATAAGTCTTATTCTGATGTGAATACTATCGTTTTGTTTATCTCCAAACAGAAAAGCTGACCGGAGAGTGTGCCGTGTTAAAACGAGACGGACGTTTTGTCTACTATCTGGTAAAGATGTAGCAGTTCATTAGAATTTGATTCCTATACAAATTCCCATTGCAACGTTAATATTTGCAGTTCATGTTATTGATGCTTTCCTTTTTAATTACATATTGCAGATCACAAAGAAGAAGGCCAGCCAAAAGCCCACCTATGACAGCTTGACACTGAGCCTTGAGGATATGAAGACACACTGTGTGGCGAACGGAGTAACAAGAATAGCGATGCCTCGGTTCGTGTAATTTCCGGTCATTTAGTGACACTTAATCAAACCAGGCTCAAGACCGGCATGCTAACTTGCTCAATGAATGCATCGCAGATGTGACAAGATTTGTGTTGGCTCTCTCTTTCTGACAGCATTGGTTGTGGCCTGGATCGACTCCAGTGGAGTCGAGTGTCAGAGATACTGGAACAGGTCTTCAAACACACAGACATCTCCATCACCGTCTACAGCCTCCCCGAGAAAGCAGAGACCACAGTGATGAAAGAAAACATGCGCAGATGATTAATGGAATAAGCTCATTTATTGTAATTACAAGTATATGCACTGTTCTGTAATATCAATGGTAATCTTGTTCATTAAAAAAAAACAAAAATAAACATTCTTTTTTTTTTTTTTTTTTTGCAAGTAAGAATCAGCCAAACTCTCATGAACTTCTGCGAGTACAGGACACATTTCTACTGATCGCCTGTTAGTCTGCAGTCCCCAGTTTTCAGCTATTTGACAGGTGAGGGCTGCTTCCGACACACGCTGATCTCAAGTTGTCCCCAATTCCAGATGATGCTGGGATTTGCTCACCTGTCCCTTCTCATCACGTGGTATTTTACACCGAGCCTGAAATAAAGGGGCGTCTCTTTATTTGCTCTTTCATCCACCAGGCAGTCATGTCGTTGATTGAGCAAACAGTGTATTTGCATTTCTATGTGGATATCCTGTAACTTCTGGAGTGCTCATTGTAGCCCCGGTAGATGGTTGAGGTATTATGTGATCCATTATTGATCTGCTTGAGCATTGTACTCCAGTGCAGCTGAGGGCACATCGGAGTTACCAGATGTGAGTCAAAGAAAGAGTGGCGGCGAACCTGACACCACAAAGTCAATCCCACATCTATTTTCTCCAGTCTGGGAACGCCTTTCAACACTGAAGTGGGAAGAAGAGAGCTGACACGGCACAATCTCGATTCAAAGCATTAGTTGGTTTAGATAATCTAACTGAAGGGGGCTCCATTTAAGGATTTGACTTCCAGCACTTCAGGTGTGAGTAATTATCATAAACCTCAGTAGCAACGAGGCTGTCTGAACAGGCTCAGCACTTTGCCGTCTGTGACCCTCTTACTCTCCTTAGGGGCACCTTCAATAATTCATGAGTAAAAAAGGCATTAACAGCTCCACACTGCGGCTGCCTGCCCATTTCCTCCCATATATCCATGGTTGGCTGGAAGACTGTACTTCAGCATCACTGCAACCAACCCCCTCTCTTCCTCCTCTCCCCTCCTCCTCTTCCTCGTCCTCCTCCCTCCCCATCCCCCTTCTTTGCCTGGCAATTAGACTCCACACTGCAGCAGAGCCACCTAGCTGCGCTGCAGTGAGTGCAGGGAAATCTCCCTCCATCCGACCTGCTGTCTCACCTCAGCATCCAGATCTGCCCTCACCCCGTCTAATAGCCCCTCCGGCTTTCTTCCCGTGCAGCTTCTGCTTGTCCCACTGCGGTACACTGGTTCGCCGCCGATGCTCTCCCCCATTCCCACTCTCACTCCTGTGTCTCTCCCACATACTCCTCCACCCCCCCCCCCCCCCCCCCCCCCCCCCCCCCCCCCCCCCCCCTCTGTCCTCCATTCCTTTTTTTTCCCTTTGCACGATGCGTATGAAATTGCAGAGCTCAGCATTCTTCTCCCCGGGCACTTATGAAGGGAGGGGGGGGGAGAAAATAAAGAGAGATGAGCTGGGCGGGAGGCTTTCTGGTGCACCACACAACTGGCCCCCTTCCAATTAAAGAAGAGAGCTTATGTTATTGAAGAGCAGCTTAGCCAATCAGGAGGCAGTGCAGGCAAAGAAAGCAGGAAAAAAGCAGCAGAGCGAGTGGGCAAGAGGAAGGGAAAAAAAAACTGCGGTGTGTGAGTGTGTGTAGTTTTTTTTATCCCTCCCCTGAGCAGATCTTTATCAATTTGTGTACTCCAGTCTTGGGGTGCATTTGAATGGGTGTCTGTGTGTGCATATGTGGCAGAGTTTACAGGAGGACCGGGTAAAGGTGTGTCCAGAGGGCTGTGATAGACTCCTGACTTATTCATTCTGAAACTGGAAATAAGAGAAAGTAAGAGAAGATTGATTATTTTTCTCTCTATCTCAAAGTGTCTCGGAGCCTGTGGAGAAGGGGAAGAGCTCGGTGTCCAGAGGAGAGCGACCTGCACAAAAGGTAAGCAGCTACGTTCTCTTACTACTACAAGCATGCTGTTTTTTTTTTGTTTTTTCTTTACACTTCTGAAGTTGTTTTTTGTGTTCTTTGTCGGGCTATGTTCTGGCTTATCTGCCCTCTTTCAGTCTTTCACTTTGAGATATCTACATAATGCTTGTATTATTATTATTTTTGTACATTATAAAGACTTGACAGAAAAGCAGAGGGGGAGGCAGAGAGAGCGAGAGAGAGGGAGGGAGGGAGGGGGAAGGTTAGTGCGGGACTCCCTGATGCTTCTAGGCAAGTTTCTGTGCACACGGTTCTCTAGTGCTGCAGTATCCCATTACATCCCTGAGCGGGGCTGCCTCAGCATCCAGCCTCTGTGAGGCACAACGATTCATCTCCCTATGATTACTATCGCCGTTTTAACTTGTTTGTGTTCCCTTGATGGGATAAAAGTAAAGTTTTTCCCCCTATACTGTAAATCCAGTGCTCGCTGATAAGCCCGGTGTGCCAAAAGACGCTGCTGCATCCCATTTTAGTTTTGTCGCGCATGCCCTCATTGTGTACTCTGGGTATCATTGGGGTTACTTTGATAGCAGATTGAATGAGCTCTGATAGCGTTCGAGCCTGGTGGTGAGTTTTGGTTTTCTTTATCCGGTGTTCTGGGACTTCCTTCAGTCTGAGCCTGCAGCAAAAGTAGGCTCACTGATTGGACGAACCAGGCTTACTGACGATAATGTACCGAAGAAGTGGGGGAAAAAAATAGTTTACCCTCACTGGAGTATTTATACTCTGAACATATGGTTCATCATTATTGTAAAATAAGCTTGAATAAATGAAAGTGTAGTTATTTTGTTTCCAGTGAAAGACAGCTGAATCATACTAATACATGTTTTTTTTTCAAGTAAGCATTCATTATCAGCTTTCTTTGACCACATTCACAGTTGATTTAATACATCCCACCATCTTTATTTGGAAGTCTGACCTTCATCATTTGTGAATGAAGATATGATACTGTCCAGCAGTGGGCAGTGTGTGTTTTCTCTGTACAAAATGTCTGTGAGCACTGGCCTGCTGCAGAATGGGAGGAAATAATGGATGGACTTATTGTATTTGTGTGGGCACGCTGGAAAAAGCGCCTTTAGACAGGATGAGAAGTACAGTATGTACTGGCGTTTTCATATTACGAAGCAGTAAGACGAATAATACCTTTCACCCTCACATAGTAGACATAAGAGCAAGACAATCATGAAGCTGACCGGACTCACTGATCCTTGTTACTGGTTTTAAATCATGTTTAAATTATTCAGCACTGTGTTATATGGGGGAAATAAGGAGCAGGGCTGGGAAGGAAATGTAAGTCATTTCAGCACCATGGACAGAGCTTCCCTCCAATCGTGTGAAGCAAACCGGGGTTTCGTAAAGAGGGTTGGATGAGAGTTCAAGATAAAGCTAATTCTACTAAAAATGTCTATTTAGATGACCTGATAAATTGTCTGGCTGTACACATTTCGAAATCCTTATTTGATATGAGAGGATAGCAGTTGGCTGTGCACATCTGTTCTTTTGCCTTTTCAGTTGAAAACACTTTTCATTATTCATGCACCTCTCCTTTTCTGGAACACAGTCCATCTTAAAGAGAACTATGTTTTTGCAGAGGTGCTGAAAACTCATTTCCTAGCTGTTTCCTTAGGAAAAAGAAGAAAAAAAAGGTGTCCTTCCTGTACTTGTCTACCTGTATTATCACTATATGCTCCAGGTGGGAGTGTCACTGCTGTGGTTTTGTTACACCTTCCTTTTCACTGCAAAAGCTCTGAGAGGCACATCCAACTGTGGCATGAAATTGACTGCAACAGCAAAACCATTGGGGTTTGACACCTTATTACATGGGTCTATTTGGGTGGTAATACAAAATCAAGAGGATGATATTGTTAAAAGGGCATGAATTACACATTTGGTCTGCCAATGGTGGCCTGTAAGTCATTTCGTTTTCAAGAAATCAATTTAAAAATAATTGAGGAGGCGCTAAAAGGCAGCGGTGTCGTGTTAAGTCATTGAAAAGAAAAATGTAAAACATGTGTTGGCTGCTGCCGTTATAGTTCTGACACCCGCTGTCACACAAAGCTTTGTTTCATATCACGGTCGAGAGCGAGCAGGAAAGTGTCTCTGCAGGATGCAGCCGGCATACTGAGGAACTCATTCGGCTAGCAATGATTAGAAACCTCTGCTCTTTAATGGCAAACGGAAATGAGACCCCTCACTGATCCCAAGAATTAGCCAGAGTCCCTCCTTAAGATAGAAGCAAGTGTCCGAGACGGAGGAGATTTGACCAATCCTAATTAGATAGAATGACTAGTTTGAACCCACACACATAACCCTGAATTAGAATTAAGTTTGGGTAAAGTTAGACTTAGACTTAAGTTTTGGGTAAATCCCAGCTTGAACCCTGAATTAGACTTAAGTTTGTTTACCCAAACTTAAGTCTAATTCAGGGTTTAAGCAGTGTCTTGAGTCAGGCTTTCACAAGCAGCGCAACATAAACAGTTCTTGCCATGTGCAAGAATTTACTTCAGTGAAGGCTGGATACGGATTGCTGGTGGGAAACTCAAGTTGCCCTTCACGGTTTCTCTCTTTGCCGTTCTTATGTATGTATATGAATTATGTACTGTAACTCTTTCGAAGATTTGTTGAGTTTTCTGGGGAAGGGAGCAGCTGTTGGGCTTGTCATTGCTCATGCTGCGTGTATGACACCCTCTGTCCCAGACTGTGTGACATGGGCGTTTAGTGTGCCCCTGTAAATGATGGCGTAAGCAACATAGCGGAGCAACAACGGCTGCCGCTGTGACATACTACAGTTAGCAACAGTCCCCCAAACTCTGCATATCAGGAGGAGAGGAGGTAGTGTGAAATAGTGTTACACCCGTGTTGTTTAGGTTGTGCAGAGGACACGGTGCTGATGTTTAAGGGTGAGCAGACTCTCTTGGTGATACTGGAATGACACCGTAATAAATACAGTGAAGTGAAGTGTCGAAAGAACGGTGTGTGTGTGTGTGTGTGTGTGTGTGTGTGTGTGTGTGTGTGTGTGTGTGTGTGTGTGTGTGTGTTCTCAATAACCAGGAAAAGGGCACTTTATCATACTCGACAAGGAAAGGTTACAGGATGTATTCATGTATTGTATTTATTATTATTACCTTCTTTTTTTATTTTTATTTCAAAGTGTGCATGTCAATGTGCATGTAGGTGACAGCGGGCAGGGTAGTTGCAGTGAAGAAAATAAGAGACGGTGTTGGACACCCGGATTACAGGCAGCTTTTAGGGTGAGGAGAAAAAAATGGGCTTGAAACGTGGACAAGTGGAGAGGGGAATGGATGTAAGACAAGCAACCCAAGTAGGGACGAGAGATAGAGCGAGAGATTGAGAGATTGTCAGAGGCAGAGCAAGAATGGAAGCGAGTGGGTGTGCATCGCAGCGCTACGAGCACTGCAGTACATTGCAGTGCCCAGCCCCCGCCGTGTGCTCTGCTCACCATCCGGTTCCATGCACTGAAAAGACCCCTGCAGCAGCAGCAGAGCTGCACAACGCAGAAGACTGCCCGCTGATGAGCAGCAACCTCACAAAGAGCCCCCCCCCCCATTGTGCATTCTGGACATGTGAAGATGCACAGATTATTATTATTTGTATTTTATGGGGAACACGACGTTCGTGTTCAAAACAGCCGAGACCTGCGCCTGCCTGCACATTTTCATGTAGACGGAGGGAGTAGTCGATTCACGCTCCCCCTTGATTATGTAAGCGTATAACACATTCGCTTCACCCGACGCAAGCTGAATGATCCCGTCTTCCCTGGCCATGTTTTTCCTCATCAGGAACATCTGCCTCGCTGTTTGCTTTTGTTCCAGAGGTAGCATCTTTGCAAACATACACAGACACTTTATTGAGCTTATTGAAATGGCAACAATAGGGAAACAAACAACACGCACCCTCAAATAGCTGACGTTTGTATGCCTGCGGTTTGACATTATGTTGATGATGCTCTGTGTGGCGAATAACAAATAGTGATCCCTATGAGCTGTTGAGACCTTGATCTGATGTGGCTTCTCACCTTCAAGAGAAACCCCCCCCCCACCACCATTAATTCAGTTCAAAGTCGGGCAGTGTGCATAGAATACATGAATGACTCACGCAGGCTAGCCTCACACTTAAATTGGATTAATTATCCAGCTTTTGGTCGGGCAATCTATACCCACACACAAACATGCAGATGCGAATGCATCTTAATCACGTGAAAGCTCTAGGAAAAAGAAGGAGAAGCTTGTTCATGCTTCCATAAACAGTTGCTACGTTTCCAGCCAACTGCCTGCCTGGGGGGGTGGACGGCTGAAACGTGAGAGCTTCCCTCTTTTTCAGCTCCCCCTCCTTGCTGATGTAGCTGATTCACATTGCGTAGTGTGTACTCTCTCTCTCTCTCTCTCTCTCTCTCTCTCTCTCTCTCTCTCTCGCTCTCTCTGCTTCCTGTGACAAGGTCTGATTGTGTCTCTCGCCATGTTCAGGAGTAGTTGAGTCAATTACACCTTGCCAGACAGGTGTTTGAACTGTTAAGTGTGTTTGCCGCGGCACATCACAGCGTGTTTGCTTCTGATTTGCACAGAAATCAGCACCGTGCTTTGAAAATGATCAGGGAAAAATATGTGCTGGTAGTGAGTCACGCTGCAACCAAAGACTGTTGTAACTATTTTGTAAATGTATTCATTCACACCAAATGTATCAGATGCTCCAAATTATTGTGTTCATCCCGTTACTGGAAAAACATTTGTAACATATTTTCTTGTGGGCGCATTTGATTGAAAGCTGTGGTTTAGAAAAAAAGATTTCTACATGTGTTTCACATGTGTAGGTTTTTATCCTCCCTTAGTGAAGAAGTGTGAGATCATCTAACCTTGTAAAATCTATTGAAAAATGAAAGACATAATTGCAACAGTCATGTCTTATGTCCTTGAAAAACCACACGGTTCACAAGGTGATGCCCGGAGGAAAATGCTGCCTTTGACTATGGACAGAGAATGTAGTCATGAAGGGAAAAGAGAGAAACACTGTGGTGTGGTTGTGTGTGTGTGTGTGTGTGTGGTTGTGTGTGGTTGTGTGTGTGTGTGTGTGTGTGCGTGCGTGCGTGCGTGCGTGCGTGCGTGTGTGTGGGTGTGTGTGTGTGTGTGTGTGTGTGTGTGTGTGCGTGTGCGTGCGTGCGTGCGTGCGTGCGTGCGTGCGTGTTTGTGTGTGTGCGTGTGCGTGTGCGTGCGTGTTTGTGTGTGTGTGTTTGTGTGTGACAGAGACAGAGAGAGTGGGAGAAAGCGGCAGAGTATTGTAGTGTGGGTGAGCTGCAGTGGGGATTTGGAGTGCTGCATTGAGCTGCATAATTAATGGTAAGGGGGTGGAGCTAAAGGCGGAGATAACTTGCCGTGAAGAACAAGCCGCTGCAATACTACTATAAACAGAGCTACCTCTTTTTTTTTTGGGAGGGTTGAATCACTCCTGAGTACAGACCACTATACAAATGATATGTCGACGTGAGACTAAGGAGGCTCACTCTGTTGTTTGGTCCAGCTCTGAGTCCCCGTCCCATCTGCTCCCCTCGGCCCTCAAAGCCAATCACTCTCCACCGAGCTGCGTAGCTCAGCCAAATGCCTCAATGCTGGCTGCACAGCTCTGTTAATCATCCAATTTGTAGCAAAACAGCTTCCTATATGACACATCTGGTGTAACTCAGCGAGTCTGTCTGAATTGGACTATGAGGTGGGAGGAGGAGTGGCTTTATCCTGCAGGATGCTGTTATATTTAGTCTCCCCTTTCACAGATTCTAGGTTGTTGTTCAGCGTTGTCTACATGGTGAGATTGTGCTGATTGCTTATAAAAAGGCAGCCATTCTCACACGAAACCCGCTGTTTTTAAGGCTCTTTGTGTTCTGAGGCAATCTCTATTATTCTCTCCTCAGTTTTATTTTTAAACACATACTGCATTGGAGACATCTGCCTGTTCAGCCATTCCTTCAGCTCACACATAAGAGCAATGTGCATATATTTTCAGGTATGCACATGCATGCACATGTCATCACCCTCGGATGCGAATAAATGTTTATAGGAGGAATGTATTAAATGCATCAAGGCTTTAGTATGTATGAGTGTGTTGGTCTTTGTTGCCGTCAGAGCTCTGGAACCTGTTTAGCTCCTCTGTCTCCGGGGCGATATTGCCTGGCTGGCGATCACATCTATATCACGCGCACTGCTTGCACCCCTGTCACCTAACCTCATCATCACTGTAGCTGCTGTAGTTCTTGACATCTATTCTGCTGCAACATGCCCAGCATTCATGTCCTCGCTGCTTTATGGTACAGCTCTGCGTGATTTGTGAAAGCGCAGCTTTTTTCAGTGTTATCCATACACGTATGTTGTATTGAGTATCTGTTATTTCCTTTTTATTGCTAACTCAAAGCAGCGCCTCTCTTTGTTTAGAAGTGTCTGCCAAAAGCTACTGTGGGGATCTGTCCTTGTCAAAAGGGCTGAGGGATCGCACAGAGGCTTTTGAAATGCACCCTGTGTCGGCTCCAAGCCTTTCTATACACAGCGAGGAGGAAGCTGGGAATGACGGCAGTTTCACCCCAGTCTCCAAAATCCTACAAAATCACACTTAGATTACAACCTGGACATTATCAGTGCAAGTAGAGGCGAATACAATTGAACTTTGAAGATAAAAGCTCAAAGTGCATCCTGTAGCTGTAATATCAAGCTTGTTTAGGAGCAGTGATTTAATCTGTCTAAATAACGGTGGTGGACTGCCAACAGTTGTCTTAAGAAACACGCCTTCAGGGTTTCAGTGGCTTTGAAATGTGAGGGTTCAAAGGTTTTGAATGTATTTTCCTCCCTATTTTTCTTCTTCCTAGCCCATCCCAGAAGGCATCTGGCAGCAGAATCTGAAGTTTTTTTTCTGCTTAGAGAAACAACACAAAGCCTCTAGAAATATATTTTTTTCTGTCCCTTGAAATCTTAGAGATGAGGACACATTTTCTGTTTTCTTTCTCTCTGCAGTCCCACAGGGATCTTTGCAGTGGGAGAGCTGAGTTGCCATTTCTTAGCTTTGCCAAGTGAGAATTTGCCCATCTGACATTCAGAACGTTTGAAGCCAACATCAACAGAAACATAAATATAACTATAACTTAGATAAACACAGGCTTGGAGTTTGTTCTGTGTGTGTCATACTATGAAATTTCTTGAAATTAGGTTAAACTGCAGGCGGTGGCTGTGAGGATTTTTTTTATTTTGTTGTTCCGTGCAAACTCCGAGCTTCTGTGATCTGTCTCTTTTTTGTTTGTTTCTAAATCAGAGGTATACAAGAATTTATGTTTTTCAAGGAGATAAGCAAGGAGAAGGGAGAGAGAGGAGGAAGGAAAACTACTTTTGCTGTGTGAGTAGGTGCTCAGCATGAAGGCTGCTTCTTTTCTCTTTGTTTTTTTTTAGGCCAGTGTGCAGGCGAAGGACACGGCATACAGAATAAAACATCCCTGTGAGTTCTTCTGAAAGTCGTGTTACCTGTGGTACGACTGAGAGATGACAAAGAATAAAAGTTCAAAGTAAAAGGGAAAACGTGTATTCCTCATGAAATACTGAATTATGTTGTGCTGACAGGCACGAGTACATTTAAATATGCATTTTACCAGTAGAGCATGCCATAGTGTTTGTAGCTTTGACATATGATTTAAGGTTGATGTCTGTGTAATAAATGCAGATTTGATCAACATAGAAAAAAATCCAATAATGATTGTTATAGTTAGAGGTTTTACTTCCCGTGCGTTGCCACAGTTTTTTTGCGACTTGAATGAACAACTCAAGTTGTGTGAGTGGCAGGTCACTTATGGTGCTTTGTAAACCTGAAGGTGCTCCACAGAGTGTCGAGCCATCCTCCTCACTCATTCTCCACTCAGGTCATTGTGCTGCTGCCATCCCCAGAATAAAAGATTTCATTTGTATTCAGCAAACCTGTCTTGAGTCAGACTGCATTGAAAAGAAGTGTCAGTGACAAAACAAAAAGAAATAAACGTTGACTAATCTAACATCTCTTGGATTTTAAAGCTAAGTTTTTTGGTTTTGTTTTTGTGTTTCTATGCAGTGCGTACCAGCCAACTTGGACACATCTTGCAGATTCGATCTCTCCCAGAGAGATTATTGACTTGACAGCAAATTGGTTGGCGTCTCCAAGAGCATGATGGAGGGTTGCAAAATCTATTTCCTCTATGATAAGGCTGGTAATAGTTGGGACTGGCAAGAAGGACACGAGATTCATTGTGCTATATTGATCAAAAATAATTGCTCCCATTTTTTGGCCCAGTTTTATAAGTCCACTCACAGCATTGTTATCCGAAAAGCTGTTCATAAATACATTTTTTGCAATCTTCCTTGTCATCTGGAGAGTTTTCTTGAATCATTTCACAAAGCCTCATGATACAGAGATCCACTGTGTTTCTTTTGGTAAAATAAGAACGCTTTTTGAATTGTTGCATTGCTGTGTTAATCTCCAAGAGCTTGCATGAGAGTGGTTGTATAATATCTGACAGCTCAGGAGGAAAGATAGGTAAACAAAAGATGGGGGAGGGGGAATATCAAAATGTTGCTATAGTGGTCTTGTATCCTCCTCTATGCTGGAGGGAACTACGCACTAATTCGAAGCACTGGTGAAGCACGGCTGTTGCAGAGTCTAACTTTTTCTCTCCATGTTGTTTTAGTAGAGAGCTCTTTTCCTATGTTTATTCAAATGCTTGGTCTTTCAATTTGAGAGAATGACTCATTGATTTCATGGTCAGATTTTGGAATGCTGTCCCTCAAAACCATGTCCTCGTACTCGATTAGCCCCTGCTTGTGCTTGAATTTGTTCTGCTCAAACTGTATGCTTGCACTCAGATATATTGTTGCTTGCACAGATTTCTAGCGTTCCAGCTTCAGCCCTCCCCCCACTGCTTCTGTGTGCTCGTGAAACGTCGTCTCTTGGATTTCTCCTCTGCTCTCAGATTTTTTTTGTGCAATGACCCAGTCAAAGTTCGCCAACCTATAGAATACCAGGTGTAGTGTTAACAAATGAAATTATCCCTGCCTCGTGCGGGTGCATTCACTGGGCGGTTCTTTACCCGGGTATATAAACTTCTGCCCTCCAAGGTTCTATTATATGTACTTCCATTGCTTTCATTACTACATTCAGAATAAAAGGACAATTCATATTTGTACACACCAGCAAACCGCCCCTACTTTTTCTTTTACGATAATAGCTACACTAGTCTCCTATTGGCGTGCTATAGGGGAACCAACTGTGGTGTCAGTCAGTGGGGAAACTTACAGTTAGTGGCACAGGTTGCACCTGCCAATGCAACACGAGCCATTGTATGTGGTTTATGAACAGGAATAGACAATCAATAATGTTATATACCAGACCTTAACTCACACAAACACAGCAGAGCGTTAGAGATCTAATGTCAACTGTGCATCAAGCTAATGTTAGTATATTAGTATGTAATATGTTGTATGTTAGTATGTTCAGTTCAAGCTTGGAAGGGAACTACAAGACTATATTAACGCTACAGCAATGTCGATATGGTGGCAGACCTTTGATGTAATAAAAAGAAGGGGCTTACCGCGCGCGGTAGTGACATTTTGTTTTTTAGCTAGCATTAGAAAGCTAATGGCTCACTCTCTGTGTGCTGCTGTCAGCGAGCGAGCTGATGTGGATTAGTCATCCTTGTCAGCATAAGGCAAAAGATACAAATTGGTTCCAGTAGTTGTAGCTGGTGTAGTTATTGTGGTAAAGGTTCAAACTGTCATTTTAATCCTTGGTGGGTGGAAGTGGATGAACTCGGTTCTGTCAGTGATGTGCTAAGAAGTGAACACAACCACAATGAGGCAGGGATCCTTCATTGGTCAGCGCTACACCAGGCATTTGATTCGTTGCATGTGTGTATGCATTACCTTTCCTACCATTATTACATTTCTTCCTTGCTGATGCTGTTTATAGACTTCTCTTACAAAATGCATTTTGAAATTCAGTTACCAATCCTCCAAACAGGAAACACACAACCTCTATGTCACTCAGATATCTTTTGTTCATCGTCATCTTCCAAAGTGTTATGTTATTCGCTGCTATCACTGATCACCAAGACTTTTCTTTTCCTTTCTTGTTTTCGGCCTGACCCTCCCTCAGATTCTCCTCTTGAGTCTGCCAGTTACAAGCAGTGGTCTGTCATACTTGACTCTTTAGCCAGCCCAATACTAGGGACACATTGGACTAAACAGCTTCAGCCAACAGTCAACATCCTCAGTGGTTTTTCAACTCAGGGACAACAAGCATATTAGCCTGTATTTTTTCAAATGAAGCTCTGGAAGTGATGTGCATCCCTGTGTATCGTCTGCTGTTATGTAAACCTGACTGCTGTAGAGAGTCTTTCAATGCAGTGCAGGGTACCGTTTATCTAGGCCATTGCTGGTTTGTGCCCCCTCACTGAAATGCGTCAAAGGGGCTGTGACAGTGAGCCTGATAGTTAGTTTTATTTTCTCTGTCTCAGACTTTCTCATGAACACAGTGGGCACTAAATCTATTAGCTCAGGAAATTCACGGTGGTGCAGGGACAAAACACTCACCTACCACTCCAGAGACGTGGACACAGCTCCAGCTTTGTCGTGCATTCTAAACACAACTGCTTATCTTGGTGTGTGGGAAGCCAAAAAGGGATAATGTCCTAGTCGCTGCACTAGCGGCTCCAACGTGTTAGTTGGGGTGCCTGCTTTGAGTGAATCTGGGGGATATTATTGACCTTTAACTGTGTTACACCATGCGTCATGGTGGAAGCACATTGCTGTCAACACTGTCCCCATGGACATAGTGGAGTTAGCATTGACAAGGAGCACAGTGTTTAGGCGATTCAGTTGACCTTTCCACATTGGGGAGAAAAAGAAGGAGACTTTTTGTTTTTTTAATTTACTGATAAATAGAAGTGATGAAAGAAGTGATCATCATCAGCAGTTGATGTTGATAGTTATTACCATTGGTGACGGAAGTATTCAGTTCCTTTACTTGAGTAAAAGTGCCAATACCACATTGTCATATATTCCATTACAAGTATAATTCCTTCATTCAAAATCCTGCTTAAAGGAGAAATATACGGCATTCAGAGCGTAATATATATAGCAGCAAACTGCTACCTACCTGAACAGAGAATGAAGTCGCTCTCCCTCTGTGTGCGTTATTACCCGAGCTTCTTCTTGCTTTGTTGACAAAGTTGGGTTGGCTGTGAGTGTTTTTAGTGCATATTAGGACAAGGTAGTGTGCCCCACTGGCTAGCTCACGACCGCCACTCTGCACTGCTCTCATATGACGGTTACAGCTGGTAATGCCGTGAGTTGCTTCCACCCCGCGGCTCCCCCTCAGGTTAACACCGTTAGCTCTGTCAGCATGTTTGCCGTAGTTTGTACTGTTGGTGCTGTTAGCATCGTTAACACAGTTGGCTACGAGCCGCCGGCTCAGGCGTCGCCATGTCAGGAGCCGTTGAGAGATGATCGAAAAGCTCCTAATATTGTATTTTGTCCCTTTTAAATGTCAGATGTAGGATTTTCACCCCAAAAAAACAATGTAAAGACTCACACAAAAATAATTCCTCTCAGTCATCACTCATCATTATGAGCCATTAGATGTGTGTGGCGCTATTTGCATCTGCACAGACCTTTATCTCTGCCTGTATTTTCTCAAGTTGTGAATCTTAACTTGCCTCAGTTCAGTTTGATTACGATTCACCTGTCAGTTTGAATGCACAATCATTCTCGATGCATCTCAATGTATTGCATCCTAAATTTTATATACTACTGCACATGGTAATCTTTTCAAGAATACAAGCAGTCAGTTACATTTTTTTTAAAGTCTATAATTAAAAAAAACAATTGTTTCCCAACGTTAACCATGTTTATTGCTGTACTTGTTTGATTGGTGTGTATATTGACAGAAATAAGAATGGGACTCAATTAATTGTTTTAATGATAGGTTTTTCATGTACAACAGTTCCTTACTGTAGCATCCCTTAAATAAATAAACTATGATAATTAGTGATTCAACTTCAATTCAAATGCTGACACGGTCATTTTCATCACCAGTTTTTCAAAAGAGACCTTTTCCATCCTTTGTAAAATCATTAAAGAAAAAAAGAAACATACCACAAACTACCACAGAGGATATAACTGCATCATTTACTACTTACACCTCAAAGTCGTAGGATGAGACACTTTGACCCTGCTGTAAATAACGTCTTTCCTATTATTTATAAAACAAAATGTAAATGGAAAACAAGGAACTGTGGAAATCTGACTTTTGTATTTGAAAAGGGGAACAACTTCTCAGCTTGGCTCTATCTCAGCTGGCAAGCTTGTTGTCCGACACCACGTTGGCCGGGTTTCCCCGTTGCCTCTGCTCTTGGTCTAATGGGGACTAGCTGATTGTGCTGCTCTCAGTCTGACAGCACAGTGAAACTGCGTACCGCCATTACAGAGTAATTTATACATACATTGAAATTGACATTTTCTCCTTATCTAGTTCCCTGCATGCGGCTGAAAAGTTTAAGAATCTCTTTACAAAGGTTCTTTTCATTTATGCAGCCTCACCGATTTCATATTATACAATGAGGAAATGAATCCAAATTGGAAAGTTAAGCTGCAATATAAGTTTAACCAACTGTGCATTATGTGCTGGTGCATATTTGAAACTGCTTGTGCTGTCAGCTAAGCTGCCACTCCTTGTTTTTTTATTTTTCATTTAAACCATAATGTTGGAGCATTTAGTAGATGCAAAACAGATCCCCTGATTTATGAAGCATGTGCATTGTTGAGAGTTTGTGCAACTTTTAGTGAATGACAAATTCAAAATGAAGTTCAATGTTACTTTTGTTTGTTTGTTTTACCAAAAATCCCCTTTAATTGAGCTTTTTGTTTTTAATGGCTGCTGTTGTTCCTTATAGACTCGGGCAGCACCATCCACAAATCAGGCAGTTATGAAACGCAGAGCATATACTGTCTAGGAATATTTCTCCTCCAACTGTGTGAAGCTAAAATCCTGTAAAGATATGTCAGTATTTATTTAATGACACTATTGGATCACATTAAACCCTGCCATTGCCAGCGGCCCTGGTCCAAATGATGCAATGTTTTTAAATTTGGTGCAGCTTATAATCAAGTGATGCTGTTTGTAGGCACAGTGTTCTTTTAAAGGGGCATTGCTTTCAAATTGCTCCTATAAGACAAGTCTGGTCTGACCAACTGGACAGCAACGATTAATCAGTTAGTTTGTAACTGAAAAGATGTTGTATACCTGTGACTAATTTGAAACATGTTGAATTGTATAAAGTTGTATTTATAAGACCCTTATGAGGACATTTCTGCTTTATGTAACATTTTAGAGCAGATGCCAGTCAAAGTGCTTTACACAGAGACATCAGGAAATGTAAACAGCCAATAATTAGACGGGTCATTCTTTCATTGGGTGACTGACAAGACAAAATATTGAGTTTGACGAGCAGAATAACTGATAATAAACAACATAATGAGAACCCACAGTGACTTTGTTCTCCTGACATATCTGCAGTTTGGGACATAATGCAGTTTCCTGAATGCTGTTGTGACTATTGCATATTATCTAACACGCAATGAGTACTTGAATGGGCGACTGGACGATGCCATCGATGCCATTAGTCCTTTGACAGCCAGCAAATGCTAATTTTACAAAATGCGCTGTGAAGACAGTCAATTAGTCAAAACTGTCACAAAATCAGGAACCCGGAAAAACAAAGTCCAATTTGAAAGTGTCAGTTTGTACAAAATAGTATTCACATCTCATGTTATGAAATGGTTGCCAAATAATGTAACTGACGCGACTGAATATTGTGGAGAATTCTGTTGTTTATTTGTCCATAAATAGCAAGTGCACAGTAAGTACACAGTAACTATGGCTTTGTCAGCGATTAGTCAGATTTCAGACAAGCCTGCCCTTAGCCCTAAGAAAGCATGCGTTGCATTATTGAAGTCTGAATGTGGGACATTTTGTATCTGGAGAAGGTTACGCTTTGAAACACCAACGAGGGTGAAGGACCCTCCTCATCCTTAAATCCCATCATGTGGACGCTCAATATTTAATGAGGGATTTTTTTATACTCTTTTCATCCTTTGGCCCAGGTGAATCACACAAGATGGATTCAGAAATATCACACTGCACACAGTGTGCACATTGTGAAATTACTCTTTCACTCATGGCTTTAAAAATGTAAAGGAGGTACTATAGATATCTTTGACCAAATGCAGGTTTTTCTTGAGTTTCTACATTTTGACCCAGACATCATTTCACCTGCACTTTCTGATTTATAATTCACAATGGAAATCAACCCTGACTTAAGGATCAATGTTGTTCAGCACTCCTGTGCTCACAGCAACCGTTGGCTCTGACAAGCGCCAGATGGTGTGTTATACAGTGATTTACTGCTGCATAGCCGGGGGTGCAGTACTTTTTGTAAGCCTTTTTCCTCCTGAATAATTGATAGAATACTGTCAGTTGGCTGTGTAGGATTTCACATATTGTCAATTGAGTGGAAAAATTTGGAGTGTTATGTGTTTCTTCAAGGCTTTCTGGTTTTTAATTGTTAGGACATTAACTTGCATCTGTTAGGATGCAGTAAGAGGTAGAAATTGTGGTTATTTTTATGGTGAAACCTGATTTAATGCAATGCAGTAATCCCACGGCAACCTGTACACTTGGGATTGTTTAGCAGTAATAAAAAGGATAGACAAATACCAGATTTAACTTGTTTGAAGTGAACTGCGTGACAGCTTTTGCTTCTGCAGTATGCAGAATATTCATAAAACACCCACATCAAGATCACCACACCCAGCCCGGTGTAACTGACCTTTGCAACTAGTTTACGCCCATGACTCAACTGACTAAATTTATGTCAAACAAAATCAAGGATGTTATTTAAAAATGAATTAAAAAAAAAAGACCATCAAGTCTACCAAAACAGAAAAGCAAAGCGAAGGTCATAAGGCTCCTTTTAGGGGCACCAGACAGAAAACACTGTAGGAACTCCACAATGCCAGCAGAATAGAAAGACACAGAAAAACAGCACATGCACAGCCCACTGCTTGATTTGAAATCCAACTTCTTGGGAAAGAAGGAAATAAAATGGGGTATGATTTTATGGGCATGTACTTAAAACCTGCTATTAGTTCTCCTATTACCAGTGCAACATCCTGCTGGGATAATTTTATGCCACCCTTTTGGATAATTCAGTATGCATTTTAGCCAGCAAGTAAAGCAGATTGTGGTAACAATTACCAGCCAGGCCCCAAAACTGTTTGTGTTTTTTAGCCAGCTGACACTGACTGCCAACAATGTCTGATTGCTCCATTGTAGCACAGTATTTGGGTACCTGCATTTCTGTCCAACTCCAGTTACTTTTTGCCATAGTGTGAAAAGGCTGTTGTATGTTAGTGTTGCTGGCCATGCTAGCGACAATGTTTGTCAGTCGATCTATCGGTTGGTCCACCAGTTTGGTCCAGTCATGTTCCCCAGAAGACGAAGCCCGGACTTTGTTGTTCTTGAGCCCATAGTGGGTTGATTTTTTGGGGGGCATTTATTGACATATCTTGACATCTTCCCTTCAAAATGAATTGTAATAACTTTGGTGATCTCCAGACTTTTTATCTAGCACTATCATCAGGTCGCAATTTCCATTTTTCCAATACTTTGGTTTATGAACATAAGGCCGCAAAACAAATGACCTTCCGATCAGCCTCTGCTGTACTTTGCCTTAAGCGTTAATTAGAAAATGTTAGCATGCTAACCAGTACAGTGTGGTAGTGAACATGGTAAACACACCTGCTGAACATCAGCAAGTTAGCAATGTCTTTGCAAACATGTCGTTTTATGCTAGGTTTACATGTCGCTCCAAGCACCACTGTACCTACATACTGTACATTCTCACGGAGCCGCTAGCATGGCTGTAGACTCTTGTTTCCTCGGCAACAAAATGTTCTCTCTTTATGAGACACTGTTTGGGTGTTCACAACATCGACAGCAGTAAAACGTTTGAATCACTTGCACCTGGTGGTACACTCGGCAGTGCTATAATTAGTTCCTTACCTGTTAACGAGCTTCCCTGTGCTTCTAACCTCATATAATGTGGCATGTTACATGTGTGGAGTTATACAGAGGGACTGTTTAAGAGGTCAACTGTCTTGAAATATAGATTTGTGTTGGTATTGATTCAGTCGACCCTCGCAATAATTATCTTTTAATTGTCCTATTCTGTTGACTGCTCATGTTACACTGAATGGTATATGAAAAAAAGAAAATTTTGGGAAACCGCTGTTGATCACAATAATCAAATCTCACTTAAAGCCTCACAATGAATTAGATTTGGCATTTTTTTTACCAAATCTAAATCTTACCTAAAGTATTGCATAAGGGTTGCAATACTTTGTGGCTGTTTTGAAAATGAACTTAAGTGTAATCTTGGGAATGGTCACCAAATTCGGGCTCCTTCATGTTCATAGCAAGTAGCTGCTTCCAAACTGATGAGTGCACAATTACCGTGGTGTTTCTAACAGGCATCGATTGGTCTTGTCTTCTCTTTCCCTCCTGCCATTGATTGTTGATGCTCCTCTCTGATTACAAGTCTTTGTGAGGGCAGGTGATAATACACTACTGTCTGGCTGCGGGAACGTCCCCACGTCGTCTTTTATTAAAGTCAACAGTATTTTGTGTTTTCTTTCATGGATTTATTCAGAAATATGATTTAATTCAGAAATAAATGCAAATAGAAGTAGCTATTCATAAATATTTGCTGTTGTGCAGCTGATCACTTCAGAATTGTTTGGAGTAGAAGCACTGAGCAATACTACACTTGATTTGATTGCTAACCACTCATCCATGAAATCCAGCGTGCACATTTAAAAAGGAAAATACTCGATATTTTGTAATACACATTTTGTGACAGTTTAAATTGTATATTTAATGACTTGATGAAGCTGCTGTAATTAAGATGTGCCTGTTATTTGGAGGCACCTTTGCTAATAGCATGTAATATTAGACTACATTGGCAGTTCTTATTTTAATTTTAATCAGAGATGGATGAGTGAATGTACATGTCTACCTTTTTCTCCTCTTCCCTGTGCTAGTATGTTTCAAAGGTCAGCTCTAATTTAGTTTCTAATGAGCGCTTAATTGAAAACGACTCTCTGTCTACTTTACAGATGATCTCAGTTAAATATTGCAATGCTCTTAGGCCAAATCTTTCCACAACAGTTTTTCATTTTCTTTAATATTTGACAGATGTTTTCTGTTAACTCACTTCATTAGATGGTTGAAATATTCTGTCTGCCTGTTATTCCATATAAATGGAAAAAAAAGTGTCTATTTTTGTGTTCTACTGGCTATAACGCTGCAGTAAGACTGATTTGAGTACAGCATCATTATGCTGCAACGAGAGTCAGTTTTTATGTGGTGCAAGGCGATCATCATGAGAGGTTAGCTGTCACACCCAATCTGTGTTTGCCTAATGGCGCAGTGGTTTCCAAGATTTGAGCCTGCCTTGTAACAGAGTTTACTGATGATGTGAAGGTGAATGATCCCCATGAGCAGCTACTCTGTTTGCCACTTGCGGCTTGTCTATCGTTTGTCCTACAATACCTTTGACCGCATTACAAGGAGCGAGAAAGAACATCCACCCTCCTCTGACAAGTTTATCACGTCTATAGTTTCATACTCAAGACTGCACTCTTCTCATTCCTCCAAATTATAAAATACAATCAGAACATAAAGGACATATAATATAAAAGATGAATTGTTGTGTTGGTATGAGAAGTATGAGAATTGATTCTTCCTCCAACTATCAATAGACCTTGATAGGTATTAAGGTTTATTATTTTGTCCTAAAGAAACAGCAGCTTGCAGAGCACACCAAGAAAACCTATTTGACATTTATAAGAGTTTGTTGGTCCCCTGGGGAGTTTGTTGTTTTTCTAGAGCCACACGGCTCTCAGGTAGCACATGATTCAGAGACATTGGGGTCTGGGAGCTTTTGAGTCTTGCTCCCCTTGTCTTTGCACAGATTGTCCTCTTCCATAATTGTCAACCAATTATTCCCATTAGGATAATAATCTGTTAACTCAATCAATGCATTGTACAATTAGTTCTGTAAATCGTTTAGCTGCGTGCAATGTTAATGGTCAAAAGCAGGAGGTGAATTGATACATTTCATTATTTCCTTAATATTATTTAATCCTCTCCCTGTCTAGTGTGGTTTGTACTGTTATGTTTCATTCACTGGGCAGGCAAGGAGGGAAGCAATTAATCTGGAATTGTGTGCAGGTTCATCCCAGCTGTTGACCATTTCTCTGGGACTGGATGATGAATTGCCTTATTTCTGCACATAAACACAGGTCTTGTCTCTCCGTGAAGCAGGTAGCTGGAGGGAAGTAGGATTTATGGACAGTAGCTTTGGGAAAAATAGCACTTGGTTCGAATAAGTGAAGTAAGATTATCGTTTTGGAAAAGATGGTCAAAAAAAAATGGGGCAAAAGCTAAACTCTTTCTTGTTGGTGTTTATGCTGTGTCATGAGGCTGATGGAGCAATTGCTTTTAAACTGCTGCCAGGCAGAAGGTTGAAATTGATTCGATGCAGCCATTTTAAATTTAGCTGATAGATCTGTGGCCCCAACACAATTGTTTTTAACCTGTGCTCCTAAATTGAATACAATCTCTGCCGGGCTTAATGCAAGATAGTCCGGAATCATCAGGGTTTGATCTCTGTTAAAAGGGTGTTGGCTCACAGTCCTTTGTCTGCCCTCACTATGTGTGTTCTGTGGGTGCTCAGCAGAGCGCTAAACACACTTCCACTAGAACGGTGCACTCAATAAAATGCAGATCTGTGCCAGGTGTTTCTGCAACACCCGCTGCTGTATTGTGTGATTTAAATTAATGAATAAACAAATCAATACAACCTACAATTGACTAACCCCCTGTCTAGACACCAATAGGCTGTAAGAACTAAATACCTCTAAATAACCCTGAATAAAATCTCATAAGCAAGCGGCGATGTATGCAGGCAATGAGCTTGAAGTCTTGTATAAGACTTCATACAATCTTGCCAAAAACAATATTACGCTCAACAAGCTGTCTGCCCACTTAGCAGCCACTGAGTCTCGGTGAGGTACAGCAGTGCTTGTACTGGTAGTTCTGTTAGCTGTTAGCGGTTAGCCAAACGCACCACGGAGCAGCAGCCAAGAGGAACTCAGCAGTGTGTGTGTGCTGGTAGTTCCGTTAGCTGTTAGCCAAACACTCTGCAAACTGTTTTCTCCCACTGTAGGCGCAGAGGAGCGCATGGGGGGTTGCAGATGCACTCAGCAGTAGTGAGGAGTCAGCAGGCTGTCAGCGGCAGTATAAAACAGGCAATAAAAGGTGTTTTGTGTGAGTTACTGCATCTACAAGAGGTCCTTGAGCGTGCAGCCGCAACCGGCCACCCAGAAGATAATGCAGTCCGTGGACAGACAATTCACACTCACTCACTCGCAGAGGCACGCACTGGGCCGATCACATGATCCTCCTGGCAGAGATGATAATAATAAAGGTTGAGGACTGGACATGGCCTTCGAGCTTTTTCCTGGAAGCAACTGTGAAACTGTGAATACATCTATTGGGACAAATTCAGTAATGGCGATTACAAATCAGTAAACGATAAGATACCATATACAAGAGATATGCCAAAGATATTGTAAATATGTGCTCTATGTCAGGAAGAGACACAGTATCACAGGTGAAAGATCAACATTAAGGAAGTACAGCACAGTAATAAATATCGGAAATATACACAAAGAGCACAGGAGTAAGAGTAATAAGAGTAAAATACACAGCAGTTATCCCAACAGTAATTCAACAGTTACTTAGGATGCTGCATTAGCATGAATGGTAGAGTAGACAGTAGCAAGCTTGGTTGGCAGCAAACTGATTATGCAAAACAAAATTCAAATTCAACTCTCAAGTAAACAATCACAAAACAGCTGTAATAAAAGGAGAACCTACGGATTATGCTCCAAGCGCATTTGTGGAGTAGATAAAAAATTCAGTATTTATTTGGACACAGACACAAAATGGTGGATGTAACAATGTCAGTTTAGCTGCTATGGAACTCTGCCAGTAGGGGTTGCTACAGATTTTTCAACCAAAACCAACTGCTGGAGGCAGAACAATAGAGGAAGCCATTTTTATTCACTAACATTCTTTGCGGGGGCAACATAATGACAGCATGATGTTGGTGGGATTACAGATAAAGCAGTGACGGGCGCAACATGTCAGGGCCGGGGAGAGCAGAGGCTTTGCCCCAAGCTAAGTGACTCTTCTCAAGAGGGTTACTTTTCATGAATCGCCATAAATACATCCTGTGTCAGCTATGACAAAGTCACAAATCCTGCACATTAACAGAAATAGATGTTTCTTATGAATATTATTTAATGTGCGCTATCCTTTACATCCACAAGCACTAATGTAGTCAGTTTCAAATTAAAATGAACCACTTAAAGGAGCAGTGTGTAGGATTTAGGAGAATCTATTGGCAGAAATACAATGTTCGTTATTGTGTTTTCATTGGTGTGTAACCACCTGAAACTAAGAATCGGTGTGTTTTAGTTAGCTTAGAATGAGCCCTTCATATCTACATAGGGAGCAGGTCCTCTTTCACAAAGTTGCACCGCCATGTTTCTACAGTAGCAACCCAACGCTGGCTCTAGAGAGGGTCGATTGCTTTTTCACATTACCTGAAGGCCACCGTAGTTCTCTGACACTCCGACACATTTTGCAACCAACTGAAAACCCCTCCGCTCGAGAGCGGACCTCACCGCTGGACGCTACTGAATCCTACACACCAGATCCTACACACTGGTTCTTTAAAAAAACTTAGTAAATGTTTGATGGACAGCCCAGTTTCTCTCTCTTATTTCTGTACTGGCTGTATCAGAGCGTGAAGAAGCCAAAGTGTCATCAATTGCTTGTTTCTGCTGACTGTAAAAGACTCCCACAGTCAGCAATCTGTCATGTACGCAACCACCCATCACGCTCTTCACCTCTCACACTTGAGGAAACTGTTGGACAATAAACAGTGAAATCCACGGCCGTCTCTACCTCGCTTTATATTCAGACAAATGCTGCAATGTGCGCATTGATGAAACCTCTCACACAAAAATCATTTGATTAACCTTTAAGTGTTCTATTTTCTCAACCAGCTTCTTACTATGTGTGATGAAATTTACATATTCTGCTATCCTTGCAATAATTTTGGTTATGAGAGATTTGTGTATTTCTGTCTTTCTCACAAGTTTGAAATAGGCATGGGCTCAGATGGAACATTTGTTGTGTTTGTGCACCATTCAAGATTCAGCAACATCAAACCGCATCCACACAGTCCTGATGAATAAGTTATTAATAATAAATTGTTACTAAATATGTTTTTGTTTTGTTTTTACTTTGATTGTTGCTTATTTAGGTTTGAATATTCATTCATTATTATACTTAAAGGTCCAGTGTGTAGGATATGGCTTCTAGTGGTGATATTGCAGATTGCAACCAGTTAAAACATCTCCTGTGTGCCAATCAGGGGAATTGGTTTAGCAGTGAGGATTTCAAGTGAATGTACAGTGGACGTTTCAGTTTGTGCAGAAATAAATCCTGCAGCTCCTCAAGATCAACAGACGATAACTGTGTTTTGTTTTCCAGCCCTGGAGACTAAAACAATGGTGTCCCCTGTGTTTTATAAATGGCTCATTCTAAGGTAATAAAAACACAGTGATTCTTATTTTCAGGTGCTCATACACTGAAGAAAACAAAAGTTTTAATATTATATTCCATTTCTGCCAATAGCTTCCCCTAAATGTTATACACTGTTCCTTTAAGACTTAATACATGCGTAAAGCAAATCCCTGACCTACCTGTGCACTGAGATATGACGTTTGACCAAGCTTAAAGAAGAGCTGCTTTATAAAACTCCACGTAACCGTCACAGTCTTTTATGACATTGAAATCACTCCTTCCGACTGTCAAACACTCTTTATGCAGGTGTCTCAGCTCAAACTGGCTTTTGTGGGTGTGCATGCTTGCATTCGTCCATCCATGTGTATTTGTGTTTGTGCAAAAATGTGTGTAATCATAGGGCCATTTCTTTAATGTGTTCGCCTACCTTCAGGCTCTATGTTAAACCCCTGCATTGCAGCACCGCCAGTGGGATTTCAGCAGGCACGGCCCTTTTTTTTTTTTTTTCTCTAACCCTCCATCCTCACAAGAGAGAGATTAAATTTGGGCCAGATCTCCTCCTGCGTAGAAAGCCCCTCGCTCACGCATGCACTTCTTCCAGCGTTCATACGCTACGCTCCAGAGAGCACAGGGCAGCTGAGAGCCCCCAAAAGTCTACTGTAGGCTCCCTTTGCCCCACATGAATCCGCCCCCCCACCCCCCACCCCCTTCCTCTCTCTGTGTGGGAGAAGCAGTCATGGAGAGCCACGTGTCTTGGAGACAGACACAGACAGAGAGAGAGAGAGAGAGAGAGAGAGAGAGAGAGAGAGAGAGAGAGAAAGAGAGAGAGAGAGAGAGAGAGAGAGAGAGAGAGAAAAAAAAAACATGGGATCCGTGGGGGCGCTGCAATTTAAGTGCTGTCTGAGAAGCTGCACAGTAATCTCGTTAAAGAATGGAAAGGCTCTGTAGTTTGGTGCTGAGTGACTTTTGCAGTTGTTTGGACTACATTGCCCTCTTCATCAAACGGGGACCAATCGGGGGATAAAATGGAACATAAATCAGAGATTGTTCTTTCTCTTGGACAGCAGTGTGACTTTAGTGACTGGGAATATTTGACAAAAGCTTTAATCAATGTGACAACCTCACAGCCGTGGACAGAGTCAATAAAGACAACAGGCAGCTAAAACACTGCTTTGGGAATCATTTGCACAAGTGTGCTGAACAAACGCTTGGACTGTTGAGAAAATGAAAAGGATGTTTTGTGGCAAAAACTTTGTTAACAATGGCGTGATGACTGTTAATGGTTTCAGAAGACATTAACACACAAGGAAATTTCAAGCAACAATCATTATTGAAGTGTATGTGATGGCCAATGAGAACGTTGTATAACTGTCCTGTAGTTTGCAATCAAATCTTAATTATTTCTTTATAACATTATATATTTATAACTAAATAAGCAGTAATTAATGTCAGTGTATTTTTTTGTGTCAGGACTATGTCGCTGTGTTTTGATCAGTTTTGGTTGACAGTAATCAAACATTCCCACCAACTGTCATCAGACTTTGATCCAGATGTTGCTGAATCCTGATTGGTGCATGGACGTACGTGACATAAGCCTGTTTCCAACTGAGCCCTGCCCACTTCAGACCAGTAGACATCCTGGAAATCTCTCATGTGAAATTACCAATAATTTTGTCAGGAAAATAGTGTTGTCATGAAGGATAAACACATTTTCATATTGGACAAATAATTCTTCAGGGCCTTTAGTTGACATTTAGAGACATTATTTAATTTACTGCACATCGCAATATTGCAGTTTTTACAAGTTGAGAGCCAAAATGATTTTGTTTAGAATTTGCCATAAAATGTGTAAAATATCTATGGTCTCATGTAGTAACAAGACAGATTATTTCAGTATAACCCAAACTGCTGTAGCGTGATTAAGTTATTTAGACCTGTTAGATCTACTATAGTCATTAAAAAAAATCCTCCTCAAAGTGCAGGAATTCGTTCACATCTGATGACACTTACATCCTGACGTTGAATGATTTGGCTTCTAAATGTTCATTTTTGATTAAAACATGGTTCACTCACGTGGACGTGATGAAAACCAAAGTAAAGAGTCTTCATTAAATTCCCTATCCCTTTTCCTCTGCGTAGTTCAGTCCCTTGGGGACATAAATAGGTGTGTGAAAGATCTAATTATGTTCACCAAGAGGCAATTCCCTTTACGTGATTGTATCTAAGAATCGGCTCATCAGGGCCTGTCGGGCCTGTCAGCTAGCCATGTTATGATCATTTAAGCTTTTTTTTTTCTCCTTTCTTTGAGTGAGATTTGACCTTGTGCCTTTACAGCATAAAATGTATTTCTGCTGTGATGTTATGTTATTATATAATGTATATAAATATATATATATATATATAAAACAGGCAAGAACCTTTATGTTTCTAATCTGGTTTGATTGATTTTTTGTTTTTTAAATGTTTTTTATTTTGAATTCAGTCCATGTCAGTTGACCTTTCCGTTTGAAATAAAATGCCACTTGTGTTCTTGAAGGGCTGCAGTGCGAAGCACTGCTTTTCTCCTCCCTGTCACTGTGGCACCTCAGCCAACTGCAAACAACTCACTTTGACAGTTTCATAGTGTTTCTATGAGGACTGCAGGTATTTCACTATTCAGGAACCTAAAGAGTCCCCAGTCTATATTCCCCTCCATGTACCAGGAAATTATTCTTCAGTGCAATGATAGTTTTCATCATCCGTCTCGTCGAGAAATGCTTTGAGTCACATGTTAGAATTAAAAGGTCACTGCGTGAGCTGTAGGAAACAATTTCTTTCATCATAGATTTCATGGCTTCAGCAGATCCTCGTGATGGATTGATCTCGATGGTGTGACTCAATTAAATGGCAATTTCAATGTCAAAATGAACTGTTTAAAGTATGTTTAGAAAAAATAAAAAAATCTAAATATAACACATTCAATACACAGAAGAAACGCCGGCGATGGCGGAATTGTGTGAAATGTTTTCCTTCACTGAAGTGCACAAATTGAAGTTGGTTATCTCTCCCTGTGGATGTCTTTTATGATACAATTACAATAAAGCAATTAAGTCCAGTGAATCATGAAATTGATTGTTTTGCCAAAAAAGGAGGAGGAAATTGTGCCACAAATAGAGCATCCTGAAAGGTCTGCATAAGCGCACGCACAGAATTTCGACTTATAATACAAGTTCTTTAATTCTATCGTCAGCACATTGTGATTTGCAAACAAGCGAAAGGGCACAGTAGACAGTTGCTGGTCATGGTTAGCTGCTAAGAACGTGACTCAGAGCTGGTTGTTGTACCTTTAGGGAATAGTGTGGCATTTGGAGAAGAAAACCCCGCTCATTCGCTTTCTTGCTCAGTGTTACAAGATTGAAACCTCTCTCATATCTGTATAGTTACTATGAAGCAGGAGAGGGTTAGCTTAGCTTTGCAGAAACACTTGGGGCAGGGGGAAAAGCCTATACTAGCACCTATAAAGCTCACTAATTAACACGTTTTGTGTCCTTGCTCCCCGGGAAAACAACCGTGAGATACCGTGTGCATATCCCCTATTTCCAGTCTTTATGCCAAACTAAGCCAACCATTTCCTGGATGTATTTCTTTTCACAATGTATAATAGAACAGCCAGGGTTATCTGACTTGGTTCAGTAAGTAGTTGTTTAATCAATTATGCTAAATTTGTCAATTGAATATTGAATCCAATATCATGCCATGAGAGGAAATAAGCAAATCTTTATTTACTAAAAGGGATTCTGTTCTCCTGAAATTCTTTAAAACACAAAGATTGTGAAATTTGTAGCTTTGGTTAGATTCCAGCATTTGTCCAACACAGTCATTAATGCAGTGTTGTTCATTTGTCAATAACGCAACTCAAATGCTCAAGTAGAATATCTATAAATGGCTGAATAATTTAATTAATTTAACCCCTCATGTTTTAGGAATATATTGTGTGAACTCTATTATTATTAATCTATTGTAACTTTGTGTGGTGGTTTAGAAAGTAGTTTTTTAGCACATTGGTTCACAGACAGTTTTCAAAGAGTAATTAAATTGGTACTACGGTTGTGACAATAATTTGATTCAATAACTGGTGAGGCGTAGTGTGCAACGAGTAGCTTTCAGTCATAATTCATTCGTCCTGCACTTTTGTGGATCAAAACGTGTGGCTATGTATCAGCTTGTTTATGTGAGAGGGAGACACATATCAATATTCTTATCTTGGCTAAACAATGTGTTTGCTGTAATAACATTCTGTAGTGTGCAAACTGAAAGTTTAATTTTCCATGGTTTTATTCAAGACTGCTAATCACATGAGGTGTTCATGGAGTATCATGTAATGCAATGGCTTATCTTTAAAGGATACACACACCAGTTTAACTGCTTTACATTCTCAGAGAGGTTTGACCTTTTTGCCGAGTTTCTCCAAGAAATAGAATACAGATGTTCCTTTGACTCCACGGTGGAACTATGCCTCTCTGAGTTCACATTGTCTTTCTGTTTCAGAGTTTCTGATTGACGACATTCTCACTGTGATTACCTGCGGACACTTTTCAAGAAATCAAGATTTGGCTGTAAGTATCCCACCAGCAAAGATATTGTGTGGTGCGAGTCGAGGCTCCGAGCCAAATGCTGTGACCTCTATGGTTGTGAGATGGAGAGAGAAGGAGGGAGGAGGAGATCCTCCACTCCATCAGTCCATGCAGTCCGTTGTCATTGCTGTGACCGTCCTTTTTAAGAGGAGACGGATCACTGCACATTGTTAGATGCCTCCATCCTCTGCAGCTCCCCTCGGAGAAATATCACCCATTCCTCGTCCTTTGAGAAATCCAGCTTGCCTCCTGTGTCCTTACTGTCCACAGAAGGCATGTCCCATATGGCAGACCGTCTATGACCGGATGCTTTTTTTCCAACTGTCCAGTAATATAACACTCTGATGAGCTGTGGGGTGAAGCACTAATTGACCTGAAAGGAAGATTCTGCTGATTACTTTTATTTGCTTCGTAGATACGAATTCTTCCTGAAGAATGGACTTATTTATATGTCATATCAAATAATTTCAGAGGAGTATTTTTGGGTCAAAATCAAAATATATGTAAATAGACTTGCGTAATCACATGTTTTGGACTCCACTAGATGTCAGCAAGAAACGCTGTGTGTTGGGTTTTCCCCACTCGCCCATCTGTTCTTAGAAAAGCTCTGCATGTGCCAGGGAGGAGGGAGCCCACTGCAGTGTGTAGTAAAAGGCGTGGCGAGGATAAAGGTGCAGCCCACTGTGAACAAACATGATTTACTGTCGGATTGGTTGGGTCTCGAGCATACCATGCACACTCCAGCACTCAGCTGATTAATCAGAGTCATTTCTATGAGTGATGGAAGCTCCAGGCTACAGGAAGCTAATAAACCCCAGCGGACAACAGCCACGCCTTGACGGACGGTTTGCTAGAAGCTCATTTTATACTGACTCTGTTACTACGGCCATCTGCCATTATACTGCCCTTTGTCAGTCACTTCGTTATTATCATTGATCAGCTCAACATCAACTGAATGAGAGTTTGTGCCCTGGGGAATGGTGCTGTACACTTAGTTGTTTGAATATGCAGACCCATTAGTGGTTGCAGTTTTGCAGGGCGGAAAACCAAAACAATGAGCTGAAAGAGGCTCCATAGAGCTCAGAGAGTCATGTGACAATTTATTGTAGGATCAACAATGAGGACCATTTGTTTTGTTTTTGGTCAGACCAAAAGTCCATAATCTATAATATAAGTCTATAATATAAGACGAGGGAAAGCAGCACACTGTCTCATTTTAGAAGCTGAAACCAGTAAACACTTACCTTTATGTTGAAAAAGGACAATTTGTGTTTCAGCTCTACACTTAAAGCTCAAACACAAATATGTTTTATTAAAATGGCCTTTCTTGTTCATGCACCTGGTGATGTGACTATTAATTTGTACAATCTATAAAACTGCAGTTGTTACTGAAACAAGATATAATAAAAAAATTTGCCATTGAGTCCTAAGCAGCCATTGTTGCAGTTTCTGAACAGCGGTGTCGGGACACATTTTGGAAACATGGCTCTATAAGAGGGGTTTCCCTCTCACTCGGCCAAATCTTAAAGGGGCCAACACAATGAAACACAAAGAATTTCATTTTTGCACCTCCTCCCATCTGCAGCACCACATCCGAACACTGACACAGAACCAGATCTTAACCCCTGACTCCCAACCAGCCTCAGCGTCGTACATTTACCACACATACACAAAGGCAGCAAAAAGATTTGGAGATCAGGGGAGCGGCAACAATGCTTCACTGCTTCACTGCTTCAGGACTTCACTAAATGTGAACCTTTGTGCATGTGTGCTGTATCTGGAATATCGGGACACATCTAGTCTGTTTTATTTTTATCTCATATCCCCTACATAGAAAAGAAGCATCCCAATCTTCATCATCCTTCCTACTTTCCTATTTTCCTCTCTTCTTGTGGAGGTTCTGTTGAATATCGACACAGTCTCTGAAATGCAGTCACCGTGTTAAAACACAGCCACGTGCTTTTACTCATTGCTCAGAAAAATAAACCACATGGCATTACATGTGATTTTGTAGAAAAGCCTCCCCCATAGCCATTGACTGATTGGCTTTACTGATATACATGGCTGCTAGCTCCATGCAGTTAGTCTCCACAACACGCACGCCTTATTAAATATGTATTCTGAGTTGCACTGAATCTCTCTAGAGACTTGGCCTGTTTAGTTCAAAGTAAGGTCGGATGGAGGTTTTTTCTTTCTCTCTTACTACTCAGTCAATGAAATGACTAGATTATTAGTGTATTTGGTGTCTGCTGTAGCTGCAATAGTCAGCAGTATAAAACTATAATGAGAGCATTCATATTTGTCATCTGTCACTACAATTCACTATGCATCTGTGTTTTGTGTCTCATGGGGCAGATGCCAGTGTTGCTCACCATGGGTTTACCCAGCGTGCAATGAATCTTGGTTGGATCAATATCCTGTTCCCACTCAGACAGTGAATCAGACCTGCCAGGGTTTCAGGCCACTGGGCTGTAAGATATCTTTTACATTGTGTAACAAAGAATGCACAGAGGAATGCAGGCTTGACGAGCTTTTATAGATTTAGTAGCCCAAATGTCATACCACGTTGTTGATGAGGAGGGAATATAAACTATTGGACTTTATTTAGTCCGAATCGCATTGGAAGGCTGCCATTTTACTTTCACCCTCCACAAAACAATATGGAGGTGGAGAGCAGCAGGAAAAGCTGAAGCAGCCACCCTCCAGGTTTGGTTGTAGCTGCTGCGATCCCTAAAGGTGATATTCTGTATTTCTTCTTTTTGTCAGCAAATCCCATAAAAAAGACCAAAAACAACGATGAACTGATCCTGATAAAAAGTATTGTCTGTGTAGCCAACGCCTGATTTAGCTTAGAAGGGCTCCGTTGTTGTCCTAAAATGATTTAAAGCACATCACTGAGCGTCACCGTTTTACTAGGTGACGTGTTCCTTCATTGCGATGAACTGTTATATTGAATAAATCCTACACAGACCACACTAGTGCAGTTAAGTACTTGCAACAAACCAAATGTGTCTCAATCCACAGCTGAAAATAGTCCCCAAAACATGCACTATTTACTACTGTTTGAGTTACATTTTCTGAAAACCACAAAGCCCAGGTTTTTTAGGACACTATGTACCGTATATTTGTGACTATTTAAAGATTTATGTCTTCAGTGGGAACAAATGAGCTTCGTGCCACCGACAGGGTAAAGGGAAGTCGGACTAACACATTGTTGCTTTTGATGTTTTCATGGGATTTGTTGACAAAAAAAAAAATCAAGAAAATTTGCCAGTAACCTACATTCAAAGGTGAAGATGTCAAGATGTAAAAGGCTGTGCTCGTGTCATGTTTCTTTCTGTGAGTTTTACTGGGACAGCTTCACCTCCCCTATAATTACCAGATCACTTCTAATTCAAAAACCAGCAACCATGCATTGCTGCCTGGACTAAACTGAGAAATGGTATGGCCACAGACAGGAAACAAATTACACTGCTCTCTCGTTCTCTCGCTCCCTCTCTCTCTCTCTCTCTCCGATTGTATGTTTTGAAATTACAAAAAGCCATCTCCCTCCACCTTCCATTTTCTCGGATTGAGAATTTATTGATTTCTTGTTCAAGTGCTTATTGCTGGCCAGTAAGGAGGGTGATTCACTTAGGGGACGATGATAATTCTCGGTGACACGCAGTAATACCCGAAGGGCTCCAAACTGTCTAGTTCAGCGTTGGTGTTAAGCGAAAGAGTGCGTCACATCTTGTCATTAAACAAGCAGATTTACGCAGTCACGTGCTCACTGTAAAGGGAAAGAAAGCAGTGTGAGCTAAGGGGTCTGGGTGGCATTACTGACAATTTTGCAGTATTTATACAGTGACTTATTTATTTTCAAAGCCTTTTTCTGCGGTTATTATCCCACGAGGACACTCAAAACTCTCTTTAGAGCTTCCGATGCTTATATAAAGCAGTGTGAGGTCAGCAAAAGGTTTTTATATCATGCCAAAGACTGCGTCGTAGGATTAAAATCTTCCTTGATGACAGTGGGAGTGGTGCAAGTGCAAAGGCATAATTCAGATAAATGGATAGCGATGGCAAGGGAGAAAGAGATTCAGCAGCAGAGTATTGCTGCGGTAAACACAAGGCAAATGACAGGCTTCTTTTTGTCTTTGTCTTGTTATCGAGACTAGGTCTCATCTACAGTGTGTCATTTTTCCCTTGTATGGTCTTATTTACATCCATTCTCTTTTTCATGCAGTTGCAGCTCAGCAACATATCTGAGGTCCGTGGAGTCCCCGAGCAGCTGTGCTGCATGAACGAGGGTGTGAGTGCCGGTCGGACACTAGAGCACATGGATGGTTTTGGATTGCCCTATATGCATTGGACCGGGGCACAGATTGCTGCATACAGCACCTTGTGAGCAGCATCACAAATCAGCCGGCCGAGTAGGGAGAGCTGGAGTGGAGGCAGAGATGGAAGATGGAGAGAAATCGGGAGAGGGGAAAGGGGAGGGGAGGGGGATCCTTTCAGTGACAGAGATAGAAAGAGTGGAGCGAGGGAGAGGAGGAGGGGATTGAGAGAAGCAGAGGTGGGGGTAGTCACCAAGAGAATGAGTGAGCGCGTGTGTGTACGTGTGTGTGTGTGTGTGTGTGGGAGAACAAGTAGTGCTGCAGTGGAAACAGTGCGAAGAGGACTGCAGTTTCTGGTGCTGATGGCAGAGCGGTCGAGGGACGTTATTAAGGCATTGTTACATTAACCCTAAGTGCCTCTTTGGTGAATGGGTTAGCCTCTTGCGGAGAACAGGATTTCGGGATTACGGTAGTGCTGGTAAGGGCGTATTTCAACTCTCTTCTCAGCATCGCTTGAGCACTTCCTTTGAGGAATCTGGATTAGAGTTGTAGGCATTTCAGGCTGGGGTGTGATGCTGTCGTTTTTACGGGCTGTATTTGATTTAGCGTTTCCTTTTTGTTGGTTGTACCACAATGCAAGTGCTTTGTGCATGCTACTTCCTGGTGCATGTGGTCCAAACTTTATTCAAAGCTAATCATAAGCCTTGTGAAGGGAATACAGAACATCCTCTGGGTTCCTATCTGCCCAGGTGTAAACCTAGTCTTCTACCATTTTGAGCGCAATCCATTATGATCCCACATCAGGCACTGTTTTTAGAAAGGAGGGAGGGATGTAGTGTAGCACTGGATCTAGATTATTCTCATTGATCATGCCTCATTTAGCTTGCCCAGCGGGTGTAGTACCTCTTTCCTGGAGAGTGTCCAGGAGGCTGCCCTGCTGACAGATGCTCCACTTCCCTGTGTAGCCACACCGGCATCTCTCGCAAACCTCCCTGAACACACAGAAATAAACAACCGGAGCCAAAAAATAGCTCAGGTTTACTGTATTAATCCCGCAATGTAACAATACAGACTCAAGGCACGGGGCTCTTTGAGAATGAGAAGTCAGACATAAAAAGAGGCTGACAGTTGTGCTGAGGAGTATAGAGAGTAGAGAGGGTGGGGATTTGATAAAGTGCTGCAGGATGCTCTTTTTTCTGCTGTCTCTCATGGGACATATAGCACAGGCAGCACCGAGGTGACAGTACCAAGGACAAAACCTTTCTTGGGCTTCTATCCCTCTTCCTACCTAATGCTGACTTTTGCAGGCATCAGGCTCATCATTAGCACAAAAGAGTTTTCATTAAATCAAAATTAAATCCTTTATAACAAACTGACTATGAATAGACATTAGAGTTGTTTTTGAAGTGAGCCTGAGGTTTTTAGCCCTGTGTGAAGCACACAATTTTCACATTATGCACAAAGAGAATTATGTATTATCTGCTTTGCATCCTGAAGTAACCTTTTGAAATATAAACCAGGTTTTTTTCTTTCCCCAGATTCTCTGGTGTCATCAGATACAGTCGGTGGCTTGTATTTGGAGTGGTCACATGATCACTTAGGTTTCAGGAGAGTAGTAAACAAACTTGTGGATGTGCAGGATCGGATTATATGTAGATGCAGCTGTGTATATATGCTTTACCTGAATAGATGTTTACTCGTCCAATATCCAGAGTGCAGGAGACTATTTGATGCTGAGCATGATCTGAATCTTTTTTTTTTGTCAGGCACTAAAACATTCAGGCAGGCTCATTAAGTCCGTACCTCAGGCTGCCACTCCCATTGGCTCTCACACTGAGAAATACTCTCAGTCTCAGAAAATTGAGAGGATGCTTTGAAGTTCACCAATCTTGTTTCTTTTTTTTTCTTTTGGCCCCCCTTCAAGAAGGCAGCTGGTGCCCGATTGCTGAGAACAGCTCAAAGAAGAGGAGAAATAAAAGAGGCTTATTCTAACTGTGCAGTCTCCTAGAGTGTCTTGCTTGAATGGGTGTGCCCTCTTGCACCCGCATCACCTTTTTTTCCCCTACTTCCTGCTGCTTCATTGCGTTGAAATATTTCTTCATCCACTTATATTCCAAGTATTCCACGGGCAGAAGTATGTTCAAAATGAGAAAGCCACCCGTATTGGACTCTGAGAATGAGTCAGTGATTTCCTCGCTGACACATTAGCACAACTATCATCGGGATTGCTCAGCCGCTGTCAGCTTCTCACTCCAGGTGAGAGTTGAGCCATCCCGGCTCTGGCCCCAGCCCATTCGATGGTGTGTTGCTGGCACTCGATGGCAGAGAGCTTCAGTGTTAAACGGTCAGACGTTGTCACCAGTCACAGCATCCCGCTGCGCTGACGGGGCATTTTCACCAGTCTTTTATCTTCTGTGTGAGAAAAACATGCCGATTTTTGTCGTGAGACGTCTGGTGCCCATTTGTTTACCCAACATCTAGCTTCTTGGAGGAGAGGATTTGTGATGGTCGGAGAGAGTACGGAGCAGCGTAACACACACACACACACACACACACACACACACATACACACACACACACACACACACACACACACACACACACACACACGCTGTAGAGAATGAGTAAAAACATTTTCAGTGTGTTTCATCATACTAGAGATGTTTTGTGTAACTCCTACAATGTTGCAGCAGAACCTTTGAATTCACGCTGAGGTAATCTGCATGGAAAGTAGCGCATCTTTTCAATAGTTAGTTTAAAGTAATAGTTTTGGCGTTTTTGGAAATACGCTAATTCGCTTTCTGGTGGAGAATTAGATCGATACCACTCTCATGTCTGTACAACCAGCAGCCGGATAGCTTAGCTTAGCACAAAGGCTGGAAGCAGGGGGAATCGATTAGCGTGGCTCTGTCCAACGGTAACAAATACTTCACTAATTCATATATTTTATCTTGTTTCTTTAATCAGTACTAAAACCATGTGTACAAAAAACAACAAATCTGCATTTTACACAGGTTATATGCCAGACTATCTTTTGGCTGGGACCAGCAACTTCCTGGAGTCTCTCCTGGTTGCCTGGCAACTGCTCTTAGCCTATAAAAAAATGTTTGGTACATAACCCCCTCGTAACATGATGAATTGTCAGTTTTACAAACAAATAATTTTTAACATGAGTTGTTGATAGGTGGAATTTCCTTTACCTTTGGACAGAGCCAAGCTAGCTGTTTCCCTCTGTTTTCAGTGTTTATAAGCTAAGCTAACTGGTCGCTGGTCGTAGCTTAATATTTAATGTATGTACATGAAAGTGACATATATCTTTCTCCAGTACAAGGCGAAAAAGCATATATCCCAAAATGTCAAACTGTTCCTTCAACTTCAAAAGAGATCTTGTAGTTGCGTTGTCGCTGCCTACATATTTTCCTTTTCAAAACAAGAATGCCAGTATAGATGGGGCCTATCTGCAATGCTGCAGAGGTCCTCTCCTCTTTCACAGTTTCTCCACACAGCCCTACATGCAGATTGGGTCACAATCTCTGTGACAGAGTAATTAATCAACCTATCAGGGGACAGGGAAACGGGTTGTGCTGAGGGGGTGAGGGAGGATGTATGGCAACTGGCTGTGAATGATCCCCGCAGCTTCTCGCTCAGCATTCAAACCTCAGTGCCTCCCACCTCCTTTTCAAGGATCCCTCCTGATAATAGCTGAGTCACATTCAGCTGCAGGTGAGAATAAGCATTGTTTTATCTACACAAGCAGGTTTGTAAATGAGCCTCTCTGGACCGCCCTTTGGGTCAACACTCAATGAGATATATTAGGAAGAGGCTTTTCTCTAATTCTATTTCGTGAGATGATATGCAAGGCACCTTTTTGACATCCTTATCTCGGTCGCTGCCCTCAGATCAGCAGTGGAACCAGCAGGATTTCCTGATGCACTTGCATTTTGTGTCGACATAAAGGTATAATTGCCATGTTGACATCTCTGATTGATGGTCACGGTCCTCTCTTGTGGACGCTTGATTCGCTTATGCTTGAATTCTGAGTGTTTGTGCGTCCCTGAGTCTAAACTCAGGGGTGTGACTCTTGTGTAAATGTCCTGTCCTGGATGGCTGCATAAGCAGTTCTGCTGACTGTGTCGCAGATCGGTTGCTGAGTCTGTTGATGGCTGGTACAGAAATTACAAAAATGTTTCGCCTAAAAACAAAACAAAATACAAAAAAATATAAATGATCTCGGTTGGAAATCAGAAAGTAAGTTTGGCACCATTGAAATAAGCCTTAAAAAGATAAGGTTTGTCAAAACTAAAAATGATATATATTGTCCCTCATTAACTGAGGGACATATACAACTTCAAAAAAGAGGCAGGAGCGTATCATTGAAGCTAGCAACCACTGAATTGAATGGCTTAATTACTGTTACGTCACACTACAGCATCCGGACAGATGCTTGGCACTTTCTCACCGATGTTTTGTGGCTGGAGACTAAGAGGCTCTTGGTCAGGAGTTTCAGAATCTTGCTCTGGCGCATGTTGTGAACAGCGTGCTGCGTTTCTAGATTTGCCAGAGCTTCTGACAGTCTCTTGGCTCTCTACCATGAAATGACAAAAGAGGGAGAGCTTTGCAGCCTACCTTGCAGGAATATGTCTCTGCCACGCATTTGGCGATTATTCAACTGTGCGTGCCAGCTGAGATATGTTGGGGACTGTACACTGACATTATGTGCACGAGTGACGTAGCAGAGATATCTTTATGCAGCGTGACTCCATACAGCAATATAAGACCATGGAATAAGCATGGAAATATGCAACTATCAGCAGCTGTAAAGACTACAATGTTAATGTGCTGATGCTGTTTTTGTCAGTAGCACCTCCAAACTCAACATTTAGATTCATGCTGCGGTAAAGAATTCAGAAAAGTTTTATCATTAATGAGTTCAGTAAATGAACAGAAATGGCAATTGCTGTAATTTTATTATTATGATTATGAATTGTTCGGCTCAGACCAAGCTCCACACAGTTTCATATCCTTCAGTGGTAAATAACAAGCAAGGCAGCCATCAGTATCCTCCCTGTAATCCTATTAAAACTCGGCCAAAACGAGACCATTATGACTGTGGGAGCCCCAAGTCCGTTTCAGCGGGGGTGAATTACCAAAGTGTAGCAAGAGTTCAGGAACAAAGCTGCACATTATCTCTAATTGAAACAAGTCCACCATCTCAGTTTGGCTTTCCGGCTACAGTAATGCTCTGTCTGATGGATCTAATAAAATACTATGCCCACTGTTCTCTAAATGTTCCAGTACATGTTTTCAGCTGAAATCGAGTCCAGACAGATCAGAGGGGTCAACTGTGACTCAGCGGTAGTCCAGACAATATGCTCCTCCTGTTTCCTCAAGTGTGTTTATCATAAATTCAAGATGCACGTGACAAAAATGATCATTTAAATGATACCCTCGATATCTTGCACAACTAAAAATAACTCGATGGGATTCAGATGAAAGAGTCACTCGGCAAAGCAAATACAAAGTCAGAGTACACACACACACACACACACACACACACACACACAAACACGCAGCTTCTCTGAAAAAAAAGATCTGCACCGCTGTGAAAGACATACCACTTTGCATAAAAGTAGCATTTGCCTAAATCTAAAATTATCAAATCAAGAGGCTCTCTAGTATTTAAGGAAGTTACTAACTTCTTGTATATTTTTGTAAAATAACCCAAGCCAGTTTACTGTAGCAATCACATTTGTAAGACTTAGAGGAAACGAAGCTGCACAGGATGCAGAGCTACTAGAGCTGGAGGCCAAGCACTCCACCCACCCACGCATAACCCGTAATGTCACAGATGGCAGGGGCCTCAGTGGGGGCTGAATGATTTCATCGGGGTCACATTATTCAGATTACTTTACATCTTTTGAGGACCCTACTCGTCTGGCGGCCACCGAGGAGCCATTGCTGCTGTTCTTTCCCTTTGTATACAACAACCTTTTTACAGTGACAAATATTCAATACTTAATTTGTCGCCCCACTGCTCCTGACTGTTGCCCCGAGCTGCAGGCACATGACCCCCACGACCGGTTTCCTCTCCTTTTACAGAAGCCATTTTGAAAATGTGTGCAGAGACGTTTTGTAGCAATTTCATCATATATTTGCTGCATTTGTAATGAAATCCACAAAGCTACACGTACGTGAATAGATTGGCCACTGGCAGACAGCTGTGTGAACTAGTATAGAGGCAAGTTGTAAGGGCCGGGGGGAAACAAAAGGACTTTACCGTCTGGCTGCAGATTGTTAATTAATTGTCGTTCAGGGTACTTGTTGTCGTGTAATGAAACAGCTGCATGACTTTAGCTCACTCTCCTTGGGTTGTTTTCTCTTGTATCTGACCTGGGTGCTAATAAACCCTCAATAAACACAACCCCCTCACATGGAGTTGTGTTATCTGCAGGCTGGGGTTTCCTGTCACTGCAGAGGATGTCAAACAGTGTGGTCAGTGGGTCATCACGCATGATGGCATCAGATAGGGAAGCAGTGCTTCTTTGTCTTGTCTTTGTATGTGAGAGAAGATGTAGTCATTATAATTAGAGTTTGACAGGTGGGAGGTAATTAAGTAAGAGCACTTAGCCTGCAGGCATATTTGAGGGTTTTTAAGTGACTCATATTTTTCTCTAATGATGATGAAGACAACATATGATATTATAATCCATTAGTGTGCATGAGTATCATTACGATATATCCTGGTAATCTTATTTATCTCTCGTACTCTTATTCATCGCATAAAAAATCAGCTCAATAAATATACTGCAAGGTGTTGTGGACTAATACGACGACCACGAAACACAACGCCCCAGATTCGAGCCCGACTCAAGTCCCTCATGTCATCTCTCGACTGTCTGTAATAAATACCTGAAAAAATACTTTCAAATATGCTGCAAGACAAGATAAATCATGTCAAAGCTGTGAGAACATGCTATGATATACTCCAGGAGGTAAAAGTCCTCTCCTATTGATTTATTAAATCTGTACTACCAATCATATAGGAGAAGGTGCAAGTAGCGAGTAGAGAATTATTTGGCTGTTTTAAGAGGATGTCTTTAGTATTAAGCAATAATAAAGCAAGTGTTTACTCTATGTGTTCTGTTAGAGCCATTTCAAAGACACATTTCCATTGCCTTGGGATATGTAAAGTATTTCTCATTGTCGTTAGATGAATGCATTCCTTGGGAACGGCATAAACTTAAGATATGGTTATTTCTACCACAAAAGCATTTGAAGATGGATGTGTTCTTAAAATCAATCAGTTTCATTCTTTTGAAATTAAAGAAGCACACAATAGATTTCTCCTCAAAGTCTATATTAGTGATTTTTTACAAATATTGAAGCCATCTGTCTTCACCTTCATGTGTCTCAGCTGATAGACTTTCAGAGACCCGGTAAACCTTTATGTATCACAGTTCATTTTTCAGTAAAACTACAGTGTCAGTACGTGCGGTTGCTGCTACACCCCGTTTGTTTGTGCACCAAAGATAAAAGTGCTTGATCCCCATCCAGCTCGGAGCCGTGTGTGTAGTGATAAGGACCGGATCATGCCCATAGCTGCAACGCTCTGGGTCGAGCCGAGCCATTTTGTTTTAACTAATTCTGATGAGTCAAACGCTAACGGAATGAGATGCACATTGGGCGATGGAGCTCAAAACTCCCGCAGATTTCAGTAATTGAGTATTATATGAAATGCATATTGGAGAAGGGGTCTATTTTTAACTTGTGTTCATTACAGGGAACGTTCCTTGATCATGAAATTCTCTTGCTTAAGGATCCACACTCACACATTTGCATCTGGAAGCTGCCCAGTACAACCACAGTCTGAGCTGGTCACCGTGCAGCTCCAATATTTATTCTGTTGGCTCAGAGATTGAACCACTGACCTCCTGTATTATCACTTAATATAAGCTTTATACAAGTGTGGATACTGTTGCATATATCTACCATTTTTCTAGTTATTTTTGAGTATGCATAGTTCAGGTCCCTCAGATTTGATTCTGTCGACTGGTTCATTGCTTTGGTCAACTATGAAATGGATTGTCCTGAAATGCGGTAAATACATTAGTGCTCCTCAGAGGATGAATCCGAATGACTTTGTTGACACCCCCTCCCTCCCCCCCGACTTTTCCTCTAGCGTCACCAGCTGGTAAAGGTTTTCTCTTATCCAGTGAAATATCTCAACATCTACTAAATGGATTGAATTTTATGATATGACTTTTCTGTCTTTTCCTGTAGTTCCACCGTGACGTTGCCACGTATGGTTTTTAGTTAAATTATTAGATGTATTCCGGATTCAATGTAATCATTTATGGATCCCTTAACTTTTCGTCTACCATCATAATACTGCACCATTGACTTCAGTACAGGTTTTTGTTGGTCAATGGCACAATCGTTTTTTGCTGCCTCAAGATAGCAATGCAGCAACAATGAGCCTGACCACACCTCATTTTAAGATCAACAGGCCCACGGGCGCACAGATGGACGCAAACGCATTTGCTACTTAAGTTGCTCTACAACGAGGGCGTTGGGAAAGAAAATGACAACGGTGTCGGTCTGACACTAGCAATGACAGCCACGCTGCACTGTGGGTCTCTTTGCGCCAGGACTTAATTTGGGCCTTTAGTCTTGTTACTGTTATATTTGAATTGTCAAAACAGCTAGATTTGTTACAAAGCATTTGTGCCTCTGTTTAAATAGAGATTTCAGGATGGAGGTATTGACCTACTTGTTATTCAGTAGGCTAAGTTTGATGGACTAGAAACCCTTTGCATTTTTGCAACCTCAGTCAGCAGATAATTCCTCCCAAAGAAGACTAAAGAAGGTAAAAACAACAAAAAGCTGTTTATGTAGTTGATTTGTCTGGAGTGACCACAAACAGCAGACTGTGAAGCAGGACTAATGGCTGTCATAAAACAACAGTCTATGTCTGTGTCCTCTCTGTGCGTCCTCACTGTCGCCCTCCAAGTGGAGGAGATAAACGGCTTTAGCGGATATCCATGAATGTTAATTGAATAGGTCTGGCTAGGCCTGATGTGAGGGACAAACAGGGTAAAAATCACATAAACCTCAGATGTAAGTGGATGCTTTTAACACAGCGCAACATCTACAGTAATGTTTAGTAGAGATAAGAGACAGCGAGGGCTCTGATTGCTGTTTTATTCAGCAACACACTCATAATCAAATGTGTGATGGTTTAAATTGATGTTTGAGTCTAAACAGTGTTTGTATATTTGTTCAGTTTCCATCTCCCTATATTATGACAAGATGTTGGTTGTTTGTAACATTAGCCTACATAATGGCAGCGTGAGCTATTTTAGAGACACATATTTTAAGATGTATAAGCTGCTACTGGTCCCTGAATAATATAAGCTCATCCTTGCCGCTGTCAGCTTCAATTTAAATAATTTATATGTGGCAATAAATAGAGACAGAATCTCTGGCACCAACTTGGAGAATTGGCACTTGAGAAATAGGAAATTCCTCTCATTTTTCCCCGTATCAACATGACTTTAATAAAATCAGCAGCGGCTCTTGTTATGCTTGTCATCTTTCTCTGCTTTCCGAATGGAGGTCTCGCCCGATCACTCATCACTCCGTCGGCAGGCTGCTTTCAGCCGCACTTGTCACACTTTGATTTCTGGAAGCGATAAGAGCCCTGGATGAACATTTGTTTGGCCTGTGGAAACACCACCGGAGAATGGCTTGTAGTTGTTCATTTTGTTTGTTCCTGCAGTTAAACGCCTTCCCTGGTCAGGCGCTGTTGGCTTGAGTAAAGGGCGGCGTCCACTCCAGACAAAACAAACGTGCGATAAATTGAGAATTGATAGTTATTCCTCATAAATACTGTCGGTAACTGATCTCACATCATTGTCCACTGACCCTCACAACACTGCAGGATGTTAGGAACACTGTAAAGAGGCAGACTGAGGTGGAGACTGCTATACTCAATCATTTCATGAAATAAATTCTTGTGGACCTCCTCAGTGGAAATGGATTGAATGTTACAAGGCCGAAGAGTTTCATAAATAAAAATAAATAAAAAAGCTTTGTCAAATGTTCCCAAAACTTTATCGCAGTTTTTGGTACTTCCTGTATCACCTTGTTTTAAGAGTTGGATATGTATCCGTAACACTATCATATTGTGGTTATCATTTTTAAATGTATCAAATTACTTTACAATTTTCAGTGCATTTGTATCCCTATATGAATCATCATGACTTTCAATGTCACTGATATTTTGTTATTTAAGAATTATACTTCTGTGCCACTGCTGCAAAACAGGACCTTTTTGTTGGAGCATTATGAGTTTGGCATGGAACATAAAATTAATGTATTTATTGTTGTGGTATGAAGGTGCAGTTTGTCTTTGTAATTGCCTCTTGCATATTATATTAGAGTATCTTATATGAGAGCTAGAGGGTGATGTGTGCAGATTAGAAGCTACATTAGATTATGTTGTTTTTTTGGAAGCCATGTGCATCCAGCTTTCTTTGTTGTGTCTCTGTTTTTGACATGGAGATACAGTAAGTAAGTTGGTGGACTCTCTGCCTTTGGCAAAGAAATGATTTGATCTGGATTCATTAAACAATACACAGGTTTGGTCTTACTGTAATCATTCAACTAGCACAGACTGAATGACATCCATGGGGTTTTTGGGTCCGGAAAATATTTTAACTTTAACTGTAAATGATTTGAATGAAGTTTCGGGGTCTAACAGCAGAACGTGTGGATTGTATACTTTGCGTGTGATGACAGCTTTGTGGGTATGGATGGTCCTTTTGTGATATTGTTTATTTGTAATTGGTTGTCAGGTCTATCTTATAATATAATTATAATAATATTATCTCAGTTAGACCTCCTGAATAAAAAGAGCTTAACTAACTAACAACATAACCAATGTAAAAAAGGAAAAAATAAATCCATTGTGTATCCATGGAACAGGAGACACGTCAGTATTAAGTCTTGCCAAACCAGTTTCAGTTTGTTTGTCTGGCTGTGTTTGCTCTGGTGGCAGATGCATGTAGAAGAAAGGATTAGTGGCTCAGGCTCGGACCTTTGGAAGATAAACTCTCCATCAGCAGATGCAGGAAATCTAATTGATATATATATATATATATATATATATATATATATATATATATATATATATATATATATATATATATGTATGTTATTCCAGTGCTCCCAAGTCACATTTCATTACTTTATTTTGGCACGTTTGCCCAAAGTGTCTAACATTTAATTCCCATGCATACACACTTACTGTATAAGAAGTGGTTTGGGATTAAGTCTTCAGCCACCTTTTGGTCCTTTTTCATTGTTTAGAGAATTCTCAGAAGACTGAGAGTGAAGTGGCTCTGCTTGGTGTTTAATTTAAATGTCATTCTTAAAACAGCTCTATTAACATGTAACTCACCAACCCTTAACCATCCATGAATACATTTGAGTTAGACAAAACCATAACAGGTGTCATTTTGGAAATAGACAGTAAACAAGTCCCTCTTTTAGTTGTTATTTGGTGCCCTAATGCATTATTATTAACTTCAGAACTTGTGTGTTAGCATATTCATTTTCTATGACTTATTTTGTCTCCAAAATATGTATATATTTGCTCAGCAAACTTGAATCCTGTGTGAGATTTTTCTTTTTCAAATGGTTAAAAAATGTGAAAATTGGCTGAATCGTTCAACCCTTCACTGGTCAACCATCAATACCAGCATGTGAATTTTGACACAAGAGGAATATGATGATGGTTGGTTACTCTGGCCTCTCTTAAGGACTGTTTTCATGCTGTTTCTCAGGGACTGTGTGTGCAGCCTAAATGACGAAGTGGAACTTGTTCAAGCATCAGACAACGCCCATGGTCGCTGCTAACCCAACGGGGGCCACTGCCTTGACTGTGACTCCAGCCACCGTCGCATTGGTCTCTACTGACAACTCCACCGAACCGATCAACAAGAACGATGCCTTCGACGAGATCAAAAACAAGTTCCTGAATGAAATCGACAAGATCCCACGTGAGTGCCAGACAAAACCCAAACCTGTTCTGATCAACCAACTGTTATTGATGTGACTCGAAGCAATGATTTTGGAATTAGATTTTCTCTTTAGCTGCAGGCATTGGCAAGCCTCATAATGTCTTTATTCAGTATTGATCACTAGCTGCCCTTCCTAATGGCAGAGAAATCTAATTTTCACCCAATCTAATTGCTAATCTAGCACCTCTTACTAAATATATTTGGCCCAGGACATGACATGGAGTAGGCTAAATGATTGGTTGGTCAAATGTCAAAATATTTGCTTCTCTCTTCTCTTTCTGGGTGTGGATGTGCCATCTATCCATCGGTCTGTATATTCTCCTCAGTGCCGTCCTGGGCCATCATTGCCATTGCCGTGGTCGCTGCTTTACTCATTCTAACATGCTGCTTCTGCATCATCAAGAAATGCTGTTGCAAGAAGAAGAAGAACAAGAAGGGCAAGAAGGGGAAGGGTGACATGGGAATGAAGAACCTGAAAGGGGGCGAGGTATGTTCCTCCGCGGGAGGTCGCATCACGGCCGAGGGGATTTACACCTACACTGTACACAAAGCAAGGCAAACCACGGCCAACCTGTTCATGAGCCTATTATGTAACAGCTGTGGGGCTTAGAGCTTTATACTGGAATAGAGAGAAAAACCTGCATGTAGTGATATGTTTGACTCAGCTAATTACCTAACAAACAGTAGTTCTCGTGTTACACATTTTATTCAAGTGACAAGTTTCCTGTTTGAAATGTATTAGATTACATATTGTTTAAACATGCTGTTTGTCTTTGATGGCCTTCTAACCCAGTCAGTGTATTCTCCGCAGGTGTTAATTACATTCTTTATCCACCATTATTATTTTTCATTTTTCTCTTTCTTTCTTTCTTTTTGTTGTTGTTTAATGTATTTGTCGTTAATGTTATTGTTGCTCTTTCTCTCACTTGTGCTTCGGGATTTGAGTGGAAAATGACAGGACTCTTATCGTTACAGCCCAACCATCCTTTTCCCAGTCATTAAAGAGCAATTATGAAAATTAGTAGTTAGTACCATGCTGTTGTTTTTGGGCCTATAATTATAATTTTTTTCCACATACATGATTGATTATTTAAGTACAATATGAAAACATCTAAAAGTGGAGCTATTTTAAAACCCAACGGCCCTGCTGCACGAGATATGATTGTGCTAATGAGTAGGCTTCTTTATCTGTCATTTTCCTCGCTCCCTAAAGTGTAGCTGACTACATTTGCTGTGATTACACTTCTTTGGTGTCTGCTGTGAGTTCAATTTCTTCCTTTGTCTCTGCTCTCCTCCTTCCTGCTTTGTGTCTTATGTGTGCTCCGTGTATCTTGACTGTGGTGGACTTCTCTGCCTACGGTAGGTCTGATAGCACGCGGCGCCCCTATCTGGCCGCTCTGAGTAAGCGCAGACCAGGGCAGGGGGGGTGGGGGTGGGGGTGGGGAGTGGTGGTGGGGGCGGGGGCGGGCTGGGCTTGGAGGGGTTGGATTGCAGTGACGATGACAATGAGTGCTATGGCTTCCTTAGTTTTTTGCAAGCTTATAGGTGCTGCGGGTGCTTGAGGAATCTATGGGAGCGATTTAGCTGCTTCGCAAAATCCACTGAACTGATATGCCGCACCAACTGCTATGTCTTGAATATCCAGAGATTGCAATTTTTTTGGCAAAAAAACAAAAAAAAAACAGAGCAAAGCCGTGTTTAAGTGTCTATGGTTTGATATGAACATGAAACTCATCCTATGGTTGAGCCTTTGAATGACGAGTGCACTCGGCAACTCACTAGAGATCACTAACATGCATGTGCAAGGGGTAAGCTGGATATTTGTCAAATAATAAGCTGGAACTTTACCTAATTGAGAGCTTTGAGCATGTTTCCACCACGACAGGCCTCGACTGTGCAAAACAACCAAAAACTGACACATTGCAAACAATTTCTCTCCGGAGACACATTGATGTGGGTCTGAAATTCACATGCTGTGCCCCACTTGTGCAAACACGCTCCGAGTTCCACGACAGATAAAGCTGTTTGTGTCTCTTGACAAAGACCAGCATATTCCCTTGCAGTAGGTACCATTGAATGGCCACAACTTGACTTGAGAGTAACTTTCCTGGATGACCCATGCTGCTGACATACTAGGTGACAGTCATTGACCCCCCTCTCTCCCTGAAGCACTTGGGTCTCACTGAGGAGAAATGGTGGGCCAGAATGTCTGCCCACGCTTGACTCGGCCCGATTTCAGTCAACGCAAAGTTAAAGCTACTGTCAACCGGCTGTTTTAACACATATGTCTTTTTAAAAAAGAAACTCAGCACTGAGCTCACAATTCACCCCACTGAGTTGACTGAAGGGCATGCATTCAGACAAACCATGTCTTTATCTTTGAACCCCCACTGGAAGTTTGAGAACAGCTGGGAATTCTCAGTATAGCATGATCCCTCCATGGATGTGTACATCTCACTCAGAACATGTGTATAGACATTTTTGGGCCTGGCAAAAATTTGTCGGAGGGGTTTAAAAAAAACAAAAAACATCAAAGCATTGCTTTTATCCTTCTTCATAAATGATGAGGTAATTCATTTTACATTTGCCATTAGAAAGAAACGTGGATTCTGCATTGTGTGGCCTGGCATGCTTGAATGAAAAGCATTTACGACAATAGAGATAGAGAATGCCACATATGCGGATATTGTGTGAGAATGTGTGTGTGCGTGTGTGTGAGAGAGAGTGCGTTTTTCAGCATGCATGAGAGCTTGCATGTAAGCAAACGTGTGTGTGCGTGTGTGTGGGTGCACAGTAAAGTATGGTGTGTAGTGGGTGTGATGGTGTGTGTATTATTTGTGTGTGTGCCCTGTTCCTCTTCCAGCTCATCAGTGAGTAACTGGACCCTCCAGTCTTACGAAGACATCAGTGTTTTTTCAAGAAGACAGCCATAGGAAAGTAGGCCATACTGAGATATTATCAAAGCTTCATACACTATCGGAAATGAAAGTTTACTTTATTATTCATATCAGAGCAAATTGCTTTAACTCGATTAGTCACAACCGCCTCTAAAGAGACGAAAGACTGACGAGTCACTGGGTGTGAGATGTAAAGGCAAGATTGATTTATCTTCTTCATCAGTTATCTCAGGAGCAGTTAACTGTCAGTAAACTGCTGATATTTGTTCCAGCACATGAGCAAGAATCACAATAATTCACATTAGAGTATCAGCTGGGGAAAAACAGTGGACTCTGTTTGGAATAAATTGGGAAATTTACCAGCAATTCAGTTAGCTACAATAATCAGGCCAGAGTTCAACCAGCAATAGCAGAGTAAACACATTAATGACACTTTGGGTTGTCAGGAGGAGATGAACGGCAGACAGTTATATTGTTTGTCAAACAGCTTACATTATCAGTTGGAGTTTGAGAGCTTTTCAAGAAAAGTGTTAGGAATCACTGCGTCAGGAGTTTGATAGGATCACAAATCTATTCCTCATAGCTCTTGTCCTTCAGTTCCTCTCAGGAAGGACGCTCTGCTTCTTGTGACAGCTTGTGTTTGAAATGCTGCACACGGGGTGGACAATATAACAGGAACGCCTCGCAGTATAGTGCAATAGAGCGCAATGGCTCTCCAGCAAATACTAGTTGGAAGTGTTCACTTTTGTGTCAAAAAGACTGAACTTTGTGGTGTTTTTGAGAAAATATCCCATAATGGCCTCCAGTCTGTTTACTTGTGAATTTGGCTCATCTTTGCTGGTGCAGTAGTCCTCTGTGTGGGATATGCCGGCACGATTTTGTTGACTTTTTTAACAAGTTAATGTGACTCATTTTGGATGAGTCATATTTGGGATTTGTGTAGCTGCTTGTTTAGCTGCCTGTGTAACCGCGATGCAGTACCTTCAAAGTCCTGGTTAATGTTACGTTCCCGTTATTTTGTCCATCCCCTAAAATATCACAATCACAGGCAGCTACACTGTCATATTGATTGATTTGAAAATATTTGATGAGTGAAAAAGAAGAACTTCCAGAGGTTTTGCATGTCTGTTGTGTTAGATTGTAATATATTGTAAGGTGTTCCTGTTTTTCTGCCCACTCCCTGTATATTGACTGTTTTTATTCTGATGTTTCTCTCTGTTTCTCACTCTGTCTCTCTCTATCTCTCTCCACTCTTTGAACAATAACACAGAGTTCTCTTGAAATGGCATTTCTACAACATTTTGTAGTCGAAGAGAAATCCCCATACATCTGATTTTAACATACATATAATGCTCATGAGAGAAAAGAAAAAAGGAAACAGCAAATGGTGTCACCCAAGAAATAGTGAAATCAAGTCAGGTTGCAACTGTGGTCATCGATGAACAGATTGCACTAGTAACACCGGGGTGAGCGGGGGTAAGTGGCAGGTAGGTGCTGTGGCTAACCCGACTGCTGATGCCCGAGGTTTAGTGTTCAGCACAGCCGCCACCTCAGAAACGCCCTCTCACTCTTCTTCTTCTGCCGCCTGCCGTCCCCCTCCCCCTCCCCCTCTCCCGTCTGTCCGTGTACAGAAACAACAGGATGACGACGATGAAGAAGACGATGTCGAACCTGGACTGACTGGAGACGAGAAAGAGGAGGAAGTGAAGGAGAAAGAAAAGCTCGGGAAGCTGCAGTACTCCATTGATTATGACTTCCAGGAGAACAAGGCAAGAACTTGAGTGTTTTAAAAAAAATATATATATATCTTGTTTTTCCTATGATTGATAATCCAAAAAATGCAAACAAGATAAAGAACATAGTGATGGCGCGTGAGCCGGAGAAATGCTCACTGACTTTTAATGGCATACTTCCTACCTCCCCAGCTGACTGTGGGAATCCTGCAAGCAGCTGACCTGCTCTCCATGGACAGCGGTGGCACCTCTGACCCCTACGTCAAGGTCTTCGTCCTCCCTGACAAGAAGAAGAAGTACGACACAAAGGTTCACAAGAAAACGCTCAATCCTGTCTTCAATGAGACCTTTACCTTCAAGGTGAGCTGAAACACCTCCCGGTCACCCCTTTTCTAATTACTTATTAAAACAACATGCACGCCGAGCTGTTTGATTTGGAGACGGTTCCGGTTGAAGGTGAATCGCTCCTCCTCTCTTTCTCTACGTCTGCGAGGGCTTTGATTCTGATTTTTTTTGTTTCTCAAATACCTCTGGCCAGCAGACGTATTGAAGGTGTCTGACAAGGAGAATGTGCTAGGGAATCCAATTAAAGGAGAGGACCACCTCTGGTGTAGTGGGCCTGCTGACACAGCTCTATAGAAAACAATTCCAACACCTTTGTCAAAGTCAGGCTAGCTCTGCCAAAGCTGCACGTTATTTCATAAAGCTATTTTGAGCTCCAGGCAAACGTCACAACCCATAATGCTGTATAGTTGTGATCTGACGCTGTAAGGTAAAACAAAAGAAACTCCTAGAAAGGATACAGATGAGTCTAATGGGATTACTTTCTGTCTTCCAGATTCCATTCCAAGAGATGGGAGGAAAGACTCTGGTAATGTCAGTCTATGACTTTGATCGCTTCTCTAAACATGACGTCATCGGAGAGATTAAAACACCCATGAACACCCTTGACCTGGCAAAGCCAATTGAGGAGTGGAGAGACCTGGACAGCGCAGATCAAGAAGAGGTAAGAGTCGTGTTGTGTTACTTTTACCACGCTGCTGTTTAAGTCCACTACTTCCACTGATGTATGTTGGAGAGATGCATGTTTTACTAGATTGTTGAGGCCCATACCAATATCGACAAGCCTATCATTTATAGTTTTACAGTGTGAAAGTGATGTATCCATAGAGTTATCACCTGAATCTGCAGCACCCCTCTAATTTACGAAGCTTTATAATGAATTTAGGCTCATTATTTAGCTTTTTGGCCCACAACTTTGATGTTTTGGTTCACTGTCACCGCTCTTATAGCTTTTTTTTATTTAAGCCACAGCAGGCCGCTGTTTTCAAGCTCTAAAAAAACACCCTACACTTCCTGCTCAGCACCAAACAACAGACAGACAGAAACTAGCTGGTGAACATAATCAATTATTTAACAGCTAATTGGGAGCCAGATTTTCCTCAGGAGTTGATCAAAAGGGAGCTGAAAGAGGGTGAATATGACTTACCAGATGGCCATCAACAAGACTCCGAATAAATGATAATGTTGCTCTGCAACGGTGAGGTGTGTAAATAGGGACAATCTACTAGCGGCCGATAGAAGTCTTATAATTCTCTTTGCAAACTGTAAAAGACGTTTTTAACATACTGAAATACATTTCTTCAGACTCCCAGCCAAAACACTTTTTTTTCATATAGAGCAGCCTGAACAGCTAACTCAGCTGATGACATAATACAAAAATAACCTCAGGCACAATGGGGCCACTTTGTCTGTTTACCAATGAGATTCAGAGGGCTGAAGGACACACTTTTTTTTCTATTAATCAACTACGCTGCTTCCTCTGTAGACATGTAGCCTGTAATATTTTCACCATTATGCTGCACCAGAATATGAAAAAGGTTTTAATCAATGAAACCTCCCCAGAGCCACCTTAAGACAAAATAATCACACAAGTTGCTTGCGGGCTCGGATAAATTTATTTACTTTGAAAAGGCAAACGAGATGTACTTAAGAATGCCGGTAATTTCTGCTGATAAGACAAAAGTAATGGCAGCAGGAATTATTTGTATTGACGATGTATCTTTAAATTGTGATTCCAAAGGGACAGTTTGTGTGTTTGTGCTGTGTACTGTACAGCAGAGAAAAGACATAAATTCTGCGTCAGACCTCCTTGAACTTTCTCTCCCCATCCCTCCTCCTCCTCACAGCCCGAGAAGCTGGGAGATATTTGCATCTCTCTGCGTTACGTCCCGACTGCTGGCAAACTTACCATCTGTATTCTGGAGGCCAAGAACCTGAAGAAAATGGACGTGGGAGGACTGTCAGGTATACACACAGAGCCAAGCATCAGATGTTGCATTTCTTTATCACGCTATCGCACTTGACACTGTTTCCACGTGCACAATTTGACAACAATACATCAGATTAATGTGACATTTGGATGCTCGCAGTGGGACTGCAGTGAACACAGGAACGTGCCTGTGAGCGCAGCCATTAGGTCGGTCCTGCTCTGCTCACGTGCTGACGCTGCAGTGCTTGCCATGCACCAGCTCTCGCTCCCCCTTGGCTTCAGCATTGGCCCCATCTGTTGGTGCATTGCAGCACTGCAACCCAAACATGCATGTGCGAGGCGGTTTCTTCCATCAGCTTCATCGCGATTTCTTGCCTTCTTTTTTTTTCTCTTCAGATCCCTACGTGAAAATTAACCTGCTGCAGAATGGAAAGAGGCTGAAGAAGAAGAAGACGACAGTGAAGAAGAACACTTTGAATCCGTACTACAATGAGTCCTTCAGCTTTGAGATTCCTCTTGAGCAAATGCAGGTAAAGACATGGATTATCTTGTTAAAATCACGTAGGAGCTAGCAGAGGTGGAAAGATTTGAATAAAAGTGCTGTTCTGAAGGAAGCACTGGTGTAAAATAGTTATTACTAATTACTGTAAAAAGGCAAATGCTTACCTTCCATCTAGCACACAACCTTGTTATTCTTACAGTTGGTGGTTTTTGCGCACATGAAACAAACAATATATAACGTCGATCTTCTCATCTAACTCTCAGTAAGAAAGCACCTAAGCGAATTTTTGTACGTCAAACAAACTATTGCTGTAACATTATCTAATGATTGACACTTGCTCATGGCCATGCATACAGTATATGTATGCTGTGGCTACCTGGGGGCTCATCAGTGTATGAATATATGTGTGAATGGTGCTGTTTAAATGCAAGTCCATTTATCAAACAAGCAGCACTGTCATTTCTTTGGAGAACGCTTATTGATTTCCTCCACTGTTGATGTGGCAAACAAATCAGCATCAAACATGCAATAAACACATTTTTATCAAAAAAATGGTAGTAAATGTATGAAACAATATGAAACGCAGGAACAAATTAATCTTTAATATTTATGAAGATAGAAGTAAGCAGGACACTGAACATTTTTGATTCCACATAAAAGGGACAAGTCCCTTTGCCCACCGCCCAACCAGAGCCCCTGTGCTGATACCAGCCTCCACAATGGGATCACTGCACGCCCACACACTGGGCATGATGCACCATCAAGTGAAATACTTCTAAAAGTATTTGAGTAAAATTCTTTCGAGGCCTTCGTATCCGTGTTCTCATCGTGGCGTTCTGAACCTTGTTGTGATGCTTTCTCTCCCAGAAAATCCTAGCTGTGATCACAGTGCTGGATTATGACAAGATTGGCAAGAACGATGCCATTGGGAAGATCTTGGTGGGAAGCAAGAGTGCGGGGGCCGGGCTGAAACACTGGTCCGACATGCTGGCGAACCCCCGTCGCCCCATCGCCCAGTGGCATCCACTGCAGCCAGAGGAAGAGGTGGATGCCGCCCTCGCAGCGCTGAATGCCAAGAAGTAAACTCCACTCCCCCCCAACCCCCCCGAACACATCGCCCCCACCTCCACCTTACCCACCCATGCATTTCCCATCATGTCCCCAGGTCCCACATATCAGTGTATATTCCAGAAGAACACCCCAACTGTACATCTGCTCCCCCCCTCCCCACCCCCACCTCCCACCAACCCCCAACCCCCCTCCTCCTCTCCTGCCGCCACCTTTCAAAAGATCCATCGATATCACTGAACATGATGGGAAATATAGTTTAAAAAAAAAAGCATCATGTTATATGAAATCATGTCATTGAAAAAAGAAGACAAGTTACAGGATGGACAGATACTCCGTTGATTTCCTTTAGATCTATTTTTGTATTGGGGTTGTGGTTCCATTAATAAGAATACAGAGTAGACTACGAATACCAGTAAGAGTGCTATATGGGAATCTGGTGATAGAGGGGATAAAACATACATTCACTCATATTGTACTTCTCACCCCTTCCCTTTAGTGACACAGTTTGCTTAGAATAGTGCTTAATAATAAAATGCTTTATACTGCCATATGATAGAGAAATAACACAAGCAGGTCCATTCCTTAGGTGTATTGTGCACCATGTTCCACACCTGCCAGTTGTCATACTAGATGATTCTGTTAGTTTGAAGTACATTCCTAGAGTTGGGTAGCAAGTAGGGATAGGCACATGTCCAGTTACCCACAAACACACTGCCTTTTTGATTAGTTAACCTTCCGTCCATCGTCTCAGGAAAACTGAGAGGAAACTGAAACTCCATGCCTTTTTTTCTAAACGGGTTCTTATTATTCAAATACTCCACATGATGAAAATGAAACGTTGGATTCAAAAGCTTGAGCGCTTTCCTTGTTTTTTTTCGGTAACATAAGGCTCGCGACTGGTGTTAGTTGATCCATGAAATGGTACGTTAGGGAACAGGGAGGGGTGGAATTTTGTTTTAAAAAAAAAAAAAGGGGAGTATTTGCATATTTTTTGAGAGTGCAAAAAGGCGGTGTCTGTCATTTGAACAACAAAAAGCAAGGAAATATCAGAGCGGTTACAACAGAGACTGATTCCAACCACCAATGACATGATATTTACAAGGTGTCGATTACTGCCTGCAGTCTACCACCTCCCCTCCCAACGCCTCTGATTCTGTATCTCACTTGTTGTGCTACTGCCATTAGTCATGGACTTGATACAAGGGTTTTACTCCAAAGGAATCCCTATAACCGTCTTACAGTCATAAAGGAGACAAGCCTTCAAAGTAACAAAATAAGCAATTTTCAACTACCAGGGACGCCTTCCAGTTAGCGGTGTTGTTCTCTTCATTTCTTTATTTTTTCTATCTCTCGCTCCTTTTATTAATTCAGTTGTATTTTATTTAACTTCAAATACTTTTATTCCTCGAGCACTTTAAATCCAAATGTTATGTTTAAGTACCCTCAGAAACCAGAGCTTTAAGTGTTTATGTTATTTATAACTGCTGGTTTTAAGAAGAAAAAAAAAGAGCAAGGGTGTGCATTATGTAAGCAGTTTTTTGTTGTTGTTGCTTTGTTTTGGCTCAGCTTTTTGTGTATGTATTTTGATTGTTTGACTATTACGATTCTCACTTGATTGCAAGGATATAGTCTGGAAGAAGGCACTGATCCGTGTGTATGTTATACACAGCTTACCAAACTGTTGAATTTAATTGCACTACTGGGTATTATTCTGTTCTGTGGTAATTTGACACTGTTCTTCAATCCGTGTAGATTTCTTTTATTAACTATAAAATGTTGTGAGATTGAATTTTTCCGTGGCACACGTGGCATGCCAGAAAGCTCTCCTCATATAAACGGACTCCTCTGAAAAGTAAAGAGACACATTACAATCTAATACTCCCTGTCTCCTTCACAGAATGTAATTGGCTCAGTGTATTTGTAAATTATTATTCTGTTGAAGAGGAATTATGAGGTCAACCTTTTACTTCTGACAAAATCCAAACTGTTGTTTGACCCAAACTCACCAACCCTGAATAAATCGGTGAATTTCTATTTGCGTTAAAATCCTGCTATGAGTCGGGTTCATGGGCCCGGGTACACCTGTGTGCAGGTCTAGTTCATTTAAATCAGTGCTGTCCGTGAGCTCCAACAGCAAAAACTACCCATTGACTGTGGGCAAGAAAATGCAAAGTCAATGTAAATCAAATGTAAACAGTACTACAATGTTTTTGGAATTTAATGAATGTTGGCTCTTGTATCTTTCTCTGTTGGAAATTGTGAATTTTTATTTTTTTATGACCAACATAGACCATGTTCAGATTTTTCAGTTTTTCTTCTCACATAATCTTTTTCTCCTCTGTTGATGAAGCAGCACTAAAGAAAAGGCAACATGGAAGCAATCAAGCAACCCATTGGTGTGTAGTTTTGCCTATATACATAGTTCATACACGTTGATACTGCATGTTTATACAAAATACTGTACATAGGAGCATGTTTTAGAGACAAAGCAAAAATATCTCGTGTACGTAAATGGGTGTCATTTGTCATTTTAATAACACAAACGAAGGGAAAAAAAGGCGCACTGTATATTTTCTAAATGAAACAAATGTGTATTTATTTTCCATGAGGGTCATTGGAGAGAATGTCATACAAATATTAGAGTACTATTACTAATAAGAACCTTTCCACGCCTGAAAATCTTAAGCAAGTGTGTCGTCCAGTACTGTGTGTGAGTTCATGTAGGATGAAAATGTAGCCGCATGCTTGCTATATACTTCCTTGTGGTCAACATTTTTATTTGATGCCATTTATCTGCCACGTTGTTTCAGCAGTTATCTGAAGGCCAATGTTTGACTTATTTCGGAATTTTTTGCTATTGCTTTTTTTAAAACAGTTTTTTTATGTTTGGGATGAGGGGGTCTCCAAGTCTATAATATGACTTTTTTCTAACACATTTAGCACGGTGTTATTCTGGAATAATTTGTTAGAGGAAGATTGAATATTTCTGCGATCTGTAGGCGGATTGTAGGAGTTGTTATTTGTGCCAGTAGGGAAGTCTGTTGGATCATATCATTGTATGAAATGAATTTCCAGAGGCCAAAAGATGAATAATCCCATTCCAGTGGACACAAATGACTTGGAATCCCTTCTTCTCTCTTTCTTTACTTGGACGTTTTTATTTTTCACTTCTACAGTATTTAAATGACCTGAAACCCTTCACGGCTGTGTCTCTTTTACTGTGTTTATTATACAATACGTGTACGTGTGTACAAGACAAATGAATAAGATAAAACTAAAGCCATAAAACTCAAGCACTAACGCTGAGTAGCTAGTTTATTTATGAAGAAAAAAAAAATCTTGACATGTCTTCATTTTCCTTGGCCAGTGTTTCTCTTTTACATTCCGTTCAGAGGTCTTTGTTCATCAAGAGGGCAAAATCTACTTTTCTGTATATGTGAGCTTTGAGAACAGTTGTGAGTTTAATAGAGTGAGTGTGTCTTTTTCTACTTTCAAAGCTGTTGACGTCCTTGTTTCATAGAGGTAGCTGAATTTATAGTATTGTGATTAGTAACGTATATGCCTTGTTTTGATAGCATAAATAATAGATATAAAATCACTTTAGGTTCTCAATAATACTGCTAAAGTTAAAGTATAAATATATATATATATATATAGAGAGAGAAAGAGAGAGAGAGAAAGAGTGTGTTCTTTTCTTGGGCTGAGTGCAATTTATGAACCAAACTGGGTCCCTATTCAAGTTTCTCTTATGGTTTAACAGCAGACTGTACTAGTGACCACATGTACAATCAATAACACACTGCTGGTTTTTTGTTGGTTTGTTTAGCATATTGCTCAAGCAACAAAATAATGTAGTTATAGATCCAACAATCGTATTGCAAAAAAAGAGAGCAACTTAACATTTTTAGGCCTAAATCCCTCCATAGAACTATGCATAGATTTATGATTTTCACAAACAAATGGCAGAAAGTATATAAAAAATATAGAAACGCATATAATGTTATGCGCATTATATGCCATTAAAGGAGTAGTTGCAAGTTGTATTCTGTACGCTTATTTGCCTTCTTGCAGAGGGATGAGAAGATCCATACCACTCTCATATCTGTGCACTAAATATGAAGCTGGAGCCAGGAGACGGTTAGCTTAGCTTAGCATAAAGACTGGAAATAGTGACACAGCTAGCCTGGCTCTGTCTGTGTCGGTGTTAAGCTAAACTAAACGTTTCCTGGCTCCAACTTTACACCTAAAGGACAGAGTGGTATCGATCTTCAATTCTTGACAAGCAGGCGAATACGCCTTTTTCCCAAAATGTTGAACTATTTCTTTGAGTTTACCTCAGTCGCTGAATTTTCTCTGAAGTAAAGGTCCACCTGCCATTTATCAATCCTGGCAACAATCTTCAATGTAATGTGCAACGCTGCACATTGTCTAAAGCAATATTATAGTTATTCACTGTCCCGTTATTGTTACTGATTGTGACCAAATGATTCACTGAGAACAATTCAAATACAAGATTTCAGTGTGTTTCAGAAAATACTGCCAGTACCTGCTCACAGTTGCCTGCGTTCGTCAACGCTGTTTGAATCTACAAAGCCAAAATAATAATTCACGCAGAGGCAAGCAGAACACATCAGATGATGAGGCAAATGTGATTACAGGTCAATTTATAGCACATTTAAGAAATTTGTTTCCTTTTACTGCTCGGGTCACTGCAGTCACATGACATCCAAGTTCTATGGGGGACAGAGACTGGGAGTGTGTGTGCTTGTGTTTGTGGGATAAATAGATGAAGTGTAGGCCCTTTAGCAGACATGGTGCAAATAACACAGCACTAGAATTAATAAATACAAGATACAGTACAGGTCTGCATGCACGGGACACATTACTCATTCCTAAATGTACATCTTTGTGTGTAAGACCGTAATACTCAAACAATCTTAGTTCTATTTTAAATATGGGGGTTGTTCTGTTTTGTTCCTAGCTGTGTTGATGTACAATACTTATGCACAACTACAGCTGAAATTGTGAGCTGTTTCAGCTGTGCAGACACAGTTTTAGAGCACCGTTCACAGAACTAGCTTTTTTTTAGGTTTTTGTTTGTCTATTTAACAAACGCTGGGATTTAAAAAGGGAAAACATCCAAAGTTCAGTAGATCATTCACCACCCTGTCGAAATGTGTTGAAACGCCTCTCAGCGGGTAAAGACACCACTTTGAAACATGTTGTCTTGTCTCCTCTATTACTCGCTGTATTTCTTCTTTGTATTCTTGTGCATACATGTAATCACTCCTTCTGTCTTTATTTGTTTTTGTGATGTATACTTCTAATGTAGAATGTAGGACTGTGTTTGAATTGATGCCAGAATCACATTTGCTTTTTGTTTGCGTCTTTGTCCTGTTTATGTGTAACCAGCTATGTACCATCAGCATCATTATGCTGAATAGGAAGCAGGCTCGTCGATTTCTCCACTGAATCTGCTTTTGCTGAGCGTAAAGATTGCCGGCCTTCATGTTTACATGGATATACCGTATACTGCCAAACATGCAGGACCGTACCAAACTCCCCTCTTGAGCGCTTAGTCCTGCCCCTCTCATCCCTGATGCAACTGTATTCTCAAGACTCTTTATCTTCTTTTTTTTTTCTCCCCTCTTTCTCTTCTTCATCATCTTTTAAAGAGTCGGAGGACAGTCAGGTTGTGTCCTCTAGCTGTGTTTCTTCGTGTCTAGTGTCGTGGTGCGCGTGTTCATGTCAGTACTTGTGCCTACTGTGGATCGCATGCTTTAGCCCTTGACTGGACACAAACGTTGCTCACAAACTCCTCTTGACCCTTATGTGGACAAACGTTGGGGATCCTTATAAAGTTATCAAGGGAACCAAATAACTTATTACAAATTTATCATATGTGTTACCAGTTCTGTAAAAAAAGAAATAGGAAATAAAGGCCTTTTAATTACCATGATTTGTTTGTGTTCAATACGCAAAGTGTTCCTAATGATCTCTCTGCCTCTGATGCATAAAACATTAATGTCACACTGACAAACATCTCCGTTCCTTTACAGTTTATTAAGCAAAGTGAGTAAACCGATGTGCGTATATTAAGCTATCATCAACACATTACAAACATTTTCAATACAAGATGCTGCATAGTTCAAAATATCTACAGCATGTGTGGAAATCGCTGTGCCTCATTTGTAGTTTGGAGTAAATTACTGGATGTGATCAAAGATAACATTGCTGTTACAGCCTGTGGCCCTGGTTGGACTCCAAAACCATCACATTGTTAAAGGAATACATCAAACACTGGGGACTTCGGTCAACTCGTCCATTAACGTGAAGAGAAGACAGATACCAAACTTGTTCATGTCTCGGGCACACCATTCAACCCTGGCAGCAACTCTACAGCTAAAGGAACCTAATACAAGCTGAGTCTGTTGGTTTTATACATTAAATATGATCAATAAAACACTGTTTTCAACCAGGGATGACGTAACCTTTTTTTAGAATAAAGTGAAGGTGAGCTCCATGAAGAAACATTATAAGGCAGCAGCCTCGTTCATGGTTTTATTTGTACTTCTCATTAAGTAGATATATTTCATTTATATTTTTCAAACATTTGGTGGAGGAAGAACAATTTTACTATCATGCAACACAATGCAGTAGCACCAGTAATTATGACCTCAATGACCAGATGACCAAAACAAAAAAGATGGGATTTATTGCAGGGCATAGTAGTATTATTATATAATAGTATTGGATTGCATTAGATGTAGCCAGGTATACCTACAGTAATACATTGCATAATCTTTGCAACTGCATTTGGGCAATAATTAATTTAATTTAACTTAATCCATCATCCAAATATATGTAATCTACACCACAAGTAATGAAAAGTGCTGGCAACAGTTTATTCCTCAGAACCTTGGATTGTGCTTGATATTTATTCATTATTAATCACACAATATTGTGGAGACTAAAATGTCAGCAGTGGTTTTCAGCGCCTCTACCAGTGGAAGAGTTTAGCATTTGCATTTTTTCATCACCTAACAAAAAGATGGCCAAGAAGACGACCAAAAGAAATTGGTGTATTCCATTGAAAATTTAGTAAAGTATAAAGATTAGAATGAAGAAATGCATAAATAAATAAATATATCTCTATTACAGAAGAAAGGACACTTTCTTTCACAGACACTCAACCAGCCATTCTGCTGTTTTGAAGCTTAGATGCCAAATCCTCTACAAAGGACACTGCTACTGAAACCACACAAAGAACCGATAAACGAAATTTGGCAAAACGCGAAATTACGTTATCATGGAAACTAAAACCAGTAAAGAAAGACATAACATATAGTCGGTTGACAGTATCAAATACAGTGGGGACATTATCATAAAAGTACATTTTTTGACTGAAATGTCATGAAAAACGCATCAAACCAATTGGAAATGGTTTGCAAAAGGGAAGTTTTGGGTCAACAGTTTACAGAAGTTGGACTAAGAGGTTTAATTTAAGAGGCGTTGTGAGGTGAGCAGGTACAGCTGAGTGACAGACCTGAGAAAGTTGTCAATCAAGGCAAAACAACATGCCAAAATATGCAACTTATTAAGCCCTAATATCTTTATCATAGCGTAAACATTTTCAAAATGATTTACTTCATATAACATCTTAGATAAAAATGTTATACAAAAAACATTTTTGTATAACATTTTATGTCTGGTGCAAATATCCATTAGAAGATCTAACAGCAATCATGTTGCTGCTGTTGCTACTCAGATGCCTTGGTGGATCCATATTAATATGTAGTTTTTTGCCTCTGGAACTGGAGCACCTGTTTGATTGGGCCTCATATTACCTTTGTGCTCATATATTCTGATTGAAATTATAACGATCATATCTCCATGCCAAAGTGGCCTTTGGGGCCGTTGCCTTCTCTCTTCTTTCACAATTAAGACAACATTAAAATGTTGTTTTGCAGTGGACGATGTAGCAACAAACGTGATGTCTCAATGTGATGTGTGGTTATAAAATTAGAAACAGTACCTTCATGCAAACCCATGGTTTCGTTTGAACTCTGCTTTGACAGGTTTTTCAAACAGTACAACTGGTCCCTATTTAGTTAATGTGAAAATAACTAATCACGCAGTAACAACTGTTGTAACTCCGTCATCACACACCGTGAAATTTGACTGAAACTCTTTAACACTCTTAACACTCTTGGGATCTTCCCAAGTCCCAACAGGAATTTATTTCTGCAAAGCAGCCATCGTTCGTAACTCAGAGAGAAGTCACAACTTGGGACAACGTGGATGATTAAACTGCCATCAGGGTTGGAGCGTCCACAGACACAGAACAGGAGCTTCAGACATCTTTTCATTTGGACAGTTTGCTGATGACTCGAATGAGAGCCCCATTCTCATCCTTAAGCCTTTGGTTGTCTGACTTGAGCTCTGTTAAGACCTGGGGCAGCAAAAGGAAAACAATTATATGAGAACATGATATCATTAACACATATAAATATACGTTCAATGGTTTGTAGATACTGTGACGTTTGTCATTTAAAGCTTCAGATGATACAATGACACAATATCTTCAATCCCCACCAACAACAAGTGGACTAAAAGTTGTCTTTCAGTAAAGTTTGAGGCCAAACAATGAGGACATGCTTTACGGTACTTATTCATGCAAGTAAAGAGGGACTTTGACGATATGTTCCGCATGTGAAAAATGAAAGAGTGCAAAGTCAAAAAGAGAGAAACTGAGAGAGGGTCAATTTCCTAAATCTAGGTCATGTCTCTCATGAGGAGCGATGACTAAAAATAACCACCCTCTTTGCCAAAGTATTTCCCCTCTACTAGAGACAAACAACAACCCTGTGCTCTCTAACTGTGACATACTACTGAAAACTGGTGAATGAGCAAAGCCCCATGGCAACATATTCATGACCTGTTGCAAATCACATGCTTAGAGACCCTTTTCTTTTGTAATGTTGCTGTTTTTTGTCAAACTGAATGATAACCAAAATTCCTGTATACAGTATAAATCCCATCGTCATGGTAATGCCCTGCTCTAATATTTTTTGGGAAACACAAACCGAAACGCTCAGGTGGCTCAGGACTCATTTTGAATGCTAATGATCTCATACGTTTCATTTCTTTTGGAAAATTGACTAGAATGGCTATTTCCTTGGCAAACAACTTTGCATTGATTACACAGCACATTACACAGCATCCACACATTTTTGACAGTTGCAAGATCAATAGCCACTATAAACGTGTTTATTCTTTATGGTGCAGACTGTTGCTGTAGACATTTTATTTAGATGATAGCCAAAGAAAAAAAACGACTCTGTTCATGTCACGTGAAGCCCCATGCAACATGGATATAACTAAAAACTACACTTCAAAGGAGGCTTATGTGAAATATTTTGCGGGGGTAGGGGGCAGCAGGTTTGGCCTCTGATGGCCATAAAGGAGATTGGGTTAAAAGAGTGCAAAGGAAGATACATTGCAGTGGGAGGGTGGAGGAGGGGAGTGAGCATCTGGAGGGTGCAGGACCTGCCTGAGAGGAACACAGCAGAGGACGAGGCACCAGAAGGAGAGAGGAGTGTAGAAGTTATGTGTCTGAGAAGTGAAGAGGAAGAGGGGCGGGGGGAGAGAAAGGAGGGCAGATGATGTCAGAGGATCAGAGGTCCTCTGTCTCCGGCATGGAGGCCGTCTCAGAGAGGCGGGCGAGGACACGCAGCATGGCTCTGTTCTCAGCCAGGAGACACTCGTTCACCCTCCGCAAGGTCTGGACCTGAGCCAGAGCGGGGAAAGCCTGCACAGAGGAGGAGAGAGCTACAGAGAGGGGCACACAGAGAAAGCATGCAGAGAGGCAGGCCATGTGCAAAGAGGAAGACTCATACAGAGACTGTGCATATATCCACTCACCCACACAGACAGAAGGAAAGAACAACAGATCTGACGGACTCATCAGCAAAACTTATATAAACGAATATTTACACAACAGGGGGATTTGGAGAAGAAATAGCAAAAGCTGCAACAAGCAAAGGAAGCCAGTTCTCTTTGGGTTTGTGCTGATCAAACCTTGGCTGTATGTGGAGAATGGTGAGTGGTTGAAGTGTTAAATGCATAGCTTTGCAGAGGATAGGGATTAAAAATGCATAAAAGAAATTAAGATAATTTAAATTCTACTAGTTCAAACATAGCACAAGAGCTGTGCCAGTTTTAAGTCAAAGGAAAAGAAATGATTCATTTCCCCTTCTTCTCTTTTTTGGCCTGACTTTTTGAGGTGAACCTCAATGTGGCTTAACAGAAACATCTGTGGTTTGACGCGATTCCTGAGGGCAAACCACATAACACACACACACACACACACGCGCGCGCGCGCGCGTGCACGCACACAAACACACATAGGGCACTTGTAGTGTTTCAGGCTACCCAAACATAAGTGTGTAAACGTGAATATGTCCAAGGTTGAGGTTAAAGGAGGACATCCAGCTGCTTCTTACAAGACTAAAACCCATTTATGAAAGAAATTTGAAGCTATAGCCTGTGTTTGGAACGCAACAATTCATGCATATAATGTTCTCTTGGTATCCTTCAGTTTCTGGAGAGGTGCCCTTGGCGAGCGAGAAGAGAAGGACAGAGTGAGACGAGAATGCCTAATGTTTAAATTAATTTATTACACTCTCTTAAAATTGAGCTCTTTGATATTAAATTAGATCTAACCAAACTATCCAGTCCTGCAGAGAATTCAACACAGTTAATATTAATTAACTGTCAGAGGAATAATTCAGCTTTCTGTATGAAATGTGAGAACCTAGAAAGTAATCAGACATGAGTGCAGATACTATTTCAAAAGGGAAAACAAGGACACACAGTGCACCTGAAACAGAGAAGCACCTGAAACAAGGCCCAGTGTACTCCAGACCAGCAGGATCAGACCTGAAGAGGTAATCCTAATCCAACATGTGCCCCTCTACTGGAGATGAAGCCATGCCTACGTGCACCATCTATAGGGAAGGAGTGTAATAGCTTTTGCAATGTTGACGCTTCTGTCACCTGCAGAGAGTGTTACAACTGTAGTCATTTTAATACCTAAACAGCAGCAGTTGTAACACTCACACAAGGTGCTGCATGTGTTAAAATTACAGCAGCTGTTACTGGAAGACAACACTGTCATTACTGCATCTGCAAGTGTTGCTGTTGTCTCTCCTTTCCGGTAGGTGGCACAGGTTGGCATTAATCTGCCACAGACTGAGCAGCAACTTGCTGAACGTGAACAAGTGACTTTGTGAGTGAGTGACAAACTAGCTCCCTGGCGTGCTTTGCACCGGAAAAAACGATTGTGTGCCTGTGCCCCCGTGTACATCACGCGATGTAGATGTGCATCCACACGTGTAAACATGCCCAGAGTCTCTGACAGAGCAGAATCATGTGAGGTGACAGGCAGGTGTCAATCACTTCTACGCGTCATAGCAACCACTCACCATCCCCCCTCCCCTGAGACAACCTGCTCTCAGGGCTGGTACCCACAGCGGAACCGCAGCGGGGCGTCTTGCTGAGGGAACCACGACAACGAGGGGGTCAAACATTTGCTGCTGACATACCACACTGCTGTATGTGTCCTATTTATAACGCCCCTGTCACTGCCTGCATATTATACGTTCTCAGACCTGAGCTGTGATTTTTATCTGTTGAGAAAGATAGCACTGCCATTATAATCAAATTGTTATCCTATTGTGTCATTTGTGATTGCTCGCACAAACTACACACACACACACACACTGCAGGCCACGTCTACTCAAGTCTGAAATCTCTCTCTGCTGCTCGACCCTGTCTTGCTTTGTGAAGCAGAATACACACAGTGCAGTGCAGGAATGTCTCACAAAAGCAGGTCTTTTGCTCTTGGACGGGGTTTGGTATTCAGCTAGAACTAGGTCACAATGTTCACCCCAACAGTGGGATAAGTGGAGCAGGGGAGCAGCAGCACAGGCTCCTCCTTCGCCTGGCAGGAAGTGGCCCAGCAGAACACTGTGGGTAATGAGCCCGAAGCATTAACCTTCCCTCTCCTTGACTTCAAACCCACCTGGCTAACAACAACCCTGGAGTGAGAATGTGTTGGCTATATATGTGTGTTTTTCTCCGTGAAAACACTTTAGGCGTGCTTGATTTAGCATGGGTAACCGGGGCTTGGCTGGAGGTGTGTACCTTCAAGTACTGTTAGTGTTATTGCAGTGTTAGGGGATAAAAAACATCTGAGATAAATGACGCACAACTTGTATAAGAGAGAAAATATGCTATTTAAACCCAGGCTAAGTATGCACAATTTATTTTTGCATGCACTGACCTTCAACTCATCCTCCATGTTTGACACTCTTTTCTCAAGAGCTTGTTTTTCCTGTAAATAAAAAAGAAACAACTGAAATGAATATGCTTCCTTAGGAAAAAAAAGACTGAAACAGAAAAAATAGAAGGGGAGAAGACCAAGAAATGAGATGGACATTCAACCATCTTGATAATCAAATCAAATACCAAAATAAAAAAATGTTGCCAAGACACTTACCCTTTTCTCAGATTCAAGTACTGTAGATCTTTCTGATATTCTGTCGTGCCTCTAAAAGTTAGAATGGTGCTGTTATTGTAAGTATTGGGAGAATCATATTTATTTTATTATTTGTTTATTGACAGTTTTCTTCTTTTTCTGTACCTGAGTTACTTTCTCCAGCTGGGAGCGTATCTTGACCAGTTCGTGTTTGCTTTCATGCAACCTGGACTTGAGCTTCTCATTCTCATGCAAAGCTTCTGCATACATCTGAAAGTAAACATTGTGAAGATTAAGGAACAGCTTTATTCCAGAGATTCTGGTCTTGTTGAAAAAAAATGTATATTATATATATAAATATATATATATATATATATAACACATTTACCAGTCTAACAAAACAAGAGGTTGGAAAACCAAAAGTTAGCAAGGAAATGTATGACACCGCAAAGTGTTCAGTATAAAATAAACCGAAAGTATATGTAGGCCTATGTAGAAAAAGGGATATATATATATATATATATATATATATACATACACATGATGCTAAAAAACTGTGAGCATGTTGTGTAGTTTCATCATTCTTCTTTCCATAATCATAATAGTGTTATTGGAAATCATTTTTATTTGCCTAGACTTAGTCAGTTAGTTAGTAGCTAGCTTAGAGCAAAAGCAAAGCAAGTTTTATTTCACTTAATTGTTTTACCCAATTCAGTCGTAAAACACTGTTTTGATTTCTACCACAGCCAGCCCAAGGAGAGATTTATATTTATATATATTACTTAAAACCCAACCAATGGAAGCGCCTAAACAGTGATAGCCACTCCACAGTATAGCTAGCCAGCTAGTTAGCTAACTTTCTAGGCTGCATCAAAATGAAGACCCATTATTAGCTAGCTCATGTAGGTGACAGCGTCCTAAGAGAAACAATGTTTTATGTTCTAGTTGTGTGTCTTCCTCTGAGGAACTTCTTCAGAATCAAAACCCTGAGGTAACTGTGACTTAACCTACTAGCTACCTTTAGCAAGCTAGCCACAGCCTCGTTAAGCTGAATGTGTTTGATTGATATCTTACTAAATTTATTTCACAAGTACATAGGTATTTATTTATTTAATATTAAACACTTTTCGTGCCAAATAAATACAGTAATAAAGAAATCAATCCAATATCTAAATCTATCTTGAATATTATCCAAAACCTGCTTTCAGTTGTTTGTATAACCATCCATTTATATAAACAGAGCAATGTCTAAATCCGATATAGCCCTGTCACATGCCAGGCAGTGGCACCGTGCCTGTGTATGTGTTTCTCTTCCCTCCTGCCTTTCTTTCTCTCTCCCTCCCCTGTTTTCTCTCCAGGTGCTAACAGGATGATTGCTTTCCACCTGTGCAGGCCAGTAATGCTGCTGATTGCTTTCCACAGACTTCGAGCTAGCCAACAAAACAACAATAAAAGGAGAAAGCTTGAGGAGATCATGTTCCTTTTTTTGTTCCCTGCCTGCCTGAGCTGCTGCATGAAAACTTGTGAAGAAGGTTTGTAGTGGGAGGTTGAGGACTGACGGGGAGTGAGGGTACCCTTTACATTTCTCACACACATGGTTCACTTTTGTCTAGAGACGCCGGGATTATCGGACAATGCCACCCCTGTATTTCTTATGGTGAAGCTAATTTTAGATAAGCAAGTTAAGTCTTTTTGTTTGTGTTTTGTCCTCAGAGGTAGGAGTTAGCAAGGCCTAGTTCTGTGAGATTAATTTCTATTCGTTTGGCACAACCACTTTGTCCCGTCCTTCCCCATCATCTTGAACTTTTATGTTTGCAAGTACCTGAGTTGGAAATTAATCACTTTTTTTTTCTACTCTGACTCTTTTGAAGTCTTTGGTTGTCGTGTTACAGACTCCACTTTTTCCTTTAGACTCAAAAAGGGGATGTAACAGCCTATAATAACATATTACTAGTCAGTATTGTTTATATGACCGGAAATGTCAAAATGTTCTATAAATAAAATGTATTTAAAATATGAACACTTTTCATATGTTGCCATATACAATCTAACTATTTAAAAAAATAACTTCAGTACATTTTTAGTCAGATATTTAATAAGATGCTTTTTATTATCTTAAGTCCTATTACTCCATCTGCTTGCCCTCATTGGAATGTTATTAAAATAAATAAATCTGTCTGGTGAGCCAACATCTTTCTGCACCACATGAAACCTTGTGGGATTGTGCTTGTTTAAACTGAGGTCAGAGTAACTTACTACCTTCTTATAGTCTTTGGGAGTGGAGTCTTGCTCCTGTCTGCTCAGAGCAGCAAGCCTCGTCTCCCTCCGAGTGTAAGAGCTGGTGCGGCCCAATGGTTTGTCTGTCGCACTCTCCCCACTGGAGTCATATCTAAAAGTAACACATTCAGTACAAGCTGCCACTTTATTTAGGGCACTTATTGTTGTTATTTTTCTCATACAGTTCTATATTACAGGAGATTTAAAAAAGAAAAAAAAGATAATTCCTCACCTTGACAATCTGTCATGCTGCAAAACAAACACACCATGTTAGTTTGATCACTCAATACTTCAGCATGGGAACAACACAATGTAAAAACAAAAAAAGTTCAGTTGTGGTTAGATCCGCTTTATTTGTTTGATAAGATCAACCAGAGGCTTGGCGATGAAATATTTTCCATTTTGAGACAACAGAGGAAAAACAAAACTTCCAAGTGAATTATCTCAGCGTATTCAGAGACCTGAAGTCCCAGGGGGAAGAAATGCATGCAGAAGTGAGATATAATTCAACCAAACACTGCACTAACCGGGTTCACATGGGTCAACCCGCCCCGGTAAGCCCGTTTAATCTTACAGAACAGGCGGCTGCCATGCAAATGTCTGTAGCATAAAGATGACGACATGACATCAGAAGCGACGTCTCACCTCAGACAACAGACTGATAGCATGTGGTCCTGGCAGTGGTTTGCTATGACCTGCCCAGTCTACGGCTGCCAAGTTGTGCTTATTCTGCCTGTTGTGATCACATACTGAATTTGTTTCCACTTCACCAAGGAGTCTGAGTAGTGTGCTCCACTCAAAGTAGTTGTATGTGTGGTTTTCTCAAACTGGATTTCACTCAGGTCTATTTTCAGAAATCCTATTACCTCAAAGATATGTCTATAATTTATTAGCTGGTAGGTGCAGTTTATGTCTACTGTCTCCCTCTGCTCATATACATGTCATACACTTTATACACTGTATGCAAAGGTACGCCACTATCAAAATCTGTATCTATCCAGACCTTCACCTAGACCTGTTTCTGCTCCGAACCAAACTGAACAAATGGATACCTCACTGCCATCAGCTGATTATACGTGGCACATGAGAGGACGATGACTGGAGGTGTTTAATATCAGCCGGAGACTGGAAAAGAGCGACACAGATGGAGAGAGAAGAGGCCACAATATGATGTCAGACTGATCAATGCCGTCTTTGAATGTAGTCTTGTAAAACTCCTATATATATAAAGATTTGGAGTTGCTGTCTTGCCAGGAAATAAGGGCTTTAAACACCTCCGTTTAGAAATAAACGACAATAAACGTCTTGTGTGGTGCTGGTGATACAAGCTGCTTGAGACAAGAAGCAGATGTAGACTGCATTAAAGTAATCCCCTTTATAGTAGGACAATTTGTGTCAAAAGGAACAGAGCGAACAGATATTCCTGCACTCGCATTTGCAGATTTTGGGGGGGGGTTTCATGCAGCGTCAAAGGAGCTGTTCCTCAGCAAGTGTTTACATAACTGAGCCAGCGCTGCCTGTCCTTATGTGGTCATGTGCTTAAGCAGAGCTACCCAGGAAAAAACAGACCTCCGTGACCTGAGATGAAAAAGAGCCAAGGATGGAGCCACGAAGAGCTCCCACTTACTCTAATCTCTTCGTGCAATGCCGAAGATATTCCTCGATCATATTTGGTGCTCATTCATTAATCAACTGTCATGATTGGCCCCCTGATTTTATGAATAAATCACCGTGGTGTCTGCTTCACCAAACTCTTTCAAGATTATGAGTTTGTGAAAGTACGCAAACCTATTTCACACTACAGGATTAGCAAATTGGGGAAATTAGTTTTTTTTTTTAAAAACCTAAATCCAGTGACATCCAAAGCGAGCCCAGTGGGGTTTTACAGGACGTGATTCTTTGTAAAAGAGGGAATTCTTACACTAACGCACACTTTCACATGTGTTTCCGCATCATGGTCCTTTTTGTTTAAATTGAACCCAAGCCAGAAACGGAATCATAGCTGAAATTCTTCTTCTGATAGTAGCTGCTATGTGCTTCCCTTGTTAGGAGAGACAGAGGGAGTCAGAAGTGGCACAAGCTCTGCAGCAAAGTATGTGAGGCAGAGCAGATGCAACAGAGACAATCAACTGGGTGGGGGGGGAGAAACAACAGGGTGTCAGACTGATGGAAACATGCATGCTTGAACCACGGGCGCTCTGTAAACACATCTGCCTCCAGTTTTATGGTTTGCCAGGACCAACATCATACACACCAGGGGGGTGTCGGAGACAGGCTTCCTGCACGAGCTGAGCTCACTGCTACATTATATAAACGATAATGTTAACGGCAGCCTGCAATAGCCAATGAAATCATCATTAGGAGAGTCTTCACTCTCCCGCTCATCTCCTCCCCTCGCTCTGTCACAGCATCACTCCTACAGAGCTCACTGGATTTTGCTGTCGGAAAATCTGAGCTACACACACACACACACACACACACACACACACACACACACACACGCACACACACACACACACACACACACACACACACACACACACACACACACACAGAAGCTTTCTCTCTTCACCCCCTCCACTGGAACCGACGCTGCACACACAACCATAAAAGACGTTTCTTCCACATTCACTCACCTTTGCTCACTTCAGCCACTCCTGCTATTAACTCTTTACAGAGCATCTGAGTCCGTCAGGGAGCAGCTTCCTGTTTTTCTTTTTTCAACAGCACTGACTCAAAATTAATCACATCCAGTGATGGAAGAAGTACTCAGATGCTCTACTTCAGTAAAAGTACTAATACCACAATGCAAAAATACTCAATTACAAGAAAACATCCTTTACAGTATTTAGAATCCAAAATAAAAGGAAATAAATGTCTGTTATTGACTTACATGGAACATTGTTAGCTTGCTAATGCATCAATGCGTAAGGAGTATTTTACTGTCGTAGTTGGTCAAGGTGGATCTCGTTTTAACTACAGTTAGTTTAGTCTAGTTTGTTCTTTAATGTTTGCTTTTTTTTTTTTTATCAAATATTGGATTATTTGACCTCTTTCGACCTTGAACAGTCATTCAACTCAAACCATCTGAGAAATTTAAGGGGGAAATAATTCCATCATTATCTGTACTGCCTCTATGTTTTCTTTGTTTCTTGTGATTTATTTCATCACCTCTCCTTTCATTCCAGATAACTTCACTTTCTGCCTTTGCGTGTTTTTACCGGCAGTTTTTGGATGGCTGCTGGATTCACTACATATACCAATTCGTCGTCACATGGAGTTCGTCGTCACATGGAGTTTTGTTTATCTGTAATCTACCTTTTTTTTGTGTTATTTAAGTCTCTTCTTTGTGTCAGCCTGGCTCTTAGTCTGCTTCCATCAGCCACAATCATATATTTTTTGGAACTTCTATCAACTCATGGACACCTGTACTGTTTTTTTCTTGTAGAAAGTCTCAAGCCAAAGGTGGGGAACCAATGGTTTAAACTTCATGGGTTACATTTCATAAACATATCAAATGTTTTCTTTAATGTAAAATTAAGCTAGTGACTATAGCTGTTAAATGAAGAGTAGAAAGTACAATATTTCACCCTGAAATGTAGTGGAGTGGAAGTTTCAAGTAGCATCAAATGGAAACGAGTAAAGTACAGATATGGTGTGTTATTTATTTATTTGTATTTTTTTTTTCACAGTACTTGAGTGAATGTACTTAGTTACTTTCCACCACTGAAGATGTGCCAAATGTGCATGTCATCCAATAAAATATGTTCCTGTTTATACTACTTCCTTTTCCTCAAAGCTGTAACTCACGCTGTACTTTAATAAAGAGGACATTGTGACAAGTGCTAAAAATACTGCATCAAGCTGATTCCACCCCCCTCTGAAATGCATTTTCTCTCTCGTAAAAAGTCAAACCAATTTAGATTGGGCTGATGTCATAGAAAATGACTGCCTGAGTTTCACCATGGATATGTTTAGAGAAGAAAGCAGAAAAATGATAGCATTCACTGCTAGCAACTGTGCTGTAAAGAGAGCGTCTGTAGTGTTGCATGACGTAACCCAAATGAGCAATTGTGAGGGTCTCTAAATAGAGAGAATAACGCTACTTCATATCTCTGCCTTTCTTCCTGCCCCTTTAAATGTGGCTGTCACAGAGCTCAGTCAGCTGCACTGGCATAAACAACAGTCAAACAACGCCCATGAGAATAAGCCACTTAGACAGAAAAAGAAAAAACAGGAAATTACAGAAGAAACTTTCCAGTCCAAAAGTATTTTCCAGAAAATGTGGCAAGACTCTTTCACAGTTAATCAAATAGACTGAGCTGATGAGTGCTTCACAAGTTATCTCAACATCGTAATAAATTAATTTAGTGGCTCAGGAGTGGTGGATCGTTCATGCAGATGCACATAATCATGTAGAAATTAGGGACTAACTCTTATCCTGTTAATGAAAAGTTGACGTATTTGCTTGTTCGTATGAACACGTTCACAACTGCACATGTCCAGATGAATATTTAACAATTATCAGTTAATCTGCCGGTTTAGTATCAAGTTATCGCTTCGTCGAAATAGTGAAACAAGTTAACGTTGGTGTCTGTACATTTTTTGTTTCATTTGATAAACTGTCAAAAACTAAAAAGAAAGAAACTGTTCCTCACATTTGGAAGGCTGAAATCACAGAATATGTATTATTTCTGCTGGGAAAATGAAAAATGAAAATTACATTATTGAAAATAGCTGAACCTTTTTTGTAGACCAACTAGCCAATTATATCAACTCTACTTTAGACAGAGCTTGTGCTGTCATGTGTTTAGACGTTTTAAAAGATTTAGTCTGAATCCAGGGAGGAAAACATACCTGGTTTATGGATCAATCACTATCACCCATAGGAAATAAGCTGCTTTATTAATCAGAAATTGAAGAATCTTAAACATACAAAGTCACTTGATAGTGGGTAACTAAACTGAGATATCAATACTTTTCACGGCGTCATGAAAATAAATTTCACATACAGAGATATAGAGATATGAAATTAGAAGCATCTATCCTGCTACATTGCTGAAATCATAAAGTTTAAAATCCAAAATATGCATTTCTCTTTAAGAAAGGTTTCTGGTCTTACTCTGTAGTTTTTGTCTGTAGGGGACGGAGGGCACGGCGGTGACTCCGTCAGTGACTTCCTGGTGCGAGTCAGGTCCTTGGTGCGTGGGTAGTAGGATGACATCTCCCCCTTCTTCTCTGGACTGGCAGATCAACTTCTACTGTAACATTCACCGAGGCCACCAGCAGATAACAGCTGCACAGATTCCCTCAAGCAACGGTGACACAGATGCCCATGACTGCGTTCCCAGGGAATCCTCAGCAACAACAGGTGTGTGTGTGTGTGTGTGTGTGTGTGTGTGTGTGTCAGTCCAGCTTCACACTCCCATGAGCTGGAGAGATCTGCAGCTAAGTTTGGAAGGATTCCTAATGTGAGGTCACGCTGCCTTCAAAGCCCAGACAGTGAAGCGATAATCAGATAAAAATGCAAAAAACAAACAAAGCAAATTATCCTCTGATAACAAAAACCGAGAAGGAATCTAGTATAGCAAACAAATTATTGTCTCTCCTCTGTCAACACTGACGTCTTTGATGAAATGTGAGAAAAAAAGTCCAAAAGGAAACATCCAGGAGAGAAAAGTTTGCTCCCTTTGCTACCTCTTCCTATGTTTCCCAAAGTTATACACGCACTCCCTCTCTCCTTTTCCTCTCGCTGCTTGGTCGCCCTCCCAGTCCCTCCATCCCCCCACCCAACCCCCGCTTCTCCCTGCTCTCTTCAGCGTTGGCAATCTGCCAGAGGCTCTGCTTTGGCTGGACTTGGCACTGAGGGCTAAAATTGTCCACTGATGTGAACGGGGATAAGGGGGAGGTGGAGCACAAAGCCAGAGTTGGAGAGGGGGGTGGGGGGGGGGGGTGCAGCAGTTTGTGTCCTGGAAGGTCAACACAGTATTACCTGAGGAGCCATCAACAACCGTGAAGTGTCAAGTAACTGTGTTCGCCCCACAGTGTGATGGAGAGGAGAGATGCTGTTAGTAGGAGTGCTACACAGTGTCAACACGTTTCCTCTCACCGAAATGTGTTGAATTTAGTCCGCATTTAATCCCTGCAATATTAATGAGGCCTTGGTTAAATGTTCTTCCTGCATGTGGCCTTATGAGGTTTGTAAAAATATGAAGAGTTTGTTCCATCGTTATGCAGAGTCACCATCTTAATCAAGGAATCTTTTTTTAGTAAAGGATTATTGGCTTTGCTGCCAAGAGTTAGATAAGGAACTGAATACCTGTCGTCTGTACAATAACTACTGTATGAAGCTGTAGCCGCTTAGCTTAACGTAAAACCTGGAAACAGGGAAACTGCTAGTCAGTTGCAAAGAAAACTTATTTTTTTTACATTTCAGTTTTTGGACAAATTCAACAGACAAGATATGACATATTAATTAGTGAGCAGCAGAGGTGCAGGTACACAGATTTTGTCGCCTTTGGACAGAGCCAGGCTAGCTGTTTCCAGTCTTTATGCTAAGCTAAGCTAATCGGCAGCTGGCTTTAACTTCATATTTACTATACAGATATGAGAGAGTGGTATCAATCTTCTCATCTAATTCTCAGCAATAAAGTACTACGCATTTAACCCAAAATGTTGGCCCCCGTTCCCCCTCCCTGCCTCACTTTTTTCCCACAGTCTTCTGCACAAGCCGACCAATGCGAGCTTCCATTTATAGTGAGGTACGCAGCACTTTGCTGTTCCTAAACTCCCTCATACTCACTCGTTGCGAATACATGAAAGAAAAGATAAGGACAAAAACACAGAGGGAGGAAAAAGAGCGACGGAGAGTATATGAAAGAGAGGTTGATGTTCGTAGCTTTGGTTCCAAAACTAGTCTGTACTGTATCACTGTGTGGGCTTTTGTGACAGATGGTTTGAGATGCAACCCAACAACTGAAATAGGCAACAGTAGCCATCTTGTTTATGAAGTATATTTGTAATACATGACTTGGTGGAAAGTTTCATAAGGAGTTGATCCCAGCTGGAGTTCGTCTGATCGTCTGATCCTCAACCTCAGATTCAGGACTTTCCATATGGGATGCTATCCTTGTGTACTTCCTCAATAGAGACAATAAGCCATAGAAAATGCTTCTAGAGTTTACTTGATTTTTTGGTGTAAACGTTGAAGAGCAGGATGTGCTCCCAGGATCTAATCACTGAATCCAAAAAGTGGTACTGTAGAAAGAAAACTGTCTGCAAAGGCACTCCTACTTGCTCTATCTCTTGTTAATTCCCCCTATCACAATCGCCACCATCTCCAACAATCTTACAAGTAGCAGAATCTCTTAGCCGACTTCCTCTACACCTGTCTTCCTCTCTCTGTTGCTGAAAGTCACTGTGGAAAATCTGCTCAGATCATCATGGAGTCATGCAGAGGTCGGCTCTGGTGATGGGCAGCCTGTCGCACTCCCGATGAAGCCTCGCCGTTTGGTATTATTATCACAGACAGATATAGTCCTCTCCGTAACGCTATTAGCCTCTCATGTTACCCACAGATCTCTGTTTTAGATTCCACCACCGGGGACAGCTGAACGGCTGACCTGGAGTCAGCTCAAAGGGAATCTATAATCTATATCTCTATCATCTATTTGTCCCCTCTCATTCCCATTCCCTACGGCATCTAGCTTCTTTTTTTATAAACGCAGATTAATAGAATATCCTCACTGAAACTCATTCGCGGAATGAGGCTCAGGTTTTTTCACATGCAGCACTCAGGTGGAAGGAGCACAGTATCAGTTTAGAGGGTGAAAGAGAAAATAAAGTCAATCCCTCTGAATCCAAGGCTAAGACTAAGCAGAGAGCGTCTCAGTTTGCCCAATATGGTATGGTATGCTGAGACACCTCAGCCATGTGATGCGAGGAAGCAAAGCGACTTAGAGGGAGGAGAAGGAGGAGGAGGAAGAGGAGGAAGAGGAGGAAGAGGAGGAGGAAGAGGAAGAGGAGAAGGAGGCGGTGGTGGGTTGGTCCTTCTGGACTGTCTTTCTATGAGATATTAACCAGCACTTCTAGTTGAAAGAATCTCTGAACACATGCTTCATGTCTACGATTGCAGTGCGTCTCAAAATATTGCATCAGAGACCAGAGTTTGGCTGCCTTTGAAGCATACTTAGCTTTCGGGTGAGAAACAGGATGAAACAATGGTGCTAATGAATATTGAAGAATAAAATGGCATGTGATCCAAAGCTGTGAAAGTATTTAATATTGAGATACCTTTTTCATAAATAAGACATAGTTGTTGATAACCAAAGTGTGTCATGAGCGCACTGAAACATATTCTCAAGGGATCTCAATGTATTAGACATAGAGTTATTTTCAAGTAACCTGTAAATACTCGGTTCTCCTCAGTATACCCAGGCATGAAAAATATATAAGAATAAGGAAATCCTTTGGCTCCATCTAGTGGTACTGAGGGGGAAACAACGGGAAATATTCCAAAGCCGTCATGCAGAGTAGCTCATAACCTCTTTTCTCTCTGTGATTGTTAAAGGGGCACCAAGGTTTTCCACATACCTCTCCGTCACAGCAGTGCCCCCGAGTTGTTGCAAGGGTCAGCGGCGCTTCATCTTCAACAGGGTTCTGATTTTCATCTCTCCACCATCTCTCACCAGCTGCACAAATACAGTGAGTACTTCTATTGTATATCTTTTAATCACTGCTGAGAATAAACAATAACACTTATTGACAAACTTAATCTGAATGTTTGGTCTGGGCTCCTGGAGACCTCAAGCCCTCTTTCTTGGCTCCAAAAGCATTCTTAAAATAGTTTTGTCACCTTGTCCCCTTATCTTCATTTTATGAAAATTGTTTATAAACCTGATTTAACTGATGACACAATTCATAAGGTTGACGAATATATATCATTATTGATGATTGTTTTGGCAAAATCTGGAAAACAATGTTAAATACAAAGGATTCTGAATCTCTCTGCACTGCCCCTCCCAAATTCAAATTAAGTCTATCAGAATTTCTGTCATTGGAGTTTCATAATAGTTTGCAGGGAGTAAAGCCTCTGGTGGCTAATCAACCTCACACATAAGTAACATCACTAATTTGGATAATATACTGTAACATAAAATATTTATTTATCTGGTGGAATAACAATGCTTAAAGTTCTGCATTTTGTCACTTTTGTCAAATGCACAGGCCCAATTTGTGGCAAAAGCGAAGGGCTACCACTTCAATATATCTCTCTCTTACACACACACACACACACACACACACACGCGCGCACACACACGCACACACATGAATAAGAAATGCTTTCCTGACCTATGAAAGAGTTGTTGCAGTGAAGCAGGCCACGGGATCCAGCAATACACGAATATGAAAGGTCTGGTATTGGAGACTCAGCAAGGGTTTCTAACCTGGGTTCAATGTTCCCCTGCTGTACAAGCATAAGAGAAAAATACACAACGTGTAGATAAATCAACCACTGCTGCAGAAGCCGGTCCCCAGTCTGCATAAATTCTTTTTAATAACCTCGTCCATTTTGCTCCATTTGGGACTGAGCTCCGTTGTTTCCGTGGTCTCTGTCGAGCCAATTTTGACTCTCCTGTCATCCGTCAAGCCTTTCTTCAGACAGCTCCTTTCAGCCCGAGTGCCTCCTTCCTCCGTCTGTCTGTCTTGAGGAGACAGGCTGTTGGTCTTCTGAGCCTCTTTCAGGTCAGTCAGAGTCACTCCCTGTGGCATATTTATACAGCTTCATATCTGTCAACAGTCAAAACCCAATCCAATAAAACCTGAACTTCTGTCAGCCATTTGATCTTTACCTGTGTTGACCTACGGGTCTGTCTGGCATGACGGGACTTTGCTTTCCTCTGAGACTCTGCTTCCTCATCCCTGACTGGGGTCAGATATGGTCTGGATCAGTGCAGAAAAAACAGTAAAGATAAAGATTTAAGTAATAAAACTTTGAAAAAAGCACTGTGAATGATAACAGGTAACAAATGAGATTAATTGGACCTGAATAATAAAGGTCAACAGTCAAAACATAATCCAATAAACATAGTATACTGTATTACTTAATGCTAGTATAACAGTATTACTTAAAGCTTTATCAGTGTTAAACTCCAACAGCCAGACTTGCTTTTCAACATAAAAAAAAAATACTAAATGCCATAAATCTACATTTTTAAATATATACACATGTGTGTGTATATATATATATATATGTATATGTATACGTATATATGTATGTACGTTTATATGTATACGTATATTTGTATATATGTACGTATATACATGTATATTTGAATATATGTCTGTACTTATATATGTATATGTATACGTATATATGTATGTGTGTGTATGTACACATCTATACATATATCTTGATTCTGGGAACATAATGCATATGGTAATGTAAAATGTTATGTTCATTTTCTAAAAATGAATCCAAAAAGCCACATTTCTCCTGCTGTGTATCTTTAATTGTGACCTCACGCTGCATCAGCAGGTGTATCATCCCACTGATTTACACTTTCTCACAGCATTATGCACCATCCCAACATATTATTTAAACCGGAAATATATCGAATCAAGAAGGCAAGATGGTCTGAAAATGCATTTTCATTGCCACTTAAAGACCTGAGCTCAATTTCTGGAAGAGGCTTAACAGACACAGAGAGCGCTGAGCAAGCATTAGTGGCGAGGCTCATGTTTTACCCAGAGAGCTTGCTGCCCCTCCTCTGCTACGCTTTTACTGCTATTGATCTCAGTTGTGGAGTCACCCTGGATCCTGACAGGGAGTCAACGGGCTGGTCAGCCACTCACTCTACTGTATAATGTGCAATGCAAAGGATATTCGATTTCGTCCACCCAGATCTGAAACCCGAAGGCCTTTACGGCAAAATTGTCCTCTTAAAAAAAGTTAATAATTAATATGTTAAAATGGTTGCTAAGAATAATATCCCTTGGCAAATAATTACTAATGTACATACAAAAGCTTATCAAAGAGAAGGACTCATTTTCAGCCCCTAAAGTAACAAACTGCAAGCTCACAAATACATCAGTTCGAAGAGGCCTACAGTACAGAGCAGAGTTACTTCACATTAAGATGACAAACATACGGTCGAGGAGCTTTGCCAAAAGAGTGGCTTGTCAGGCTGGAGATAAAATAGGTGAAATAAGAATCCAGGAATAGAACAGCATGACTCAGTGTCTCTGAAACTTACCTGGGAACAAACGCTTGCATGGTCTCTGTGGAAGGTCAGAGACTGAGGCACCGAGACACTGCAGCAGTGATGTGTGGGAGAGGCTGAGCAAAATGACTGTAACTGGCTCGATGAGAGAGAGAGAGGGAGAGAGAGAGGGGGAGAGAGAGAGAGAGAGAGACAGGGGGGGGGAGTATCTGATGCACACACAATCGATTGAGACTTCCTGTCCACCAAGGTCTTATTGCAAGCAAGTCTTTAAACACTTCAGTTGAACATGTGTGCAGAAAAATGATTTCTTGATTCTGGTTATATTTGATAAGTTGTATGAATGCATCCATTGAGAGCTTGTTGCAGTTTCCCTCTGCTATATGTAAAAAAAATAAATAAATAAAGTTATGGGTGGCATCTTTTCTTTAGGTGACATTTAGGTTGCTACTGGGACATTCTAAGACATTCAATTTAATATTCATTACGATTTGAGGCAACATGTAAATGTATATTACAATGCTTATTCTTGAGAGATCGTCTCCTTCCACATGAAACACGCAGATGTTGTAATAAAACACCTGGGAACTGACGTTTAGTAAACGGGAGTAAATGGTGCATAATGAAAGAACATGTCAGCCAGTGCAACCATGTGGCTCATTGGTGTGTTTTAAATAGTTTTTGGATAACAAAGAGCTTTATTTCACTTAGCGTTAATCTATGTCAAGCTTTGGCCATACAGGTAATAAATACACTTGCGCCCCGTCTCAAGCACCGTTAAAGCCAGATGATCAATAGAATTGTTTACGACAAAAAAAATAAATAAAAAATAATCACAGAATCAAGTATACAGAAGTGAAAGAACCAGGGTTTATTTAAAAAATCACGACAATGTGAGAAGTGTCATACTGACAGTAACCAATGCCTTGGCAAATACAGTGCGTTTTGTAAAAGTAAGAAGTCCAGTGGTGTCCAGGTCTCAATATACTACAAAGAACTGAATCACTAAACATTCCACATCTGACTCCAAGCATGTCATCATTTGTTATGTCTAAAAAGAGCTCATTTTATTGTGATTTTATGACATTATAAATAACTGATCTTCTTCTTTGCTTGCACATGTTGTCTACATCATTTAAGATTTCACATTATTCCAGTTGTCTTAAGAGCATCTCAGCGACACAGTATTGTGGTCTGACCTTATGTTTTTAACTTTTTTTGGTTTCTAATGTTCCCAGGTATGCTCAGCGGGGTTAATATCTGGTGACATGTGGAGCCATGAACACCGGTACTCCTTGCTCCTCCTTCAGATTTCAGAGTCCTGGCATAGTTTTGATCAATGTTTAGGCTCAGTGTCCTGCTGGAGATCTCTTCTCCGCAACCTAAAGCTAAAAAAAAAGTCTGACATACCTCGGCAGCATAAAGGAGTCTTATCTGTTTTCTGTGTATTTCAGCTCCTGTTTGACTCTGGTTTTATGAGCTGTTGGACAAACCTCATGCGTGGCTGTCTCCACACAGAAGCTCCCCCCATATGCAACGGTAGAGTTAAAACTTGAAACAGTGACCGTGAACTGTTGGTACTGTATCGATAAAGATAAAAGGATTTTGTCCTTAAAATTATGGTCAATCAATATTGGTCCAGTTGGTGACTTGGTTGTGAAAGTCTCCTTCAGTGTGCATTTCAATGCCACCCAGGATTTTGCTGCAATAGTTTTTCACCTATCTGGAGAGTCATTTATCCCTGAGGCTCCTCTTGAGTTAGAAACAACTGTTTTTTTTTTTTTTTTCACCAACAGTAAAACATTATTAGTAGTGATTGCGGCTGTTATTTGTTAGATTAGTAAATTGTGCAAAGTCTGAACTAAAAAAGTATTAAAGCAGTAGAATGATGCTGAAACAGTTCTTGGTAGAGGACTTAACCACTGCACTTTACAATACTACAGGTGTGTAGGTCCGAGTGGAATTGCAATCAGGTAAAAAGTGTTAAATCAAAGCAAACCGCCAGTACTTTAAAAAGTAAAAAAAAAGAAAAAAATCAACTATCAACTACAGTTTGTCTTTTACTTTAAAAACATTCAGGAATTCTTCTTGTTTATTTCATCAAAGATTCTTTTTAGGTGTCTGTGTTGCCTGAGTAAACAACTGGGATACAATAAGTAAGTGTTTTTCCTTCTAAAATATGCTCTCACGATACATTTCAGGCAGTGGGAAAAATAAACATTTTAACGTCACCATGACAGGCATTTCTTATGGCTTCAAGTGCATTGATAAACAGTTTATGTCATTGGCTTTTGGTTTTCCAGTTTAGTACAGAACCTAACCTTGACAATAAACAAGGTGAACAGTGAAAAATGCTCTGTAGAAAGAGTTATTTTATGGATTAAGGCTTCTGAGGTTGTTATTGGCAGGCAAACCCTGAATTACTCATTTCCTAACTTAACAGCCGTGTCATATTTTGAGGTACATGTTTCAGCTTTGAATCCAGCAGAGTGGCTGATTTCTTCTGATTGAGGTCTGCCGTCCAAAGAGCAACCCCGTACTGAATACTGCACCTAAACAACAGCAATCAAGTATGCCTTCCTACAGTAGTTGTTGTATAATATTCTAAGAAAGTTCCGATTCCCCTTGGTGGATATGTCCGGCATGACAAAAGAAATACCTTTCTGGTGACACGCTCTCTGTAAAACATAACAAAACAAGAAAATATTAGCATTATGCAAAGCAGTGACGTTAATACATGTATTGATTATTGGAAAATAAAATAGTTTTTGATACATTCTTACTTACATTCATCCTCTGGTAAAGCATCATTTTCTAATGGCTCCTCTTCTTCATCCGTCTCCTGCTGTTCTTCCTCCCTTTCCTCCACTTCCTCCACTTCCAGTCCCTTCTCTCCTTCAGACAACATCTCCACTTCCACTTCCACTTCCACTTCCTCCTCCTCCTCCTCCTCCTCCTCCTCCTCCTCCTCTGCTTTGTGCCTCTCCTCTTCGTCTACTTCCTGGTTCTCCTCTTCAGGGTCTTCTTCACTCTGCACCCCCTCGTCTTGCTCCATCTGATCCTCCTTCACTGCCTCCACCTCCTCTGCAGGAGCACTTTCATCTGTCACAGAGTCCTCCTGCTCGACAGGTGCTTCATCCTGTGCAGCTGCCTCTCCTCCTTTATCTGCCTCTTCTTCTGGGTTGGACGCCTCTTGTTCGACATCTGCGGGAAGCGCCTCTTCTTCTACGTCTGCGGGAAGCGCCTCTTCAGTTGCTGCAGCTTCCTCTTCTTCAGCCGCGGGAGCTGTCTCTTCCTCCGTCTCTCCCACCACCTATAGCAATAAAATACTTAATATTAGTTCATAGTGGACCAGATTCTGGATAGAAAATGACTTACAGGTTTGCTATCTGGACATCCAGGTGCCTTGGCTAATGGCCTAAAAGAATAATGACAACGTATGAGTGTATAAGTGTAGACGTAAATCCATCAGAGACTCCATGCCTGGCAATTAGATCCTTCAAATTAACGAGATGAAAATCTCATTATGGTTCCCTCTGGGCACAAAGTGGACGGAAATAGTAAAGAGACCATGTGTGCTGACAATGTGTGTGCTAGGGCATGTCACGCATGTTCTGCCATTATAGATCTAGTATAATCCAATGATACACAACTGCTTCTAAAAATGCTGCTATACGTCTTGTACATCTGTGACATATTCAGTTATTTATTTGCTATGATCTGATTTAGTCTGGTTACAGAATCGCCACATGCCTCACGATTTGTTCAGCAATTCATGAGATTGACACAGATGTACAAACTGTGAGAAAACAGTGTCAGGCTGAGTGAGTGAAGTGAAGCAAAATGACAAATCAGTCTGATTATCAGGCTAAACCTGATAGGCTGGTGTGTTTTTTGGTTTCCTGGGTAACCTGTTTCTGCATGTTTTTAAGTTCAGAGTGCAGACGTTGGGCTGCTGAGGTCCTCCAGACGCTGACGTACCGTATTGATCTGCTCCTCCACACTGGCCTGCTGGAGCCGCTGGGACTGTTCACTCTCAAGCAACACTCTGAAAGACAGTGAGTGAAATTATGGTATTGAAATTGTCACATAATAATAATCATGATATTATAGAATTAATGGTCTAGCCCAATGTAGCCTGGTCCCTTATTGTTAAAATATTGGCACCAATGGCTTCATTAAGTTGCTTTCTTCTAATCTGACATCTTCAACAATAGAACATTTACATGATGTTTACATAAGCTTCAAAGAGCATGCTCATTTTACACACACACACACACACACACACACACACACACACACACACACACACACACACACACACACACACACACACACACACACACACACACACACACACACACACACACACACACACACGACATTTAATGCAAAACCATCCAGCTCCAAAAATCATCAATGCAATAGAAATATTTACACAGATCAGGGAAATCTTACAATGCGAACATGAGGCCTACCGACTCTGGACTAGAGTAACAGAGACAGAGACAGTGACAGCGAAAGGGGCTTTGACAAAGTCAACATAAAGTTCTGGGTCAGTGGAGGTGAGCTATTTCCTCCACAGCTCCAAACACTGTTGCCCGTTTTTTTCCTCCACAACCCACCTGACGGCAGCCATCTCCAGCGTGCTGGCCTCGAGCTGAGCCTGGTAGGTGTCCAGCTGCTCCTTCAGGCTGAGCACCTCGGCGGCCTGTCCGTCCAAGGTGGAACTCATCGCGGCGACCTGTCCCGCCCTCTCCTCCAGCTTCGACTCCGCTTCCCCCACGCTCCCCGCCAGGACCTGGACCTTCTGGGACAGCTCGGCGCTCAGCGTGGCCAGGCCGTCCACGTGAATCCGGACGCCCTCAAACTCCTCGCTCTTCCCCATCAGCATGGTCTGCAGCTGGTTCAGCTGCTCCAGGGACACGCTGGCCTGCTGCATCTCCGCCAGGCGGGCCCTCATCTCCGTGTGGAGCGACAGCACCTGAGAGGGGAGCTCTGACGTCTTGAGCTGCTCAGCTGTAGCCAAGGCCATGCCCACCCGTTTCTGGGCCAGTTCATAAGAATCCTCCAGGGCATTCAGGCGGGTCTCCAGGCTCTCTGAAACGTGCTGCTGCAAAGAGACGTACAGGAGCGGTGTTGGGTCAAGGTGGCCACTTGGTGCAACACTCATTCTGACTGAGCTGCTGCTTCTCTAAACTACACTATAAGTGGATTCCAAAACTACAAAATTGAAAAGTAAACATTATGTTGCCGAATTTCAGAGATGGAAAAGATGCTTTCAATTAAAATTAGCTTGTATTCATCTCGTTTTTTATTAATTAAAGTCAGAAAAACAACATTTATCCTACTATATCAAGTCCATAAAATGAATAAAGCATTTCTTTAAACAATCAGAACAGGTATAATCATGCACGTACAGCTCAGTGAAACTTTACTTCCTTGAAAGAAGTCATGTGAAACTGAAATACTGAATTTGCATAATAAAGCACTGCGAAGAAGTGATTTTCTCAGTTAAGTATGTTCATTAGGAGCCAAACTCAGAACAGTATTAGCCAACCAGCATTGGGTTGGTAAAACTTTCCAACTAAACTTACTAAAAACTATTTACCGCTGCTGGAACAGGAAACATATCTGTAACAAGACTGAGCTGGCAGAGCTGTTCTCATGCAAAGCGTTTGTTACATTGACTTGCCTGAATTAAAAGGTGGGGTTGTATGAGAGAGGGAAGGAGTGGTCGGACTGGATTTGTTTTGGTTAAGCGCATAAAAAAAAAAAAAGCTTGCTCATCTTCCTGGAGTCGCCTGCAGCAACTTAAACGTAGTTGGAATTCTATGAACGTCACAGGTGGAGGGAAATGTAGCTCAAAGCAGCCATGAACTTGTTTGCAGTGTCATAAGAGAGTCAGCTCATTCATGTGGATACATAAAACTATAGGAATAAAAGTTTCTTGACGTAGTACTTAATTTCAGAGATACAGATGAAACAATCATGATTTTCTGTTCTTCTACAATCTTTCCGATGGCCTGTAATCCACCTCTGAACCGGTGTTCAGTATCAGAGTCACAGACTAAATTTAGCCCTGGCTCACTACTGTCTTGTTTCTTACTATTTTGGCAGCATCCTCTGCACAGCTTTAGAATTGTGATCTCGACTCCAGTTAGAAATACAGACATTTGCCACAGAGAACTTTGATAACGAGCAGATCCACAGTGTTTGAGTCAGGGATAAGAGTCCCTGCAGTAGCAGGTCAAGAGTAATCCTCATTACAAACGTGAGCAGCTGTCTGGATGTTAGAAATAGCATCGTTTTGTATTCACTCAAGTCAGGCTGTTGGCATTTTGAAATCTGATAGAGGCCTGCAGGTCTCAACTTCCCTTACTTGTAAGTGGCAACGTGGAGTGTGAGCATGTACAGAGGCCTTTTCTTATTTAGTCAAAGTGTAAATTAGACGCTCGTGGCAATATTGGGCCAGTGCTTTCATAATAGGACATATCACAGGAGGCGTATTGTGCAGTTAAAGGCTGCAAACCCGGATTACTTTTATATTCTCACAGGAAAAGACTACTTTTTTTTTATTTTATTTTTTTATTTCTTACCTCACTGTTAGACTGTCGCATTTCTTCGTGGGAGGACTGTAGCTTCACTATTTTCATCTGCATGCCCATGATATTGTCTGTTAAGTAGGTTAAAGTTTGGTGCTGCTGGAAACAGAACCACGAGCCTGTGGCACCGCTAACCACAATCAGCAGGAATAAAACCAGGAGGAGAGCGTGGTTATTGCCTCCAGCGCGGACTTCTGACTCCACAGCGTCGTTTTTGAACAAGCCATCCTCATGTTTGTGGTTGCCTTTCCCTCTTCGGTGCTTTGCGGTCATCTTCCCCCCACAAAGGACACAATGTTCTAGCCAGGCAGAGAGGTGATACCCAAGGCGCCCGGCGGGTCAAACAGACTGGACTGGAAGCGTGAGCGGTGGTTTTCTTCAAGAAGGCTCCTTAAAGCGGCGCTGCACAAACCGAGCTGGATTCAATCACCGCGCACTAAAGTACCGAGAGGCTGCAGCGACGGAGAGGTCTGGAGCAGAAGATGAGCGAGGGGGGCGTGGACCGCAGGCAGCGAGGGGGGCGTGGAGGGGGGCGTGGACCGCAGGCGGCGACATCGTCCATACAGGAAGAGCGAGGGGGGGGGGGCTGGGCTGTCAGCGGAGGGGGCTGAGCCTCCGCCGCCATGTGCGCTGCTGTCATCAAATGGAAAAACTACACGTACGGTTACTGTGCGCTATTTATTCCTCCTCATGTGGCCTGCAGCAGGTATACGCGCCTCTGTCTTAGAGGGCCACTGCGGGTTATAATGGTGTGACATGAGCGGGCTACAAGGCTAATGGTGACAATAATGAGTTTACAGGGACCTCATCAATCAATTCACTTAATGGTAGTTTCTTTCTTTTTTACAGCGTCCTTTAAAAAAGAAAAAAAGTGTCATATTAATGCACAGATTGTGGAAAGGGCACATTTCTAATAAAGGCCACATGATAACTTCTTACGTCCCATCTGAATTCATCTGAACACTGTTTTAGGGGTTTAATGCTTCGTTGAATGTGCACTCTGTTTTAAAGCGCCTTTTAATTCTCTCTCTCTCTCTTTGTTATTGGTGTCATTTTCCAGATCTCTTATTTCCCTGTATTTTCTTTGTATTTATTTTGTCAATTCCCATTTTATTGTTGATTTGTGGAAGGGTGTCCAAAGTGGCTTCTTGACTCCTGTCATACCGGTTCCACCAAAAACCTTCTTAACCACTGCACCACTGTGTGGCCCTCAAAACTATGATAAACTCAATGAAGACTCAGCAAGGGGCATGAGCCGAAACAAACAGTTTGCTTTTAGATGAATATGGTTTCACAAGCAACTGTGCCTCTATATATCAACAATCAGCTGGAAAAACGATGTTGAACTGCAACCATCTCCATGCGATGCATTGCTGATCTGATTTGAACCATGAGACGGACCACTCCAAAGTGAAATCATCTTCAAAAGCACCAAATGCACTGTTTTGTTTGAATACTTTTATTTTTATTGGCGGTACAATTAATACAAGAGTCCATAATTGTCTTGTTGCAAATGGTGCATTACATCCAAGCAGCACAACCACTTCAACTCAAACATTTTGTGTTAGATCTAAACTTTAAAATAAATACATGCTCATACTGTGGCGCCTTTAGTTTCTTCACTCTGTATGGAAAAAGGATGAATGATTTAGCATAATGCACATATTTCTTTATATTCCACCATCTTGTTAATTAAAGTGCAGGAGTGTTTCTCTCTCACCTCTGACACTGAGGACGGTGGAGCACTCGACCCGTCCGAGGGCGTTCTCTGCAGCGATGGTGTACTCCCCCATGTCTTTGGGGCCTACGTGGAGAATCGACATGGAGCAAACTCCGCAGGTGTTAGAGATGTAATAGTTGGTATTAGTGTTGATGCTGATGTGATTGCGATACCACGTGATGCGAGGTCCGGGGTTTCCCTTCACCGCACAGCTCATATAGCATTCATAGCCTTTGGGTGCAGTGTGAAGCTTCAAAGGTACGAGGAAGGTTGGAGCACATCGCAAATCACAGCCCTTACCGGTCGGTACGCTCACCACAAATTTTTCTACGAGGAATGAGAAACAGTAAGATTCAATTTTCAATGAAGAAATGACAATTTGAGGTTGTTTGAGATCCACAAACGCACCTTTCTTCTTCTCCTTCCCACAGATTGGTGACTCTGACGGTGCAGATACGCCCATGTCGTTTTTGGCATACACCCGGAAGTAATATTCCCTCCCGTGCATGATGTTGCAGACTGTAAACTTGTTATTGAAGAGTTTTTCAGCCACTGTTGTCCATGTGCGTTTGGTAGAGTCCAGTTTGGACACTGTGTAGTTGAGGCGGTCATCGCGCTTCTCATCAGGAGAAGGCTCCCAGATCACCGTCACTGTGCCGGGCACGTTTTCCTCCAGCTCCACCGGTCCAGGGGGCTTTGGATCGTCTGTAACCACAATCGTTTTACTGCCTCATCCACAAACACTACTTGGACATCGATTTAGCAAAAGAAAATGTGCATCTTAATTTAAATTTTACCTGTGACCCTGACCTCTGTACTGAATGTCTCCTGTCCTGCGAGATTTTTCACCAAAATGGAGTAGATGCCCGAATCGGAGCGCTCAGACGAGGGTATCAGCAGCTGGGATGAGCCGTCAGAGTTACTGATTGTGACCCGTTTTGCCACTGGCACGTTGTCCTTTAGCCACGTAATATGTGGCCGAGGGGAGGCCTGTAAAAAAGGACATTAGTAATGTCTTGTTTTGAATATTCCAGGCCCGAATGTAGCAACCTTTTGATTTCCCTCCAAACCACGGTTTGCCTCAGTGTGTTGCCGATAATTAACCTAAAGTTTAAATCTCACCTCAAAGTTCACTGTGATCCTAACAGAGTTCCCTGCCCTCACCACCATGAAGCTCTTCATCTTGTGGTTTGTGAACTTTGGCCTCACTAGAATAATGAGCAAAAGCAATGACGGCAAGTGCTTTTTTGAAAAATATTTAACTTGACAAGGTTCTTACATAGTGGGGAAAAAAGCTCTAATACAGAGAGAATACATGCAGGTATTGATTTTAAAGAGTAAGAAATGAAGGGTCAGTAATTCAGTACCTTGAAAATATTTCTGTTAACATACCACACTATACAGATCATGAAGAGAAACTTTAGGAAATTATAAATATTTAGAGCTTTATGGTACACTGAAAAGAAACAGAATGGACTTTGGAAAGTTTCAAAATGTTAATGCATAGCACAACTAACTAGCAGCGTATTTCTTTGTTTTCTTAATTTCTTCTGACATATTGACATACCAGGTGAGGGCATTGCAAGGACATAGTTGGCCAGCTCCTCGGGAACACTCTCTCCTCCATCATTCGTCGCAATTACTCTCACCCAGTACATGTTCATGGACTTGAGGCCTTTCACGCTGAAGGAAGTCGTGATGATGTGAGTGGTATTGCAGCGCGACCATTCAAGGCACTCCGCAGGTCGGATCTCAACAAAATATCCCTTCGCTTCATCCTGTATCTCTGGTTTATCCTCCGGTTTGGTCCAAGTCAGGACCAAGTGGCTGTAGGAAGTTTCTGTCACCTTCAGGTTTGTAACTTTACCGGGAGGCTCTGTGGTACACAACATTAAAAGTCACGCAATTACAAATATCACATAAAGATAAATGATTGGAATTCATATTCATATTCTATCATTTTATGAACACAATTTATTGAAGATTCTTGGCAATCCGTTGTGACACTTACTCTTTGGATCCCGTGCAAAAACAAACTCTGAGGGGCTGCTGAATTCACCAACTCCTGAGAGGTTTATGGCAGTGACTCTGAATTCATATTCCATTCTTGCCACAACATCTTTCACTGCATATTTCTTCTCTGGAAGTAATTTCAGAGAAACAACAACAACAACAACAACGACAAAACATCAGTGTTGTGGTCTTCAATGCCATCAGATTGAAAGAGAGTGAAATAAAAATGACAGACCTTTTATTAGTTCGTCCATGGCATTTACAACGGCCCACAGATTACTCCCCTTCTTGCGTTTCTCTAAAATATAGCCCAGGATACGTAAACCTCCTGTGTTACTCGGTGAAGCCCAGGAAATGTTGATGCAGTCGTCGTAGGCACTGACAACCTTTGGAGGTGCTGGAGGGCCAGGAAAAGCTGAAACATACAGAAAAAAAACTCTAAAGGTTGTAGTCAGAAAGACTGAACTATCTTTTGTAGTTCTAGACTTTACTTAGTTCAGTAGCAATGCAGTATTGATGAATAATAATCCACCAAGTTACTTTATAACATTGCCATGTTACAAATGAAGAAAACTGCTCTGAGATCTGTGCATTGTTTTGTGCTGATTTACACTCCAAAGGAAAATCCTTTGCTTTTAGAAAAGTGCAGTATACATGTAAACTTTATTACTCTTATTCATTATCAGCCCCGTTGCTGAAATGATCAGCCTCTCAATTTATCAGTCGAGTAAAAGTAAATTAGTAAACAAGTGTAAGAATTTGCAGCTTTTGCCTTACATCATTGTAAATTGATACATGAAATATTTTAGGGTTTGGGGCTGCTGATCAGAAAAAGAAAATAAACAATTTGACTTGAATATAACTAATGATGATTATAATTATTCACCATCTTACATCAGTTATAGATAGAAAAGACAGACAGACTGACTTTACTTGTGTTTCATTCCTAATAAGTTCTGCGATAGCCTACATGGTGTGTAAGGGAGAACAAACCAGTGGCAATCAGTATACTCTCAGAAGTAATGTAGCACAGCAGGAGGCAGTAATGACACTACATCAACTGATGCTCAAATAGACACATTTTGACACGTCACAGTGGGAGAGGCACAGGTGTGAATAATTAGATTGATGATGGATGAAGGAACATTAGCAGCTTGGCAGTTCCAGCAAGGACACCCCCTTTTCCAGTTTGATTCAGTGATGTTCGACCATGGGAGAGATATCTTCACCAGTCTCTGCTGACAATTGTCTTGAAATTGTCTTTGGCCGTTGCACACGCCCCTAGTTGACACAAGCCACATCTGCCTGTTGGGTACCAAAGTGGAACCGCACCCACACTCTGGGCTGGCCGGGCTTTAGAACCACCCAGAACTTTGGAAATACTTTTACTTTACTGATCAGAAGACGGATCATTTCCGTCACAGGTTAATATAACCGTCTTTGAGGAATCCAGAAACGTCTGGTGGGAAGAACTGTCAAACGACAAACAGTTTGGTTCGGAAAAAAAAAAAAAAGGTTGCTGAGCTAGCTTAGGTTATTTGATGTTAGCTATGTAGCTAACTAATGTTCCGATCTTATCTCTTAATTATTTAGCTTTGTGCTAAAATCAAATATAAAATAGCTTTTACACGAATGGTAAAAACTGACTAATTCCACCATATTTTTTGTGCTCTTTGTTAATTTAAAATGCATTAGTTGGGTTTCATGTGTAGTAATAACTACAAACGTTAGATTATATTATGTTTCTACAGTAGGCAAGCTTACATTTTTAGATAATAATATGTGTTTAGTTCATATAGTTATACACTACTACACCTGCTAATAAATGTAACATTAATCACAATGGGTTGATGGGAACAGTTTAGGATCTATCGTCATCATACGCAGTTATGTTACACATAATTGCAGTGTTTACTGTAACTTACTGGAGAAAGATATGTAAAGTGATCTAATAGACATGGATGCTAGAAACTCCAACAAATGATGTGAATCGTTTGCAGTGTTCATAAATGATCCCTTAAATTCACTTGTGACAAATAACTAGCTACTTAATCCAATAATCTAATGGAAAAAATTAAATAAAGAAGTTTTTCACACCAGATTTTTTAAGGGAAAGAATAAGTTCGAGAAAGGGTCAGGGGAGACAAAATCTGTTGTTCATTGCAGATATGGAGATAGACTGATGTTGCGATGCAATGCAGGTATGTGACTTAGTCAGCAGCGATAAAGTTATCTGCAATCCAAACTTAATGTGAACAGTTTTCCAACAGATATAGCTTGTGGAGAAAAAGCGGAGCATGACCTTGCAGAGGACTTATTCAGACTCTTCAAGGACGACTTTCAACTTTTCTCTGGAGTATTCCTTTTCAAGACATCAATAAGTAAATTCAAGTCAGTATTTTTGCATTATGCTGTTTTGTTTGTGTTGTGTTCGGCCTCTGCGCCATACAGGGCCTGTGCTTGTTGTGACTTTGTGCCCTTTCTGCTGGCTGTTATGCCATCAGGAGGATTAAATATGTCTGTGACACAGTCATAGATTTACAACCCAGTGAAAATAGTGGTCTTTTTAGATTTGGAAAGGAAAATGAGATGTCATTCCATGAGTGTAATATTGTCTTACTTTATTTAACCCAAATGTTGCGACAGTTTTGGGCAATGAAAGTCACTCCAGTATATTCTTATTGCTTTGCTGTGTGATTTGTCATTGACAGGTTTCATTGTCTTCAGTTTGGTATTGTAGGGGAATTTTGTATGTACAGGTAAGACCAAGAGAAGAATAGGCGTTGGAGGACTTTTGTCACTTGGCAATGAAAGTGTTAGATAGATAACGTGATAAAAAGTGAAAGCTTAGTGGGTGCAGTTTATCATCTATTATCATAGGATTGTAGATTAGTCGGAGGATCAAACTGATCTGACAGACAGATACCACAAAAGTACCAGTTTGGCTCACCTAGTGTACCGGCTTGCATTTCATCGGTCTCCATCACTTCACTTGTACCCTCGGCAGTAACTGCCCGGATACGGTAACAATATTTCCGGCCATGGTCCACGTCTGTATCGCGGTAGCTGGGCACACCTGGGATTTCCCCTATTTTCTTCCAGGTGTTTCGTCCCACCTGTTGTCGCTCAATCATGTAGTTAATCACTGCTGAGCCGCCATCATCCTTTGGTGCCCTCCACCTAAATTCAATACAAATAGCTGAGCTCTCTGTTACCTCTGCAGGACCCAGGGGTGAAGTGGGTTTGTCTGAAACATCAAAAAAGTGTCAGTTAAAATTTGAAAACTAGAGTGAATGCTGCTATATTACCGGGGGAAACAGCGTTTTACTTGAGAGATAATGCCAGTAAAAATCTAACAGTTATGATGCTGGCAGTGATGGCAGATGTAGCAGAGGTTTCAACATAATAACTTCTGTCAAGCACTGAAATGTATTATAAAAACACATCCTGAACCTGTCACATTATCACCAACTGGGATTTCTCTTCAAGTAGAACAAAAACGAGCTGCAGTTGGAAAATAAGTACCTAAATCTGTCCAGGCACAGATGGGCTCAGTGAAATGTGCCCCTCTTTTCACATGATAGAGAAAAGACTGGCCTGCTTTTTACAATTAGGCTATGTTGATGAACTATGAAGCATTTAACGACACTGCTGTTGGCTGTTCTTAAGATCTTACAGCTAAGTACTTCTTACTACACAACTTGCTGCACAAATCATCTCTTTGGACATCTGTTAAGATTAGATTTGTATTGAAGGAGTTAGATGTTGAGTTATTTCCTTTTAATTGACTGAGAATTGACTGACGTTGTTATTCTTGAGTTATACAGAGCATAAGAAAAAAATCTGCTCGTGATAAGATAATTTCCTGTATTGAATTTCTGCATTGTCCATCATTCACTCACCAAGCACAATTAACTGTGAAATTGCCTCAATGAAGCCATGTTCGTTCTTGAGCTTAATCTTGATCTCTCCCATGTTTTTTCTCTGGCACCTGCTCAGGAGCAAGCGGCTGTGACTTGCAGATTTCTCTATCTTTGTGTTGTTGTCATCGAGGAGCTCTTCTCCTTCTCTGTACCACTTAATCTTTATGGGTTCGTGGCCAACAAAATGCAGTTTGAAGATGGCGTTGTGCCCCACTTTAACTGTCACAGGCTCGTTGAAAACACTGAGGTCTTCGTGGTCGAACCTTGGGGGATCTACAAAAACGGGCCAGTTAGTCATTCAGTTGATATTTAGCTGTGATCTGATTCTGTCTAGTGGCTGTTAATATATATTGTTTTGGTTGACCAATTATACTGGATAATATGTAATCATGACAAATTCTCAAACCTTTAACGCTGATCATTGCCTCTGTTTTACGACCATCTGCCTGAAAGCGGTATTTCCCAGAGTGCTCTTCCTCGCACCTGATGATGACTAATTTATGGATCGCACCATCTTTAGTCACACTGAAATTGTCATCTGGGGATATCTGATAGGAAAAGGAGCAGACAGATGATAATAAGCAATCCAAGCAATTAGTTATTGAAATCAGAAACATTGCATGGCCAAAAGGGCTTTCTGTCCTGCTCTGTTGTGTCCCAAATATGCTCAAAGTATAGAAACAGCTATCAAATGTTTAAAGTATGTCACTCATAACTTATGATACCTGTGGTCATTTCCAGTTACCTCCAACAGGAAAATTCTAATGCATTTTTTATGTATCCTTTTCCATTAAAATGCGGTTTGTTTGGGCTGGTGTGAAAAACATGAACTCTGATGCAGACTAAACAACCGAACCCAGTCAGCCTGATAAGAAGGGTCTCGCGGTTCAGAAAGTGATCTCCCAATCTGTAAGCGCTGTGTTGCCTATATTATACAAGATCAGTTTGTTACCATGGCAATTAATGTGGGCATGACCGTTGATACAGATATTTCCCCTGCATCAGAAAGTGAAAAGGATTTAATCCAGAGATGTGTTGAGACTGTGCTCTGCGCATTTTTGTAGTTTAGCAACCATACAGTAACCATCATTGAATTATTGCTCTCTTTTTGAAATACGGTCTTGAGTATTAACAATCATAATAACTAAATATATAATTGCCTTCTTGACAGACACCTATGTAGTACGCATCAAAATTACGAGTTTGACCTTTACGACTAACCTTTTTGCCGTCTCTGAACCAGGCTCCCTCACAGTCTTCACTGCTGAGCTTACATGTGAACTCAGCAGTCTCATTGATGATGGCACTGACATCAGACAAACCACAGATGAAATGAACCCCTGGATCTAACACACACACGAGACAGTGAACAGTTAGGCACTGTGATTATTTTTGACTTGCATCCAAAAGCAGACCTGTTTTTACAATGATAGAAAAAAAGTCCAACATTAAATGTTTAAATATAAGCTATTTTCAAAACATACTTTTTTGTTATTTAATGTGTATTATTTTGTTGACATAAAATTGACTCCCTGTTGTAAAAAAAGAAATATATCAGGAACACTCATGTCATATACAAATGAGATGGCAAAAAATGTGGTCTTTTAGTGTATGCTCCTGGGGGAGGCTCCCTGCCACGCCAAAGTAGCAGGCTATACAGCTATGGTTAAGTAATGATTATCTTTTATGACGCTTTTAGTTTGCCTGCAGTTCCAAACTCTTCAGTTACAATAAAATACAAAAATGTCATGAGATTTTATGCATATAAAGTTAAGCATACTATGAATACTAATACTGTCTTTAAACAGTGTTACCATGAGAAGTCATACATGTAACCAGCAGGTGAAATACATTTTTGAATACTGGATCAACAGACTCATCCAGTTGGAGCCTCTGCCTCTGATTCAGTCAGACCTTTGAGGTTACTTACCAATCACCACATCTTCGATCAGCGGTCCTTGTCTTTTACACCTTGAATGTGTGGCTCTGCCAGTTGCATCTTCAGTCTCGTCATACTCACTGTGGTCTTCAGGACATGCACTTTCACCTTTTAAAAAAAATCTATTTATTCAATCCTGAACTTTTCAAACACAGTCATTTGTTTAAAATGTAGACAATTATAAGTGAGAGTCTGAAAAGGTGCACATATAATGTTAACAATAATGACTTAAACAGTTTGTAGGGTTACTTAAACTAAAATAAAATCATTAAAACACACTGCTCGTACATACTAGAAAACGGACAGGAAACCAAGGGGATAAAGCTAGAACAACTATTTCTGCCTTTACACAACAAAAGTATATACGTTTATGACTGGCTACCTCTTCTTATTCTCATAAAAGAACATTTTGTGGAACAATATCAACTGCTTCATGGAGCAAAAGATAAAAAATATATATTCCATGTGGTAATGCCCCACTTGTGGTCTCTTACCATTGACAGCTTTCTGTAGCTGCTGGCTTTTCTTTGAACAGCTTGAATGCTTGTGCTGGCCAGTAGAGTCCTCACTCTCATTACTGTCACTTGCTTCATCGTCACTTGCTAGTTCATTTGAATCTTGCCCTAGAAGCAGAGCAACAATGACTACAGACTGAGTTATCTCCCAAGAACTCTGTGTCAGCTGTTTTCGTATCACCATCCTACTTCACAAGTTCATTATTAAAACAAAGAACAATTTCTCCACCAGTGAGGTGGATTTCAATAACATTTAAAACTACATTACACCCAATTAAAGAGAAAATAGTCCTGTTTGCAATGTTCCAGACGCTCACTCAGTCTTTGAATGATCAAAGAACTTTCAGTTAATTGCCTTTGTTTGGGTCTGTAACATCAGCCTCAAATAAAAGCCTCAAATACTTATATCTCCTTAAACTCGACTACAGAGGCATCGCAGACAATTAAAGCTCTGTAATCTAATCAGTGACAGTGATTTATGTTGGAGAAAAACAGACAAAAGAAAAGAAAGAAAAACATATGTTATTGTCATAATTGTACATTACCCAGCAATGGACAAATTGCATCAATTAAGACTGTTTCTTCTGTCAGTACTTAACTACCATATGTGATGCAAGTGTGACTAGTCATGAGCCACTTGCAGTCAATGTTTTCTGTTGTTTCTTACCAGATGTAAGTCGTTTCCGTTGAGCCTTCTTTTTGTGCCTTGGGCGTCTGACAGTCCCAGTAGAGTCTATATTTCCATCAGAATCAGCCGTGTCATTTTGACTTGTGGCTAATGTTTGATTCTGGTTGAACTCTACATCAACTTGTCTGCAGCTGGACTCTGGACAGAAAACAATACACAATCAGAGGAATCAATAATGTTAAGAAAATGAGAAGGGAAGTTAACTGAGCACATTTCAAAAAGTGTTGTCAAAGAAATAAATGGATCATGTACATAAATATGGATACGAGCAGCACATTTTCTCCTTGTTATCTTACCAGTTTGTTCATGTTCTGTCTCTTGACCATGTTTTCTGTATCTTGAATTATTGGCAGATCCAGGAAAGTCCTCATTGGCAGATCCAGGAAAGTCCTCATTGGCAGATCCAGGAAAGTCCTCATTGGCAGACCCAGGAAAGTCCTCATTGGCAGATCCAGGAAAGTCCTTATTGGCAGATCCAGGAAAGTCCTCATCGTCTTCAGAATATCCTTCTTCATTTGTATCTGTGTAATATCAATTATAGTAGAATGGTTGAGGGTTAACCTGTCAGAGTGCTGTTGATCAGGTTTGTTGTGTGGAAACTCTCTGGACTACACCACTTCAGCTAATAATATGTTTACATTACCTGGTCGGCCATTTCAATTTACAGCTGTAATTTAAAAGTTATTGATTACAACTTGAAGGGCATCACATCGAAACCAATAGATGGATGTAGTATTTAAAAAAATAAAATTAGGCCCAAAACAATTAGATACTAATTTAGATGGTAAACTGCTGATAAGACAATATTTTATCTGATATACCAATCATGTTCTAAATGAATCCACTCTCTTCCTCTTATAATAAAACTACTATATAATAAAAGAAAAATAGCAGCAAGTCTGCATGTTTTCATCATAAACAACATTTGAACCACCACTGAGTACTCACTGCAGTGCTGACGGTGAAAATGCATTGTTAGGCATAGATCGACTTTACCTGTTACCTTGTCAAAATCCATTTGACCAGATCTGATGCGTTTCTTGTTCTTAGGGTCACCTATAAGTTGCGCTCCTGCTTGTGTTACACACCCCGAAACGTCTAATTTAGTTCCTGTGCCATTTCCTCTTGAGTTTTTGTTCTTGGTTTTCTCTTTGCTCCCTGTTTGCTCAGACAGGACATCGGTTTTTGCTCTGCTGTTTTTACCAGGTCCAGTGACTGCATCTCTTTCACCATCTCTTCCACTTGTGGTTAATGACTTCCCTTCCTCCACTTGTCCTTCTCTGTATTTTGCTTTTACTGATGCTAAAATCTTCTCCATCTGCTCTTGGTTTTTTATTTGTTGCTCTTTGGCCACCTTCTCAAGGTCGATCGCTGCTCCACTTGCCAAGGTAGTTTTACGAGTTCTCTTCAGCCCGGCAGATGCAGGGTCACTCTCAGCTTCGAGGATATGAAATACAACATAAGTGACACATAATTCACCTTATATTTATAGAAATCACAACTCATAATTATGGCAGCAATTAGGATCACTTCAGCACACGCTGAAAAATTGGTGGTGTTACCTTGAACAACCAGCCAGGCACTGCAGGACGTAATGCCAGCTACAGCTGAATAGATGCCTTTGTCCAGCAGGTTGCAGTCTTTGATCAGCAGTCGGTGGATCAGTTTGTGGTCTGACGCGGTGATGCTGTATTTCTCTCCATCTACCAGGGTGCTGCCCTTGCCCATCCATGTGATTTTGGGTAGTGGGTGTGTCAGGACACACGCAAAGAGGGCATCCTCTCTTTCTTGAGCTTTAAGCTCCTGAATTTTTATAACAAAGTCCACATTGGAAACTGTAAAAGCAATACAAAGAATAGTTAGCCATGTATTCATTTGGTAACACAAAGCTACTACAATTAATAGGAGAGATACTCAGTGTGTGTGTTTGTGTGCATCACTGCTGAACCACAAAAATCTGAAGCTGTGACATCATTATAGATTGAAAAGGAAGAATGTCCTGTAAAGTAAATTCCTTCCTCGCTTAATGTTTGTATACTGTTAGAAATACACTGCTATCTCACAAACGGTTTTTAAAACAGTAATCTCGCCATCATGAAATAAACTTTTAAAGAACCTTCTAAAATGCACTCATGACAGATTTCAATCCCAAACACTGTCCCTGCACCTACGTTTGAATTCAGTAGAGAGAAGGGTGGCCTCTTCATCCGTCAGATTCAGCCCTGTGTAGAGGAGGTTGACCTCTTCATCCACCTGATCGAGCCCCGTGCATTTTTGCATCAGGCCCTTAATATTCTCATTTTTTGTCCTCCCAGCGCTCGTAAGGCTATGATTCTCTGTTCCAGCTTCATCATATGAAATCGCACCATCCTACCAAGTACACAGAGGACACTTATACTATCGTCATTTTGTATCATCACTGCCAGGTAAAGTCCATCCATAAAATTCAGCACATTACATAAGTAGGATTTTTTTTTTTTTTTATTCAGCCATCACACACAATACAATAAATATAGCCCACGTACAATCTAGTATACAATATGACGGAAAAGACATAGGCAGAAGCATAATGCTTATATATGCCTATCCTACATTCTTATCAATTAAGCTACCCTCAAGAAAATACAATATAAAAAAGAAAAGAAAAGAATATATTTCATTCGTATTCTTATTCATAATACGTATAGCTGATTTTTGTAACAAGACTTGAATTTATAAATGTTTTATAGGTTGACCCCCACACCTCCACACAATAAGATATATAAGGAAGTATAAGGAAGCAATAAATGATATGCAAGGCCTTATAAGTTAATACATCTCTAGATATATACAGTATTGCTATTGATCAAGTTTTGATGATTTACAGAACCCTTTTAATAGCAAACAAAAGTTCCTCTAATCATTTTCCAGAGCAAAATAAATGTGTATAGTCTGCAAAGATGACAAATTTGAATAATTCAGTAACATTACAAATATCATTCATATAAAGTATAAAAAAGTATTGGACTAATCACTGATCCCTGTGGCACTCCACATAAGGGTATTGTTGTCAGAGCACCATGGCACTTTGTTTTTCTTCATTGTGTGAATTTTTGAGGGAAATATATAATGCATACTTTTCACACCCAGTATTCTGAGTATGACACTCCAATGAAATAGTGGGGGGTTAATATTCAATAAAAATTCACAACATCATGTGCAACCACTATCTTCCCCGGCTTAAGGTCCAATTCACAAAGGTATTGCACTAATAATATTACAGTGCAAACGTGCCCATAAAGTTTGGCAGCTGAGTGCTTTTTTTCTGATTTGCCTTTTTTTGTTGAGGGAAAGGGAAGAAATTATTTATTTGAAAAATAAGCGTGTGATATATTCATTCTTCATGTATTTTTTAAAAGAAATTGAACTGTTTTTGCATGAGGCTCATTTGCATAGAAAGGAGAAAATGTGTGCCAAATACATGCAAATCACATCATTTTAATGCAAATAGCACAGGAACACCGAGATGCCATTTGCTTGGCAGCACAGTTAGGGGCACATTTCATCCTTTGCGTGAGATTTGAGAATTATACAGTTTTGCCTCATTTGTGCAGATTTAGCGCTCGCGAAAGCCGTGCAATCCTTTTGTGAATTTGCCCCTCAGTGTAATACTACAAAAAGTAGTCAACAGCTGAAGAGATAGTAACCACCTCATTAACCTCAATTTCCAGCTCTAATGAAGCACCGCAATCTTTTTTTTTTTTTTTTTTTATATATATATATATTGTAAATACTGATATTGACGAGAGATAGGAACAGCTGATTGAGATGAAAGTCATAAATATCTTGGAGTGAGAGATTCAGAATTAATGAGAAGTAAAAGTAATAATTTTTCATGAGTAAATCTTTCAAATTTATTTTGAAAATGATTAACTGATAACTACATTTGAACTATTAAGTCATCGCAACACACAATAATATGTAAATGAGTGGCAGATGTCTTGTGTAATATAGTTCAGCTGGAGATAAATGCATCTTCTTTCAGAGGTGACCGTTTTCATACCTTACACTTATTTTTTGCCCTCTCCTTCCTCTTCTCATCCAGTTTCTTGAGAATCGAATGTAAGTCTGCAACACCAAACTCGATACAGATGCGCTCGTAATCTTTCTTGTCGGCATTCAGCATTGCATCCCAGAAACCTTCATCAGATTCCCCTCCTACTTTTTCCTGTACTTTACTGAAGGTATCAAGCAAATGTTGAAAAAATATTTTTGGCCAGACAAGAATAAATTATGAAATTCTCACACTTTTTTATGAAAATATCTGGTTGGATATTTTAATATCATGATATACGTTTTCTTACCTTCTCCGCAGCAATTTTCTGAAGTCTGAGGGATTTTGAGCTGAAAGCAGAAAATTCAGCTCAGGTTTGTTAGTCTTTTACATATCTATACTGGTGAAGTCAGATAACGCTTTGGGGGAAATACTTTTCAATGATTAAATACACACAAATAACTTTCCTTTAATTGAGAAGAAGTGTTGAAGGGAATTGCAATGCCAGTTAGAGACTTACGACTCCCTGACATCAAACCAATATTCACAATCAGTTTAGAACTGTATGGCTTTAACTCTTACCCTCAATCACATTTAATGTTGTTGTGCAGACAGCTTTTCCATATTCGTTGGTAGCATTGCATTTGTATGTATCCGTTTCCGCACCAGACACTTTGATAATCTAGAAAAACAAATGACATGGCAAGTTATCAGATGTACATATTTAATTCATGCATTCCTTTACAATTTCACTATTAACACATTTTTACTGTGATATTACAAACTCAGCATGAGTAGCAACTGCTCAAAGGTAGGGAGGGGTGTGCAGATGATATCAGATTGTGAGCGATTGAAACATCTCAACCATCTGCCTTTACTGAGACAACGTTTATGGCTCCAATGTTTCCGCTGCATACAGCTGTGCAGCGCCACTGCTAAATGATTAGCGTCACTGCTATATAAAAACCTCCCCAAAAGCAATAAACGTGCTATCTCTACTTTTAGCAGCCATAATCAGGGACGAGTGAGGATTATAGATTGAACACCCTCAGACATTGCCACCATTTAGCAGACTCATCAGTCATTGGTAGTTTGAAAGCTTTTGTTTCACCGTGTGCATTCTCCACACACACACACACACACACACACACACACACACACACACACACACACACACACACACACACACACACACACTCCCGGTGAACAATGCACACATCGATTCGGTGTGTGCATTGGTCACCGGGAAGTTTGCTGGAAGTGATGTAATGTAGCCGCGGTTCGTTTTTATGTGGAGTAAGCACTGTCGTCGAGTCTATTTGAAAATTGTAGCATTGTGCTCTGATGAATCTGGCATGCAGTTAACACACCAGTCATAATTTTGTTTTAATGAAACCTCAACTCCTGGCATTTGCTCCTGGTGTTTTTCACCACTGTTTTGAAAGAACGAAATAACGAGAGTAACAAATGAACCAGCTTTTAAAAATTACATGTTTTCTTTTTGAATAAGTGCTGTGTGGTGGATCAAATATATGTAGACGTGAAGAGTGGTTCATGTGGATTTTGAAAAATACATATAGTTAAAAAATATATATATATAAAGTGTTGAGAACATAATTTGGTTTTCTGTGTTGTTATCTTGTAGGACATATTTATTTTAATGGGGAAATTAATTTAGTTGTATTGTTATAAACTTTCAAAATAAACTTAAAAAATAACGTGAAAAAGAATCGTAATAAGATTGTGGCTCGTGATCCTGCCAGAAACAAATTGTGATATATTTTTGCTATATTCCCCACCCCTACTGAAATCATTTAGTCACTCACCTCTAATATATGCTCTCCTGTTGATTCATCATATTTACTCTGAAATTTGTTCTTGTCTGTAACAGGCCCTTTAGCTCTTCTCCATGACACTTGTGGTTTCGGATCCCCTTTAACCACAACCTTGAATGTGGCTACTTTCCCTAAAGGATATGTGGAAATACTGCATCTTTATTTTCACATCATGACTGTCAGTCTGGGGTCATAATTAGAAAATAGTGTGATTAAACCCAACCAATCAACTTTTCTTTGTTTCTTTGATTAGTTAGTCATTTGTTGTCACGCATCTCTTTTAGGTCACAATACAATGGCATAAATATATCAGTTTTAGTGCTGGTTATAATGAAACCCACCTTCCTTGATAGTTACCGGGATCGGTTTATTCTGAAAATCTGGGGCGCTTTTCCCCTCTGGTATGTTTACTACATACTGCGTGATCATTACTCCAGGAGTCTTTGATCTTCTCCGGATGACAGCTACACAAAGCCAGCAAAAATAATAATGGAGAGAAACAGTTAATTATGAGCAGAGTACTTTACAACCTGAAATTAAAAACCAAACAAAAGTGGATTTGAAATATATTCAGATCAAGTGGGGAGTGCTGCTTTTGGTAGAAGTAAGCCAAAACAGATACATGTCCTTGCTACCAGCAGATGTCAGGAATGTCAAATGTATTCCAGCTGATGTGTTGGCAGAAACATTTTTTATTTATTTTTTTTATTCTTTTTTTTTTAGATACTCACTAAAAGATGGAAATATAGTAGTTGTTTGAGTTCACTTAACAGTTACTTCTGCCAATGAGACCTGCCAATTTTTTCGTGACAGCTACACCCAATTGTGTCAGCTCATCAGTATATCTCTCATCATTACATGTTGAACATTATGTAAATCGTGATATAACACAGTAACTCATGTATAGATGTGCACATAATGTCTGAAAATAACCATTATTTTCATAATGTATTATTCTGCTATTATTATAATATATATATATATATATACATACATATATATATATATATCATTTGGTCAATAAAATGTCGAAACAGTCCAAAATCCAAAGGTATTCCTCTTACAATGATATAAAACAGAGACAAGCAGCAAATTATTACAAGTATGGAATATTTACAGCAAATAATAATACAAATTTACTTTTATTAAAGTAGTTGCAGGTTATTCACTATTGACTAATTGTTTCAGCTCTTTTATGCATAGACAACACACTGTGCCCACAGAGTTGAGAACACAACAGATTATTTCACTCAAGCATTTCAAACGGCGGTGCATGACATCCACACTGTGGTCCTCTGCCCACCTGCATTGCAGCTGAACATTTTCTTATCAGGCTTTGGATGTGCAAAGATAGAGGATCACACATGAGTCGATGAGGAACAATATTAATCCAGGGATTAAAGGTTATTATGACAAGGACTGAAATAGGTGAAACGCCATCCTGTCAAACAAGGGGCGACTGACTTGTCAAGGCAGTAAGTAGATATTTCATGTTATCCACACAAAGGCAGGACTGGCCAGAAGCAGACACAGTATTCAATAATACCTAATGTATTATTCAATATTAATTTCATTATTCATAATAATGGATATAGCTCAGTATAGTATTCAAACAGTACAGTAGTTCAAGGCAAAACATTCTGTTTTTCTACCAGAAAATAAAACAACTATTTTATTTCACCTGTCTTGCTGCCAGACACTTCATTAAAACGTTGAATGTATTGATGGACGAGTGAGAAACCTGGGTGGAAAGAAATTACACCATAGTTAAAGGTACATGAGTGAGTGCTATGCTATGCTATGCTATGGCTATCGGACACAAAGTGGATATATCTCTGCAATATGTGTCCAACAGAAGCATATTACCTGCCGCTGTGAAATTACAGGTTATGTTCTGCAGGCATTTTCCGTACATTTGCGGAAATGTTGATGATTATCCAAGCCAGGTGAAGCATTTATTTACCTTTTTACTTCTAGGTGTATGTGATTGAAAGGTAGATGGAGAGAGGGAGAGAGAGAGAGAGAGAGAGAGAGAGAGAGAGAGAGAGAGAGAGAGAGAGAGAGAGAGAGAGAGAGAGAGAGAGAGAGAGAGAGAGAGAGAGGTAATTGAGTGAGAGACCGAAATAAACAGCAGGCGGAGAGGCTGGAAGTGACCCAGTCAGTCATAATGTGGAAAAGGAAAGCTCATAGAGGCCTGAATAAACTGAAGCACTGAGAGGGTCAGAGTAAAGGGCAGCAGGGAGGCAACCTTAATCCAGGGATGTTTTCTTCTCATCCTCAGTTTATCACTGAAGCCTGACAGAGAAAACCTTCAGTTAACTGGCTTTTGAAGTGCCTATCAGTTGTGCAAACTCCAACTTGGATAATTCTTATGCATTTTATAAGTTGATGGAGATCCTGTACATCATGGGGTTGGAGTGAAAGTTTTTTACATTTCATTGCGTTTTACAGATGCAATGTAAACTTTAACTGTAAAGATTTTTTTTTAAAGTCTCTGTTTATAACACAAAATTGACTTTTTATCACCTTTTTTAGTTGATGTGGTGAACTTGTTAGCAAACGGCTTTTTGTTTATGCATATAACATAAACGTGATCATTGATTTGGAGTGTGTGTGTGTGTCGACCTGTTGAATGTTAATGCAATCTAGCTCAGTTTTTGGTCTCCACCAACTCTTGAAGCAAATATCTGACTCTTTAGCTGCTAAAAATGCTCATAAACTATGTTCACCAGCTAGTCTCTAACTGTGTCTGTCTGCTGTTTGTTGCTGAGCAGGTTGTGTATTGTGGGTATTTAAAGCTCTGTCGCTGTAAACAGCTGCCTGCTGCAGCTAAAAATTACACTATGAAAGTACCAAAAAAGTTGGTGGCCGGACAGCTAAACAATTAGCGGAGCTATCAAGCTCCTTAAAACCGTGAGGAGCTACATATTTTGGTGAACACTCTGTGTAGGTTCATTGCTACCCCTTTCACATTATCACAATTTTCACATTGTCATTTCATACATTATATTCATAGATTATACAAATATTGATTATCGCTCCGTTAAACAAATGTTTAGTCATGTTCCCATGTTGGTAGCAAGGACAAAGCTTTAAACTGACAAGATTGAACAATACAGTAACCATTGTTTTCCACAGTAAATTAATACCTTTTTAATACCTTCATATGAATATAAACTTAACAAAGATGGTACTAGTAGACATTTATGGTATTAACAAAAGAAAACATTTTTTTTAATGAGAAGCCTGAGCATTACTCAAGTTGATGATTCATCACCTTCATGTTTCAAAGTGTTTAAAGCCACTGTCTTGATGTACTTATCTCCAATGAATACAACGGTGCTTTTGTACTCTCTCTGTTGTTTTTAGACTCCAGCAATATGCTACGTTTTGGCAGGATTAGTAGTAGCTCATTTTCCTGATAAATTAACTTGCACACAGTTTAGTGTTTATGAGACAGTAATTGAATTGGTTTACTCACGCCAAAGACTAATGTAGGCTTTCATTCCAGATAATCACTGCCAAATACTGTCAATGTTGTCTTTTTTATTTTTTTTATTTTCATATTATATGATTCATTAATATGTCTCTGAAGGTTTTTTTCCTTTACAAAGCAATACAGCAAGGCCTACAGTACTATTATTTTTTATTACAGAGAAGGCGAAAAAGGAGCTAATGAAGTTCATCCAACAATTGCGAGCAGAAACATCTCCACAGGCTGAGAGGATATCCAGCCGACCTGAGAAACAAGAACCTGAAGAAGTACCTTCCTTCATCTGTTTCTAAAATACTTCAAAATGATTGATAACTTTGAATCCTGCCAGATCTCTCCCTCGTGGCAGATCCATGCCAGATCTCTCCCTCGTGGCTCTGACAGTTCCGCCTCTTCTCTGGCCTTGGGTTTCTGAACTGTCCACATTGGCAAACCCGTGCTGTCTAATATACTATGCAGCTCCGACCTGTGATGCACCAACCTACTGAAGATTTATTCCAGCAACTATTGAGAGCAAGATACTCTCAGAATAAAGACTTTTTAAACTGTCAAAAAAAGGTGCCAGAATGACCCCTGCTGCTACGAAGGGGGTTGATAAAATGACTCAGCATCCTGCTGAGAGACGAAGACGAGGAAGAACGGTTCCAGGCGAACCTCAACGAAGAAGATGACCAGGTTCTGAAGTCATCAGAGAAAGCCGAATCCAATCGAGAGATGGAGAGTGCGATTCAACAAACTACAATCATCCAACCAGATGCAGAGTTCCAAAGAGTAGCAGCAGCCACTGCATGTATCTCAACCTCCCATCTGCCCATCGGAGCCGTCAGGTGAAACGATAACGATGTAAATTAGTTTGTTGTTCCTTGGCCAAATATATTTAAGTCACATAATAAAATAATCTTAGATAGAAATATCTTAGACCTAAATATCTAAATTAAATTTAAATGACACGGTGTTTCCCAGCTGCTGAAAAGTGCATAAATCACTTGAACTAAATTCAATGTAAAACGTCAATCGAAGAAATGAATCAATCAGTCAATGATATCAATGAGTTACTGATTCTACCTGGTCACATGTAATCTTTTCTATTTAAGTGTAGTACATCGTTATTCATTGTATTCTTCATCCTATTCATTATTAATTTCTTTCACTTTGTTTGTTTTATCGGTTATTCATTTATTTTTTTGTTTTGTAGTTTAGTTATATAGTTAGTAAACTGATAATTTGATTTGTGTCTATATGAAATAATAGGTCCTTGTAGACCTTAAGAAAAACTCCATAGCAACCTTATGATTTATTTGGTTAATATCAAATTTTGAAGTTTTCCCTATTTTTCCAAAATTGGATGGCGTTCAAAATGGAATCTTCTGTTAAATTCTGTTAGTTAAACTAATGGCGGCTTATGATGTAGGCTGAATGCCATCATTCTTTTATACCGTTTTTTGGGGTTTTAAGTCATAATATTATTAGTTATAATTGTTACATATTTTAATATTAATTAAATCTGCTACCAGCAACAACGCTACATTGGCAATAGATGGACTCAAGACTACTTAACTATTGCTTAAGTCAGAAGAATGGGACAGGAATAAGCATAAAAAAGAGAAATGTGTAGAAGAAGGCTGAATTGCAATACTGTACATCGTCTGTTGGGAGTGGAATCTGTGTTCTTCGCTCTTTTCCACATTTTGGCAAGCGTTTACTGTCAAAAGGGTGACCTGCAAATAGAAGGTAAACATAAACATTAGCACCAATTATAAGACCAGACATCACTAACTGCATATACATGCACACTACTATTCCACTATTATTCTGATTATGACAACATTTCAAATTTGATATAGTTCATGTAAGCAGTATATTCTGTTTTGATATTCCGAATTAGGCCTTATTCCAAATGTGGCATTTTCTGATCAAGACATGTGTGAGATGCCGATATTATTCAGGTTTTAGGATCATTCTTTGTACATAAAAAGCACACAGCCTCATACCAGTTTACGGCCATCTCTGTGCATTAAATATAAACCACCTACCTTACTAGTTTGTAAGGGTGGGGTAGAGATGCACATCCAAAAGAAAAGCACACATTTCTGGTCGGAAGGAGAAACAAACTTACTTTTAAACATTATGAAATACTTGGATATCAAAAGGTTATTCGAGCAAAAATCGCAACGGTAGCCTTAACAAGAAGGTTGTTGAAGGAATGAAAGAGGGAGGCTTGTGTTCTCACGGTTCAACAAGTCTGGCAATGGAAAACTAATTAGCAAACAATCTGACTTTGATGCAAAAAAACTAAATGGCACAAGCCATCTGATTGTAAACAGAAATAATAGTGAAATATTTATTTTTATGGCATGTAAACAGCTTCAGAAATATTGTCTTTTTCTGAATATGGTCAAACACCTGGGTATTTTGTGCATATAAACATAGTCAATTTTTTTCCCATTATAATATTATTATCTTTATGCATTCACATTCCTCTGGATGTGCCGTATTTTTGCAAGAAGAATATTGTTAAAATGTTCCACAATGTTAAAAATAGATAACAATACAGTATTAACTTTCACTAATTATAGAAATAGAAAGGCCGATCATCAGTGCAAAGCCTCATTCAGCCACTTGCCAAGATATCAAATAGTGTTTAAGTTAAGTTGCCTGGTTCTCATTTTACAGACACCACTTACGCTGGAACAGACAGAATCTTATTCATTGACAGCACATACGTATATTGAGATATGTGTGTTGCCTTGAGTGTTTTTATGCGTGACTGCAACAAATACCTTTATAAACCCTCAATTACTTAAAATTAAAATATTGCCACAGTCAGATCTAACTATGCGCTTGTGTTGGAGGTTGCATCACTCAAATAAAACTGCTAGGCCTACTGTATCTACCCATGCTTTGAGGCTAATATGGTCAACCTGTTATGTTTATTATGACTCGAGGCTTGTTAGTTCCCGTGGGCATTACATGCAGTGGGAAATACATACCCGATGTAAAAAATAAATAAAACTGTTTATTCAACCAGTTAATGCAGCTCAAAAGCTTTAGTGAAAAGCTTTGTTGAATGCGTTTTATATGTTATATATACTTCTTATGTACTTAATACACAAAAAAATATTAAATAAAGTTTTTTTTCGACAAGAAAGATTATGCATATGGTTATTTTCAGGACCGAGAGTTTACAAATATTAAGACGTGGTCATTGAGAGGCCAAGTCATATTGAATGCACAACAAACACTGATGGGGCTCAGCTCCCAAGCTATAGTTAGCTGTGACCCTGTAATACCTTCATATGGTTACACCAGGCATTATTGCAGACCATGGCTGCTTTGATAACTCAATTCTCAGAGGTCAAATTCTCCGAATTTAATGCTCTCAGTGCATCAATGTATTTAAAGTACGCCAATAGTAAATCAAACGATAACCTGACAAATGGGGAGAGAAGAGGGGGCTGAGATACAGCGAGAGTAATTTTATCTTATTGCAGCTGACTATTTCCTTCATCTGTTCATACTTAAAGTTACAATGGTAATTGCGTCCAATGTCAAACCAGCTTGCGTTTTTATCACAGATAGAAAATAGAAGGTAATTAAATCATAGAAGTGTCTTTTATACACCACCATGCCAACAGTACAGAATACACAAAGAGTGAAAATCAACTCTTTGATCCAGACTGCCTTTAAGTAGAAACCTCCGATTTCTCTCAAGTGCATCCTGTAAACTAGTGGTGTAACGGACCACCGTCGATCCGTGATCCGTATGGATCCCCTCTCACGGTTCGTCACGCATGTGAACCGAGGCTTAATTACACAGTTTAAGGTTGACCATCACAGTGTGGAATAAAGTTTTACTGACGATTGTTCAGTAAAATATGCGATCCGGACATTGGCATTTATGCTTTTCTAGTTGCCGATCTCTGATAATGTTACATTATAAAAAAAACGATCCATTATTAAATAGACAGTAAAAGAGCTAGTAAAGTTAGCAGCATCGCTAACGGCCAACGAACGACGGTTCCGTTCAGTTATATTATGACGCGTTCAGGCTCTTTTCAGGGAAAATGAGTATTGGGCGAAGGTAAATTATAACATTATCATGATGTGTTCACATGTGATCTCGTAAAATATTGTGTTGGTGAGAAACTTGAATAAATCCAGTTGTTTGAAGGAAATGTTTTCACAACAACATAAATAGATATTATAGATACATTTTGACCTGTTTACAATACTTCTAGCAGCTTATAATACATCATTAAAACTAATGACAAGGTTTGTTTTAATCCATAAAAGTACAATCTTTTATTTTCTTATCATTCAAATTGTGTGTTATTTTGAAGATAATAAACACTATCGTTGAATATAACAAAGTAAAAGTATAACATTTAGAATTTGTGATGGTTTACACTGACTTCAGAGCAGTTTAAATTATTTTTGGGATGGAGCCTTGTAGACCAGCTACAATAATCAAACAAAGGGATCTGTATCTGCCAATATGGATAATTAATGATCAACAAATAATATTGGTGGCAAAAAAAACGTAATCAGGGATCTGTAAAAGTTATATTTGCTCGTTTTTTTTTCATTTGTGCTGATCCGATCTGTGGTCCGATCCGTGACTCTGATCCACATTACGATCCGAACCATGAGTTTTATGATCCGTTGCACCACTACTCTAAACCCCCTAGTTGTTCTGCTTCTACTATAGTTTCATAAACGTTAATCCACCAGGATATCATGAAGAAATGAGGACTGACCCATGGTCAGGATGCACCCCTTGGTCACACACGAACACAAACAAACGGAGAGCAAGAGTGGTTTACCTGTCTACAGCTTTGTCCTCACTCCCACTGAGACTGGTTTATAGATGGTATATACTTGCTGCCGTCTGGGTTTTACTGGATAGTAAATCCTTTGGGAAGACACGTTTGATTTAGCTGCCTGCAAGCTTGTGCCTAGACAGTGACTGTCAAAGAGAGGCTTCTTCTGTTTAGGCAGATGGATGCTCAAAGCTGGTGGGTTATTATTAAGGGGGGACGGAGTGGGTGGTGGTGGTGTGGGCACTGCATGAGGTAAGGAGGGATGAATAGCCTGAGGGAGAGGGAAGGGCTACCAATGACAAGTTAGTGGTGAAGTTTATGTCTTACTGCACTAATTACTGATGACAGCGTGCTCATCTTTCTCAGAACAGTTGCCGACAAGAAAATGATTGCTGAGTTCCTTTGGTTTGTCTGATATCTGATTCTTCTAGATACCCCATTACAGATACCATACACATTTGACCATCATGGGGTTGGTAATGCTTTCAGTTCCTGTTAAGGAGAGTGTTAATTGGTGAAAGTAAAGGCAAAATGACGTCAAAAAATATATTAGAGTTTGATTTGTTACCCCTGGCTGTGATGGAAACATGCAGCATTAAGAGCTGCTTAAACTATGGTAATTTATTGGCTGGTGGCTAGCAGGTAACGTGGTAAAAAGACAGGCTGTGCTATCAATCTGAACTGTGAAGCTAATAACAGAATGTGGCATACTCTTTTAAGTCATACTCTCCATGAAACTTAAAGAGAGTATGTTGTTGAAACAAATTCAGAATTTGATCTGAATGAATTGAATTGCACCCCTCTCTTGCTATTGGAGATCACACATTGTGAACAAGGTACTTATCCCCTTGTCTGCTGTGTACTTCTTATATTACATAATCAAGGTCTTGGCATTTATGTGGTATAAGCTCTTCTTGTCATGGCTTTGAGGCAGTTGTGACTTCAGGAAGGGAAGGTCAAATGAAGAACAAGGCATTAATGGGCTCAAGGTCAAGCACCAGAGTGTCTCTTACAGTCATCACATAACAAATCAAACTGTATGTACATTCTGCCTTTTTAAAATGTGTAATGTACACCACTTTTAATAAGTGAGAAAATATTGACATAAAACAGAGGTCACTACAGCAGGTGATAAACATCAACGGTTGACTTTTCCACAATTTATTTTTGCAGTTGCTGATCTAATTTCCTTATGTGAGGTAATTAATTCCTGTTATGTTCTCTCCATGGAAACCTGTTTGTTTTTTTCGTCCCATTAGCAGCCTGGCAACGCGGTTCAATCTGTCAGTGAGTTGGTGTTGATGCATTGGTCGACCACTTTCTTCCAGAGGGACAAATACTGAACAAACTACGGATTGCCACGAATTGTGATACTCGCGCTGACTCGTTATGACTTTGGCGATCCCTGACCTTTCCTTTTGCACCGCCAATAGAAAGTTTCCACTCCTTTTATCTGTTCTACAAGATTAATGTTCTCATGGCCAACTAATGTTAGCATGCTAACTTGTGAAACATAAGCATATAACACTATGCTAAGAGTAAACATGTCACCATGCTAACATGACACTTAGCACAAACATGCTACCATGCTAATATTAGCATTCAGCTCAAAGCAAAGCCTAGCCCAACAGCTGAGGCTGATGTCTGACAATGTCTGGTAAGTTGAGTCTGAGATTCCCTAAAATGGCTATTGAACAGAGGATGAACCCTTTTTGATTTTGCTACCAGCACAGGCTTACCTCTGATGTCAATGTTCAAACAATTTAGTTTTTCTCCCGTTTAAATCACATGGGATTCGATGGGATGAACATAATTCACCACGAACAAAAGTACATCCTGTATCTCAACAGCATTCTGATTTTGAACAAAACCCATGTGACAGGTCCATCAGTTCTCTCCAGTGATATGGCACACCATGGAAACTGCTTGTGGATTGAATAATAAATGGAAATACAGGCTTGTGACACTTCAGACGGCTCTTTCTCAACAGGACATAGAATCTACTTGCATAAAGTCCAAATGGTGCCAGTGTCATGGCATGCTTGTCCTTCCACGTGCTGTACCTATAATGCATCTGAATAGGCTCTTGAGTAGGCCTGAGCCCACATAAACCAGCTGGATTAGGAATTAAACCCCTCAGCCAACCCTCCTTATATTGATGAAATGTCATGCTGCATTGCTTTCATTCCAGTCATGGGGAACCACAGAAAGCCGCCACCTAGGTGCTAACTTGACAGCCTGGCCTGCCTCTCTGTAGTGTAGATTGATCTTTTGAGGGAAACCTCAATAGTACATCAGCTGAGCCCTTGTCACTCATTCTTCAACAAGGAGTGAAGGTATTCTTAATTGGGCCTCACTCGGTGCACTCGCATGAAATCCTGGCCTCTAAACAATGTTATCCCAACAAGATATCAGGCTTTTTGAGCACGAGTTTTCAGAGTAATTGGAGAAAGATCATGTATTGCAGTAAACATAGTAAGCAATTGACCCTTCACTAAGCCACACCCCTTGCTGCTACTATGTCATCCTGTCAGAGCTACCATATGTTCAGAAGTTTGGGATAGCCTGCCACAACAGCTTGATTTGTTATAGTCAGATGACTTTTACTTTCTCAGTAAAAATAGACGGTAAAAATGATCTCTTCAGGGCTGGAAGCAGCAAAGCTGTCTGTGTGGACACCACATATGTACGAGCCACAGCAGTTCAGTTGCTTGGCGGTTCTAATCTCTTAACTTAAAGCAAGAGGTTCCGCTACGAAACGGAAGCCTGTGTGTAACCATATATAGCATAAACTGTGTGGGAGTGACGTAGTTCATCAGGTGTTTTATCTCCCTTGTCCTCGTTTGTGTGCCAAAACCAACACGTGTTTGTGTTCATAATGGTAGCGGTTTTGCAAAAACAATGTAGTGGCCAAACGAGATGCCGGTGATGGTGATTAAACGAGTATGTCGCCCACACCTATGGTTTGGTCAATCTTTAATGAAGTTTACAATCATTGATAAGCAAAAGCACCATGTGTATACATGCAGTGTATCTTCAGTAGCTTATTTAGCATGGCTAATATTTAACTAAAAATAAATTACATTTCTGAGGAAGAACTTGGGTAGTTAATAATGAGAATTATTATGAAACTAAATATAAATCATACCCTCAAAAAAAAATGTGGTTTGAACTGAATTTTAACGCTTTTGTTAATGATGTGCTAATGTACTGCTTATGTTAGCTCCTATTTTATTTTATTACAACCTAACACTCCACAGGTTTTGTGGTAGAAAAGTAGCGTTTTAAAAAGGTATATTGCCTTCCAACATCCAGCCTCCAAATCCACTATACACAAGTAAACCTGAAAATGAAGAAAATCTGAAATGATTGCATGTGAGTTTATGGATCAGAGCCGTTTAGTTGTTAATTCTCAAATTTGAGTAAAGTAATAAAATAAATATTTAAACTCTCAAGCCCTTAAAACTTGAGACAATCTAAGTAAACACAGTGACTTTCTGTAAAACCCTGAGGCATTAATTCTGACTTACTCCATTTGAGTTTATACCCTGGGAATATGCTGCACGTAGTAAAAACTTTATAGTACACAAGGGACGGATTTAGTGTGATGGAGTGACATATGGAGCTATACAACCAATGAAAAATAAAGGTGAAAGTGGACAACCTTTTACAAGTGCCTCTTTTTCTTATCAAGACAATGTGTGAAGTTTTGACCCCTGCTGAGCATCATGAGGAGCATATATGAAGCAAGTATGTTCAGTAAGGATAAGGAGTGATTTAAACAGATCCAGGCAAGCTGCCAGAACTTTGTCCATTACCTTTATGCTGCTATTCAATAGACGTAAGCTGTACGTTTCTGTTGCTGGAGTATTTGACAGTTGATTCTTCTTCAAGATGTAATTACATTAATTTGATTTTGGAATCTCATGCAATCGTTTCAGAATTTCTTCATTTTCAGACTGGTTTTGTGGATTTCTAGCTAGTCATGGTTAAACGTTGTACCTGGGGCAAGTGTTACAGTGATACTCATTACCCAGTTGGTTGGGAAGAGATATATGTTTCTAAAAAATTGTTTCCATGTAAAAAACACGGCGATAACATTAGTAGAGTACTTTAGCATGTCATTAACTAGTGTTATAACTTCTATGCTACACAGATGCTGATTGTAACAGTGAATAAAGACCTATCCTGCATTACAGGAACAGTGTTGTTTCCCAATTTTAGTGACAGTGTGGTCTCCATGGTAGCGGGACTTATCCCATTTTCATACATGATAGCCTTATGAAGCTTGAGTTATGGGCGTCTTCAAAAGCTCTTGTATTTCTATGTTATCCCATCAGTAAAGGTTTTTTGTAGAATTACTTTCATATAATTATTTATCTTTCATGCCATTTTGGCCTAACCTTTATTGTCCCCAACGTGGACTGACTGTTTAAGGTTGTGATTAGATGGCTTTGAGGTTTCGATGTTTGCTTACCGATTGTTTGATTTAATCTTTAAGGCCCGCTGTTGGCCTCGGCGGGTGCTATTCAAATAACAATCAAAGTCCCTCAACAGAATCAGCGGGATCTGACTTATCTTCTTGCTCTTGAGAAATTCATAATTTTTATGTTTTAGTGAAGGTGTAGTTGCTTTTACGTAGTCTCCTGAGCTTTAAAATCAAACTTCCTCCCCACTGTTTCTGTAATCAGACCTTAATACAGCTGCCTGCCGCTCCATTATATTTTATACTCTATATGCTGTCACCCTTTCATCATTGCTATAGAGCATGTCTACTCAAAGAGCTATGATTACGTATACATCAGGTGCCTCTCACATGCCCACTGCAATGCTGATGGACCACTGATGGCTATAAATCACAATGATTTCACGGCAGAATGTGTAGAAGAAAGCAATGAAGGCGCTGTGTTTTTGACACTCATATTTATTATATTGCCATCTCCCTATGAGAGGATTTGCCATATGGAAGGTGTATATTGCATTTTTTAGGCCTTTGCTAGGCAGTAGGGGAAATGTGTACCATATATTCTGGGTTTTGGAATTCTGGGCTTCAGACCAGAAATGCCCAGACATCTTTGGTCAGTAATGGAAAGCTATTTTTGATGAGATTTGATTTGATGAGATGGGACCAGAGGTGATCTGGCATCCACAACAGAACCAAACAAATGCAGCTTTGATTTGAAGGGCTTATGGAGTTGAAAATGGGATACTCAGTAAGGACTTGAGGAATAATGCATCCGTTTTGAGACTCACAAATTTGATTCTAATCTGAATTTGTAACACACTAGAATAGTGTTTCTTTCTATCTTGGCTCTGTTAAATTGTAACAACAAACCTCTACCATCAGCTATTGTTGCACAATTAATCGAAATGTTATCAAAATTGCAATATGGCCTACGGCGATTTGCAGAAGGCACAATATTTGTTAAGGGCAAAATTTGTGTCAAATTACCATTTTTAATTAAATATTATCTTGCTGTAGAGATGTCCTGGGCTACACATCATATTCTACAGACTTAAAGAAACATCTTTGTTTGGTATAGATACCTGCAAAAATCGCACCATCATTACATTTCAGTGAAAATGTGGTGATGACGTAAAAATGATCATTCGCTCTAATATCTCATATCATATGGCAATTTCAATATCTGTCATAATAATCCCAATTAGATAGGGCTGGGACAATATGCTTATCTAAAAATTTGTCAACTTTTTATTTTGAAAACCGGATGAAATCCCATTTGTTTCCTTCTTCCTCTTAACTTTTGTAGTCATGCCTTTCAAACCACGGCACCAAAAATACAATCACATTTTATGATTTGCACTTTGTTTGCAGCTCTGCAACAAACTTCTCACAAACCAGTTCACACTTTTTCTTACAATAAACAGAAAGGTTCAGGAATGTTCAAATTGCAATTATATAGCCATAACATAGAGTATTGAAATAAATACTGTAAAAGTAGGTGCCAGGCTGGCAACCATCAACTTTTTGTTTCCGTAACTGAAAATATGGTTGCCATTTTTAGTTGCCTTATATTTTGAGAAATTAAGATACTATGCAGTTATATGTCAGTTTAAAGGAATAGTTTAATTATTTTTTATACCACTCAAAAACACTTTTAACACTTTTAATGCAGTTGTAAAGCTGGTCACTTCTTCATTTTAGATCATCTGATGGTATTTATTATACATCAAGCTGAGATAAAATTCCTCTTTTGACTCTGAAGACACATTGTATCAACAATGTAGAGGCAAATACATAAGCGATTCCAGAAACAGTCATGTTAAAGATTTATTATTGGGCTCAACCACCTATGATATGAGGTGTATATGGATGTGTCCTTCTCTGTAGTACAGGACATAGTACTGCACACTATTTCAGTCGAAGTCCTCTATTGTTGCAGCATCTGCTTTTGGTTCATTTGGGTTTACTTAATTTCAATCAAATGATTAACAACACGTCAGTCAGCCCTTTGCAGTCAACATCTGCTTCTATTTGGTAATTATTAGCTAGATCACATGCATTGGTTCTCATGTAACCAATGCTGTAGATGAATGCTAAAGAGATGAATATGAAACACAGAACAGGATCCCACAGTCTGGTTTTAGTCCTGTCATGTAATGTATTCAACACATTCAAAGAGATTGTAAGAGAACTCATTGTACTTGCCAGACCCTCTGTATAAGACAGACAGGAAAGGGATATGACTGTCCACTGGCAAGAAAGAAGAGGAATAAAGAAAGGCCTCCGTCTCAGTGAGACAGGGTACTTCCTGCTGTGGATCGCGTTCTAAATCCTCATCACATCTTCCTGGTGGCCCATCTCCATCCTCATTACTCACAGCTCCAAAGGCTCCAAAGGCTCCAAGCTTGATTAATTCTCCTCACCGACAAATAATCTGTGTGCTTGAAACACTCGTACTCCGGCGCTCTGATTGTTGCCTCTAAGCTCCCTCGGTACAGCTATATTTGAATCATGTACTTTCGAGTTGAGCTGACCAATCACAACAAAGCTGCACATACCTGAGCGCGCTTATACGAAGGCACAGTGTCATTCAATGCAATTCCCCTTTGCAAAAATATTACGATTCTTGAGGGTGTTTCTTAGAGGTAGCCTTCCTCCTCATCTATCTAGGAACAACACAATGCCACTGTATTAGCAAAGAGCCCAGGATTGCCCTGTCTGCAACATCAAATACAAAATTGAGCTTGTAGTCTCATCACACAGTTTAGTTTGGATTGTGGCACTAGGCATTTTTTTTATTATTAATGTCTGGAGCTGTTTTTGTACAAACTACATTCTGCAAGTAGAACATGAAGCAAAAATAACTTCTGGTTCACCATGAACAATGTGTGTTATGAGTCCTGTAAGTCTGACAGCTCAAACTGAATATGGCACTATACGGACTAATGTGAATGACAGAACAAACCCAACTGGGGCATTTATAGTATTAAGACCAGAAGTATTTGTTTTGACCATTTAAGGCAAGGTAAGGCAAGTTTATTTGTACAGCATATTTCAACAACAAGGCAATTCAAAGTGCTTCACATAAAAACATTAAAAGCATAAAAACATCATGCAAAAGGAAAGATTTAAAAACAATTAAGAACATTCATTTAAACATGGACTTTGTTCCAGATATGTGGAGCAGAAACACTGAACGCTGCTTCTCCATGTTTAGTTCTGACTCTTGGAACAGGAAGTAGTCCAGTCCCAGACGACCTTAGGGGATTTTTGAAATGATTTTCAAATGATTTCAGACTGAAATCCAGGTTGGTCTTTTTTCCCTTTAGATATCCAGAAGATGGCAGTATATTTCCTTCTTTTGCAATCACTGTGAAATTTAAACCAGTGTCCTGTAAAGACTACATGTAAATGAACCCCCTCTGTTACCTTCAACAACACGAAGAACCTTTTCTTTCATGAATGTTTTATTGTGTAGTTAGCAAGCAGCGTCGTGCAGTTTCATATATTTGGGACATAAGGCTTTTTGATCAATGTGTTGTGGTAAAATCTATTTTCTTTCTCGTGTGGGTTCAGTGCATTTTACTTCCCCAGGTGAAACAGAACATAAATTCAGCTGGACCACTGCAAAAAAAGAGAATGTGGTTAAAAGGGAGAACACATATAATTACATTATATTCAATCCAGATTTAATTCAGTAATTTTCCTCATTGAATTTCAGGCTATTTTCCATCCATTGAATGGCTTTTTTCATTTTGCTGGATATGAGAAAGGCACTACATGATGGCAAGGCTATCTCAGTGAGATAAATGAAAAAGGCTCTGGGGAGAAATCAGAAATGTGAGGCTGTCATTGTTCGATTGTGACCCACCAACTGTTAGTTGGGCAGAAACCTCAAATCCGCTCACTTCTGTCACAATTCTGTTGTACTAAAATGATGAAATTATATAAAAAAATTTAAACAACACAGTTACATGGTTTATTGATTTATTATTTTGCTGCCCATTCAATCTTTAAAGTTTTATCCTAACTGCTTTTGACAAATTCCTCAACTGATTCCTTTTGTACATGCAAAACCAGTTTCAAACAATTATGTTGACTATGATGCATACGCTGATTGTGAGTCAGCCAACACAACAGTTAAACTATAATGTCAACAACAAACCAAATGCCCATAAGAAAACATTGGGAAAATAGTACTGCACATGGGAACACCTGTAATAAAATCAGATTTCTCAAATTTGAAAATATGTGCCTGTGCCACATATTAAAGTAAAATGAGGCTCGAGAGACAATTGGTCCTGTTTGGCTCTCCAAAATCTTTATGGTCACGGTTGTAAAAAAACAGGCGGAGCACTGCTCCCGAGGAACAGGGCCTGCCACTGTCATATTGTCAGTGTCTTTCTGAAGGAGCAGGCTCGAAACGTGGCATCTAAAATCAAATCGACTTTCTCTCCTATTCCCAGCAGTCAGCAACTGCAGCCACGGAGAGGTGTTTGCCACTTGCTAGTTTTCAAGCTCCGTCTGCCTTCTGTCCCTGGTGTTGTATGTGACATCTGCACGGCGTTTATGACCACCAACATTAACCTGCAGTGGTCAACATAATTAGCATAATGCAAATCTAAACTGATGTTCATTTTCTTTTCTGTGTGAACAGCTTGGGAAATGGGAGTCTGACTTTTTTTTTTTTTTTTTAGCATAGAGTCTTTAAAATTATAATCAAAATGTGTTTGCATTGACCAATATGAAAGATTTACAGAGAATGACAAATAATTGAAAACCATTTGGGAAAATTTTAACATGAAAGGACATAAATGAATCATGAATAATTCAAGCCATCTCTGGTTCCAGCTTCTCAGATTTCAATATCAGGTTGTTTCTTCAGCCTTTGATGACAGTAAACTTACTATTTTTAGATGTTTGGAATGTTCGTCAGACAAATCAAGACATTTTAGGATGCCACCTTGGGCTCTGGGAAAATGTGATGAATTCTTTTGTTTTACTTTTCCCCCCAGCATTTTATAGACCAAACCACTAATTGATCCACAAAAATATGAATTAGTTGCAGCCAGGGAACAACATTGGCACTAATCCACTTGCCAAAATCAGGTAAAATAAAAAAGTAGCTTGTTAATGTGCTTCACTCACCGTCTAAACGAACAATGATAGCGGCTGGTAAAATTAAAACATTCACGAACCGGTGGACAAAAAAACGAAATATTTTGCACCCTGGTTGCAACCATAGTTCACCTCATCACAACGTCAGTAGACACATCTTTTTTTCCCCACTCATTCTGAACGCTTGTGCAGAACAATAAAGAATGCCTGTACAGATATTGCATTGACTACTGTTAGGTTGTAATAAAATAAAATGACTTACACTTGTAAATAAGGAATGTCTATGTATAAATTACGATACTTAAAAAGGATAATTAATAAGGAATAGTGAGCCTTATGGGAAGGAGTATGCGTGACATAGAAGAAAGCCACATTGAGTTTCTTACTTAGACTTAGTTCAGGTATGCATGGAATGAGATAGAGAGAGGGGGATGGATATACTGAAGTCTCCTAGAGGAACACAAAGGGCAATAAAACAACTCCACTTGAGGGGGGTTGTTCTGCTGAACTCAACGTGAGGGGGGAGAGATGACATCAAGAGCCATAAAGCCTAGAGGAGGCGATACACCGACGTGACCAATCCGAATGCTGATTCTAGCCATGTGAAACTTTAGCCGAACCATATGTTGTAAAACTGAGCCAATGAGAGGCGACGATGCACATTGTCATTGGATTATATAATCAAATGTACTGGTCAGTTCAGGGCTCTCTTAGGTCAATGTGCACAGACAGTTAACTCTCTTCAGGCTGCTTTTTTAAAGGCATCCGTTGAAAGTCTGTGGCCTGCCATTGGCCTACGATCCCTCAGCTGAGAATTATGCACTATATTGCCAACTTTTATTAAATTGATTTTTATTATAACCAACTGAATCCAGAAATTCTCTTCCAAGTCCGCCCAAAGATTTTGAACTATATCACTACATTCAATGTTTTATATGTTTCAGACGGTAAACAACAAAGATGATAACAATGCCAGCGACACTACATGTGAACACACCATGAAGTCTGTGGATGATGATCCGGCTGATACTAGCCAGAGGGGCAGGTTATTACTTGTAATCCACTCAGATGAATAGTCACAGCTATCTCCAGTATGTTGTTCAAAGGCAATCTGTATTTGTGGCTGAACTGCAATCTGCGCAACCCACCCATTTCTTGAAAGGAAGTCAAGCAAGCGAAAGACAAGTATTTTAAGAAGACAAACGTCACAAACTATTTTCTCTGTATCCGCTACATTGCTGTGAAACCTGTCTTTTTAGTCTAGAGGGTGTTTTTAAGTTAATGAAGGCTATTAAGGTGCATTATCTATTTATCACAAACTCATCAAGCAGAGAGGCCATGAACTTTAAATGATGATGAAATGCAACCATTTAAATAGCTGATTAATACATTAGCAACAGAAAAAAGTCATTCATATGCCTCTAGTGATTATATAACTTTTCCTAAACCTTAGCAAGGGCATGCATTTATTTTGGCCTCCTAATCAACTGAGGGCAAAATATAGGATTATTTTTTCAACACTCTAGAAATATCCTTTTCTTGAACTCAAAGACTTGGCTGGTTTCCCCACAGCAAAAGAAGAAACGACAGCAGAGTTTAATCTTCTTTTTCTTTTTTAATGGCTGGAAGTGAAGACTCGGGTGGCAGTTTGAGTTGTGATCAAACTGGAAAGATTGTTACTGGTAATATCTGGTGTCTGTGGCTCCCTATCTCTCAGAAAATCCTGGTCCATCAACCAACAGAACACGCTTCAGCGAGACCATGATACTTAACCATCCACTTAACAAGATGGCAGAGCAGCAGCAATTTAGAAAAAAAAGGCTGAGAGTGCCTATCAGTCTTTGAACTATACTGCTAACTGCATTGCAGCAGAAGACTCACTTAATACAGAAGATGGCAGATAAGCCATTTGAAATTCTGAGGCCATACGTTGAACATCTAAAATCTCTGATATTAGCGTATTTATGTTGCAGCAAAGGGCTGCATGATGGTGTAGTGGCTATATCACTGTCACCTCACAGCAAGGTTCGATTCCCGATCCTTCTGTGTGGAGTTTGCACGTTCTCCCCGTGGCAGCGTGGGTTCCCTCCAGGTTCTCTGGCTTCCTCCCCCCAGTCCAAAGACATGCAGCTTAGGTTAATTGGAGGCTCTAAATTGCCCGTAGGTGTGAATGTCAGCGTGAACGGTTATCTGTATCTATATGTGCCCTGCGATAAACTGGCAACCTGTCCGGGGTGTACCCTGCCTTCGCCCAATGTCAGCTGGGATCGGCTCCAGCACCCCCGCGACCCTAAAAAGGATAAGTGGTTTGGATAATGGAATGTTGTAGCCACGTCCATTCATTTATTTACTCAGAATTATAAAAAAAATGTAACCGGTCCTTCATGTTAAATCTTTTGTAAATGTACAATAACATGGGACGAGGCTATGAAATATATAATCACACATTGTTTTCATTATCAAATTCATGTTTTTTTATATTCTTTATGGATTTAAATAAAACGAAAATTGGAATGGGGATGCATCATTTAACTCATTTAAAGTTCATGGCACTCCCCCACCCTTCACATGCTTTAGGGACCACATTTGAAATGTCCAAGTAAAGGTCATAATATAGTAATCAAGGTGATTGCAAATTGATTTTTTTTTTTTTAAACCAATTTCTTCAGCTATCACCCAGAAGAGCTACAGGCAACCTGTCATTATATTCGTCTCTCTTCCTCTTCATCTTGCAATTTATTTTCTTTCCCCTTAGAATCCTTTAACTTGACAATGACTTTAGAAGTACGACACCCAATTCAGCACCTCTCTTAACGTCATAACAAAAACAATACAGCTGACACAGGCACACCGCTCAAGACGGCCCAACAGCCACATCCTCTTCAGTCATCTTTTTCTTGTCTGCAAAAGAACCCAAACCTGTGAACCTGTCAAGAAAAAAACAGTTCATCCGACGATATCGGCACCTTTCCCCTGCTCATCTGTTCCTGTCGCGGGTCACAAGGACCGGACCAATCCAACACTTTCTAATCAAGTGGTCACCCTTTATCATCTCCAACTGACAGCTTTAAGTAGCCATAAATAAGCGTGGGCCAAGCTCCTCATTTGTCACGTGAAGCCCTGCTTGCTGTATATCTCCCCCTTTAGAGACCATTTCTCTTTTTTACAGCCCCTGCCTTAAGTAGGCGATGCTGGGGAATGATGGCAACAAATAATCCTGTGATAATAATGGGCCTTTGCTCCTCAATGATGATGAAAGAAATGCCCTCATAAAAATACCTTTTTAAGCTTTCATTTTATTAAACAACAGAGCCTCTATTAGCATCGCAGAATTTATATTGTGGTGGACCGCTGTGGGAAATTTCCAGCCTGCCAGGATAAAAGATGTAATTACATTTAATGTATCGCCACTGGGGAAACTTCTTCGCAGAACAAATTTTTATTCTCATTATTTTTCTGGTTTCAAGGTTTCAAACTCAGGCAGGTAAATACTGTATAATTATCACACAAACCAACTCTTGCAGCTTCAAACATCAAGCAGCTTTTGAGTAAGAGATGACTTTAGATTTAGTTTCTCAACAATAATGGATGAAATAATATACCTCACTTAATAGTAATTGAAGTAATTTAAAGTTCATTTATGGACATGGGCTGCACGGTGGTGTACCGTGGGTTCCCTCCGGGTTCCCTCCGGGTTCCCTCCGGGTTCCCTCCGGGTTCTCCGGCTTCCTCCCACATTCCAAATACATGCAGCTTAGCTTAATCGGAGACTCTAAATAGCTCGTAGGTGTGAATGTGAGCGTGAATGGTTGTCTGTCTCTGTAAGTGCCCCGTGAGAAACTGGTGACCTGTCCGGGGTGTACCCTGCCTTCACCCAATGTCAGCTGGGATCGGCTCCAGCGCCCCGGCTGATAGGTGGTTTGGATAATGGAATGGACATGTTAAGTTCAGTCACTGTAGTTTTTGATATGTTGCATTATTATTTGCTGTCTGTGTGACATGTATAGATTAGGCACCAGGACAGTGAAGAAAAATATGTCATACATTGTCTTGTAATTAGTTTCGTGGAACTTTGCCCATTCTTACATGCTGTGTGTCAAAATGACGGATGAGAATTATATTTACTCTTGAGCTCCACTCTCATTCGTCATCCGACATTAGCTATGCAGACACTGGTGGATTACTGGTGTGAACTGTGCGAGCAGGTAATTGTAAGCTTTATATGTAGGGGCTGGTTGAAACAGATCCTGACTAGTGTTGTGCACATTATGCACATTAGAGTAAGTGGTATAACAAGTAGCTACACTTTGAGATTGCAAAATCTATATTTTGTATCTCGCTCACACTGACTGACTCATGGGTAGAATACATGGCTCAGCGGGTAGAGCAGGTCGTCCTTGTCCTCAGCTCGAACCTTGGCGCCTTCGGCCCACATGTCGAAGTGTTGTTGAGCTGAACCCCAAACTGCTTGCGGTGGTTAACACCTGTGCCTTCCACGGTGGCTCACTGCCATCACACCAATGGCGAGTATGTGTTGAATGTATTGAAGTGGTGCATACATTTTGCATTTTTCATTGTAAGTCAAGGTTCAAGTGACTAAAATGCTACGCAGTACTTGCACGAATTGCGACAGTACACAGTACTATATGAATATATACAGTAGCCTATATGTACAGTATATTTTCCTTAATGGAATACTTTTCCAGAATGGTTATATAGTGTGTTGATGAAATACCAATCCTAAATAAGCATGTATGGCCAATACATATAAAACTGTTGACGTTGTGTCTCCAGTAGTGGAGAACAGCCTCTCTGCTGCATCATTAGTTCCAGCCAGGGAAATCCATTCTTATCCGAAATGCTGTTCCAGTAGTTACGCCAGTGCTTTGCATCGGTGTAATGGGGGGAACATTTTTGGATAAAAGTGCTGTGTAAATGTCCTTGAGCAGGACACTGAACCTCAACTTGCTTTTGGTGGTTACTCCGGTGCCTTGCATGGTAGCTCACTGCCATCACAGCGATGGTGAGTATGTGAAAGACCCTCAAATCAGCTGAGTGGGTGCATATCTAGAAAATGCCCAGGAAGCTGTTGTACACGATGGATATCTAATTTGCATAGCCTTCAAAAAGTGACTGCAAAGGGGGGTCTAAGACTTCTTCTTGAAAAAATGATGAAGTGATGACATTTTGGACAGACATGAATGTAAACTGCAACTTGACTGGTTGGCCGAGGCATACAACCGCGAGGCGGTGATTCTAGTTTGAAGATGAACTGCAAGATGAGGTGCGTGCCTGTCCGAATCATGTCCAATCAATTGATTGAAGATGAGCTAAATTGTCGATATGATGTTTCAGTTTTTCAGTACTTTCTGAATGCGCTGTACTTTATACAGTACATTAGTTTGCATGATAACACATAGCATAGTCCGAGATGATATTTCTTTCCATTTTTCTGCCTTTAGTATCAGAGATTTACACATGCAACTAAAACAAGGCAGGGGGAAAAAAGGAAGGGACAGGGAAGAAAATTTAAGTTGATTCACAACCACCCTCGGGGCTTTCACAATCCCACACTTACTTTCCCTCCTTATAGCCTGCGAGTCTGCAGAAATTGTGTCCGATTGAGCCCAACACCTAGCCCACGCTCCTTCTGCATAATCCTCAGGGATACAGTTATTGCAGACAACATATCTATTTTTTATACTGTATTATGTATCATATATACTATACTTTGCCACAGAACACCATATTTGATCTTTGGGCCAAAGCAAATCTTTTTTGTTGTTGTTCATGTTAGTGAACATCATTCATCTGTCCCTGCATACGACTGTTTACATAGATAAAAGTATTTCTACTGTAAATCCAACAGCAGTATATTCACTAGCTGTGATTACAAACATTGGATGATTAGTGGACATAGCGATTTCCAAACTGTATATTTACATATAATCAAGAAGTCATGTTATGGTCGGCTTTCAACCCTGCTATCTTAAATGTCAGGTAAAGATGCTGTAGATTTTCCCAACAGAGCAACTGCTCAAAAATTACATGGGTATGTTTGACAGCAATTATGACTCAAAACCAAGTTCCCTTCACATTTTATGTTGTAGATGGCGTGTTGGATTGTTTGAGTGGAGGGTAAATTAATTCAAATTGCACTGCACTGACCGGTAGACAACTGCCCCCATCTGTGGGTCAGGCGAATTCCTCCTTTAGAATAAATCGACAGAAATGATATGCTGCTGCCAGTCAGTGAGAGCACTTCAGAGGCACCAGGGGAGTGTGTGTTGTGCCCTTCCTGTCACTTAGAGTGGACATCTCCTCTACAGCCCATTCACCTCTCATCTTGGTGTGATGGGTTTGAATGCAGAACCTAGTTTCAGCAGAATCAGTCGCTTAAGTTACTTGTGCTGTAACTTGGCGCTGACTTATATTTGTGCCGTGGAACTTAATGGGGTTTGTTAATATTGGTATAGGCAACATAATAGTCATCAAAATCAATAACCTCCTGATAAGAGATGAAACGGATTTGAAATCAATCGGCATCGGGGATTTCCTTCTGATGACTGATTAATATCTGAGACAAAGTATTATCGTCAGTCATGTCTGTCGTCCACTTCATTGTGTTTTTAGCCATTATTGTCTCAGGGACGTTTTTAATGTACTTTACTGACCTGATAAGTCCCCTGTGGTTTCCTCAACAATTAGTGAAACCTCTTCGAGGTCAATCTTCCAGTAAATCAGTGCAACAGATTTTGATTTAAAGATCAATAAAGATAATTATTTGTGAGTTTACCTAACCTTCTTCCCATGACATATTTTTTTCAGATTATACATGTGGTACAAATGCATAAGTGATGAAAATGCTAAAACTGCAATACCAGTCTTTCCTCTATAATTGGCCCGGACAGACCAACGGGAAGCTCTGGAAGGCCAAAAATAACCAGTGTTTCCCCTAAATTCATTCTGCAGTGGCACCCTGCAGTGAACTGCAGTGGAGCAGCACCATTAGACATGTCTTGTTCATGGACTGTAATAACAGCAGGACAGGCAATAGTCAGTCATCTAAACCGCTAAAATCGGTTGAACAAGTGAAGCAAAGATGACATTGTCTGTCACCTACCGGTTAAAATCCTGCTCAGCAGTGAGCGGCTAAAAGCCCTGAGGGATTCTGTGTTTGTGTGTTTTTAGCTGAACTAGACCAGAAAATATTTGGTATTCAAACAGATCAGGGACGCTGTTTTGCCCTCATTGTTCTCCGTGAAGTTTGCCTGAAATGATGAGCCCCGGTGCATTTTATGTGGACTGAGCACTGCGCCGGACTCCCTTTAAAAGATCGCCTTTTAAATGCTACATTGCTTGTCAGCAACCGGTCATATGGCAACTTGGGAGGCAATTTGGCCTTGTGTGCTCTGAGTAATTTGGCATGCAGTTTAACACACCAGTCATAATTCTGTTCTATTGAAAACTCCCCTCCTGGCATTTTCTCCTCGAGTTCGTCACCTCTGTTTTTAGCAGAAGGAAATAACGGGAGTAACAAGCAAACATACTTTAAAAGTGGCATATTTTTTTTTAAAATACCTTGGTTTGCTAGAGTTGATAGAAAATATGTATGCCCATCTATCACCTAAATCAGTTGTGCAATCCTGCCTTAAAGGAAAACAAAACAGTGTGGTTTCTTTCTACAAGAATTGCATCCCAACTGGATTTCTTGTTCCATATTTCATCTTCTCCCCGGTATCTCAAAAATCTCAACAAAACAAACGCTAACCCTCGCACTGTTTAGCCGGGGGGCTGCCGGTCTGAGGAAGGCCTAAATATTCTGATAGACTTTACTGGCTGTCAGTTAAGCAGTTCCACCATGCCTCTGGTTTGCCAAGTTTAGGAATGGGGCTTTCTTTTTCCTTGTTCCTTTCCAACAGTGTTTATTTTTTGTTGGAAAAACTAATAGCAGCATTTTACAGGGTTGTTCAGTGTCTTCTTATACGAGATGAGCTTCACAGCCCTGGGAAGAGACCTAACCTGTGAACTGTAATAACGTTTCATCCCTTTGTTTATAATGGGTTTTGAAATATAGCTTGATAATCAGACAAAATTGCCAATATGGTGTTCTTCATTCATCATCTGATATGTTCATTTTAAACAATTTCTGTTGGCGAGGGGGAATGGAAAAATGTTGTCTTTATTCCACCTTCAAAGCTGTGATTGGTAGATTGTTTCGTCAACTGGGGAAAATAGCAGTCAATAAGCACAAACACCAAGTCTGTGTAAATCGTTGAACTAATGTGATGATTCAGAGGTCTGCAACCAGGCTTTTGGGAATACACATTGCAAAAGGGAATTCAATTTTGAACTTTTAATACAGCACGAAACCCCATGAGCCCTAAATAAAGAAATGATTGTGTAAAAGTTATACAAGCATGAACCAATTCAAGGTTGATGCATTGTACTGTTGCAGCAGCTCTCTAGTTTTCAAAATAAATGCACTTTATTTTATACCTTCCAAACCTTGGTCAAAGGTCCATTAAAGCCCAAGTAGATCTGTAGTTTATTTATTTTTTTGATTACTGTGTTTTGTTTTTTCAATTTCAAACTTGTTTTTCAAATGATTATTTCTTCCAAGTGTTTATTGGACACATGAGGCCAAATCCTGTATTCTTCAGAGGAGTTAACTAATCTGCCTTGACAATGCAATTTACAGAGTTTGACAGAATAATTCTGACTGGAGATGTCAACATCAACAATGTTAATCCTGTTGTTCAAGAGCAACTTAATTCATTAGTTGACTAAGCTCTTTTTGATCTTACCCAGCATGTCTGATCCTACGCTTAAACATATAAACTAGACTTGTTTACGCACATTTGTGTTTGGTCTAAGAAAACAAATCCACCTTGAAATTAAGAAAACACTTGTTGGTAAGGTATTTATGGTTGCTGGGTTATTTTTGTTGTCAAGAAGGTTTTCTGATTCTCACATGTTATTGTTGATGACTGATATCATGTTGGTATTGCTCAAGCAGGGGAACTTAATTCAAAAGCATACGAAATTATATCTTGAATTGCTAAACTAAAGACAAATTACATTTTTGAACAGTGTACCAGTGTTCAACAATCATATGTGGAGAAGATGCAATATAATGAGAGATCTTACCGAGGCTAAGAATTAATTTCATTTTTATTCATAAATGCATGGTTTCACAACCAAAACCAATGACAAAAAATCTTTACAAGTAAATCTTGCATAATTATGTTTGTGGTACATGGAAATAAGTGTTTATCATCTGGGGATTTTAGGCAACATTTATTAAAGCAGCCACTTCCTACTTTCTTTGCAATAGACTTGGCTTCATGGGCTAGGACTACCCGGAAAGTACAGTTGCTAAGGGAGACTGTGAACTCCAATGTATATTTGGGGTAGGAAAATACTGTAGACTGCTTTTTGGAAGAGCAGACACACTGTCACCTTCCTCTACATAACTGAACATTACATCTTATTTTAACAGTTGTAACTTCATGAAATAATCCAGTCTATAACTGGATAAAAAAAAGAAATTCAGATTTGGGATGATCCTGGGCAGTACTTTGTTATGTCTGCTAAGTAAACCTAGCTACCGTAGCAACAGACACAGTGTGAAAAGCTCAGGATTAAACAGCTCTGTTCAGTTCATGTGATAAAGCACCATCTCTAAATAATGTATTAGGCTGTACAACATGTGGGACAAATTTATTAAGCTATCTTATGTTTTGAGGCATTTTATCACTTAAACTGAACTCTTTTTGATTGTTTTGTCAGACTTGCTTTCATCGGCAAGAAATGATCTGATTCCAAGTGTTGGAATAACTCTCTTGTTTAGATTTCAATCACAATCAGTCACAAGATTTCAGTCACAATTAAATGACTGTGAGTAGCATGGATACTTTTAATATATGTACCTCATAGTGGGTGCAATTATAGCCTCAATGTACAGCTTTGGAAGTTCTACAAGCCAGAGAGCAAATCTGTGTTCTAACTTTTTATTTCAGAAATATTCCCTTACAGGCAGACTTGTTGAATATTAATCGATTTTACGCATTTTGATGCACTTTTTAATTCCCACTTGTTAAGGGAGTCACTTTGACAAAAAGAGGAGCAGGAGAATAGCTTGAATGGACCCGTCAATTAACCCCTAGACTGCAGGTACACACAAAGCACAGAGTCAGACCCAATTACAAGCAGTTTGCTTAGTAGGGTTCAAACTAATCTAGGAAAAGTGTTATTGTATCACCACCGAAAAACAACTTCATAAAACCGTCATAAAATGTGTTATTTTCCAATACATTATTACATTTCTGCTGTGAAATCATACAGCTGCTATGAGATGTAAAGTGTGCTATTTACTGAGTGTTAATTGAGTAACCCAAGAACTTTTGCCCGGACTTGATTTTACAATATAATGGAGACGCTGTTGGTCATTGTGGGAAGCAAAGTCTCTGTCTGCCTCGACAGTATAGGATTGTTATACTTTTCATTATCTTTTCCTGAGGACATTGCATTTTAAATTTGATCGCCTGTCTTTTCCTGACAATTTCTTGACAAATGTGAGAGGAATTGGCATAAAATTTGGTCGACATTCATGTTCCCCTCAAGATGAATTGTAATCAAATTCACAATTTACATTCAATTGGTGATCCTTTAACTTTTCATCCAGCGCCATCATCAGTTCCAACTTTTAATTTTGAAGTACTCAAACTCTTAAACTAATGACATTCCCATCAGTCTCAGCTCTACATTGTGTTTCGCGCGAATTAGCAAATTATAGCATGCTAGCATAACACCTGCCCAACATTAGCATGTTGGCATTAAGTAAAGCCTCACAGAGCTGAACTATCTATCTGTGATATTTTACGTTGTACTGCTTTGACACAACTTTTGTTATTAGCATATATTTACCGGATACATTCACAGTACTCGCTGTAAATTAACTGTAAACAAAAGGGTTAACGGTAGATTTAACTGAGACAGAATCAGAATCAGAAGTATGAAAATATTTTCCTTTCTCAATTTTCAGTATTAAAGCCAAATCCCCTCCTCAGGGGGTGGACAGGACAGATAGCTGCCTGTCAGAGCAGAGTAATGTAAAGAATAAATGCTGAGGAGTGCGGAGAGTTCAGTCAGTCACACATTCTGTGATTAAATGCTGCTGGACTGTGAAACCTCGGAGGGCCTTACAAAGCAAACTCACCTGAGAGAGAAGCCACAGTCTGTCTATTACACTTTCTATCAAACCTAAAGTAAGTAGGGTAACAATGCCAACATGAAAGAAAGCCCTATACAAGACAATGCCATGAGGGACCAAGCGATGCCAAAGCAAGAGGTAACAGTTTCCTTTCATTTGAACTGCTGTGACCTTACAGGACCGCGGCCTGTTCCGATACAGTGGACCTTATTCCTGAATACAGTAATACTGATCTCTCATGAGCATACGTTGTTTTGTGTTTTCACTCACTGGAAAACAACATTATACAACAATAGCATTTATATTAATGTGACAACTAGAGAGCGATGTTGATGTCCTGAAATATTGATTACAGGAGAATTTTGTGCTCAGCATTTATTTAGAGCCGTACAAAAAATATGCAGCCTCTTGCTTCATTGCCTGGATGGGGATCGTTGGGAGCAGATGCGAGAGCCAAATAATTCATGTTCACTAAGAGATCTTGTGAATGCTGCGCTTCAAATATTTAATAAAAAGATAAATCACTTAGAGCTGAGACAGTGTAACATTTCTTTATAATGAGGCAAAGAAGTCGACATTTTAGTATTTAACTTCTGTTACAGGGCTCTAGAGTAAATTCTTTCTCAGCTGGATGCACAATACATGATTTGGCTGCACCCTTTTTTGTAAAAAAAGAAAGTAACTAAGTACATTTACTCAAGTACTACTGTATTTAAGTACAATTTTGATGCTACTTTCTACTCCACTATATTTCAAATGGAAATGTTGTATGTTTTACGTCACTACATTTATTAATGTGTATATGAAATATACTGCACTGTTTTACAGTAAATTAAAGCACAATATAAAAACCAAGATGAGACCAATTTTTTTAAAGTTTGACCTGCCAATTCCAATTTTTGCCATTTCAGATTTTCTTTCAAAGAACCATAATTGACAGCAAGGCTCCAGACTGTCTTTTTTTAACCACTGTTCCAAAACCATCCCAAATAATAATTTTAACCGTCCTAAAGTCAGTGTTAACTGTCAGAAATGTTTAATGTTATCCTTTTACTTTGTTACTGTCATCTATAGTGGTTATTTGCATACAAATAAAACAATTCAAGTGATTGGGAAATACAATATTGTATGTTTTACTTAAATACTTGCTTTGATTGGCAAAAAAGCTTGGCATTAGTAGTTTTAATTGTGTATGAGCTTGTGTAAGGGAGTTAAACAAGTCATATATCATCTCTAATATCTAATTTATATTGATGTGAAAACATCAAAACAACTGCATTTTTTGGGAGAGTATTGGGAGAACAGATGCTGCCTTTCACTGTGAGAATCGAAACCGTAAGCGTATTTCGGTCAGAATAAAAATGATGAGTCCTAATAAAAAAATTGGAGGATAAAGCCTTGAAGCAGAAAAAAAAACCACTTTTAAATGATGTTCATGTTTTTGTGAGTCTCAGAGAATGAATTTCATCCCAGATATTGATGCAGAATCACGTCAGTATAGTCATAGCCAGGCTGGAATATGTTCATATCATGAATTCAGGTTGAATCTTGCTTGCGAATCCTAATGAGCTCAGTGGGACTAATGACAGTTTTGTGTTTACTCTCGTCATTACCCATTTTTCCTTGTTCTCTTTACCAAAGGGTAAACTGTTGGTCATAAAAACACAGACTCTTGTCTCAGTTGGTCGTGTATATTGTAGTTGGCTTCAATGTGATATATTGGCCCTTTGAGGCAGCTTTATCTAGATACATGACTCCATCTGACTACTTGGCTGACAACTTTGTGCCATGAAAAAAAAAAGTGGAAAGTAATTAATTTCCTCATTGTTGAGTGTTGTTTAAGCTTCGTCAAATGCTACAATATGGCACATATTTCACCTATTAAAATGTGTTTTGCATAACATGCCATCAATAGTTATAAGAAATGGCAAACAATACACTGTCAAAGTTTGTATTTGGAAAATAAAGTCTTGATTAAAATCATTACAATTGTATATTCAATATTGAGGTATAAAGCAAGGAATCTAAGAGATTGCTTGCTCCAAGGAAAAAACCTTGATAAAATGACGTTCAAATATGAGTCCAACATTACATTTTTACTTGAAGTGCAGAGTGAAGGAGAAGCATTATCAGTACAATGTACTTCAATTTACTGAATGTCTGTTCAAGATGGACCTTTCACTTCTAATATGATGGTGGAAAGTTTAATGAATAACAATGTATCATATTTTTATGACTATATTTTGTGAGCTGAATCTGCAATGTAGCCAGTAATATTTCTCTGTCAAGTAAATGTAGTGTTTCAATGTTTTCCTCTGAAGTTGAAGTACAGAGTAAGTAGTACACAGTTGAGTTGCACAGTTGCAGTACTTTCGATACATTTTGTAAGGTATTTTGGTGTAAAATGATTGATACATGAGTCAACATTTTTCACATCAAAATGTAATAAATCTATGGATGTTCAGGGTCCTTTGGGTTGGGGCCCTGAGGCAGTTGCTTACCTCTTCCTGAACCAGAGTGTACTTCACTATGTTTCTGACCGTGTTGAGCAGCAACTTGGGTGTGTGACAGAACTACTGTATGTCATGGAGGTGTATTGCTCAGGACATAAGAAAGTGGTTCTCAAGAAAGCTGCAAGCAGCAACACCATAGGTTAAGCATTCGGCTCGTTCTGAACAGGCATATTTTGAACGGGCACGATACTCGTCAAAAACATAGATATATACCAAGTGGATGTAGTCATCGTCACTCATTGGTTTGTGGACTTCCGTTTTGTAGCCTCAAGTTCGACAATTTGGCCGTTGCCATCTTGGCTTTTTTTGCAACCGATGACCTTATTTGGAATGCGGTGGAGTGACGTAAAGACGCTGTATACGGTTCTGGTAGCGACAGCAACCTGTCAATCACATTAAAACCCGCCCTTAAACATTACTCTAAATGGGACCATAATTTAACAAATGAACATTAAGCTGTATTGAAGAAGATTTGAAACGAGCAATTGAGACCATAAAGTCAGGTAATAAATCAAGTGAGAATTAGTTTAATTTCTCATATACAATCAGACTTAATTTTGCAACCGGAGGAGTCACCCCCTCATGGTCAGTAGAGAGAATACAAGTTTTAAGATACTGCATTAGCTTCACTTGGCAGAACCGGAGGTTCCCGCCTGGTCAAAAATCAATCGCAGGAAGTCCTCCTGTGTGTTTTCCTAAATAAGTAAATATATCTAGACCTGGAGCAGATGGCTTATAGCTAAACAGAAATGTCAGAGCATGAATATGCAACCATTTTATTGGAGCTGCTGAAATTATATCAAGGGAGGAGAGGAAAGCTGCTTTGTTCACCCAGGCCAGAGGAATTGAAGTCCAGAGAGACAGTTTTTCATCCTGTCTTGTGGCACTGTGCACCAGCAGGTTCATAATAGCTCTGCTTAATGAGGGCTATGATATACCTCCACCACTTTATTGGTAGGACTTGGATTCTTTCCCTGCAGAAAACCATTACTCACTATAAAAGAAGCCCTGGCTTCAAGAAAGCACAATGCACTCTATCTGTGAGGACAAAAAAAACACAACCACATATATGAAAATAGAAACTGGAAATTCAATTTACTGTGCACCTCTGATATACCACGTAATGAAAAAAGGAGAGCTTGTCCTCTCGTCATGAATAAAAGGAATGTGCCAAATAATATCATGTTGGAAATGAGTGGCATGGGATACGCTTATATATCCTAATATTATCATTTTTGCCATATGAAATGGTCTAGTTCAAAAAATTCCAGCTAACCATAGCTCTTAAAACATGAAAAATAAACTAGATCACTATGTAATGAAGATATGAATTAAAGCCACAGATGATGAGAAATGTATATTTTATTATAAATTATTGTGCCAGATTATGACCACACAAATTTAGGTTTGGTTTATTTTCAGCCGATTCTTTAGTAGGGCTCTTAGCTTTGAACGTATTGTCTGAAGCCACAGGTGGGAGTCCTCTTATGTGCTATTGTGAGTTGTGTTTGATTTTACTACATGTGGTGAGACATTTCATCTTCTCATCTTTCCTGGAGTTCAGGGCCAAGACAGGCTTTGCAAACACACTTCAATCCACCAGCAGCTAAACAATGGAGTCAAACGCTTTCTGATCCATCCTATATCCTTTGAACAACAATAAATATATTTTTTTCTTCTGAGACCAGACAAGGCCTTCTGGACAAGAATCAAACCCAGCTATTTCATTTCTCACTTTCTTTTTTCTGTTTGAGTAACTCAGTGTTAATCAACATGTTGTCTTAGGTGTAGACCATAACAACGAGCTGATAAAGACTTGTCTTACATTAATTCTTACCTTTTTTTTCTTTTCACACAATGCATTCAAATACTGTGTAATTATGTGGTCGCTTCATACCACTTTTATAATGGGCCGAAGGATTTAAAGTAGGGTTGCACTGATTTATCATCTGAACATTGATATTGGCCGATATTGGCCTTGTTGACTGTCATCAGAGAATGTCATATTATTCACCGATGGCAGGGGCTATCTGTTGCATCAATTTTGCGCCGGCTAAATGTTGTGTTGGTTATTTGCGGTCAGTTTCGAACAACAGTAACCAACTTTTCCATTCATATTTAATTACATTTAATATATGTTTCACAAAACAATTCACTTTTTCTTGTGAATTGAGTTTATATAAATGATTTTTTTAATTGTTGATTGATTGAATTTGTGCTTAGTCAAAGACAGTGAAATGAAATGCTGAATGACTTTAAAACAGCTCAGTTATTTATTTATTTTATATGAGGATGTCTTTATTTCCCTTGCTCAAACGAAGTATAAATAACAGAAGAAAAAGTGACAACAAAAACATCGGTATCGGTTTTTGGCCAAATTATTATTTTAAACATTGGTATCGGCCAACAATTTCACAACCAAAAAGTTGCATCCATTGTTTCAAAGGGCTCCTAAGTAAATATAAGGATTTAAACATTCTTTTTTATCAAAGAAATGCATCTTATAGTATATTAGATTTACCAAAGGAAACCTAAATGACGGGAGTAAAGACGGGAGGAATGACGTTGAAATGAATTGAAATGCAAATATGAAGCTCAATCAGAAGTTCAGTCAGGAAGACACATGCCACACTCTTTGTCATTCATAATCTCAGGCCCAATCTCAATCTCCACCCTTACGGACTCACGGACTTTGAGGCGCGCTCCCGCGAAGTCCGTGAGGGTTTAGGGTCGTCCTATTGTCACATCGTTGAGTGCATGAGGGTCTCTGGCAGACATTTGAGCCGTTTATGAACCCTTACCGTAAGTCAGCGTGATATGCCAACTTTGGCCAAGGGAATTACCCACAATTCATAGCTAAACACGCCGTTACCAATGGAAGCATGGAGCCGTAAATAAAAGGTAAACAGACGAGGGCACGTGGGTGTTCAGCCCGTAAATTACATTTACAACAACATTAAGGATTAAAGGTGGGACATGAAAACACATGAAATCAGAGGAATGCAAGCAGAGATTATATATATTAAAAATATTTATTCATCAAACTTGTCATTTTGTTATTGAAGCTGTTTTGACAAAAACGAGTAAATATATTATTTTAATGACGTTTCATCTCGTGAGGAAAGAGTCTGTAAGACGTTCAAATCAGGGAGTAAAAAGTATATAATAAGTACCCAGAATTGTACACAATATTTTTTGACGTTGTCATGGTAACGTGGTATGTTGCAGCAAAGTACTGTCCCATTCCTATTTACACCATTTCAAGCCTTCACAGTCTCTCACACTCAACCACTTTACAGGTGACGTCAGTAAGTCCCTGAGGGTTCAGGGTTTGAGGGTTTAGGGTGGAGACTGAGATTGGGCCTCAGTCTCTAATTCTCCCTGCGATTACTCCATCAGCTGATTGGGGGGAGTGCACTTTCTGCGCAGATTCTGCGCAGTTTCCTTAAGCCAATTACATCGTTGTTGTCAAACTTTTAAATAGGTTCTCCTCTCTGCTGCTCTCAGCTGTCATTTCAGCTCAAAACAGATGCAACCCTCCTCCACCCCCGGCTCCTCCAATCTGCATCAGTCATGCTCCTCATTCATCATCAGGTTACAGCAACTTCCTTCTTCACCGCCACCACCAGTGTCTGGACTCCAGGGGGGATTCTGCTTTAGCAGATATCAGCCTCACTACCCCTTGCTTATCCTAATTCAGGATGGAGTCCAATCGCCAAAGACTTTGCACTATTCAAATATTATGCAATTGTAATAAATTATTGTTCAACTCTATAAAAGTCTCTCCTGATAATGAAATATACTTAATCAATATTCTACTGAACATTCTGTTGTTATTCCTTTAGAGGCTTAAATAATTAATCAGATAAACCAGTTATTCTTTTAAAGATTGACTCTTGTGTTGCACTTTGTAACTTAGAATTATTTGAGGAGTTTATTTATAATTTATTTTATCTCATCTGTCAACATTTATCTATTTGAAAGGTCTTAAAATGTCTCATTTCCTGTACGCATAGAGTGTTATATTCCCATGAGCAATCATTTCCTCTGCTTTTAATAAAGGATTAGGTTGCAGATTATCAGCATGAAATTGAAAGATTGAATCATATCTATTTCTCAAGGTTTGCTTTTGTCGCTGTGTGCTATTTCAAAATAGAGATTTGCCACACATTACTCATTGGCAGTTTGTGTGATGCTGAGCAGCATCATAACATTGTCACTTCCTCCCTCCCACTGGTTAAGCTTGTGGAGAAGGTTACTATTTTCAAATACCTCTGATGAAAGCACTAAAAATAGATGGTTCATCAAATACTCTTTGGCAGTAAAAAACAACAATTTGAAGAACACATCTGAAGTCTGTACAGTATGGTGGCCCTGAGGGTCAAAATATAACAACATGTCAGAAAACGCAACAACATTTCAGGAAACACACAAAATTAATTATATAACACAACATTTAAGGGAGCATTGAACTAAACACAACATTTGTATATATGTTTAGCTGTATAATGTGTACAATTATACTGTATAAACTGTAAGATAAAACATTAAACAAATATTTTTGATGGGGCAAAGTCACTAACTGTAATGCCTACAGGAGCATTTGGCACTTTGCTAAATTTGTTATGTAGCTTCCTTTTGACCATCTGTATCGCTGTAAAGCAATAACAAGATCCTCAAGACACACTGTGAGTTCAGGAAGTAGATTAATGCTGCTGTCCCAGAAGACGAGATTCTTGTCATGGTAGGTTTTGTCAGCAGAAGAAAAGCCAGCCGCTACGTTCTGTGTTGACACAGCATGGTGATTACAGCAGTTTTACTCTGACTGCCAATGCCAAAATGCATTGAGGAATAATCTCCCGGGTAAACTCATATTCTTCTAATAGATATGTCAGCATAGCACAGACAGGACAGGTGGTAGACAGGAACACAAACTGTTTCACTGGATGCCGGCCACGCAACTTGCATGCAAGCTGTTGCATGCTGACAGTGAATAACTGCGCCATACACAAAACCATTATTGTGGCGTACAGCAGCACTCCAGGAGGAATTTTGTGGTTGGCCATAAGGAGTTGTTCCATTTTTCTTTTTGTTCCATTTTTATTTCTCGGCTTATTCATTTCCCGTGTTCATTTCATTAGCTCTCAAATGAAAAACCACACTTCTGCTGATGAAAGTTTGGGCCATACACTGCTCCCCTTGGTAAGTGAATTACTAACCATAAAGACAAATGGCCAGCCGTGGCAGCAGATGCTCTGCTGAGGAATGGCATAGTGTTATTGGATGTTTATTGGAACAAGAGAGAGAGAGAGAGAGAGAGAGAGAGAGGGAGAGAAATTGGAAGGGTAGGGCAGTTAGAGTATTTCTGCACAGTACTCTACTCTTCAGTTTAAGGCAATTTACCAACCAGTGGTGATCAATAGGGGACTTCCCCCTACAATGGCTTCATACTGGAGCATTGTTTGAGCCTGACACAATATAAATGCTGTTGATCCTCTAGCAGTACTTCACAGCCAATAATAAAGTTGATTTAATAGTGCAGGAGTGTTACATTTTTTGCAGTGTTGTTTTTTGTTTATATATGTAAACTCTAAAGAGAAGTCAAGGCCCAAACTTTTGAGGTCAAATTAAGAATGATAAGAAATAAACAAACTCTTTGATCTACTTCTCGATATTTAAAAAACTAAATGTTTTTTTTGCTCCAGATCTTAAATTATAAAGCAGGAAAGTGACAAATTGAGGCAGTATGGTTATGTCATTAGACAGATGAGGGAGGAAGTTAATTCCACACCAGTCACCCATCACTTCATGAAAACCATCATCCACTTTCCCAAAGTAATTACTTGGATTTGAATCTACTTCAACAAACGCCCCGATGTTGATAGATTTCAGGACTTGTACTATTCCTCTCCGTCGCGGGATTGATGGGGTTGGATATGCATATTAGTTGTTCAAATGAAATCCAGCTCACTTCTGCTTTGTGGACAAAACAGAGGAGATATCCACACTCTCATTAATGATTCAAACTGAGTGCTGATGAAAAGTAAATTGATCCCTGAGAACAGTTAACTTCCCGCCACTGGACCATGACCAAACAGACCAGCGGGCGGGGGAGCTTTATTTGACTTAAAATGTTTGACCAGATATGAATGTTTCACAGGGGGAAAATCTCAGCCGAATGTGCTTCATATTTGATGAACACCCAAGAACACTGGGGTAGACTGTGAAACAGCACGTTGAGAACGCAGCATGCTCATTCGCCAATCAACAAGAGGCAATATGCCAGTAAATGCTAAAAACAGTTTTGAAATCTAATAACAGTTTCAGGGACTTTGTGTAGTCTTGATAGAAGAATTTTTCTGTTTCTCATCACTAAGGCCTCCATGGTTTTTGGACCATAAAAGGAGAACACTGGTTTAGGCTGATTTCCACCCAGGTTATTTATATAAAGTTACAAAAATTGTGTTTCCTGATCAAAGAAAAATTTTCACTGCGGTTTAAAAGAATAAGGGCTTTCTGCAATGGGGGTTAATCCTTTAAGCGCCACAGACCCTGCAAATAAAATCCCCAATATAATATATATCTTTTTTTATTTATAAACCCTACTCATCATTCATTGCAGGCACTGACCATTCACTTTTTTTTTTCTTTATTTTTTTTACTTTTGGGGCAACACACATTATTATGTTTCTTGTCAGTTAGCATAGAAATAGCTACTCAGTAATGTCCGTAAGGATATTAGGCTTCATTCATGCTGTTGACCGCAAACGGATCCAACCAAACCTTTTTCATGAAGGATGTAAAAAGACTGCCTCACAATGTGTTGAATTGTGTTGCAGAGTCTGTGGCATCACGTGAAAGCAAAAGTTGGCTGATGAATGGGAGAAGGTGTGATTTTAGATTTGAACAGACCAGTTTTTCACACTGTATCTACCCTGAGATTGTCTGGGTGAAGGCGGGCTTTCTACGACACCTCAAGCATGATGGAGGGACCTCAACTGCCATACAGCGATCCAAATGGTTGGAGGCTGCTCATTAATATAGATGGGGTTTTTATAGGAATGGCTGTTGGGCTAAATTATTCAGAGGGTTCAGGGAGACATATGGGCCGGCCCCTTCTGTAGCACAGCTAACTGAACACGTAAATACCTACTGTGGGGCAGGTGAAGCAGAGAACGAGCAAGAAATCTGGTGTCTACAAGAAGAGTAATGGCATCGAGTCTTGACAGTCCTAAATCAAAAGCTGTTATTGTGTCACCAGGCCAGCAGCAACCATATCCATATACACACAAAACACAATGACCACATTTGTAATTTAAAAAGGCCCGCAGCATGTGTGTGTGACATGTATGTGTACATGTGATGCATGCTAATAATTTTGTATCCTGCACTTAGTGGCGAATCTAGGGAAATATTCATGGGGTTGGCAGGAGGGTGGCATGGAGACTTCAAGGGGTGGCAGAAATATATCAAGGCCTATATGCTGATTTAGTCGCATACATCAATATTTGTTCCAAAAAGCCCCCTGAAGTCAATTCAATTCAATTCAATGTATTTTGTGTAGCCCAAAATCACAAATCACAAATTTGCCTAAGAAGGCTTTACAATCTGTACATACAATCTGCATACGACATCCTCTGTCCCGGGACCCTCACATCGGAACAGGAAAAACTTTTAAATGGGAGAAAAAAAAAGAAACCTTGAGAGCAACAATGCAAACAGTATTTGCTAAATATACTTCCATCTTCACAAGAAACAACGTAGTTAGGCTCAGGCAACAAAACAACTTAGTTAGGTTTAGGAAAAGATTGAGGTTTGGGTTTAAATAACTACGGAAGTATGGAAATTACATGACAAATAGATCAACATTGTCTTCCTTGTTTCACACGGGGTTAGAACAGCGGTCTCCTCCTGGTAATTATTTACCAGAAATAATATCTTGACTACTGTTTCACATATTCTGTTTTTTCATATTCAACATTCCACCATTGTAGCCTGATAGTTACCGTGAGTATTCGCATGACATATCCTGCTACATTTGGCTCCATGCTAACACGTCAACGTTACCGCTGTATCTCTTCACAGTGAATGTTTTCTTCCTCACTGGGCTCTGTAGTTAATTTCCCACAAATATCCCTACAAAGACAAAAGTAAAACAGTTTATCTTTACAGTTTATAGTTTATGCATATATACTGAGCTAACATTGTGTCACAGTGACATCATTTGCAGTATTGTACTGCTGTAAAAACATCAGGGAAACCTGTAATCTTGGTTGCTGATCAGATTCCTGATTGAACAGTTCGATTGTGATGATTTTTAGAACTCTGTTACAGTGATGCTGTGTTGATGAGCAGCAAATCTCCAGCTGTGATGTTGTCACATAGATGCTGACAACACAGATGTGGAGGACCAGAAACACTGACCAATTAGAGCAAGCTGGGCTTTTTGGGGAGGGGAGGGGGGGGCTTAAAGAGACAGATGCTAAAACAGACAAAGGTTGAATACAGGTAAATTAAGGCAGACAGCATTAGAAAAATTAAGTGTTTTTTTTAACATTAAAGCATGTAAACATGTTCTAGTAAAATCCTTAAATTAAGTATGAAGGTGAAAATTAGCACAATATATCACCTTTAAATCTACAGTTTATCAGTCATTTCAACCTGAAATATTGTTAGTGTGTGAGGGTGTTCCAGTTAGATGATGACGTGCAAACCAGCCAGCAAGACAGAGCAGGAAAAGACAGCACAAACAGCTGTGGAGACTGGTTTAAAAATAGCAGCGAGAATATTACTAAATTCCTGCCAGGGCATGTATACATTTGATTGACATCTCCTCACAGAAGACTACTGCAAATCTACAAACACAGAAAGTGTGGCTATCACCTGGCTTTTCATCGATCTGGCATGCACACAAATGCACAAACACTAGCTTATACAAACACACACACACACACACACACACAGACACACACCTACACACACACCTACACACACACCTACACACACGTGTACATACTTGGAGATAAATGAGGGGTCTCATCCTGTGATCTGGTCCATTAAGTCATCCTGTCAGTGTGAGCACGCTGTTATTATTGTGCAAGGAGTTATGGTAATGTACACATGATTCTGTCTCTTGTGCTGTAACGTGCGAGTCATACTGTGTTTATGTCTGTATACTGCACAACAGTCCATATGTATACTGCACAACAGTGATGGAGGAAGTATTACGATCCTTTAGTTCAGTAAAAATAGTAATACTTGAATATAAAAATACTCCATTACAAGTCAAAGTCCTGCATATAAAAGCTTAGTTAAGTAATATTTGCAAAATGGACTGAAAACTACTACGTAAAATGACTCATTATGCAGCAGAATGGACCCTAACAGTGTTATGATATTAGTATATTTTAGTATTGTATAATTATGCGTACCAATGCATTAATGCTAAATAACTAAGTAACTAAAGCTGTCAAATTAATGGAGTGGAGTAAGTACAATATTTCCCTTTGAGATTTACCGGAGAAGAGGTATACAGTAGGATAAAATACAACTACTTAAGTAAAATACAACCACCTCAAAATTTGTGTATTAAAGTCTGTTTTATATTGAAGTCAACTTGTATTTGAAAACGTTGATGAAATTGTTTCAGAGGGTTCCAATATGCTGTCATGGAGTTTAAGATTATTTGAGGTCCAGTAAAAGGCTGCTATTATGCATAATGAGTTTCTTCCCGGGTGATTTAAATGTTTGTAGTAGATATGTGCTCATTTGAATTTCAATTATCAGATTCCAGTGTGGGGACTTATTCTATCTGACTGTTTGATGGAGCATGTCCATAAACTCCTGAACTTGTTGGGACTAATCACAATAAAGATGCTGCACACATATAATGTATGCTAAAATATCACATGTCATCTCAAGATGCACAATCCCTTTAAACATTCATAAAGAAGCAGACTGATGCTCTCGTTTGAACAAATTGAACAAGCCCGTCTTCCCGGGGAGGAGGCGTCAACTGTTAATGCCTTTCATTCAAGACAAACTGCTTTAGTAGCTCATTTTTATTTAATATTATCATGGTGGTGATGTTTTGTTTCCTCTACTTCTGCTGTTAACCCAAAAACATTTCTGTCAGGCCACAGTCACTGTTTCAATGGCTTAGTCTCGATGTCCAAATTCCATGTTACGTGATTTAAACACTTGTGGACGGCCAACTGTACCGACTCTGGGCTGTAGCACAGCTCTTTTTAAATTGGAAGCTGCTGATCGATCACACACACACACGGTCCTGCTGCCTTCAGGTGACTGTGGGGATTTGAACTGTAAAGAGAGAAAAGCATGCATGATATACTTTTATTCTTTAGCTTAGTACAGTGTATTTTACTGACGTTCCTGTTATAATCACATTAAACCTTAGATGCTGATCTAAATGAACCCACGGGTCAGAGGGTGTTTAGATTATTTATTTACACTATTTAGCATTTTTCTTATTTACTCCAAGTATTCAGTGTATGTGCTTGTTGACAGAATCACACCATGATGAATCATGGAGTGATGTGCCAGAACAACCCTCTCTCCTAGCAATGACATTTATATATTACAAATTGATTTCCCCCAATTACGTTGTGGTGGCGCGTATGGTTTGGTTAAGGCAACAAAAGCATTTTAGTTAAGATCTTGGTTTTGGTTAAATGCTTCTAAAATAGTTGTGTCTTGTGCATCAAATCACTGCAACCTCTCTCACCCCCCTTACCCCCCCTCAAACCCCCAACCCATCCCCCCCGCCCCTGTGTTGAACCAAGAACAGCATTTCTAGAAGGACACAGTTGGCCAGGAACAGACCTGGTTGTCAGATTCTCTTCGAAGGGTATCGTCTAAGAACAGATTGTTACATCTGTTTGCATCTCTCCTTCCAAATACCTACCAGATGAGCATGTTACCATCGCATGAGCTCAATGACAAATACAATACGTGTTCATCAGATATTCTAGGCTGATTTTGATGTATGATAGAGGAATATTTCCTCACACTGTTCCAGTATGCAGACTGGGTGCTCACAACGGGGCTGCTTTTTAACTTAATTCAACTAATTTATGACTATTCTATTAAGTTTTGAGCAAATGTGCACTTTGCAATGTTCTACATTTTAACCAAAACATACGAATACAAAAAAACATCTAGTGCAAAAACAGCAATGCTAATTGAAATTATGAACCTTTTGTGGCAAAAAGCTTTTTACACACATCCAGCTATCCTTAAAAACGCACTAATTGGTCTGATGTTTTACAACGAGAATATATTTCACACAAGACTGGTTTTATTTCTTCAAAACTTGGATGGATGATACATTATAGCAGTCTGTTCTGGAGATCTGAAAACTTGTTTAGTTCACTTTGGGCCATTGATAACCTTTCAAGCTGTTGTGTGCTGTGCATATGGGGATGAATAGATAGATATTTGCAGCACACAGCACAGTGCTGAACCATTAGAATCCTCTATGTGCTGGCTTCATAATGATGTTTACTGTACCCTCACAGACAGTGTCGAAGGTAAGCCTTAAGCATTTTACATTTTGTTATATCTTAAGCCCCTTTCAAACTCGACAACAAACACCCACTATCACCCACTAACATCTGGCTTTTGTCTTCTTTAGGAAAGGTTACAATCGGCATTCAATCCCGGGATAGTTCACCCTGCAGTGGTCACGGCTATTCATCGGCTCCAGCTCCAATCGGTGGTGATGGAAAAATGAAGCCTGGGTGGACAATCGTTGGCCCCTTTTTTATCTGGTGCAATTCTATGTGACGCGCATCGGAGTGAATATAAAATAAATCAAATCACAGGGATTTGTAAAATTATTACAATTTATTACAAAACATACAATTAATATGCTCCCTTCAAAGCCTCAAGACTCCAGTCAGACAACAGTAATTTTACTTTGCTGATAATCAAAACGCACCTTATTCAAACTCGACAGAAACAAAATAATATACATCAAAACTGTCTTTGTTAGTCTTGCCACTGTTCCAACAATCACCAACTCTGGATGGATGGTGACTAAATAAGTAAAAAAAAAAAGAAGTAACCACCGTATCACTTTTCACTTTTTACTAACCCTGCTTCCGGTGCAGGTCCTCGCATCCGTCGAACTTGACCCTTGCAAACCTTGCATTTATGTAATTATTTTAAGTGGAATAAGGATAACACAGATCAACGCTACTCCCATCAGATAATTGTCATCCTTACTGGAGTAAGGACACACTTGAGAAGAAACTCGAGTGGGAGACTACTGTATTTCCTTTCGATGATAAAATATCCTGCTACTGAAATAGGCCTCATGCTGTAATGGGCCACAAAATAGTTTATAGGTTGTCCCAGTGATTTATGGGGCAACCCAGGAAATCCCCCCCCCCAGTCTTTTTTTTTTTTATTTTTCCTTCTTGTTAAGAAATTTATAAAACCTGGTTAAAGTAGGTTCAACGTGATAGAGGCATTTCAGAATGATGAATACAATGAAATAAATATAAATAAATAAATTAAAGAAATTCTTTAATTTCCTAATATGTATTTTGGGATATGAAACTTAATATTTATACTGTAAATACATACACTATTTATATCATGAGAAAATACAACCGTACATAGCAAACAGGTTGTTCCAGCTGGCCTATAGTTTCATTCCTTTTGTCATTAGAGCTTTGCAGCCTTCTCGCTCCATCACTCTCGGTTAAACCTCTGTCTGGTGCCTGTATTAGTTGTCAGAAGCCGCATCAGTCACACAAAGTGAGACACGTGCATGGAGTTAAGATAAATGAAACACTGCATGCAGCAGTTGGGACAACCATCAAGTGTTTGAAGAAAAGAGGGACAACCATCAAGTGTTTGACCACAAAGAGACAGGAAAATAATGTCTTTGACCTCATTCATTCAGCACATTGTGATGCACCACAGTCCAGGAGGGCTAGAGTCCATCCACACTCACCGACGCTTTAACATCATGGCTGTATCTTCATCACATCCAGAGAGAAACAAACACCTCGGCCACATTTCAATGCTTTTCTCCCAGGGACAAAATAAAGTACCCACTTGCTGGTTAGAGCAGCAGAGTGGAAATATTAAAGTGATATTTCAAATGGGGAAAACCTTTTTATTTTCAGCATGTATTCCCTAAATGATCTCATGAACAGTACTTATTAATTTGCACAATGGGAATGTTGACATGGTAATATTACATATAATGGGGAAATGTACAAAAGATGTAATTTGTAGGAAATGATATGGAGAATAGGGCATCCTGGGCTGATAAACCATGCATGAAAAATTGAACAGAAAAATCCAATTCAGAATCTCATTGCTTAGTATGTGAGTAGCATAGGCAATGGGAAGCTAGGGTTAACAGGTTTAGAAACAATTCAGCAGTAGCTGGCATTTAATTTTAACAAAACCTTTATGTAAGTAGTGCCCTCTTCATAACAACAAAACAAATAACATCTAACTAAGACCTATCCCTTCTAACAAAAAAGCGTTTTGCTTTTCCCTAACCCATGCCTGTGCTGTACTATTCTTTTCTTGGATAATTTATATATTGCTGTATGAATATGCCAACTTCTTGAACTGATTTCACCATCTCAGCAAAACATAAGTGCAAGATCCATCTCTGAGGAAAGATATGGATAGAAAGGCCATGATTTAAGAGTAAATTTGCTTCTTTTGTGAAGACAGATAACCTTTTAGGCCAAATAGAGAAATATGATATCACCAGTGAAACAACGTCTATAGATAAAGCTTTTAGCATATTCAATCTGTGGGACTTCCACTTGAACCCTTTAAGGGTTACCATGTTGTATTCTGTTTTGTGTACAAATGAGGATGCCTAACCAACACCAGGGTTGTAATCACATCTGACATCAGGCCTGTGTTTCAATGTCTTTGGCAGCAGACACATTTTTGCCAAAAAGTTTGCCAAATTCATGTGAGGTCTTTTGTTGCCCATATGCTCCTTGTTAATACAATTTTGGCCAAAAATCCTAATTGGGGTCCTCAACGTATACTATTTATTGTCATTGGTTCAAGTCCGGTTAAGGAAACTTTTGTTGAATATCAGAGTTGAATAAAGTCAGTTGTAATGTTATTACATAAAAAGTAATAATTTGACAAACATAAATGATGAGCTTTAAAAATCAGACTTGGCGTTTCAACAGAATCCCCCAACATGTCGGTATGCACATTTATTGGATGTTATGAACTAATTAATATGTGTCTTCTGCTCTTTTACAAAGCTGTCGGTAAGAGTCCCCACTGGGCCTTCGAAACACATCAGGTGATGAAGGCAGGCATCTGCTAATTGGTTTAATTTATTATGACTGATGGCAAATGGTCTCATACCAGTTCCTAACAGATGTATGTCTGGTGGTTATCAGACAGCTTGCAGACTGTTGTGTTTATATTATGGGCTACTTTTTTCTAAAGTAGTCTTGTATCATCAGTCCTTTGGGGAACCTCGATGCAGTCCCAGTTACTCTGTACCTGCCTGACAAGTAAATATGTGTCCTGTAGATGGGACAAAGACGATGGTATGCTAAGGCAGTGATGTAGAGTATTAAGGTGGCTGCATATGGTGTGAGTTGGTCGGACATGTCTTGAAAGAAAAATCCTCGGTGATAACAATAATAACATTGAAGTCTGCATCCAGTATTGGTATTTTTATGGTATTCTGCATGGATGCTCACTATTGCATTCTGAGACACCTGGAATTGAGTTATGCCATCTTTAATGTTATCACTTACACCTGTACTATAGGGATGCTAATTAAAAAAAAAAAAACTGACCCATTACCCGTTAAACAACAAGATGAGTACCTTGCATGCAGGGGTGCTGTGATTGTTTCTCACAAGTCTCCCAGCTCCAACGAAAACCCGACAAACAGATTAAATTCATCATTTACCGCCAGCTGCAGTGTATGGGGGAAAAACAGGCAACTGTCCCCAGTTCACCGGTCCTGGACAGTTAGCAGCCACGATGTTGAGTGCATTATCTTTGACACATGCAGCCACTTTAGTCTCCACCGCATCAATACGCTTAGCTGAGAGCTTGTCAGCTGTGTGTCTGCCTTGCGGGCTCTGTCAGGGTTCCCACCAGTGTAATGCAAGCATGGCATAATGTCAGCAACGATGAGTGTGAAGTTACCAGTAACGTTATAGCTATCTGCCATAGCATTGTAGGAGGTATACATTTTATTATGCCTTTGCCCCGCTGACAGCCACGGCCGGAGGCATTATGCTTTTGAGTTGTCCGTTTGTCCCTCTGGCCGGGCGACTAGATTTTGGTGGTCAAAGGTCAAGGTCAGTGTGACCTCACCTGAGTGCCATTCTTGTGAATGCAATATCTCAGGAACGCCTCAAGGGAATTTCTTCAAATTTGGAACAAATGTTCACCAAATTTTAGTGTGTCTGTGAATAAATGCTACAACTCCTCAAGATCATGGAGCTTTTCTACTCTAAGTGACAAGCCACTTTATAAAAAAAATCTTTAAGATTTCTTTTAACTGGTAAACTGATCATCATAATCAATTAATCAAAATAATTATTGATGGTTAAACGGTTACTTTTTGACATCCCTAACTTGTGCTTTTCCCGCTATTTTGTTTTTAATGTCTATAGTGGGAAAGGTTTATTAAGTAACTATAGTATTTGTATTTTATCTAGTCTGATAAACTCATTAGATTTCATTGCAGGTTCACTAAATGACAAATTGCTTGCTGCTTGATTTTTCTTGATATGAAACCTGAACCTGTACAGTTCCAGTGGGATCTAAAAGCAGAATCAGGCATTTATTTCTAAATTTAGTTAAATACAGCAATGCATTTCAAATTTTCTACAGGAAGCTTACCTTTAGTAATCCACACAATGATAAGGCTCTTATTTATTAGTCTGAACCCCCCGCAGATTCAAGTAGTTTTTTGTCACATTTGTATCTCTATGGCCTTGTTTTCACTGCAATACGTCCTGCACTATCTATACATCCAATATTTGGGTGTTAACACATGTTCTCATCGTAAACCACACTTGTATCGTCTGTCTTTGATTATAAATCTAACAAAGTGTACCAGTTATATTTGAGAAGCGTGTTATGTTGCAAAATGAAGGCTCCACGTGCTATATACTGTATATTGAGCTACTCACATTTTTACAACCTCTACCTACAACCTCTCCTGTCCTTTTCTCAACGCACTGTGCTCAGCAGCCTGTAGTTCTGTCAAAGTTTCAAGGAATTGTTGTCACGTTATTTGGGGCGAGATTTTAAATGAGAATCAAATGTTGATGAAATATCACAATTTTAAGCTTAGTTTTCAGTTGCTGTGGGAAAAATGAAAATCGGACAATAATGATGGCTACAATAAACAGTGTAGTTGTGACGATTGTTTCAAGAACACATGCTTTTCCATGCCGCAGGCGGGTTTTGGGGTTCAGAGGGTATAAGAAATTTTTAATTGAGAAAAAAAAACATCGTAGTTTGTAGCTGGAAGTGGATGGAGGCTTCACTAATTAATTACTTCTTAGTAATGTGATGCCAAAGGACAACAGCGCTGCTGTTTATATTGAAAGGACGTGTGCGCTAACTATGGCGTGAGGTGTTGGAAATTCAGAAACCGAAACCAAGTGTACTGCAGATTAAGGGCTCACTACTTACAAAGCTGTGTTTTCCATTAATCCTGTGGTCATATTAGTTAGGACAGTATACCGGCTTTCAAAGAAAAAATACTTTTGCTCTAACAGACCACAACAGCAACATCCCTTTGAGTTTGAGAGACCTGCTTTTCTATGAAACAACATAAATGCTTTGTAGTAGTCTGGGGAGGTTAGCAACAGGGAGGAGAGACTTTATTAGAACTTGAAAAATGTACATTACCTCCTTGGGAAATGTCCTATATATCAGAGCGAAAGAGAGACTATATAATGTTGTACATACTGCTGTGTTGCTAATTGTGCAGGGCAAGGGGATTCACTTAGAAAACACAAGGCTAATGATAGTGTCGTATCAGTGATCATCCAGCTGGCAATTTCAACCCTGCAGTAAATGCACTATAAAGATAGTTTCACCAGCTCTACTTTTCATTTAGAGTGGCTCATCATTCTGTCAGTTTTTATAGATAGTATGGTATTTTCTCAATTTGTTCAAGGCTTATACTGCAGGTGTAGCTGACCATATCGATCCACTATAAAACCCAGGTTAAGGTCACTGCTCCCCTGATTACTGGTGAAACTCACAGTAAACAGGCAGCGTTGTCATTCAGTGCTGACTTTGATTTATTTTCATGTTTGACATTTTCTGTTGTCAATAAAATGGTATAGGGGCACGTTCAAAAGACGTTTCAGCTCAGTAGTGGCCTTGAGATCTTCCCCATGTTACTTTCTAATTTTCTATGTTTAACTGCTGTTGAAATCCATTTTTCCTCAGCCCCCTGACAGTTGCTCCTCTGGCAAATCACATGGGTGTATGATTCAGCAGTAAAAATGACGAAATGGGAAATCCTGATTATTTTGTGGTACGTACAAGTCTTAGCTCTGGGCCATTCCATTGGTGAGACTTTGTATGTGATCTGAATGTGGCCGCCCACTCTTAAATCATGTTGATAAATTGTGCATTAGTTTCCAGGTGCTTCACAAAAACTGAATTAGGGATGCACCAACTCTTGTCCTGATATCGATACAGATACCTGCATTTTTGGATATCGGCCGATCCCGAGCGACAAATTGGTCAAAACTTAAACAGGAATTCAAATGTCAGTATATAATGTTATAGATACATAGATTGAATTGAATAGATGGGCCCAATTGTCACAGATCCAGCTATCTGAATCAGTATTGGCCGGATATCAGTATCGGAGCATACCTAACCTCAATCTGCCATTCAATAAAAGCCATTATGACAACAAGGTCATTGATTCTTCAACCGATGAGCTAATTGCTTGTTAAAATTGAATCATGTCCGTGCATCATGCAATTAAAATCACATAGCATGCCTTTTTCTTAGTCTTTCATACAATGTCAATTTTGAGAATACTGTAATTAGGATTTAATTATTGATAATGATGATTGTGGTCATTACCAAGTACTTATGGAAACACTTTTCAAACTGCTGATAAGACATGCTTAATAAGAACACACGGCCACACTTTATTTGCAAAACAGTCTTTTATTAGAAATATCTTGTATAAAAATGAACATGCTCTACACATTTTATTTTTTTTCTATAGATAATTCATAAATATCCAGGCACTGTATTTCTTTTTTATCTTTTTTTTTTTTTTTTATAATTCAGTACATAAAGCAGACAGGATCAATCCATTTTAATAACGTACATCAACTTGCCACTTAATTTCAGTCAGCACTTACATATTCTATTTTTGTAACACAGACAAAGTGTTTTAGAAAAATAAAGGGGAGGTAGGGGGGTTGTGGCAAAAAAGCAGTAAATTATCATATTCACAAACACAAACAATCCCACAAACAATACTTTATCAACTGATGAGAAAACGACATTTGCGGCAACACCTTAGACTTTTGTTGAGAGAATCATTGATTAAAACCAAAGTATTAATTATTTTTAATCATCTGCAGTAGTTTTCCTTCTGGACATAACACCATTTCTCTCAAATTGTTCACATGACTTGTTATGAGTTTTGACATGCAACATACATATTTTTGCATCGCTGAGGATAACATTTAATGAGAAAACTTCCAGAGTCACTTTTTATGACAAATACTTTATAGACTTCAGACAGAAATGGAGTTTACACACTTAATTATAAATTGTACATTGAGTCCGCTCCTGCTCCTGTTTGAACAGAATACATTTGAAAGGTAATGGATGCAACAGAAACAACACCATGAAGGATCCATGGAAAAAATGGCAGGAGTAGTTTAATGGAAATGAGGCACAGAATGAAGGCACTGGCCTTTATTTATCAAGTAGCTGTACATTCCCCCTTTTCATCTAAAAATGAGAGGTTGTCAATATTACTATGAAAATCAAGTAATGTATGTTCGTCGGAATGAGAAGTGATTATAAATTTAAAGATGAACGAAGCTAAAAGCTGCTAGACACTATTAGCAACCCTGTCACTTAACGCAGGCTAAATGAAGTTATTCAAGTTTTTATCTGTGAAAATCTGACATTTACCAAAATACTATTAGAATTGGTGGAAATATTTAAACAGAGCTTGTGTTTCCCCTAAAATGGTCATATTGGGTCTGTTGAGAGGTAAAACACTCCTATGAAAAAGAAAGGAAATCTTTTGCATGTCATCCACTTAATTATCTTTGAACATTTCAAAGGTTTGCACCTTTTCCAAATGGGTCTTCATGCTGAGGAGCTGCATGAGCCTAATTTTGTTCCCCAAAATACTATTAAAACTCTCATTAGCTATTTCCACTGTGGCCTTAAAATTCATGACCCAGAAAGGGAATAAAATCCTTTTCAGGGAACACAGATTACATGTGCATCTATCACTAATCATAAGAGGTCCCCATGTAATACTGGCCTATGTAATCCATCATACTGTTGGCTTTAATATATATCTGGTACGACGGCAGACTGATGTGTAGTTTTATTCCTTCACAAATCAAGTGCTAAGTGACAGAATAGACGGTTATTCCAGCTCCACTGCTATACACATGATGAACACATTTATTTAAATTGTATATCTTGAAACACTGAAATACACAAATATAGTAAACACGGGATAACATGGAAATGACAGTTGATGTAATTTATTGGAGGAAATGCCAAATGCAAATGTGTTATTATTGTGTCAAGAATTGTACCTTTGCATGTTAGCTGGGCTGAGGGTTTAATGAAAAGGGAAATATGAATTCTCGCAATCATTTAACTGCTTGAATTCGCGAAGGCTTCAACAAGCACATGATAAATAAAGGCCAGTATATCAAGGATGTTTAAAGTATGCATCAACAAGTCTTTAGGTCCTGGCTGACATTAATGAAGTGTGGTGTAAACTATAAAGGTATTCCATGGCAATTTGCTTTTAGATTTTCTCCTTTTGTGTTTTGAAATGATTCTTTATTCAGCAGAGGGTAACCCATTGGGTAATGGTCCAAAATGATATCTCCACTGTGAATGACAACCATGACAAATGTTGCATTCCAAAGACGTTGACAACACAGCACAGTACACGTGATGCTCCCACAAGCATGCTCTGGGACTGTACACTAGGTTTGCCAACATGATGGCATCATCATCATTATTTTTATGAAACATTTTTCAAAAACAAAACAAAAACAAAAACAAATACTGGGATGACCCACTGCTTTATTCTCCAGGTGTTTCAGATATGGTTAGTTCATGTAGGAATACTGGATGTGCTGTAGTAAGGCATGTACAGTTTGAAGAGTACTGCAGCTTTCAACCCCAATAATATCAGTAACCAAAAATAATGACTTTATTTTTATACTGTTTCATCTTGTGGACTGCATTTGACTTGAGCAAAAACAGAACCCCCTCCTCCCACCCCCCCTGTTGTTTTTTTATAGAAATGAGACAAACGATTCAGGCTCAGATCAGAACTGAAATTGTGTGCTTTACACTTCAGAAGGAAAATATACTGTAGACTCCAGGTGGTTCACTCAGCCTGCATCTGGAAACGTCACTGCTCTCTGTGTCTCAGAAAGGGTGGGAAGAGGAAAATTAACTGTCCAATCTCCCCTACATGTTCCATCTCCCTCCTGCAAAACTACTAATTTCTCATAAACTTGCCATTCAAGCCTTTGCCGGATTCTCTAGAAAAATATGACATCCATTCTATTTATGGAGTGACAAATTCCCATCTTTCCACCCCAGTCCTTCTGTGCTGTTGCAGCTTGGAAGTCCTCCAGTATTTCCCCAGTATTCCCCAGAATCAGGTGATTTCTCCTCAGGCAGGCCCTGGCTCCGCTTCCTCTGTTCGTCCCTGGCTTAGATGGCATGGTTACTGTAGCTTATGTATGTCTGCTTGGAAGCCAATGCTGTAAATGAAGGTAGGAGGTAGGAGAAAGAAAGAAAGGGTTAAAAATGCAACGGGTGAGATTCAAATAGGCGTGCAATGGTAATCTTTCAGAGCACATGTTGGCGTCCAGATTGATGGGAAGTTCTATTTATGGATACCTTCATCAAATGAGTGCAGGTTGAACCAATCATAATAGCAGGGTGTTGTAATGGGAAAGCTGTATTTACAGCGATGACGCCTCCTCTGTTGTTGTATCACATTTAAACGGAAATGGGAAACAGAAATTGCAAATCTGAAGAAAGTAGAAATTTGACTGATTTAGAACAAACTGTTACAACAATGCAAAATAATAGATATCTAAAATAGATTTGGGCTTTTAATTAATCTTCCATTAGTTTTCTCAGATTAATGGATGCATTGCTTTACTTCTGAAAAAAAGCTCATAATTTCTCAGAGCTCAAAATGTTTATTTACTTTTTTGTCCAACCAACCCCAGATGCTGAAAAATATTCAATGTACAATGACAGAAAATAGAGAAATCCTCACATTTAAGAAGCCTGAATCAGAGAATATTTGGGATTCCTTCTTGACAACGAATGCCCGGAACGATGAATCAATAATCAAAATAGTTACTGATAAATTTTCTGCCAACCGACTAATCGATAAATCAATTTATTGTTTCATCTCTAAAAATAGATTTTACACAACTTCATAGCATTTTAGTAGAAAATAACTACTGTTGGGTGTTGAAAGTGAACAATTGATTGTTATTGTACATGGTAACATTGCAGACATTTTAACAACATATCGCCATGAAATATTTGTCAAGACAGTGATGCAGATGGAATCAGACTTATAGGCTGCCGCAATGGTCATATCATTGTAAGTACCTGCTATTACAGTACCATTAATGAAATCAGTGAATCCTCTTTCATAATGTTTTCCTCACAGCTGATTATCTCATGTGATTGTGTCAAGAAATGCATCCTATAGTGCCACCAAGCAGATCACAGCATTGGTATAAAATGCAATAGTAACCTTTGCATGCAAATACCTGAGGTTTCTCTGTGCACCAAGCAAAACATGCAGCAGTCAGTGTATTACAGTAACGTTTAGAACATTAGACAATATGTGATCAGACTTGGCACTGTAAGTGTTTTCATCAATGTTTGATAATGGTGCTCATTATTCTTTAACAATCTTTTCATGTTTCATTGAATTTTTTATCAGCTGTGAATAAAACACATAAGAGAGATGACCGGCGGGCAGACCGCTGGTGAAACACGACCGTCATATGGTACAGTACCTGTGTATATGTGTGCAGCCATGCTCCGATGCACACACCGTATGTCGTGTGTGCAGCGTGTACGCGTGTCTTTTTTTTCTTTTTTAAAATAAAACTGTCCTCAGCAAGCATGCTTGGTGTGGTGGTAATCACACTACCAATCTGCCAATCTGCCCACAGCAGCCTTGGCTGATTGAATATGTCAGAGGGGATGAATCCAATCAGAAGACAGCTGAAAGCCAGTCGGGGCAAAAGTGCTGTAGAGGAGAGACATGTAATGTTTCCGTATATTTGTTGGTGCCACGTTGGGTGTATGAATGGTGGGGGGGGGGGGCATTCTCGCCATTTCATCCGAAGCATCACTTCCAAGAGAAGCATTGATAAATGAACCTTATTTGAATATTTATGTGCTGCAAGGCCAAGATAAAGAATAGATGGTCCAGAAAGAATTGGAGCTGGCAGAACCATCTGTCTTTTCCTGTTCCCTCTTATTGTTGTTGTTGTCCCGTTACCGCAAATTCCTTATTTTGTCAACGCGGGAACAAACTGCAGGGGACACATGGATATCGCGCGTCTCCTGCACTCAGACAGAGTAGTGTCATCTTCCCACATTAACAGACTTTACCTTGCTGATTTGCCATTTTATGGCACTTGTTAGCCAATATTGTCTTCCCAAGTTAATGTCAGTTGGTCAAGGGTGGATTTGTGAGGGTGTGATTACTGCCTCATGTCATTCAGGGTGCTGTATTTTAGCCGGGGGCAGCCGGGATGCTTTGTGCATAGTATAGGCAGGCACGAGTGTTGTGGTGAACATTAGCAGAAATTAACAGGGAACAAAGTGGTCACAGATGAAAAAAAGAAAGGGCAAAGTCATTGTCTTATCAGGTTACCTGAGAGTCTAAAGTCCCTCACAAGGCTCCCCTCCCTCAACACAGTCTGACACATAAGCACAAAGAGCAGTTGTTAGAGTCACAGTTCAAACCAGAGGGTGAGATCAGCGCCTATAAATGGGCTCTATAATTGGATAAGACATAACGACTCCATTCTGAGGTCGAAAAAAAGGCATTCATAAAAGTGTGGGTGCAGGCTTTTTGGTCTAATACACATCATTCTACACTGTTCAGCCTGTCAAGAGTATAGACTCAGGACTTTCAGTAATCAGAACATGTGCGGTTGCTTGATTGGGTGTAACTATGCCCCACACAGGGAGAGCCGTCTCATACACTTCATCTTGGCGATTTCAATCGCCTTTTTTCCAACACTGAGCTACTCGTCCCCTTAGTTCCTTTTCAAGAATCAGAATAGTGTGGGCACACTGTCACACCTCCTGATTCACAAATCTAGTGTGGTCTGAGTTAGTGAGAATGGAATTTTTTTTTTCTGTTCCATTTAAACCGAATACATGGATTATCCTGGTGAAACAGAAAAGCTACTTCTTGTCTTTGTCAAGCAAATCTTTTTGTATTTCGATATAGCACATGGGCTGCCCACTCTTAGTCGATAAGTCAACTAATTGGTTGTTTTGGTCTTAGTCTACTGAGAATTCTTCAGTCAATTAGCAATTTTAATGCTTTTTCATGCTGAATGACTTATTTCCAAAAACCTATGAGCTCACCTCTGGGAAACGGAGATACTCAGTTGTACAGATCTGTCGATTACTAACAACTAATTAAGCGATTAGTCGACAAAATCATATTTTGAGTGTTAATGGACTACGATTGATTGAGGTTCAGGTCAGCCCTACTATTCACACAGTTTTTTTAATGTCATCTGCAATGGATCAGAAAACATCATATAATACCACTTAAGTTGCCACTAAAATGGTACCCTAATTTACTGTATGCTGACATAAGGTTTGCTAATTCCCAGAATGGATGAAGTGCAAAATAACACTGGCATCAGTTATGTTGATATAAAAGAAGTTCATTATTTTCAAGTAGACATGTGTATTCTATTACTATGTCTCAGAGGTAGAAGCAGCTCATTGCATCAGCATAAAATAAACTCCTTGTTGAAGTTCTTTGTAACACATTTTGGTCTTTCTTTTCTATTTAATGTCCCATCAGGTGTCATACCAACCTTGTGTTTCAAGACTTTCACAGAGTTCAGACTTGGCCTCTCCATTGGGCCTCAGGCCGCCTTTGGGGTTGAACTTGTTGGACATAGTAGCTGCGGTGACCACAGCCTTCAGGCTGCGCTTTCGCTTTGGTACGTTCTGCTCTGGATGGAAGAGAACCACGTAGACCTTGGGCATGTAAAGCATTCCCAGAGAGACTGACGCACTGAGGCTTACGGAGATGGTCAGGGTTGTGGTCTGGATATACATCTGTATTATGAAAGAGACACAAACAAACAATCATTTGTTAAAGGCTACACATACTGAAGGACAGTAATGTTCTAGTTATAGAATCACAGGTTAAATTGAGCACACTTACTGTAGAGCCTGCACAGTTTGAATAAGTCCATCAAGGAAAATCTAATTCATGTCTTTTATTCCGAGAGCCAATTTTTTAATAAAGCTGCAGGAAGAAGAATGTGATGGCCAGGAATGTATTGCTTTAAATAGACTGAGGCTTTTAAAATATTGCCTGAAGGACAGACACTGCCTTACGCAAGTAATATATGAATAGTAGATGGTAACATTTTCATGTAAATCACAGCTTCACATGTGGGAGAACTTAACTTTGGACAGCACACAGTATCAGAGTGCTCTTTATTCATATTTTTTTTATTTCATGTGCTCGGTTTATCACCCCTGAGCTCTGCTTTCATTGATGTGTTTGCTTGTTTATGATACACAACTAATAGCAGTGCCCCTCTGATAGGTGTCTATGTCGTCTGCGTATAGATGTCTTTACCTCAAGGTTTTAGACAACAGCATAAGAATTGTGTGCTTTCTGAAGCCAGTGACAGCTGCAGCTCACAGCTGGGAAGCAGATATATGGCCGCAGGCAACCGCTGTGGAGCGGAGAGAAACATCCTACAGCATATTAGAAGTGCCTGCAACGGATTTTTCATTCATAATAATCATCCCAGAGCTCAGACACAGTCCATCTCTGATTTTTTGATGTAGAGAATGTGGTGAGTCAGCGCACGGGATGTAAAAAATATAATAAAATAGATTATATTTGAAATCGACACATTCCTAAAACATGTGAAAGCGTCATTTCTTTAGATTACAAGTGAACTTCCAATAACAAATGTTACAAAAATCATCAAAGTGACAAATTTCATCATTATCCCACTCCATCTTTCACAGTAATCTGGTGTCAAAACCATTAATTAGAGAACAGTTGACTTTGCCTCTTGGAATAAGATGGCAGGGGTCCTCTGAAGTTGATGAACACAAAGCGAAGAGTGTACAGTGGAAACACAGCTGGCAGACATCCTTCAAAGAGTTTTGCCTGAGGTTTTGTCTGACATTACATTTGCAAACATCACAAATGACTGAGTCTTTTGGCATGGGAATAGCCCACAGGGTCCTGAACCACCATCATGTCAACAGTTAAAAATTGTGCTTCCCAGTGTGGGGTCATGACATATGTTGTTTGTATATCAGCGTGTACAACATTTATCCTCGCATTTCAATTCTTTTTTTACAAACCTTTGCAGCACCATGACCATCTTAAGTTGTAGGTAAATATCCAATATAAATTTTAGCCACAGTATACGGTATTACAGCATTCTTTAAGTCTGAGGACCTCTGAGGGTTTTTGAATGCATACTATAGGTAGGACTTATTTTATAAGGCACTCAGTTCAAGGGGGGAAAGCAAAGATGTACAATATGAAATAAATAGCATGACTTGTCGTACAGTGACAATGATACATGTTGATGCGATAAAAAACAAAAAACTATACACGCCTTGCACAAATTAAGTTCCCTAAAGCCATGTCAGTTGAGAAAAAAAGATGTCAGTGCCAAATGGAAGTGAGGGCATTGTGTTCCATCATACTGCAATGCTAGCAGTCCTTGGTGAGGGAGGGGGGGTCAGGGGGTTGTAATCTCCTGAGAAGATTACACATGGCCTGTGGTGAGTTCCGAACAATATTGCTACCCCTCTGGAGAACAGAGGGGAGTCACTCTGTGAGGAGAGCCAAGACCCTTGTCCACTTCCATCGGCCCTGGTGACATAAATTTTCTCTGACACGCTGATATGATTGCCAATCTGCTCCATCGGTACAGCAAAGGGACAGGGCTGGGGACAGGAACCTCAGAAGGCTTAGCCATTATGAAGTTTCTTCGAAGCAGGATTGCTCCTTTTATGTCATTAGGCATCAAATCCCTCGTCCTGACAGCTGCCAGAGCTGTCCCTACCTCTACGCAGAGCATGCAAACAGGAACACACTTCCACAGCTCTTCCAAGTCCTTGCTCCCAAATATTTTGGCTTCAGGTTTTCTGAATATAGATGAATGAATATATTCATATTCAATATTGCCTATACTTCATTTAGCAAAACACGTCACAGAAAAGCAAAGGTGTTAATGATAAAATGAATGTTGGCTAAATCCCATTTACAGTAACTGCTTCACTTTCAGGGTCCTGGTATTGTGTGTGCTGTCTCACTGTCACACTGGTTCACTGGGACCCTTTCTATAAGAAAGCCATCATTAATTTTACTACCAAGACTGCTTTTCTTACAATGGATGCACCGAATTATCAGATGAACATCGCAATCATCCGATTTTATGCCATCAGTATATCGGCAAATAAGATGACATTCACGAATGACAGTGGCCAATGTTTATGTGTTATGTAGAATATATTTTGTACTGGCTAAATGTGGTGTTGTTTGGGTGAACGAAAATATTAAGACATGTTCCAATTACATTTCAAGAGGACCTACTACAAGCAAGAATTTGAACATATCAAATCTGTTCGCCCATTTGAAAAACGGACATCTAGAAGTGTTCAACGATTACCTGAAAGACGATAAAAAAAAAATACAGATAGATGAAATGGACATCAAGAGAGCACAGACCACCATCAGCAAGACACAGTCCGAGATAAACACAGAATTTGGGAAAGTGAAAAAGTTCCCCATGGTGCATGCTGTTATGAGGGATAGTGGTCTGGCTAGTTTTGGCTGCATGGCACAAATCCTGCAGCTGGCTATCCACAATGGCGTTCTAAGCCAGAAGATGTTTTGGCAATATGCCAATAATTTGTCAAGTAAAACAAAACAAAAATACCTGAAAATGACCTAACATATTTGACCAAACACAGAGGTCATGTATTAATATTAGTATCGTGCGAACTGCCATCTCAGTGATTTGGAGTTGTTTTTTGTTGTTTTTGTGCAATATATTTAGTTTTCTTGTCATTGAAGAATGGATTAGTTATTAACTGGTGTATATAAGAGAGTGTTTAATGAATAAATATGATACAATCCATCTGGGGAAATGAAGTAAATTGCTTCTCTGAAAACTGGAAAATATATAAACTGTTTCGGGACCTTGTATAATCCGGATAGGGTGTTTCTTGTAATAGTTTTTGGTTTGCAGTGTTCTTTTACAGATTGTATGATTTCATGGTGTACTGTTAGGCAATATGACCGTCATCCTCAGTGATAACAACACAGCAAGTCTTGCCAATTGGATTGGATTGAAAACGTGTTGGATTGAGAACGATTTCTCTGCTCAGTTTATTCACCTGCTCTTCAATGGTGGAGATAGAAGTGAAGAATAGAGGTTATTTGTAATTGGATGCCTGTTTAATTAATTAGTTTTTTTGGCCACAATCTGGGGAAAGATGGGTACATGCTTCACACCCTCACAGCATTAGGCAACAGCTTTGCCGCCTGTTGATGCTAAAGGGCTTCCACCGAACTACAGAAAACACAGCAAGCGCAGAGGACCGAATGGATTCTGCCACAAGCTTATTCCAAATGTATTTGTGTGTTAGTTAAAGCTGAGTTTTGAGTTCCTGTGCTGTTTGTTTTACCATATTGAACACGGCACACAGAGAACAAAGGGAACTTTAAAACATGACTCGCCCAATTCTTTCTTCCTGATCTTTTCTCTATGATTACATTTTCCTCCTGTGTTACTTGTCAGGCTGATACTGAAAGCAAGAAAAAGTGAAGATCACCGTTTACCAGTGACACTTTCCAATCATAACTTGCGTTTTATTTATCAAATGTTGTTGTTGGGCTGCCATACATTTAATACAAAAGAAGAATTAATCGTTTTGTAGTATTCTTTTTTTCAAACTGAGGAGAACAAAGAGTGTCCATTCCAAAAGTTTTAATTAATATTATTTTATATTATTATTAATAAGCTGAACAAGGAGGGACTTAGGACCCAGGGGAATGTAGGTGAAAAAAAACGGAAGAGACAGAACGGAAGAGCCAGTGAGCGGTGAACAGCGAGCGGTGAACAGCTGTTCAGTTGGCCGGCGGTCCTTTTCGGCGTCAATGAACAAATGTGTTTACTCGAAAAAAAAATACCGTGATATACCGTGAAACCGCCAGAATCTTACAAAATACCGTGATATGAATTTTTGGCCATACCGCCCAGCCCTACAGGAAACATCATCAGCCACAGTATTTTTTATGCTAACGTTACTTTACAAACCTGTGTCAGCTATTTCTGTGTGCCTGAACATGCAGTGATTAATTACTCGGTAGTGGTGCAACAGATCATAAAACTCACGGTTCAGATCATATCGCGAATCAGAGTCACGGATCGGATCAAATATCGGAGAAAAGGGAGCAAATATAACTTTTAGAGATCCCTAACGCATTGCAGTGGTTAACGTTAAACTGTGTAATTAATCCGCGGTTCACGTACCTGCCGAACCGCGAGGGGTGATCCGTACCGATCACGGATCAACCGTGGTCCGTTACACAACTACTATTCGGTATTCCTGCCCAGTAAAGCTGAATCAAACGCGCACAGAAACAAAATTAAATAAAACACATGCAAGCAAACTTAAGGTGAATGAATTATCCTCCCAAGACGTCTCCAAAAGCCTTGTAATCCCCACAGCAGCGCACAAAGCCCATTATCTCATGATGAATAATGGCAGTATCCACAAACACAAGAGGCTGTTGCTGTACAACAAAGATAATTTGAGTGGCCATTTTCTTCACAATGAGGCGCAAAGGAAATATAAAAGAACTCCAAAATAAAAACTGACATCGAACATGCACGAGTGAATTAGATCGACCTGCTGCCTTTGTGTTCTTTTTAGATACAGTACAATTGATGAAAGCTAAGTGACAACATTGGCATATATGTACAAATTTAAAAGAGTTCATTTATAAAAAAGAGGCACCACATTTGAAAAATTATATTTACCTTTTCTGCTGATTGCGAGGTCCCGAAGAAGATGGGGATGAAGGCAAGCCATACAATGCAGGTGGTGTACATGGTGAAGCCGATAGGCTTGGCCTCGTTGAACGTCTCGGGAACCCCCCTGGTCTTGATGGCGTAAACTGTGCAGGTGACCATTAGCAGCATGCTGTAACCCAGCAGACAGATTAGTGAGAGGTCTGATATGTCACATTTCAGAACGCCACGGGCCATTTTGGGATTGGCTGTGCGCTGATCCTCATAGTCGATGATGGCTTGCGATGGGTCAACACCAAACCAGATGCACACTCCAAGGAGCTGCACTGATATCAGGCTGAATGTGATGACTAACTGGGAGGCCGGGGAGATGAATCGAGGGGCACTGACCGACATCTTGCCCTGCTCAAAAATCCTGTAGATCCGATTTGTCTTGGTGAGCAGTGCTGCATAGCTTATACTCATACCAAGGCCCAGGAAAATCCTCCGCAGGGAGCAAATAACCACATCAGGAGTGGAGATCATGAGGAATGTTGTGGCATAGCACAGAAAGATACCCGTCAGCAGCACATAGCTCAGCTCTCGACCCGATGCCTTTACGATGGGCGTGTCATTGTAGCGTATGAAGGTGACGACGACGAACAGAGTGGCCATGATGCCCAGGACCGCGATGAGGACTGGGATCACTGCCCATGGGGCGCTCCACTCCAGCTTCACAATGGGAATGGGGTCGCAGCCAGTGTTGTTCGTGTTAGGCCGCAAATCGAAGCGGCACATCTTGCAGGTGTAAGTGTCTGCCTGATACTGGTAACCATCACAGTTCTCGCAGTGCCAACAACATGGAATTCCCTTCACCGTCTTCTTGCGCTGCCCAGGGCGGCAGGGCTGGCTGCATATGGAGGAGGGGACTTCTTGTGTTGCACCAGGCCACTGCATTTCATTGGTCTGGAGGGGAAAGTATAGAGAAATTACCAGTATATTCCACCTCACCATACCAACAATCTTTTAGTCATATATTCACATCCCTGAAACCCAAACAAGGTGCATGAATACCGAACAATTACTCAGTATTATCACATTTTGACCAGCTCACAATCATAATTAATGGGTACCTGTTAGGGTCAGTATAGCAAAAACATGAATGCAATTTACTACTTTTTGTTACACGAGTTACATAATGTATAATGCATGAGGACACATTTCAATTAACACTTGGTAGATTAGTTTACGCACACACACAGAAGCGCATGATCGAATGAGAAAACTGTAAATGGGAGATTCACCACATGAAAGCTGCAGCTTTTTTTTTTTTATCAAGGCATCATTGTGTTAACTCATCGAATTATAACTCAACAGGAAACAACTTTGCCATTTAATTACTTACAAGGAGTGATGCACTGACTGGATGACTTAAGTAAATAGAGCCTGCGTGGTACTGCAGTCTCAATGCAGTATCATGTGCCAGTGCTGTTTCACTGACGTTATTTCATTTTTATTATAAAGCAGTTTGCTTAAGTAAGATAGGATGCGGAAAGGGATTTGGGATATTAAATTATTCACAGAAACATCTGGATGATTTAGATGATTTGTGTCTAAAAAGAATTCTCCATACGCCATTCTTATTTTTCCTTGGGCATCTCTGCCATGCAGGTGAAGTTGATTAGTATGCAGCAGAAACTCAGGACCTCGATGTCTACAGTAGTCTTAAACCATACCTACAGTTTGTAAGATGCCTGGGGGCACATGTATAAATGATAATGCATAACAACAAAATGATGCATACACATTGTTCCTCACAAAGTTAGGCATTTAATCCAAGGAAATGTTGATGTTAAACACATGCAAAACTACAGATTCTGTGGTTCATGCATATGTTTATATAGTGAACAAGGAACTAGTGTATTACTGTACTATGTAGTGGTGACTAATGTCAAAATAAGGTTAATGCAAAAGATTGCTTTTTACTTCATTGGAGACCTACTTTTAGGGGCATACTTGTGAGTGGAAGAACACTCTGTGTTGACCCAAAGCATTTGTTTGCCTTCATGTTTATAAATTCTAATGCCAACCACGAAGAGGATGATTTATTATTAATAGTATTCTGTCGACTGTTGCCCTATAAAACCCAACATAAGCTAGATGCATTCAGCATTATCTTTGATAACAGTGATAAGTTATAAGGGGGGGAATAAATTACTACCTGTATTCATATTAGAGTTGCTGTAAATGTCACGTAAAATGGTTAAGAGGATGCGTTGGCACTGTTGGAAGAAAATAAACTAAAATAAGAATGTATATTTTAAGATAGTTTCGGCTTTTTCTGTGAATTGATGAAGGGGAATTCCTCCATTCAATACCTTTCTACAGGAATAAGGGTCACAACATTCGTCCTTCCAGTTGGTGAAGCTAAATATTATATTTTTAAGTGTTTTGTCGAGGCTAAATCAGTTTAATTAGTAATGAAATGCTAAACAACCAAATATTGGATGTCTGGTGGATTATTTTTGCTGATCACCAAGTCTGATGGAGGTGTTGAGTATGAACACTAGCACAACAATCTCTCTGTATGCTTGACTTTTCTAACAATCAATCATTCAGACATATTTTAAGCAATGTTTGAAATATTCATACGTCTAAGTGGAGCTGATCTGTCCAGTGGCCAATGATCTTGTATTCTGTGGCGTTATTTGTCATCTGGTATTGGTAGATTTCATAGCGACCAGGAGCATCTCCATTCACGTTGAAGACCACCGGGGTGCCAGCAATTCCTGAGGATGAAAAAGAAATATAAAAACATTTTTTATTGTTGTTTTAAGCTGAAGTCCTTTGTTGGACATTACAGTAGGAACTCAAGCAGTTCCCACAATGCTGTGAAATGAAATGAGGCTGCAAGGGGACTTCAGGCTAATGCTGTTCTAGTGTTAATGATGGGAGCAAAATAGATGTTGACAGCCATGTTGTCCTGGTCCTTTGAGGAGGGCCAGGGCTGCTGTCTGTTGCTGTTCCCACATCATTTCACACTCCTTCATTCTGCTTATTGCCCCGTTTGCTTGTTATCCACAAGGTCCCCACTCGGAGTGCTAACGAATGACAGCACTGATTTTGATTAGCACTTTGAGGTCTCTTGTCATCCCCGTGCTTCCTGTTGCCGAGCAAACCTACACAGCTCTCTCCAGCTTCGCAACGTGTTATAAAATCGTGGCGAAAGGGAGCAAAAATTCACAGATTTAGTCACGAGAGCCCACCACAGAGCGTCTCTGAGGAAAGCACCATTAATAGCATCTCCTTCTCAGTCTATTTGCTTCTGCCATATTTGCTTTCTCTCGCTCAATGCTACCCTCTAATACTCAGCAATTCGGTAACATGTGGGGTCTTTAAAGGGGAATAAATGCCCTTCGTTAACTTGCAGCTGAAATGTGGTTTGGATTGCTCATAGTCAATATTTGTATGTTGTGTACAGTATATTCTATAGCTACACCAAAGGGATAAGAGTGCATTTCTTTCTGCAACAGAAAAAGGGAAATTCCTCATGTCCAGAAACCACCTCAGTGTTTTCCAGCATTTGGGAGAGAGTTGTTCTTGTTCCACAAGTATCGACTACACTCTCCTCTGGTATAACATTAAAGGGAATTGTTTATTTTAGTGTGTTGTTCCCTTGAGTATAGGTCACAGTATTGATTGTTGTTTGAACCTCTGAGTCAGAGTTGGAAACTTGCGAGTCAGGCTTCGAGACCAGATTCATTTTCTCCCTTCTGCAGATTTTTGTGTCAGAGGTCTGATCAAAACCCGTAGGATCTAATTGCATTAGTGTAATCCTGCTGCATTATCTAGAGGACATGTCTAAGACAACAGCAGGCAGTCATGCGCAATTATGAAAATGTTCTTGCCCATCTCAGCAATAGAGGGAATTGAGTGGGATGTATGTTACTACTAATTTGATTGCCTTAATCGATTAGTTTCACCTCTTGCAAAAAAAGGCACTGCATGTTTCATGCAGAGACAGCACACATTGGCAAACTGCTTGTTTTGTTAACCAGGTTAGTGTTTTGAGGAAACACTGCATATGAAGTGTTTCCTCTAAAATCTCAGAAATAAAAGCCACGTGATTCAGAGGGAAAAAAAACACGTCATCAGCTGTAGCTCTGCCTAAATGCACCAGAAATATAATGGTCACAGTAAAAAAAAAAAAAAAACTTAATTAAACTCTAAAGTGTGTAAACTGGGTTTATAAAAGTGTGTGTGTAAAATTATGTTAATACTTTGAGAGCTAAACTAACACAATTGTACTCTGGGGACATGTGTAGGGACTTTATTTTTACGAACATGCAATTATAAATAAGATGAGAACAAATGACCATATATGAATTCACATTTACTCATTGCTGTTGTGACAATGGCTGTGAACTAGTGAAGCTGAGCTTTGTTTGTGATCAATCATATCAAATGTGGTCTAAATCTTCCCAGCCATGACTAGTCTGCCATTTGAAATTCCAAACCTCCTTATGGTTACTCTCCATTTTAAAGCTGGTTTATTGAAGGAGATGCATTTTAAGCTCTACTCAGCCTCTCCTAAGAATTGATAATGTATTCAAACAAAACAGTAATTTCCGGCATGTCACGTTTGTAGTTGTAAAAAGATTTACTCCTCCACTCCATTAAAAGCCATTAGCCAAAACCACAAGAAATCTAATGTGTTTACAAATGCTGTAAAAAAAACTAATCAAAACAAGATTCAGATTCTGCCGTTGACCTTAAAAAGCACAAAGGTGGCTCCTGTGAATTTGATGAAGGCATTTGCTGCAAACCTAACAATGCAAGTGAAAGAAAATGCTTTCCTCATAAATGCAAAGCTTTGATTTAGAAATACCAAGATCCAGAGTCGTCGGAGACTAATTTATTTCTATTGTAAATGGAAGCCGAGTCTTACATGGTTATTAGGCATTTAATTGGGCAGAGTTAAGGACCAATCGTGGTTTTGATTATCTTTTCAACTTCCCTCTTTAATGACGCTGACCTCAGGAATAGTTTAATCTCTCAAACTATATCCTCACAAGTTGCTGCACTGCTTAATATCCCTACTTCCCTGGACAGGCAAGATCCATTATTAAGCTGTATACATATTCTTTAATCTGAGACCCTTTTTATTGGCAGTTTGCACTGCTCTGAGCAGATAAATAAAATCGACCATATACACACTATATACACTGAATAATGTATGATCATGTGACTGAGTACTTCCTCAAGTTACATCCAAATGAAATTAATAATCAAATCCCATGAAAACGGGCAGATCTAAATTACATTGTAAACCCGACGTTACAGCCAACTTTTAATCACAACCCTTTTAACACAGCTTCATTATCAGGTTTATGTCTTGTGAGGTTACTCCGTAAAACTAAAAAGCCCTCAGGATAACTAGCATCTAGTACTACTGAATACATTTGTGAATATAACCAGATTCACTGGGATCACAATCTTAATGCCACGCCATTTAATCTACAATATCTGCAGTGCTTGGTTTTCCTCTTTCCTTAAGTCAGCGTGGACGTCTGCAGAGAATTCCCAGAACACTGGGATCTTGTGGACATCCCTGTTGTTTTCCTACGGGCCTTTATAAATCCTCCATTCCTCTGTGCCGAAACACTCTTAAAAGCAAGGAAACATTCCGGTAATGTGCAGCATTGATTTTCCAGCCATCCTTGTAGCAACCCCAACGGCTTCAGGGCTGACAAGCCATCCAGTAATACAACACCACGAATAAAGGAATGCATAAAGAATTGCAGTTTAATTCCATAACACAAGCCTGCTATACAGTACTTCAAATTACAGCTTTACTCCAATGCTGGGAGAAAAGATCTATCTTCCAAATATGACTTCAGGATACAACTGTAAACAATTTTGTCTTCTTTTTTACTCTTCACAAACGAGGACTGACCTGCTTACATAATAATAAGCACACTCAGTGCAGGTAAACAATGTTTTGACTTTGAAGATGGGGCCTACAGTAAAACACTGCTGAGCGCTGCTAGGTTTCCTTTCAATATCATTTAGGGATGAAAAGTAACTGCTGCAAAACACAAGTGTCAAGTTAACCTTTATTATCCACGACAAAAAAAGGTTACGTTGACTACATTAATACAAAATAAAAATCATCCATACTAAATTCAGATCCATTTTTGCTTTGTCTCTTCGCTACTACTCTAAAAGTATATTACATAATCCTATAAACCAAACTACATCTGAGGAAGTAAATGCCAAACCATCAACGGTTTAGTACATTTTCTTCGATACAACCTTGATTTATTTACCAACGAAACATATCCCTGTTGCTGCCACCCCTCCCTCCATTGCCCTTTGGAGGCTGTACACTACCATGTGCCTCCATGAAACAACAATATCGTCATTAAGATTACTGCCTTCCGATTTTTTAATTATTGACGAATAAGCAACTCGGAGCAACGAGGATGGGGAGGTCAAAGAAAGTAAACTCTACATCCTCCCTCCCACCCGACTTATAGATATACGTATTTACAATCATATTAAACACATAAACTTGCCTTGCCTTAAGAATTAGATGTACAAAAGTGGTCCAAACAAACGTGGAATCCAACTAGTCATCCAAACCAGGCAACAAAATACGTTGTTTGTTTTCTGATGTAGCGCTTCGGTCAGCAGGGAAATGTTGTTTGTCAATATGGTTCATAAACATGTGGCTATTAAAAAAAGAAGATGATTAATGTTTGGTTCGGTTTAGGCACTAAGACTAACCGGTTAAGATTAGGGAACCTTATTTTGGTTAAGAGAAGCTTTAGTTTGTTTAAAAGAAACCAATGTGGACTGTTAGTCGAAAAGTGTGCAAGTGTTTGGCTTTATCCAGAAGTTCCTATTTATTTTCCTCATTTACTGTAAATCATTCACGTCTTGTACTTTCAGAGGCGTGACTGGCCCTCACCCGAAGATACCACCCAGTAATTATCACACAAATAAACGTATCCTTTACTGTATAATCATCTGTGAGGGTGGCGCAGGTTTGCTCGCATTGTATTCTGCTTGATTGCATAAACACGTTGACCCTGTGTTCATCTGATGTATAATTAGCTCAAGTTGTTATAACCACTAATGCTGATCTAAGACTCTGTTCAGCGTACATTTATGTTCTTTCCTCACAGGCCAGCAGGTCAAAGTCAATGCACATGCTTCTCTCATGACCTCTTTAGTATGCATCTTTGCTTCTATCTGTAAGCCTATAATTATTTTTCCAAAGTTTTAAAGTGCATCTTACATGTTGCTATGTTATAGTGGTACATTTGTATAATTATGCGTTATGTGTTAATTAAGACCAAAATCTTCTCAAAGTCACTTTCTACATTCTTGAGCTGAATATTTTAGAATGTTCATTCTCTTCAAGATCTCCAAAAGCAGTCATCAAAGATTAATAGCAGGAGACAAAACATTGTGTCTAAAACAATTACGCTAACAAAGCTATCCCTGTGCAAAATCCACAAAAACGTATATGTGCAGAGGAGACTTCTGTTATATGTAAATTATTTAGGCACTATCCACACATGCATAAACAGGAATAGATCAAGTGCAGTTCAGTCAGTCTTTTCTCTGTATTTAAACTTTGTAATTGTTCTTACCAAGGTCGACTGGTGGCAAACAGTGCAGCTTTTGCTATGAAATGTGGAATTTTAACAATTCTCAGCCAAGATTGGCTTTTATAACACTATCATTCTAGAAATGTTTTCCATCATTGTGATACAACAGCAGTTAATAGGGATTATATATGAGGCTTTCCACTTGGCCTCAGTGGAACACTTAGATTTAAGTTTTACAGAAAGCCGAAGTGAAACAGGAACTTCTGTTCCAGAAATTAAGAAAACCTCATTCAAAATCACAACAAAACAAATACCAAAATAAATTCAGCCCTGGTACATAAACTTACCCAACAGTATGTTGTGCAGTTCACAACATATATATAATCATCTTTTAGAAAAAAAACAAAAAACAATCTAATATTGTTCAATATTGTTGTTTATAGCTGCCTTAAATAAACACCATTTCCCATAAGCCTTAGACCACTGCAGGTTAAACGTCACCGCTCAGCAAACGAGTCAAGTCGGAGGGCTAGAGATAACAGCAGGACTGAGAGGATATTTCAAAATTGCCTCAAACCTAGCTTGGCATTTCTGTCCTGCAATTTCTTTTTACACATCAGCCAACAAATTCGCTGATACGATGCCTCTGCTGCTAGCTGATATAACGGCCTGGCTGATTTAAGGGTCTAACTCTAGTAGTGGATGCCTATTTGTCTTACAATATGAAAAGTAAATATCTAGGACCTATTTTCTTTTCGGAGGGTAGGAAAGCTCGATGAGGGATTGCAGTAAGTTACAGAAGCTAGTGGAACAGAGGCTATGCTAGGAAGTAATGTAAAATCATAGGTCTCCGGTTGATGCTTGTCTGTGTGTGTGTGTGTGTGTGTGTGTGTGTGTGTGTGACCTTAGTGTATTTAACTATTTGAGATGAATTGGTCAGGATTCAAGCCCCTGGTAAACTCCTGATGCCTGTTTTAGATGGTGCTGTGCATTAACTCTCTTCCCCTCTCATTTATGTATAATTTTACCTCCGCAGCCAGTGCACTTCCAGCAGAAGATCTCTTGCGTGGGCAATTCAACGCTGACAAGATAAGGCGGGAAATCTCACTAAGCACAGTTCCTGCACATCATCAGCTATGATAAAGACCCGCTGTTCTGCTGCTGATTGTCAACCCTCCTACGGATCTCTGCCTCTTCTACATGCTCGGACTAATTTGCATTCAGTAGCTTGATAATTGGAGGCCACTGTTTATGAGCATGTTGGTGAACCCAAAAACAAATGGGACATACACGTTGCAATATATACAAGGTAAAATAGCTTTGCTACAAATAAGCAGATTTCTTATGATACCATATACACTGTCAATTCTTTTCCACCTAGTACATGCTGTTGAGCCTACCTCGGTGGAATCAGGAGTACATACCTGTGAAGTTGACATTGCGGATGTACTTGAGCAGCAGTGTGCCGTTAATGGTTTCCATCTTGGGGCAGATGCCAACTTTTCCAGGGCAGAGATCTTTGTGCATGTTATGCAGAGCGTGAGCCATGGCATAAACCGCGTCGATCACAAACTGAACCTTCCCCTCCTGTTCGTAGGATGAGTCTTTCCCGATCCGCTCGTGGTCTAAAATGAAACATTAACCCAGAAATGGCAGCTCCTGAAATTATTCCATACATGAGACTTGATGAGTTCATAAATACTGCAAGAAATTTAATTCCTATACATTATGTTCCCATGCTGACAGTCAAGACTAGAATATTTGATGTGATTGACATAATATTCAGAACAAAAAAGCTGCTCCATTGTCAGTAAAAAATCTAAAACTGAACATTGATAGCTAGATGTGTAAAATCATGCAAATTATATCCTTTCAAGAGGCTTGATTTCTCAATTGTGAGCCCATCATTTTTTCACTAGATTTTATTTATTTAGAGATTGGAGTTGAATTGCTTGTTGATTATATGCCATTTCTTTTTGACGTCAATCACAGAGCCTCCACATGGTTTCATGTGTAGTAGGGCCGCCAACGAAAAAATCTTTCTTCAATATGTATTCAAATAGTAAAAAAAAAAAGAAAAAGATTTGATTTGGAAAGTTTAATATTCGATTGTGACAAAAAAATTGCAAAACTTTCGCTGTCCGCCCCCGCACACACTGAATGCACCACATCAACAACACTTTCATTAATTTAAGTTTCACTGTGAATCCCCACTGGAAGCGAGACATGAGTAACGTCTTCCGGCAGAAGCTCCAGGGGAGCTGAGTGGACAGCCGCTCGCTAACCTGCCTTCACCCGGCTGACTGACCGCAAACATTTACTGAACCAAAATAGTTTTCATGTCGGCTCCATCGGAAGAAATCAACATTGTTTGTTGGCCCATGTATTGATTACTGATTGTATTTCCCCTCCCAACGTAGCGAGTGATGGGAATCTGCCTGAAGTGAAACAGGACAAGCTCACAGACTGGAAGCCTTCATCAATATAGATATGGTTAAAATGCTTAAAAAAATATATACAGCATGATATTTGTGTGATTTAAACAGCTGTCTGATGTAGATTAGACGTCACTAAACACATAAAAATAAAATGCAGGGGGTCTTCGTCAGGCGAGCGCAACACTGAGTAAGTCCTGATTGATACATTCGATATATTGAAAGTGTTTCGAGTCACTGAGATGTGCGAGTAACGGACATCAAAAACGCTTTCAGTGGTGATTGGTAAAGCTGAACAAGGAATAATTCAATAACAACCGTAATGATGGCATAGAACTCGGACACAGAGAGAGAGAGACACTGTGTCCTGACAGTCATATCATGTAAAAAAAAATATATATATATATCAGAAAACAGGTTTTATATTGTAACAGGAATACATCGAAACAGGTGAGAAAAATATCAGCTCCAAACGACGCTGCTCAGTGCTGCATTGCTCGTGGCCAGTAAGGACTCAGTGTCATGGACATAATGCGCAAATTAGCTAATACAATAGTTCGCACCTATGTGTTTTTTTGAGAACGAATATTCTAATGTCATTTTTGGTCTTTTTTGACAGCCCTAATGTGCAATACTCCTTAAAGGTCTGTCCATCACTGACAATACCCACTCAAGATTATTCAACAAGACTATTTTGCTGGACACTCTCGTGTCTCTTTGTGTTTATCCCCACAAAGGCAAGGCCACCTCACATCCATTAACCAAGAGAGCAGAGTGTGATAGAGTAGTCGAGGGGGAGAGGAAGACACAGCAAGACAGGCCTAATCATTCTCCAGTATTAATGTAATTAGTTATGACAGGTGTATATTAATCATAGCTGGGGTTGCTCTAATGCTTTGAAAATGTGTTAACCGCCAAGCAAGTTTTCAATTAGCGGTGTCATGCTTTTGATAGCCAATGCCCTGCCAGATGGGTTGAGTGGCAGCAGCACACCGTGACTGCTTCAAGAAACAGCAAACTGACAGAAATGAACTCGCAAGATTGGAAAAGTTTCTACCTTTTTAAAAGTAGCTTGAGTAGAAATACACCCCTTTCAGACACGCACCTCTTTAGGTTTATGTGATGGCAATTTAATTTGTCGGTCACATGTCTGAAAAAGCACTGTGCTTGTTCAGACTTAACTACAATAATAATCTGACCATTTTAATTTCAACTGCATATATGAATAAATCAATATCCAGAAAAGCACAAAAAGGTCATAGGATTTAAACGAGAGCCCCGACTTAACTTGTAAACTGTCAAGACTGTCAGGCAGCAAGGCCCACCTTCTAATAACTTCATAATAAAATGTATTTATTATCATTATCAAAATTAATCAGTGGTTTCGTAATAAAAGCCCTAGACATATACAGTACACTACGTAAGCGTTTACCAGAGATAACTCAAATTTACTCAGAGGATTTAGCTAAAAGTATACTCAATGAAATAACTTACATTAGCTCAGTTTATATAACAATTTACCTCAGACAGACCTGTGTCAATCCATTCAAATCATTTATTGAAAAAGTGCTGCAAGTGTTGCATATTGCCATTTTTGCCGGTATGAATAGTTTTGATGCAAAGTATTAACAGTCAAGTATTTTGCATTTTCGTGTCATTTATTTGTGTAAAGTATGGTGTGTAAAGTCCTAAAAGCTCAACATTTAAAAAAAGAAAGATAATTAGGAGAACAGGTACAGAACAAAATACCATTACAAACTCACACCTCAGTTCTTTCACATATTTTGGTGCTGTTACATTTGTGAAGAGGAGGGCTAACTAAATATTCTCCAATTATTTTATTTATAACCCATTTGAACACCTCTTTTCTTTCAGTCTGCATTGCTTATTTCCCTTGTTCTCAATGAAGACTAGAGTATAGATGTGCGCAATCTGAAAATAGTTGTCCGCATTGTTGTTTCCCTGAATGTGACGGAAAAAGTTGGAGACACGGCAAAGTTTTGAAAGCAGTTGTCTAACAAAGCATTGCCAACAAATCCCCTTTGGAAATACAATATATTTCAAGTCAGAAACAGGGAAGACAAGTGAACGTTGAAGTGACAGATAACATTTGACACTTTTTTATTCTCTGTGAAAATGCCTTAAGAGCGTATTGCTGTCAATCCAAAACCACTGACACCATGTTATACAGGTTAATTTGTATCAATGCAGTGGATTGTCTGTCAGTCAGTTTTCTTGTGCTTTGAAGGTTGAAGCTTGTTAGGGATAATCAAATCCCCCTGCTTTTGAACTCTACTTAGCTTGAAAACAGGTTTGGGAAGTAATGGAATAATTTCTATTACAGTAACTCATTCCATCTGTTCCATCAAAGAATGACTTAAAAAGAGTAATTTGAAATATTAGCTTATGTCAATAACACATAATGTGGAAAAGTGGAAAGAGTGACCGTCATCAATTTGTTGTGCTAATAAGTGTGCTCTCGTGAGAATTGGCCACACTATGCTTTTACAGGCTGTTCTTATTACTAAAATGTTATTGTTCTATAACAAGCATGTAAAGGAGCAGCACTTGAGTCATTTGGGCCATTGTTTTCAGTTAAAGGTACTATGTGGAACTTTCTGACAGTCCTTGTTATTTATGACACTGGTGGCCGTTAAGTGAACTGCAGTCAACATCCTGTTGCTCGCGTGTTAACTAAGTTAAATTAAGTTAAATCACAGTCCTCACACACATTAGCAATACAAAGATACAATATACATGTAAACTTTTTCTTATAGTACCTTTAAGGTTCACTTAACAAATGCTTGGTCTTTTCATGCTCTCATTCACAGATTTGTGGCAAGACGAGCCCAACACGAGACGCTGTTAACAGTGCATCATGATCCGATAACAAAAAGCGACACGAAGCAGTTGATAAAGTGAAATCAGGTTTTGTTCGCACGCCTTGTAAGATGTCTGTGGCAGCCACTTCTTATCTCAACAGACACTTCATTCAAAACAAGTGCCCGCTTTAAACAGATGAATAGTTTTTGTTTGTCTTGTTGTTATTATCTATATGCTCTCCCAGTATTTGGTCGCAAAGAAGAGGCAATTTAACATCAGTGACAAGACTGAATGTTTAAGCAGCTTGACTATCCCCAGTTATTCTGTAAATGTGTGCTACAGGCAAAGTGAAGCATGGATAGACAGTCTGTCTCCTTTTGTGGCTGTCACAGCCTCTCTCATTTGAATGTGTTACTCTCTGTCTCTTTGAAACACTCTTTCTCTCTCGTTTACACAAAGATATACAGAGACATTTGGCCCATTAATGGCAAGATGCCTCTGTGGTTAGCACTACCAGATAAACGGCAAAAGCTTCAGTATACAGTTTGCATGTTTATGTTTCCTTCAGTTTTCCTTTGCTGTCCAAAGACATGCAGGTCAGAAAAACAGTGGTTCCCAATTGTTTTGGGGGCTTTTGGCCCATTAAATGTAGCAATATGTGTTTGTGATGCCTAGTTTATGACCTCATAAAGTGTTGGATTTGAAGGATTTTTATGGGCGCAAACAGGTAAAAGGATCCAGTATTTCAACGAAAAAAAGACAATAAAACAGAAATATTGTTTTTTCCTTTCTAATCCTTTTAATCATAGTGTGACCCCATAAATTTCCGTTGGAGAGCCACGAAATTAGACTGAAGATTGTAATTCGTATGTTAAGTCTGTATATGGGTGTTTTTCCGAAGCTTTTTTTTTGCCCCATTTTTTTCCACCTGGTCTATTATGAAGTAGAGTGTTTTGGTGGAGATGAGTGGTGAAAATGAATGAGAAAAAGTCAAGGCTGTTTGTGACAATTTCAGCTTTAGGCCCTTTTTACAGACATTTTCACTTGTACTAGTAGGAAAAGCACAGGTGTTACGAATAACACTGGCATTGGCTCCATTCTATTCAAGTGTTCGGTGTGATGGTGAGACAGCATGCACAATAACATAAAAATTCAATTCAAAAGGGAGAAGAGCCCCCAGGAACCTCCATACGTAAATTAAATGACAGCAGGGTTGTTTTTTTTTTACAGCCGGCACAACCTACTGGGAGAGAAAAGAAAACTGTATATCAGCTGTATATCTGACTGAGATCTGTTTTTCTTACTGACTGACCGAGTGAAGTGTTAGAGTACCTTGGCCTCATAGTTAAATTTGATTGCATAGCCAATGCAAAACATATTCACCCAGTTATCCCATATCCACAGTTACAGCTGTGACAGTGATGATTAACCTACGGTAGAGAACGGACTGTAATGTTAGCTTGAGGCTAACATTTGTCAACTGTGTTGAGATTTATGAACTTGTAATGCTGTTTCCATGTTCTTATCAGAGAGGTTAAAAAAAACGTTCCGGGTGGAAATACTGTACCAACGAGCAGTTTCTGATTAAATGCATGAATATTTTAAATTACGTAATCAAGGAAGGCAGAACAATGTCGAAAACCCATATCAGACAGAATTGTTATTAAAAGCAGATTATTTTTATATATCTTTTAAATATGTCTGGAGGAGATCTTTTAAAGGAGACCAAGTCTGGTCACAGACACCATTCCACCACCCGACTGGTCTACAAGAACACTCTTTGCTAACTCGCCGGACCCCACGTTCAATAAGGTTGAGCACCTGTAGTCTTTGTTATTTAAACTATGTTATAGGGTAAAAGTTACCATTTTATTTAGACTATGTTATAGAGTATTAGTTGACTAATCAGTTGTTTTAGTCCACTAAGATTTCTTTGGTTGAGCAGACATTTTTAGGCTTTTTCATGCTGAATGACTTACTTTAAGGAAAATAATGAGCATATCTCTGGTAAATACGTGGTGCTTTTCTGTGATTGGTTGTGGAGAAACTCAGTTTTACAGATCTATAAATTAAATTAAATTATTAGCCGCCAAATAATTTCTTTGGTCGAGGACAGCCCTACTACATTGTTTAAATATAATCCTATAATTAAGTCTTTTAACTAAATTTACGACAGGTGTTTAATTTGCTTGCACTGTCTGTGTTTAAAATGACTGCAAATCTTTTTTTATCTTACGGTTGCCATGATAAAATAAATCTTAAATAAAGTAATGCCTTTGATATTTAGTTTTAGCAGATATCATCCTTCCTCAAAACCTGAAGAAATACCAGAACACATCCACATTAAGACACATGCTGTATGTTCAGACTTTAGTCCTTTAAATCGTGGCTCCATTGGCTGATGGATGGAAAAAAAGATCAGTAATTGGATTTGGAGATGTGCTGCGGGAAGGTTAGTCAGCAGGGCAAAACAAGCATTGAATTAAATGAGAATCAAACCTTGCGACTGTATGTGTTTTGTGAGTGCTCTAGGACTTTTCATCAAGCCAAACCTTGATAATCTGAAAGAACACAATGATCCAGAAAGCTCCAGGTCACACTGTATGGCCTTGCTCGATATATATTCCTTTCAAGGCAAATTGTTTCTTTCTTGCGTCCTTTTCGTTTGAGGTAGCGGGTCAGTTTTTTTTGCCATCTTTTTGATGCTTAGACATGTCTATAGTGTCCACTGTTGATTTTTTTATTTTTTTATTAAATTAGATTTGGAAAAAATCTATCACCGTTGATAAATTAGCAGTTAACTATTTTAGTAAATTATTTGGGGTAAAAGAAAATCTGTTTCAACCTTTTTCAAATTTTAGGATTTGCTACCTTTGCTTGATTTACATTTGAGTAAATGTCTTTTGGGTTATGGCCAGTTGTCTGGACAAAATAAGCTATATGAAGCCCTCACCTTGGGCTCTGGAAAACTGTGATGGGCATTTTCACTAATTGAATTGATCAAACAATTTATTGATTAATCTAGAAAATAATTAGCAGATTAATCAATTATGAAAACAGTCATTAATTGTATCCCTTGTCAGATGTATCTAATTAATTGTTACTATGCCAGATTTTAAGTCAAGTCTGTAAACTCAATAGCTTTTTTATCATTTTGATGTATAATCTCAAATCATTGTTGTGTTTCTGTGTACATTTAATATGCAAGGTTGAATACCCATGTGCCCTCTTCTTTATTTGCCTTTCTTCCCAATGATAAGCCAGTGTTTGTCATCACAAAGCTATGAGTGGTGGGTAATTCCCTCAGGCAAAGTCTGCAAAAATGCAGACATATGGGAAGTGTGCAAAAAGGGCTCAAAATGTCTGCGAGAGGACCCCCAAGCACTTGACAGCTCTAAACCCCTAACAGACTTTGCAGGAATGTGCCTACAAGTGCTGGAGTCCTTGAGTGTGGACATTGGGATCGGGCTAAACTTTGGTTGACAGCCATTGCAAGCCCCTCCCATTTTCTTGTTTTAATTAAGGGCATCATTACTCAAGGGACAAAAATAGACACAGTGCTTGTCATCATAGCCTCCAAAGACAAGGCCGGTCCGATGAAGTGGACTCATAGTTGCAGCTGCAAGCTATTGATAGCAAATTAGTTTAAAGCAAAATGTAATTATAGGAATCATCTCAGCTAGGACATTGAGTATAACAAAAGGGATATATTTTCCCCATTGCTATCATACAGAGTGATGATTCTAAAATGCTGCAGGTCAATCATAATAACCACAGTGAAGAGAACGTCTCTTTGTTGTTGTCTGACTTCTCTTTTACTTTAACCTTGACATTTGTGTTGCATCTTACGAGAATCAAATAGGTGAGAGAACATTGCTTAGTTGCACTTGGTGTCCTTGATGTTTTCAGTGAGCAATGGACATCAGACAATTGAGCAGGCATGCAGGCATATACTCGTGTCTGGTAGCCTGGATGACTCATGTCTGCAGGGATGCAGAACAACAGAGTGACTCAAGCCAGTTTGTTCCATTCAAATTTTGAACCTCAGTGTGTGCTGGAATGACATGAACAAGAGGCAGTGCACCTGCAGAGGCTTTCATTGCTGCCAACACCCCAGTAAGACAGAAAACTGTAACGATAGGAAATGCTGCATGAAATGGCTGGACTGCAAATTGCTTTACTCTCTCTGTCTACTTTCCAGCATGTTTTCATATTTTAGAACACAGAAAATAAAGCACTACACAATTTCCTCTTCTGCTCTTATGCAGTATCACTTTCAACCAGGTAGATTTGAGGACTTTCGATTTGACTTTTTCTGCTCACCCCAAAATAATTATGATTGATGTAACAGCCCTGCTCATTTCTGACAAATGTAACTGTGATGGAGAATCTCATGCCATGGTCCTGCACAAAATTCTTCTATTCTTACCAATTTGTCTCTCTCTTTACTAGTTCTCTGTTGTCTGGGCCAATTCCTGTTCGTGGTGCATCGTGTTTTATGGTACAGCAGCGTGAAATAGTGTGATGTACAGTGTGTGGTCTGAGCAGATCAGATCAGCAAACTTGAGAATTATTGGATTCTACACAGCAAACAATTCACATATGAACCAATGAGAAAGTACAACTTCTGTTTGTATTTTCTATGAACCTCAAATGTGTAATTAACCAAGGGTTTCTGGGATTCCGCTCATCTGATAGAAGCTGAGACTGATAGAAAGGTTTTAAAAGAATGGAGGGAAAACTGACCTTGATAGCACAGTTTTTGAATTTGAAATGTAGAAATCTAAAAATAAAAGCTAGGTAGTAAAGTGGAATTGACTGTTTGCTAAACCCCTCCTCCAAACAACTATTGCCCAGTCATAGTTTAGCAGCCATAACCAGGCAAGGCAGGCCTGTCAAGCTTTTGATCTCTCCACATTCTGAAGCAATCTCTAGTAAGAGTAATATTTTAATTTTATTTAAAGACTATTTGAGTTTTACTGTTGGATTTGGAGCTCACACTTCAGCTCCTCTCCAATATAGAACTACATTTGCCAAACTCATTAGTTAGTCCTCATCCTAAAAGAGCCTTTTCTCATGTGACAATAACCCTAATAACCCTGTTTGAAAATATCAACAAGTTTGTTAGCTCAGCAGCCAAATGGGGTTATTTTAAAAGAAAGAATAGTCTGATATTATATTTTTCCTCATCAATACTAGAACTAATTAATTGTACACTGCAGTGCAAGAACAGTGCTGTTTCTTTGTTAAAATGTCTTCTACATATCAAAACAGTTGACCAATTTTCCAGTAATGGAAAAGTCATGGAAAATGTAAGAACTGGTCAAATGGATGGACAAGAAAATATTGTGGTGTCTTGGAAAATTATTTTAACATTCACCTTTTTACCTTTAGCTGAGAATGAACTTTAACCCATTCACAGTGTCCTTTCAGTGTGTAACCTCTTTGGTCGCTTGAAATATCTTATTCAGGATTGTACTTAGAGCAACCATCTCGTGTCACTTCTGGTTGCCTAAGACCAAGATGGCGACAGCCCACCTATTTAACACTTCTTATATACTGTCTATAGTGCATGCGACAGAGCCTTTGTGTTAATATTTTATCACCGTCATAAAGTATAGCTGCCACGTAACCCTCGGCTGCACAAGATGAAACAAAAGCTGTCTGTATGTAGTCTAACTTTTTTGCGTAGTTTGCCACGTATCTTACATTTTGGCAAATTCTTATAATATTCTTATGCTGACTGAGACGAAGGGCAGAGGACAGAAGGAATGAGTGGACTGATGTTTGTGTTCTTCATTCTTTATAAACTTCACTTTTATTGACATTTGTTTCATATGGCATTATTTGAATTTAAATAGTGACTTTGCTATACTGCTTAGCTTAAACTAAGAGTGGTGTTGATGGAGGATGTAGTTTTTGGGGTTGTTGAATATTGTTGCGTTATACTGACATGTTTCTCTGGGTATATTTTGACACATGTGGATAATTCATTTAAGGAGGTTTTGGCCTTTCCAGGTAGTCAAGATAGTATTTTTGCCATATCCACACAGCAGTAAAATTATCTGTGAGTTGGTGGTGACATTGTACATCTGAAGCCACAAAGTAAATCTTGGCCTCTAGGGCAGCAGATACATGTACACTGGGAAAAATAAAAAAAGCAATAGCACCTGAATTATACTTCTGCACTGTGTTGTTTCCATTGCTATCTAAGTCAGATACACTTGTGTCAGCCCTGGAAAATGACCTGTTACTACCATTCTGTTATGGTTTATGAATCAGTTGCCGGTGACTTGAATTGTGCGCTTAAAAGCTTCATGACCACACAAATATAATAATTACGTGCCCATTTGATTGTGTTAGTGCCTAAATTTTTCAAGAGAAGAATTTACTCCTTCCTACCTATTAAATATGTTGTTAAAAAAGTTGATGTATTATGTGTGATCTATACAATTCAGTATTATAGTAGGTAAAAAAAAAAAGTATAAATGGGGACAGGAAATGATGGTGCTTACAAAGGGAACAAGGGGAGGCTAGTGATAGTACTTGCAAAAAGCTCTTGAGTGAAATGATTGTACCTCTTGCTTGTAAAAAAAATTACCGCGCCCTAGAGGCTACTCAGAGGATGAAAAGGGGCCTGCAGCAATTAAGGCCAAGAGCAGCCACCGTGACAACTGATAAATAAAGAAATTATTTAAGATAACGTATTCTCCTGAAACCTGCAAATGTAGATTGTTGCAGCATATCTCTCTTTTGCCAGAGCACACGCTGTTGTTTCGAGAGACGGCAATTAAATCTCTGCTTAATTGTTTAGCCCATGCCCATTCATGTGTTGTTCCAATTTAGTTTGTCTGCTGTGGTATTTGGTGACATTTCGAGGGTGCAGTGTCCAATATTAGTCGGATAAGAAAGACACATCTAATAATTCTAATCAAAACAACAAAATGAAACGGTCGTTTCAGGGCAAAATGTCTGCAGAGCTACACTATACAATATATGCTGCTTTTATCCATATTAAATAGTCAACATTATGGTTCAACAGTAGGCTATGGAATGTGATTTTTCATACATATTTTCAACTAAAAGTCAGCTGAACTAAATAATTGCAGGTGGATGGGAAAAGTTATTGATTGGCAAGACCACTAGTATTTATTTTTTGTTTTGTTCAGTTTTGTAATTGTGAAAGTTGCTAGCTAAGATAATTTTTTTATTATCTTGCCCTTATTTACATATAATTTTCTCTTTTTGAGCTTTGGACAGTTTGAGACTCCATAACGGAATGTGCTGCAGTGTTTTATGTTGAATAATATTGTCACCATTATCACCACCTTTCCTATTCTTTGAGGAGAAGGCTTCTATGTGTTTATATATGATATCTGATGAAAGTCAAAAAAGACAGAAGTGTCTGATTGATACTCCAGCAGTAGAGACAGTGTGTGGGAGTTTTCTCGTTTGTATTCAAATATAAATGAACATCAAAATTCTACCCTCTCTTGGAGACTGACGGTAACCTCTTCATAACACTATCGCACTAGTTAGGGCTGTTCTGGACCAAAGAAATTGTTAGTGGACCAACACTCAAACAATTTCGTCTTCTAATAGTTGATTTAATCGACAGATCTTTAAAACTGAGTTTCTCTGCAAAAATCACACAAAATCACCACTTTAGATCTAGTGTTTACCAATATGTGTGTCTTGGAATTAAGTAATTCTGCATGAAAAAACATAAAAAAACGACTAGTCAACTGAAGAAATTGGCTAAAACGACCGATTAGTCGACAAATCGACTTTGTTTGTTGGAAATATCCTCCACCTGACTTTTTTTTAAACTAATGTGTATAACTGAACAATATTTTTTTTGCCTGCGGAGAACAGGCATCTTCCCCAGCCTAAGTTTTAGTGTTGTATACCACGCCAACATACATATGAGGAATGTATTGCTTGTAAACATTACAGGTGCGAGCTTTAAATCAGTCAGTCTGGACTACTTGAGATGCGCCGTTGCACTGCACTATGGGATGAGACAGGCCTGGAGAGCCTACTGATTTTTACAACCTGAAAGCTTGTTTCTAATGGGCTGATTGAATTTACTATTGATTATGTTTTCAGTGCATGCGGTGGCAGAGTTCTGCGATTGCTATTGTCGCCCACTGCAAATTGAAGTAGCCAACGGACGAGTAATGTGAACATTAATTTCTCTCGGACGAAATTAGAGATTCTGATTCACTTATCTGCACCCATTACATTTAACCTAAATTAGAGGAGCGTGATTGTTTTTCTCCCTGATGACAAATACATTTACTAATGCATACCAAGTACACACGCGTAATGTATTCACAGAAGAGCCAATCAATATACTTGGTTATTGATTGAGTGCTCTCCATTGACCGAGCACCTGTCTGCTATTAGGTGTAGACTCACTTGTGCATTTTTTGATGCCGGATCCTTTCCTCACAGCGTGCCGACTGAGCTTGCATTGGAAGTTATTCTCCCAGAATTCTGCAAACCAAATATTCCTTCTGTTGTTCTCCAGTGTTCGGCTGATGAAGTAGCGATCAAAACCTGAAAGAAAGGAGATGCTGTTTGAATTAAATCGGTCACGTTTTTACAATTGAATATGCTAAGCGAAATGTAAACTTGTTTGGGCCCCGATCTTAGTGGATAACTGTGGTGGAGTATTTACTCAAAGCCCAGCGAGAACAGAAGCTCTGCAATCAAGTATGTCGGCAATCCAAAGTGGTTTGCACTTAGCTTGGCAGTAAAATAGTTCAATGAAGTAATATCTTTAAAAAGAACCAAGGGTGCCGGATTTATTTTAAAAATGTGGGGACATCATTTTACAATACTGTAACGCAGATTGTTAAATTACAAAAAAACACTATGTTCTGATCAAATGTATCACACGGGGATACAGTGATTTGTGATTCAGACCAATGGCCCCTTCACCCGCACATTATGTTATCAATAGACAACTATATTCATATTTACCGACATTGTTATAACATATACAGATACAACATGAAAACCGTAGACAGTAAAATACATTAATGTTCATCTTAAGCTCACTCATTAAAACTCATTTATGTTGAGTATAGAGGGGATATATAATTAGCAGAGGCAAACACACACTGAAAAAAGCAGAAAAAAAAACAAAAACATTTGTATAAGAAAAATTGACCTATATGAGCCTTATGCAAGGTAAAGTTAGGAAGTGTGTTATGAATACCTTTTATGGATTGTCGTTTGGGTAGAATGGTGACAGCACCTTCTGCCATTTCTTCCTGGTTCAGTATTGGGGAGATTTTGGAGCCCCAGCTATCTGAACCGACCCAGATGAAATGTCCGGTTTGATTGGCCTTCTTCGCTGCTTGGAGGAGCCGCCTTTGGGACAGAGGAGGAGAGCGGTTTGATTGTACCATAAAATGTTGTGTCGTCAGTGTTGCCACTTATTTACTATACACGCACATTCGGTGATATATTACCGATGAAAGAAGGCTCCTATTTTAAATGCATCCTAAAGATGAAGTGTAGCTGTCATACTGGTGATTCCATAACTAGAATATTCTATTCTGAGTCCGGACAAAGTTGCACCGAGGCACTTCAATAGAATTCAAAAGCCACCGCACTGTCCAATCCCAGTGCAGAGCCGTTCTTCTTGGCTGTGGCAGAATGACACCCTTGTCACATTTGTCCAGGCTTGTTGCCAGTGGAGGTTAGTTTGGGGAGCTGTAAAAAAAGCTCTGCTGTAGCAGCAGAGTTACATCAAGAACGCTCGAGCACAGCGACATAAAATTTAAACACAGCCACCTGGCATGTGATGTGAAGCATTACCAACCCTCATACCTCCCCAAAGATGCTGGAACAAAAGATAAATATTAAGCTTCATACTGCATTGTATACAATGTCAGCTTTTTTTTTTTTTTTTTTTACTTGGCATATGGTTTCTTAACTTCTCACATAAGACTTTGTAGTTGCAAAAAGAACATATTTTTGTAATATGTGGAGTGGGCGAGCAGCGAGTCATCCAACTAACTTTGTGTCTCTTTACATTAGTTTTATGACCCCTGGGACGCTTGTTTGATTGATAATGATTTTTGTCTGAGTTTTGTCTCCAGTAATTTAATGAAATGAGCTTGTCTCAAGATGCAATTATGGGCTCCATGTAGGAAAAATAGAAATAGATTTTCTCACCATCAGGAGATTACATAACGGAGACATGACTAGACAGGCTGACGAGTTTTACACAATGTAAAGGTGCTGTGTCAAGGTCGTGGATGGGCGTATCCTGTACATTTCCCTTGAACTGTGACAGTCGGTTCCTCTCCCAACTCATGAAAAATGCGATATGTGTAAAATAATCAGGTGAAGGAATAAAATATTCACATAATTAAAGCGCACAGTACAAGATGATTTAATTAAATTTCGTTTAACGTTGGGAAACCCGCAGAGCAACCACAGGAAAGGACGAACCTACCTTCCTGGCTAGATCATGAAAAGCAAACCCACAAAAAGTATTTCTCTCACTCATTATAAAGCTAAGACTAGGTAGTATAATGTGTAAGTATCAAATTATAGCGCATCCATCCAAACAGCTCAAGTCACTTATTCCTTCTACAGACAATCTGGGGCTTTTATTAGGCTCCTGCCGGCTCACTCTGACTGGGTTCAAGGATAGAGCAGGAATGCAGTGTTGAAATCCTCCTGGCCTTCTGTAATTACTTTATATTCAGACTATTACTGTTATCAGGACCGGATTAAGTCAATGAGCGCTGGGACTTCTGCCCAGGTCATCATCAAAAGACCGCCCCAAATCACTGCCCACTTCCACCAGGAATACACTGGCCTACTAACTGGTTGCTGGGAAACATTTCCCCCTGTAAAGCCACAACAGTGCTGTGTGTGTTGATTCAGCCTACAACTAATTACCTCGTTCTTAATGCAGACTATCCGTCTTAATAATAGATAATGAATTTTAATTGATACATTCGCGTCCCTGCAAGGAAAGCTAGGCGAGTGGTGATTGTATCTTCTTATAGTATGGTCAGAATAGATACCTGCAGGGACAGCAGACTGGATGTCAAAGATATTAGTTGGATAAAAAGGACACAGGAGAGTAGACAACATGTTATTGGGCTGAAATGATTCCTCAGGAATCGCTGATCATCAATTATTTATCTCTTGATATTTTGAACTGTCTTTTTATGCAAATAACCCCTATAGATATCAATACTAAAGTGAAAGGATTAGGTTTTTGACGGTTTACACTTCAGGGCGATTGAAAAAAAAGGACAGAGGTGGAAAAAGGTCTGGAGTTGTGAAAGCCCAAATGTAGTGTGGCACTTAATGCACTAAATAGGTTTTGATGATATTATTGTATGCAGCTTAAGCAGCAAACAAGTTAATAAAAAAAAAAAAGGCAAACTGATAAGTTGTTCCATCCTATTTTCTATTTTGTATATTTACTATTGCTCCTTACTAAAGTAAAAGCCTTTATAAGATTAATAATCAGTAGAGTACTTGATTACTAAAATGATCAATTGTTGTAGCCTAGCATGTTAGAAACATCCATTTTCACTTGTTTCTTTACAAACTTTTTTATTTATTAGCGGTTATCAAATAACAACAAAGACTAAAGTTAATTGTCATGTTTAGTAGGATGAGTTTAGTCTCACCCAATTAAATTCTGTTCCCAGGATAACTGAAATGTGCGCTTGCGCTTCAGCTCATAAACTTTGTCTTTACCTGCCACCATTTTCTCGCAATCAATACTGTGCTTGTGCAACTCTCAAAGGTGATAAGAAGGAGGTGAGATGGCTCACTTCTAAGCTGCTTCCATCATTAGCTGTTTAGTTTGATTTTACCACTTGTCCAATCATTTTACTTAAGTAAAACTAATACTGCAGTGTATAAATACTCTGATTCAAGTAAAAGCCCTGCATTCAGGATTATGCTTTGATACAAGTACCTCTTAACCTGCCACTAACTTGTAATTAAAGTTATCAAATAAATGAAGTGGCGTGAAAAGTGCAATATTTCCCTCCAAAAGTATTTAAAACATGTAAATCCTCAAGTAAAGAGCAATTAAATCTAAATCGTACTGAAGAACGATACTTGAGTAATGATTTCCACCACTGGGCTTTGTTTACAGGCCTCTTCCATTGTATTGCAGTAGATGATTAGTCTTATTGTTTAAAACTACTTCACTTGGCTGTTAAATAGCTGCGACAACATCTTCAGTGACAAACCTTAAAGAAATTTGAATACACCCATATATAATTATATTTGCCATTTATAACTCATACATTTTAACAGACTGTTTTTCACAAGCAAAAGGCAATTTAATTTATTCATGCACACAGGAGACGTGTGACATTTTAATGCCAGCAGCAGAAGCAGCCTCAGGTTAAGAGATTACTCAACAACATTTAGATGGAAGCAGGTCTTGAAAACTCTTAAAGCTTCACCTCAAATTATCCTAACAGTGTGTTTTCATTTCAGGAAAAACTGGCAGGTAAATGTTATAAAGAGAGTATCAACAGGTGTTTGTGATAAGTCAGGTAAACAATTCTATTCACTGACAGCAATTAGGATATACTGCACTCACCTGATGTCGTCCTCATTGGCAAAAATAATGACCACTCTGGCGTTAGGGTTCTCACTCAGCCTGCGAATGATCTTGTCAAACTCTCCAGTTCTTGGTTCACGTGGTATTTTCACAGACTGGGAAATGCACAGACCACCTAATTGGAAGACAATGGAGAAAAGTTTCCAAATTAGACATTTTAAAGATAAAAAGTGCCTTTTCTTATGCAAAAGCATCCGAGCATCTCATTAGCAGACATTTTAACGTCAAATGCATATGAATACCGCTGTTTCCAGTGTCTTTTTCAAACTCTTGTTCACCGGAACTATTTGTTCGAGTCTTGATGCTTTTTTATTTTTCTTCCATCTTTTAACCCACACAAATCTTTTTCAATCCTCTGGACTTTTTCTTATTATATGTGCACAGGTACCATATTTCACAGCATGAGGGATGCAAGGTATTAAAAAAAATCTTTCCCTGGACCACAAGGGGCAACTTTGAGACATGGAGAGCCATCAATTCAGTTTATGGTGCTGCCAGTGAGACAGGGGAGTTTGGTAGCATTTGAAAGTCTATAAATTGTGTAATTGAAAACCATTTTTTCAGAGTCCCTTTTCTAATTACAAAGGCTGTTTTGTTTTGTTCGAGGTAAAAAATACTGTTTACTAAATTTCTTCTTCTTTTTGCTGCAGATTGGGCCATTTTGTAAAGAGACATGAACTACATTTCTTAAATTTCAGTAAAATCCCATGCTGGTAAACCCCCAGCATTGTCCAGTGGCATTGATTAGTTGAGTTTAGCTTGTTAGGCACTGGCCAGCACAATATCTGCAGTAATTCCCCGCGGATCTGTTTAAACACAGCCCTTGGCCTCTCAGAAATGCTCTGATATTGAACGCAGGTCTAAAGGCAGCAGTGGACGTCCCCTGGTTACCAACAAAGGTTTTTTAATTCCCAATGCAACATTTCAGGATAACAGTTCCGTGGCTCTGCCAAAATGCCACAGAGAGTATGTGCATGCTAATGAATTTCCCTTTCGTGACCCAGTAAAAAGCCAACTCAATGGCGGAATAATACCCTCTAGTTCAGTTCGTGGAAGCCAGAATCACACTATGAAGCAAGGCCTGGCCCCAGCTCAGATACTATTCGGTTGGAAAACTGGAAATTTGAGTAAAGAGTATAGGGGATGCCATTAAATTAACAATGATATTGTGCTGCTTTGCTCGCGGGTACAGAAAGTCACTTTGGGTTAAGTGAGGGGCTTCAGTCAGTGGCCTGCAACATTGTTCTGATTGTACACTGGGGATTCATTTAATGATGTTTCCTTTCTCTTCAAACCCGCGCTTTCGCGATTTCACTTTTTTCTAGTTTTTTGTTTTTAATAGTTTGTTTGTATCGGTTCCCTGTGCTGAAGCGTGTCACAGCTAGAGCACGACAGTTCTGGCTTATACATCCACTTGGCTGGTTAATGGATTAGCAGTTCCTTCTCTGGAGGAAGAGATTCCTTTTGTGGGTGCCGACCCATGTCTGTTGTTGGGGGATGTTTCCTTCTGCACTCAGGCAAGACTTTCTTTTTCTTCATTTCATCAAAGCTTTTTTTCAAACATTTTAAGATTGCAACATACATGCTGTACTAAATGAACTGGGGCGAGATGTATGAATAAAACATATAAACAGGTCTCCTCACACATACTTCAGACCAGTCGTACATGCTGATATGAAGATATGGTGGAGATGGGAAAGTGAGATGAAACAAACATCTAATAATAATAACATTCATAGTAAAACACTGTTTCGGTTGCTACTTTTTGCAGCACTCACAGCAATCAAAACTGCATTTCATTTTGATCAAATACCTTTGTGAGCTCAATTGTATTACACTTTAATTTACATAAGAGGCATCATTTTATTTCCCTGTGAGCATGATCTTCTCAGTTTAATCCCGATTGTGAAGCACTTTGTGAAGTATGTTTTGATTTGAGAGTACACTGATAGAAGATATATCTGCACACTTTGATCTATGCAGTGTGACACGTGATGACAAAAGAAGCTAGAGATTGAATATCACTGATAAAGCTACATTTGACAAATTCACGACACGTGTGCTATAAATAGCCGGAGCCGTACGTACAGTAGTGGTCACGGGTTGTGAAATTGCTGTTCTTTACTCGGTATGTGTTGAGACTCGTGTTGTACACAAACAAATTGAACTAAATATATGAAAATATTCAAGTGAGTTATTTCAAAGTTCCCAATATTTGTGTACATTTCTTTCTCTGATCTTCATTGTTCAGGCTAAATAAGAGGTTCATCTGTCTACCTCTCTTTTAGACATACACTTCCAAGACAGACACATGGGAAATTTAACAGCAGCAGAAGCGCTCTGCTCTCAGAGGCTCTATCAATCATTAGATTCTATGTCTTTGCCTCACTGGTACTTCTGTGCCCCCACACTCCCCCCCCTCCCTAACATCTGCTGTGTGGAAGCAGAGCACTCATCCCTTTCTTTTTCTTCTCTTCTCACACAACCAGCAGCAGGCTGCAGCATTGCTTAACCTCTGGAGAGAATAACAGGTGGAGCAGGGGGATGAGAACCCGGCCCCCGTGGGAGTGGATGTACACTGAACAAGTCCCACCATGGGCCGGGTGTTGTAACTCTGTTAGTTGTAGGGTTGACACTGCAATTTGTTTTATTGCCAATACTACCCATTCATCCATGCATCTGTCCATCCGTTGCTCTCTAAGTGCAGGGTGGTCAAAGGCAGGGCCCCTTCACTCGAGGACTCCAATTCAAACTCCGTGACAGGGAGCAGCTAACAAACAACACACTCAATCCCTACCTGCTCCAAGTATGGATTTCTTTTTTTTCTGTTTTGCAGCGGACACTTGTCAGAAACAAGGGGGTTTGTTTTCATTCCACGCACACAGATACATACATTGCATACATGCAAACCTAATAATAATATGATGTGTTCACAGTATTCGCATGCTGACATATCTTTCACAGGTTGATCTTGCTACGCCAAGCTGCTCCAAAGGACATTTTCATTTTCAGTGGCTTTTAATTGGGCCTGGTAATTATAGGTCTTCCTCATTACATATTTTATAATAATTTTAGCTAATTAAACAAGTCTCGCAAGAGGTATCAGATTTTCAATAAAACACTTTGCTGGATTCCATTTTGCAATCGGACAGGATGTAAATTAGGGAGACCTCCCCCCCAGCACCCCTCCTGTTGTCTGCACACCGCTTCTCATCAGACTTCTCGAAACTGAACCAGACCACCGTCTCCCACCTAATGTTACTTAACATAAAGAAAGACAATTATAAAGCAATTAATTAGAAATGTGTAGCCGCCCTGAAAGCAGTCTTGAAAAAAGAAAACCCCATTTACCTCATGTGTTGTGTGTTTTGTGTCTGTTGATTAATTACAATTATACATGAAAATTACCTGAACAGTATGCAGATTAACAATCAGTGACACATCTAAAACCTAAACTGAACAACTGGGTTGTGATTTAGGTCTCACAAAGTGAAAAAAACAAATCAAAACATTCCTAAATCGTCACGCTACTTTGGTCATTTTCCCAATAACCTGTTGCAGTGTGCCAAAATCCCAATACATTATCTAAATCAAATCTACGGGTATAGTGAAGCAGTGTGTTTCTCTCCCAGCACTCGTCCTATACCACTGTTAACATCTGAGCATCTAAAAAACCACCTCTAAAAATATCCGTTGCTGAGGAGACTGCGAGCCTCCTCTCTCTCTCTCTCTCTCGTCTTCCATTGTCAGCCTCAGTCTCTGCTCTCCTAATAGCTCAGAACACTAATATTCCTTCTCATTTGACACCCGTGGGAGAGACAGCGCTGCCATAAACATTAAATACTCCCTGGCAGCAAAGCACCTCTGCTTGGTGAGAAGTAGTGCAGAAGCACGTAAAATACACCCAGGTGGGTGTTATACAGCGAAGGTGCAGGTTTTATAAATAGCCTGTTTTTTGGGATGCCCTTAGTGGCGATGCCTACACAAGCAGGCTTACTTTGCAGCTGGAGAACATTATTAGCATGAAAATGCATAGATCTAAAACGACACTAATGTTGCTTCTACAGTACTGAATATCAATCAATTTCGATCACCGCAGGCTTGAATAATTGTCAATTCCTTCAACGCTGATTGAAAACATCAACACCGTATAGCTGCTACTTGTCTTGGCAGCAGATGATTTGTCAGGCAACAGACACGAATAGTTAATAATCACATGGCCTGTTTGAGCTGCAGAATTCCCATCTGCTTTGAATGGCAGTGTTGTTCCATCAATTCATTGACAGACAATGTCAGACTGCTGACCAATAGTCTAATGTAAAGAACAGTGATGCTCAGACTCAGTAGTGTGATCACAGCGGTTCACATTACACAAGGAGTCTCAGATGTGATCAAAGTAATGCAAAATGTGAACCAAAACAAGCTGATATGGATAGCACTAAATAGAGAGATAAATAATATCTCCTCTGAGCTGGTAAACTGTAAACCAAACGATTTATGCAAATCAGTTGATCAGCAACCTGCGCAATGTTTCTCTGTCTTTCCTCCAGTGCATGCTGGGACATGCTCAGCTCCCTGAGAGGGAGAGAAAATGGATGGAATTGATTTTTAGGCAAGAATAACAACAGTATTGTTAAAAACCTGACCGATCCCTGTTAGTAAAATGTTCCCGTAGATGAACTGCAGGGAATGTGCTGTGTTTTAATATTGGTACATTAGCTTCAGATTGTGTTCTTTTTCACTCGATTTTTTAAAAATACAGCTGCGGGTGAGTAAAATACCGGGGAGTGTGTGAAAGACTGGGCTCAAATCATTAGGGAGACTGACCCTGAACAGAAAAGTCCCAGGTTCAGTCCCTTGTTCCAGAAAACCCCCCTGCTCAAGTGTCCTGGAGCAGGACACTAAATCCCTCACAATCCCTGAGGCGTTGTTCTGTCGCTGACTCTGTGCTCCTATACCTCACTGTGCAGGTCTGAGGGGATAAAAAAAAATGAAAAAATGTTGCCTCAGGGGATCAATTAAAGTAAAATGTGCCATTATAATTATTATAGACTCCTGAGACACAAAGATAGCCCCAAACTACCAAATTCCACCCTTCTCTGCATTATTATATGAGGATGGCTGAAATGAATTTTAAGACAGTAACTGACCTGCTCCTGCCTGAAACATGGGGGAAAAAAAGACACAAATGAAAAGAAATCGACATGATGCGCGTAAGAAGCGCAAACTGTTCAAAATGTGGAAAAGAATACAATTTATTTGAACCACATGAATGGCTTTCATATTAGAGAGGAGAAGATGAATGACCCCAATTCCACCTATGGATCACTGCAATTTGTCTGAATTATGCCAAACAAGTGTCATTTTCCATATCCACCACCCTCCATAGAGAGTGTTGTACAGTATATATAGTTTGTGTGTATACAGTCAATTTTTTCATTTAAAATTAATTGCAAACACGCGGATGTGTCTGAGTGAATGTTCTGCACAGCCTGGCCACGTTATCGAGGGCTTGCTGAGTCCACAGGTTATTATCAGAGACCAGCTTTGGGGTTGTTCGCGTGTTGAGCCCTGGGTTGACTGTGATGTACTGCTGTGAAAATCAGGCTGGACTGTGGTTAAATGTGAGGCTGGTGGGAGTCAAGTTTCTCCTCTCAGATATCACTGAGCAGCACACAAACACATGCTTTCTGTCTGCCTTGGCTCTGCTAATGTAAATATGTATCTGCCGTCATATATTGAGAGAGACCAGGAAAATAGAAAGACCTGTATTATATAAGGAAATGCAATAGCTTTGCAATATGAATAACCATATTGAAAATGTTCAGTTTTCATGAAGTGTTTTGAATCTATTCCCTGATGCATTTTGAGGCTGCACATGGTGCTAAGTTGGTCTGTATCATCTTGAAAGATGTGTTTGGCCTCTTCATTCTTAATGAAAAATATTAAAGGACTCTTATGATCTGAGGCAATATAATTACCAAAATGTGTTACGGATTCAAAGTCAACAAAAAAGTGAGAGGCTTTTTGAAACATGTAACACCACCTCAAGTATCACAGAGTTCAAAGAAAATCAGTTCACAATGCAGAGGCAGAATTTTTTCTCTTCGTGCTTAGTTTGATTGTGTATTTATAACATTTGAGGACAGTAATACATATAATGCTGTTGTACACTTTCATAGATGGCTAATTTCACAAACACACCACAGTCTGATGACATTTATCTTTTTCCTTATTGTCGAGCAAATTGAACCATGGCTTCTCAATATCTAAATGAAACGGAATAATGATTCTGAATTTCATCACCATGGCAACATTAGAAAACAAATGAATGAATCTACAAAATGTCTCCCTACAATATAGTTTGAGAATAGCAAACTGCCTGTGGACATCTATATTATTGGCCGATTGTAAGTGTCCTTTAATTTTCACCTCTCATATAATTTTTATTGTAATCAGTGTAGAAAACATAGAAGCCTTTATGTATATACGGAAAAACTAGCTGTACACTTCCTCTGTAACCTGGCTTTGCTGTGTTATTGAAAAAAGATGGTTCTACCGAATATTTGTGTGTCATAGAAGCAGAGATGAAACAAAAATGAAAGGGAGCAATTTTCTAGCTTGCTGTATACAGTATTCATTTATAATGGGTTTCAAATTTACTCATGGGGAGATGAGCTGATGTTAATAAGAAAGACATCTGCATGGTGATGTGTGAAATTAGATCGGATTAGATTGAAGTAGACGATGATTGCTTAGATGCATCTTGCCATATGTTTACTGTAAAATAAATATGCCACCATTTCTATTCAGAAAAATCTGAAACAAAAGTATGCTCTACAATGATTTACATATTTGGGGTCATCAATAATCATATGACTATGACAAATTTGTATATTTTCTTCTTACCCTAAAAGTTATTCAGGGCACCCATTACCGCTGTTTAATTAAACGCATGGTCAGACACATTATTATTATTATCAACTTCATATTAGTGTGGAAAATGTACTCAAATATATGCTTGAATTCAGGAGGATACCCACTTAACATGCCTAGACAAATTCAGACAGTTAAGGCTGTGTGTTCGAGGACCTGAAGGCTGAACAAATACAATACAAAGGACAATTTCAAGGCGACTATTATTTCCTATCAAAATAAATTCTACTGAATGAATATGAGCATATTCTTAATTGTACAGTTAATAGAATATGTTGTCTTACTACACGTAGTCATATTTATCAGTGTAATTTGGCCATCCAATGGATGAGAATGATAACGTTTCTTTTGACACATCTGCTCAGCTAGAAAGGGCTTTTCATTCTGAATCTGAGCGATTGCAAGGAACTTAAATGTACTTTTGAAGTGTTTCGGAAGCTGTTCCTTAAACTTGATGGACTGAAGGCCAGTAGCAAAGCAATGAGTCTCAAGAACAGTATTTTCTGAAGATTGCACTTCTGTCAAAGCACTATCCATTGGAGAGGCTACAAAACTGATAGTCCAACAGAAAAGGAACACAAGACAACATTTGAGACTGTTTCTCCTTCAAGTTACCTTGCATACTGTTTGTGCAACACATCTCGTCCTGACAGTTGACAAAACAAAGATGATGTTTAAAGAAAATACGTATTTAAGCCTACAGAGTGACTGCTACAGGGTAGGACACAGAGAATGCAGTGTTTGTCTTTTGTTAATGATGTTTTAAATGTGAAGGCCTATTACTTTGCTGTGATGGCATAATTGAGTATACGTACTACTAAAGTTCCCAAGGCCATATGGTAATTTTGCTTATTTATAATTTTGTGGGATAATTAAGATTTGTACTGTTGTTGGTTTTTTTCTTCAAGTTTTGAATACTGTGTTTTCAAATACTGTGGTGGCAAAATGTACCTTTACCCGTTGAATACGCTGAAATGACGGATATTGTAAAGCAGAACTTATCTTTCAAAGTATTTATTCTTGCAAGAAGAGGCACAGTTATACAGAGTTGCAAGGAGTCTGTAGAAGTGAGCACTCCAGATTGAAGTTATAAAGACAGTGTACAGGGTTGGGGGCTGTATTGGAAGATTCTGCTTTAGCATTTGAAAACAAAGGAGTACTAATCAGCGTGGTCACAAGACATACAGATACATATATCCTGCAAGGAGGGCTTTGTCAACATGGTCAGCAGACATACATCCTAAGATATGGAACATGTTAAAAAGTACTTATTCATTGACAACAGTGAAGAGGATGTGCATGCTACTTGAAGAATTTTCTTCAATTAAATAAAGATAAAACAGAAGTAATTGTTTTTGGTTCCAAGGATGAACGATTGAAAGTCAGCGCTCAGCTTCAATCACTGATGTTAAAAACCACAAACTAAGCCAGAAATCTAGGTGTAGTTATGGATTCAGACCTCAACCTGAACAGCCATATCAAGACAATTACAAAATCAGCCTACTAACACCTGAAGAACATATCAAGGATTAGAGGACTTATGTCTCAACAGGATTTGGAAAAACTTGTCCACGCATTTATCTTCAGTAGAATAGACTACTGTAACGGTGTGTTTACAGGTCTCTGTAAAAAGTAAATCAGAAAGCTGCAGCTGAGTCGAGTCCTCACTAAGACCAAGAAAGTGGATCACATCACTCAAATTCTGAGGTCTTTGCACTGGCTTCCTGTCCAACAAAGAATTCACTTTAAAATCCTGCTGTTGGTTTATAAAGCACTGAATGGTTTAGGGCTGCTACCTTATGAACCATCCAGACCCCTAAGGTCGTCTGGGACTGGTCCACTTTCTGTTCCAAGAGTCAGAACTAAACATGGAGAAGCAGCGTTCAGTTTTTCTGCTCCACATATCTGGAACAAAGTCCCCGAAAGCTGCAGGTCTGCTGAGACCCTCAGCTCCTTTAAATCCAGATAGAAGACTTTTCTGTTTGCTGTTGCCTTTAATTGAACCAGATTCAAGGATCTTAATCAATTTCTGCATTTCACTACTGTATTTTATTTATTAAACTGCACAGCAACGTTTATTCTATTTTTAGCTATTTTTACTGACTGTTTTTCATATTTAAATTAATTTTCTTAATTTCTTTTAAATCTTCTTTTCTTTTGCATTATGTTGTGATGCTTTTAATGGTTTTATGTGAAGCACTTTGAATTGCCTTGTTGTTGAAATGTGCTCTACAAATAAACTTGCCTTGCCTTACTTCGGCAGCTGCTGCATAAACCGCAAGTATCACAATGCAGGCCTTGATAGTTTGCTCAAAAACAACTCATACACCAGTTGACCTATATAAGAATATAAGATACTCATAAGAACATAGAATTGCTATTACAATACACAACTGCAGGTCAAAATAAGAAAAGTTAATTGCCATACATTTTTGTTGATGACTGAATACATTTTTTAAAAGCTACCAAATGAACGAAAATATGAAAAAGCTTAAAATTACTGAAGAAAATCTAATTGGAGTAACTTGTTTTTTTTAACGGTTGTCAGTGCTAAAATATGTGTTCATAAGCATGGAAATTAATTAAAGAACAATTAAAAATTCCTTCATTATGAACTTAAAAAAAACGTGTTTATGCTACCAACTGTTAAGTATGTGGTAATTAAATAATACCATTTATTCTAGAGGAAATGCTAATTCCCTAAACTCAATGTAGTATGTTGGTTGGACATCATTTTATTAGAAGTTGTAGTAGCACAATTTGAAAAGACAGATGCAAACTGTTGCGTTAATTTTTGATGTTGAGCAAAAACAGTTGCTTTAGCATGGGAGTTGGACCATTTTCTATGATTTGACTCTGAACTTTGTTGTGATTGCATCACAAACTGGATCTTCTCTGTTCTATTTCAGTCTAAATGAAATTGGGAAAACCCAGTAGATTTTCTGTTCAAAATTAATAGTGTTTTTCAAATTTAAGTTCATATTTTCGTAATTTGAAAATAAGAAAAAGGTCTTTGGTGATTATTCAGAAATGCCTGTACAGTCAGACAGCTTTGCATGTTCAACTGACAGCTAAGCTGGAAAAAGGGACGAAGTGGGCTTTAAGACTAAACCCAGCCCGACATCTAACTAAAATGGAAGCGGTCTGTGTGTACGTCTGTCCTTCTATTTTCTTCGACAACTGCTCATTCAATCGATTTCAAACTTGGCAGGTGTATTGGTGAGCACCCAAAGAAGAGCAGTTTGAGCTGTTGAGAACTATGGCACACATTTATTAGCAGTGGGTTATGTCCACATTGTGGTGTGTATTGAAAGGGAACCAATAAATTACCAAGTGGCATGCTCGGCACAGCTTGTTAGGAAACACAGTGTCGAGTGTAAAGTTGTTAGGCTGTTCTCTAGAAAGCTACAAGCAGCAATGTCAGAGGGCAAGCAATCGGTCCGTTCCGAACAGGCCCGTTTTTAATGGGCTTGCACTTTGCAGGAGGTTGCATTGGTTGATAATGAAATAGGATTCAGGGTTTCCTGTTTGAGTAATAGATCCATGAGTTTATAGGTTGTTCATAATACCATGAGGATTATCCTGCACTAGGAAAGTATTAAGTCGCCAATTTATTTATCATTTAATGTAATGATTGCAAAGTAAACAGTGCTCATATGCTGCTCAAGTTACAAAGTACTCAATCACAAATGTGCGCTTGCATGTATTAAATCAGCGCAGCGCTTTAAGAGGAAGTTGAATTTGCAATCCAAATTGGAGCAAGGTCCAACTTTTTTTGTATTTACAATGTGTATGATTGGCAGATTTGGCAGATTCGGGCTGTCAGTAGCACTACTGGTTTTGTTTTAAAATAATTCTTGCACCAAGAGCTGAGGCAATTAATTTGAGACTGACGACTTGCCACTACTATAATAAAAGTAAGGAAAGGGGGCAATGAAGCAACTTTAGTGCCCCAAGTAAAGTACTATGGACTAGCTTGTTGAATTGAATGTTATGAACTGCATGGGTCTAATCTTTGGTCTCTGAAAGAAAAAATGATCCACTCAAGATTGTATTGATGAATCCGCTAACAATCTGCGAAAAGTATGTGTGAGAACACAGCAGTGTGGCGATGTAGTTACACTCTGGCCTCAAAGTTGATGGATCAACTGAAAGTATTTGTTGGCATGGCTATTTTCTTAAGCCAAATGGCAACCAGTCCTGGTATTACATCTGTCAGCAACTCTGCTCCGATATCAGCCGCACGCTGTAAGTCCCGGAGGGAAATGGACCCTCTCTCTATTTATCCCCACAGTGCAGGGGAAGCTCATGGAGGGCAAGAGGGCAGCAGTGACAGAACATGTAATTTCGTACGTATCATTCATCCCGCACACTTCCTTCAATCTGGTGCATGCTGGAAATATATAGTATTTTTAATGAATACACATTATCATTTGGAGGGAAGTTTGAAATTTAACGATAAGATATTGGTTAGTTACAGTTGTCAACTTCAAATTTGACTGATATGATAAACGCTTACTGCACACTGTTTTGTATATAAAGCATCGGCACTATTTTGACTAAATCCCTGATCTAATTGGATTCACTTGCCACAATCTGAGTGGATAACATTTTTATTTAACCTGTTGTTTAACATGAAATTTTAGGAGATGTGTTGTTTGCACCTTAAAGATTTCAAAGAAGTTTGAATGCAGTTAAAACACTGAACATCAGCACCAAGTATTGTCTATTAGGAAATTTAATATACAAGAATTAATCTGCCATACCATGGGTAAAATACACATAGAAACAGTTCCTTCAAAAACAAACTCTGAGAGATTAATGCTGCTAAAAAGGATTGACCACTGTTTATTGACAACCATGACATTATATTAGAAGCTATTATTTCAACAGTGGAAGCACAAAAGATTTGTCTGCGTCGGCTGGAGCTGGAGAAATCCAACACTGTCCTATTTTCCAGCAGCTCCAAAGTTTTAAACTGTGTTAAGAGCAGATATCTTTTTACAAATGTGTCAGTTTGACCTGAGGATACACACTTCATATACAGGAATTTAAATAATGCTTTTTATATTCTTCAGGAGAGAATTGTACCTGCATGTTATTGTTGCCCATTGAATCATTTTGCGGGAGAGCATCTTGTTTATTCAGTCCCCCAGATCCTGAATTTAAAAACCTAGTGCTATGCCCATTGAAAACATGCCTGGTGTTGCTGTTTGCAGCTTTCTTGAGAATTGCGCATACAAACTACTTCACACTCAACGCTGGCCTTCTTTTGGTCCTGAGCGATACATCAGTCAAGTTGAATATAACAAAATAAAATCGGATTAGTATTAAAATCTGATGCATTATTATTTATTAAACTATCCTGGATACAATTGAAAGCTCCACCTTGAACAGACATTAACTAGATTTAAGAGCATTGTGCTGATAATGCCTCTCTTTCACTGTGCACTTGAAGAAAAACATTTGAATGCAGGACTTTTTCTGTGCAGTATTAATAGTTTTACAATTAATAGTCTTAATAGTTTAACTTTAGAAAGACTTTTGAGTACTACTTCTACCACTGTCAATGCCAACATTCCCAGTTAGAGTAAAAGTAAAACAATACAGGGTTTGCCTGGGGCCCCGCGATATCACTAAATCTGGCCCTGAAAAACACACCCAGTTCTGGGTTACTTGCAGTCAGATACAACGGTGAAATACACTTAGCGGAGGTAATAGCATATTAATCGCTTGCTTTGATGATACCACCACGATTATAAAGCAGAGCATGGATTTAATGAGTGGAGGTACTTTGCTGGTGGTAAAGTTATAAATCAGTATGGCAATTCCATACACAGTTTGAGCGGTGCTGTTCACGTGGAGGCTGTCCGCCCGTGCTTGTTATTAAGTCTAGTGAAGAAAGGTTTGGCTGTAATGTTTTGCAGCATTCATGCAGCATTCACAGCTTATATCCAGGGACCAGCAGCAACAGTGAACAGCAGTCAATGAGCCGCTGTTTGCTCGCTTCGGACAACATGCTGGACTGCAGAGCCCTGAAGCTCCGCCCTCTGCGGCTTCACAGAGCGCAGTCTTCTTGTCAAAGTTCATTGATATACTGAACGTGTCCAAATTGCACCAAACTCGACAAAGCACTCAATGGGGTCCCCAACAATATACCCGCAAAGTGTGAAGTAAATTGGATGAGTGGTTCTCAAGATATGCGAAAAACACACAGACTGAGAGACAGGCAGACAGCGACTCCTATGCTTTATAGTTAGAGGTGCATGACAACAGGTTCTGGGGCAACTATAAATTAGATTACAAAATGACTGAATGACATTTTCCTTCTCGGTGCAAATGATTTATAAGTCAAAGACAGGCCTCTAAGCGCTGTGAAATGAGCTTTTCTGCACCGTGGTAAAATGATTCACCTGACAACCATGGGACTTTCCTCTTACCAAGGAGAATCTGCAAAGCTCTTAAGATGAAAATGTTGTTAAACCTTACAGCTGAAGAGTAAAGTGTAATAGCGCATACTGCTTCCTCACATGAGGCAAAGCAAACGTTAATGGTGCTGTCTAATCAGGCATGGGCACCGGTGAAGAGCTAGCTGCAGCAGGCCTTGAGGTGCACATTCTCACTTTGTCAAAGAGCTGCTGGAAACTTCCCCGTAACAACATTTGATGTGAAACTGTCAGGCTCTGTCAGTTGATATGTTACCTTCACTAGCTGGCATACATTTCTGACAACAGATGAGGGAAATAATGGATGACATTCTGAATTTAAATCTGTCTTTTTTTCATCCCCCTGGTTTCTTTATCAGTAATTGAGATGTGATAAATGGCTTCTTGACTTTGCTGGCATTCATCATTGTAACCTGCTGACGCAGCCAAAAGCAAGTTCTGTGTGGTCACAGAGCTGTCGCAGTATAAATGGCCAGTGTTTTGTTTTGTTTTTGTTTTGTTTTGGAGAATATGAGTAGAGCTGCAGCAATTATACAATTAATTCAAAGATTTGCTAGTTTTGGTTTCTCAAATGTGAGGATGAGATGCTTTTCTTTGTTATATATAATAGTAAACTGAATATAGATGGGGTTTTGGACCATTGATTGTATAAAACAAGCATTTTGAAAACATGGAAAAATAAAATGGGCATGTATCACTATTTTCCTACATTATTTTTAGATTTGGATTATTAATTGATTACTCAAAAAAATAATCAGAAGATTTATCGCTAATTAAAATAATCAATAGTTGCATACCATTCAACAGCTACTTACTGAAGAGTTGGCTTTGTAGCCAGTACTACGTAAGATTTGCTCTTGAATTCATACAGTTCAATTTGTGCAAATAACAGGGTTTTAAATTTAAATTTGGATTTATGCTTTTTTCACACGAATCCCGATGATGTTACTCAAAAACATGTACTGTTGGTATGGAGATATATTTAAGTGAATGGCTAAACAACTGGATGTTCAACTCTCTGGAGACGTGAGAGCTCTAACTGAGAACTCCAGTGAAAAGTTATTGCACATCACACCGTTAATTTCTGGACAAAATGTTACCCTCAGAAATGTATTGCAAGTACATGTTTCAAATATATTTATTATGAAATGCTGCACATTCTATGAAATGTGCTGCGCCATCAGACTGGACCAAGGCCCACAGGTGCCCTCTAAGCTGCAGCAGGATCCAACCATTTGAATGTTCATCTATCTGTGATAGAGTGTCTTCACCTTTAATATTGCCACTGGCAGGCCCCAGGACAGCCTCCTGTAGTGGTGAGACCAGCTTTGCAGGGCACACCACTTCTCCAAGAAACTGTAATGAACAATACTTAAATGCATGCTACATTTTGTGAAATTGTTATGCTGGTAAAATAGTGGCCTCAAAGTGGACAAGGCTAAATATTTTCAGGAACAGGTGGAATTCCTTCAGTAAATCACATCTTATTTGCACATTTTACAGAACAGATCACCTTCTCCTAATCACGTTACAGACACAATTGTGTAGGCTGCTGGACTGTCAACCGAATCTTTAATGCAAACAGAGGATTAGAGAGAATAACTGAGAAAAGTTACGCTAGATCAACCAAACCCACAGTTTTGAGTTTTGTGTTCTGAGCGAGAAGTTTGGGAAGTGTTGGCAAGTATCTGTGACATGATTGAGTTAAAGTACATTATGCAAATAGGAGATCTGTGGCAGAGTCTTGACAGTCGTTCTCTCTCTGCACACCTGCAGCTGAAACCCTTCATTGAGTTTCAAACTGTCTGAGGTACCACATTCCAGGTGGTTGCAAGGAACATAAAGCAGTCTTTGGAAGTGTAGCTGTGACAGTTTTGAAGACATGAAACCATTTGCGAAATGCTGCAAACTACTAATCAAACAAGGTAATGAACAGTGGAAAGTGGAAAAGTACTAAATGGGCACAGCAGCATAACAATGTAACTGAAGTGGAGAGAGAAAACGAGGAAATCCAGTCAAAATGTTTGGGTTTAGTAAATTACCTCTTTTCTATATCATGACAGAAGTTAAATACGTGCTGTGGTAATGTCGCGGATGAAATGCTTGTTCAGATGTTAGCCTACTGTTCTGACATTATTTTTTTTTCGGCTTTTTGATCGTATGTAGTTGCTGAACGGCTCTGTGGCTTAGCAACATTCCCATATGTTTACAGCTCTACCTGGCGTCTTAACCACTGGATGGATGTGCAGTAGTACGAGTAATACCAGCGAGGCCAACAGTGTGGGGCTGATGGGTGAAATACTAAAGATACAGGTGGTTGCACAGCAAATTCATAGCAAATTCGCCTCTCGTCTCAATGTGTCTCTTAACGCTCGGAAGCCAAACACAGCATTTATCAGGACTCAATGAGGCCTGAAGCGGGAGGAGCAGCTGTCTGAGCCCTGACAGGGATTTCCTGTGTTTGACATGTTGAGCCAAGGGGACATGAACTCCTACCCTCCTTCCTCTGTTCTCCTCTTCCCTTCCTTTCTTTCTAGCACAGAAAGTATAATTAGAATGAGTTAGTCCATTAGACAGGGAATTCTATTGAAGCTACACATTTGCATAATGCTAACACCTCATTTATTGAATTGTTCTGCTAATTTATTTCATCTTTGCAGAATAAGGCTTTAAACATACAAAACATTAAAAAAAATATTACTGAAGCGTCTTTTTCAGACAATATCTTTTCACGAGGCGTTTCAGGTTAATGAATATTCCAGTCATTCCTCTTGACATTTCCCTCATGACAAAGGGTACAGAACGCAACCCTCATTTTTAACATTTGCATAATCTTTCTCTCATCCCTGTGCTGTCTGCGAGCTTTGCCATCCCGCTCCTTCTCTGCTTCAACTGTCATTTAAGAAAACGAAAAGGTCTGATTAATTGTGATTTGAAATTATCCATCCAATAAGTGTGAGATTTGAGGAAAGAAAACAAAAGAAAACTGAAAAATTGTTGTGGTTGGATTTTATTGGATGTGATGCGATACATTCCTCTAATAGTTTCATTTCAAAGTGTGTCACCACCTGAGTCTGTAAAATCCACAAAATTTGATTACATACGGGGATAAAATCGGAAGGTGTGCAATATCCACTGGAGAAAAAAGAAAAAAAAAAATCACACTACTTTTTACAAGGTGAGGGAAAAAAATGGCCTCCATTTCCGCAGAGGCACGTACACTCTCTAATAGGGACACTGGAGGCACGGCAGCTTTTCAGAGAGAAGCACAAACAGAAAGAAATCTACTGAGGGAGCAAAAGACTTGTGCATCAAGGACAGTCTTGCATTTCAAGGGTGACAACAGCGAGTCATCATCCTGAAAACGTGTTTTATCCCTCTTTTCTTGTAATCATCTTCCATAATGACACTCCAGCCTTTTTCCCAAGGGGCGGTGTGATAGATGTTATACAATGGGAATGACCCAAATGAAACTACAGCTTTTTGAGAACAGCTCTTCATCTCAAAGGTGGAGCTTTTCAGTGACAGTCCAGCAACTGCAGATGAAACTAGAAAGGTGTCGAGTGCAGATCTCTGCCAGGTGTGTCATCAACAACCAGTGCGTTATTGTGTGATTGAATGAATACATCCCTGCCCCGCCCCGTCTTGACAACAATGGGCTTTAAGGCTTTCTAAAACACACTTCATTCAAACTCAAAATCAAGCAGCAATGAATGCAGGCAATCGGTCAAAGTCATCGCATAAGTCACATCATACAATCTGGCCAAAAAACTAAATCACACTCACCAAGCTGTCTGCCCACGTAGGCCGAGTGGTAACGAGACACAGCACAGTGTGTGTGTGTGTGTGTATATGTGTGTGTGTGTGTGTGCGTGTGCTGGTAGTTCCGTTAGCTGTTAGCGGTTAGCCAAACACATAGTGCGAAACAATAAAGGTAAGCAGACTGTGCCCCCCCCCCCCACTGCTTCTCTGGTCGCAGAGTATCGGCAGGGGGTCAGTGATGCACCCAGTGGCCCCTATCAGCCGCGGGTCGATTATAAGAGTACCAAGTGCGGAGTCAGCAGGCAGTCAGTGGACGTATAAAACAGGCAATAAAGGGTGCAACCACGATAGGTCCCTGAGTATGCAGCCAGAACTGGCCACCCAAAATATTATACAGTTTGCTGCTGCAGGATGCAAGATCAGCCGTGGAACGACATACAGATGCACACGCACTCACGGATGCATTCACTCAATTACAAATGACATAGTCAGGGAAAGAAAGCTTTTTCTTATTAACTAGTTTATTCTCACTGGAAGAGGAAACAGCATATCCAGTCAAATATTTCTCATCAGTGAAGAGGCAGAAGAGAGAAGAGAGAAGAGAGGCATAAATGTTTAATGTTAGACCATGCAATGTTCACATACAGAACCTGTTTGCATTAGTCTTGTAAGTGTGTCAGCCCCTGAATTTTTTGCTTGCGGAATGGTGTCATCATCAAATGGCAATATGTCAGACATAATTATCTCCAGGAGGATCATGTGATTGTCCCCGTGTGCATGTGTACGTCTGTGACTGAGAGTGACTGTGACAGTGTGAGTCCGTGCTTCCGTGACTGACTGAGTGAGAGAGTGAACGAGCGAGTGTGCACCTCTGTGTTTGTCCGCGGCTAATCTCGCATCTCTGCTGCAGCAAACTGCACAATATTTTGGACAGCCAATAACAGCTGCATGGTCAAAGACGCAGCGCGGCTCATGTGAATCACGCTTTGTCGAAAACACCTCTCATAGCCTGTTCTCAACTGGCCCCCAGGTATAGGGGCCGCTAGTGATAACACAGCTGAGTGCATCGCCGACCCCCAGCCTCTACTCTGTGCCCGAAGAAACAATGGGGCCGAAACGGTTTGTACACTGTTATTGTTTTTGATGGTGTGTTTGGCTCACTGCTAACAGCTAACAGCTAACAGTACACAGACTGCTGTGCCTGGCCTGCTTGGTGAGTTTAAATTTGTTTTTGGTAGTCTAAACATCTGATGCTTTTGCAGTTTAGACGGGGTATTAGCCATTTGTGGGTTGTATTCATTTAATCACACAGTACATCAGTGGTCGTTAAAGACACACCTGGCGGCAGTCTGCACTCTAGTGCACCTTTATAGTTTCATCTGCAGTTTGCTGGACTGTCACTGAAAGAGCTGACAGCAGCTGCATGCATTGTATCATATTATGGCTGAATTCTCAATATGAGATCCACGGATCTGTTACTTCACAAACAAAGAAAATCCTGAGACTTTCACAAAATTCCTATAAAACAGGAGACAAGGAGCAGTAGCTTGCCAAAAATCCCCACCCCTATTTGAAGGCAGTGAAAGTGGTAAATAACAAAAGTAAAATTGAAGCTTTCTTCTTCTCCTCGTAGCAGATCGCACATCTCTCATAGTACCAAACACGACACTTCCTGCAGATAAAATATCCACAGGAGTCATGCTTTTTTAATCACAGAAAAAAGGACTATTTCTTATCCAGGACAAATGGTGAGGTCAGCGAAATCCAAGAAAGTCGCATGCAGGCAGCATTTAGAAAGAAACAAAAAAAATTGGATCATAAGGTTAATAACATATGTTGACGCTAATGCATCCCTGCATTATTACGTCTGATTTGTCACCACCGAAGAACAATTTGTAATAAACGCCACCTGGATTATCTGTCGAGAACACTGTCTTAATTTTAAGTTTAAACATTCATGGATACACATTTTTTCACAACGGATTCTACAATTATGCCGTATTTAAAGGAAACAACACTGCCATTCATAATTTTCAAAACATCCCAAAAATATTTACCCTCATCTCAAACTGCTTCGAAACCAAATACACAAAAGACAAGATCAGCACAGCAGAAACATGCAAGACCCCCTCAATTGTCATAATTATCTTTGCTCACTCTTTCCGGCTCGAGTTCATGCTTCCTCTCACAGAACTCTAAAGGTTATTTTCAACCTCCTCCAAGATATCGACTGCCCCCGTGTCAAACTGTTTCCGGTCCGCGGTACCGATACTCGAGTCCAGCCGGTCTGACCAAAGACTGTTTCCAGTTTAATTCTGTCTCCACTTGAAAGCCCAGTGAGCTGGGATCAAATGACATTCGATTCTCTCGCCAGCAGGACCATCATCTAACATCCAACACAACTCCTCAAAACCCCACAGCACATACACGCTAATAGCCTTTTTGAAAATGTTTATTTCACCCAAAATATTATATTAAAAACATTAATCTTATAAATTGGGCTGTGGAATAGCAAAGACTCTGTATTTCATTATCTTCTCTTTTATGGAAGCAAATGGACAGACAGTAAAACTAAATGGATATTTGAATGGCTGGAATACTTTGGATATTTTGATTATTCTGCCTTTTTTTTTTTTTGGCCTTTTTCACATTACGGGAGACATTTTTTTATTTATCCTCCAGCTAGTCTTAAAGAGAAACATTAAACTGCTGTACGCTGTGAAGAGAAGGCCAAATTCAAAATAAAAAAGCCATAATATTCATTCATGAGCTTGAGACTAGCTTTGGATTGTGCTGTAAAAGACAACTGAATCTTACAACAGGAACAGCAGCTGCAGTGCGTTGATGTTAGGATCTCACAAGCATATGGTCTGTGGGTCAACACATCTGTTTCTCTATAGGGCTGAAGCATCTCGACTGAAATGGCCTCGGAAACAAATAAAGCACAAAGTCCTTAAAGTACTGCTGAGATTATTCTCACTTTCTGTCCACGGAAATATCTATTACAATGATACGGCAGTTATTGTTTTTGAAATCTGTTTTAAGAGGATGAAACTGTTTTGATCCTACTTTTGGAAACAGCGTGGCGTTTCTAGTTATAAACAGTTTACAAGATGTTGATAATCGTTTTTTAAATAAAGCTAAAGAATCTACGTAGTTCTAATCCTACTTCAACATACCCAAATCTGCCATTCAAAGCTAAACTCAATTTTCCACACAGTGAAAACAGGACCACTGTGACATTAGGTGGGCGAGACTGCTGCTCAGCACGGCCTTTGGCTGGTTAATGAGATAGAACATTTGGCCAGTTCTGATCTGGTTGTTTTATTATGTGAGCAGACAACTGCAGAACCCATTTAGCAGCCAAATACCTGTGGCTTTGGTTTTGACAGAGCTGCCTGCCTATCCTCAGTGTCCCTGTCGTATAATCAATCAAAGTCTGAATGGGAGGAGAGGGCCTGGGAATCAAACGGTATACTTCAGCATGTAGAAAACAGACGTGTGTAGATGTTTTTGAAACGGTCACTTGACCGATTTAAAGGAGCTGTAGGCCAGAGGACTCCACAGATATTTGTCTAAACCCTTGTTTGCCATTGTAAGGGGCCGATCACACCGAGACGCGTCGCAAAAGGAGCGAACGCTCCAAAAAAAATACCCTTTGGCAAAGCGAGTCGGGCAAAACAGCGGCTGATCCGGTTGATGATCCGGGAACAAGGGACGTTTCTAGGACCAGCTCTGTGTGATCGGCCCCTAAAGCGGTTAAAAGAGTGCAGTATACACCATGGAGACCTATTTGCAAGTTTTTTGTGAGTATTAAATAAACTTAAATAGGCCTATATATTACAATAGTATTCATAATATTAAATGTATATATCATATATAATACTATATTTAACATTAGCCAATGTTAATCAGAGCCTTGACATAATACCCAGGGGGTAATGTAAGGACATTTTAGTAAAATACAGGCTTCACTTATCCACAGACGTTGGGGTTCATTTCTAAATCCCATGAGGTTCTCTGCTAATACTACTGTGTGAATAAGGCCTAAGACTGTCTGGTGCCCCATCAATTGTCTATAAAGACAGCGGTTTGACCCTCTGTGCTGAGACTTTAAAAACTAGAAGCCTCCTCTTCTTGTAGTTTATGTTTGACTTGGCATTGCTTTAGTCGTTGTGACATTCAGGAAATGTTGATCAAACCAGACAGGGATATGATTTATGTCATTTGCAAACTCAAGCTGAGGCTGCAGTCAAACATGCCCTGGAGCCATACCAGTGTGTTTTGACATGTGAACAATAGATTACTGTCTATTACCATCACTGCATGATTATTTCTTTAGTCTGCATCAGCAAGACATTTGCTTTTTAATTTATTTATAAATTAACCTTGTTAACTCTGAGGGAATTTGCACTTCAGACTTTTTACTGTGAGTTGAAAGATAATAAAAGAAGTAAAATGCAGGTGGATGTACATACAGTCTACAAAATGACCAAAGATCATCAGCTCCAAAGCTCTTCATCAATCTTACGTTTCTTGTGTTTGTTTTATTTATTTTTTTATCATGTGGACACTTAATGTAATATAAACTAAATTGTATCGTGCAGCACATTATACTGCCCCACTGCTACTCTATTTAATCAAAACGGTTCTAATGGTTGCACATGCACAGATGTTGAAAGAGTTTGTTTTCTGCGGTATATTTCTCATTGATAGCCTAAATAGTAGTTAGATCAGACAGGTAAACAAGACACCAAGTCATTAGGCAAAAAAACTGTCACATTTATTCTGAATCGCCTAAGTTAATGAGCAATTGATGTGTACAGTGGCTGTATTTTGTGGAAATTGCTCTGCTTTTGAGGATACTTTCTAAATGAATCCAAAAATCAATTTGCAGAGGGCCACAAAACACTGATTTAATCCAAAACAAAATACCACACAAATCTCCATGTTAAAAATACATAACCGACATGATGCAACAAGCACATGTTCCCCGTTGGATGCTTACAAAACGTTTCTAATTAAGAGCTGAACCCTTAGAAAGTATCAGATCTCTGTGGCTGGATACAGAAGCGGTGGAATTAGGAGAAGGTTGCAGGGTTTTAAGCATTCATGACTCAGTTCAGGCTTGATTTAATGAAAGGCTGTGTTGAGTGACTTGAAGGCACCTTTAGGGATTCTACACCTATGCTCAGAGGGAGTCATTAAGAGCATGAAACAAACAACAGATCCAGAAACATCTATGCGTAGCAAGTTATCCTTTTCATTGTCAAAAAAAGTATTTATCCCTTAAACACATTGTATACTTACAACCTTTATGGTATACCAGTGTTTTTAAATACCTTTCCTATCTTATTTAAATCCTATTTTGATGGGGTTTTTTTTAAATCTGGATTGTTTTACACCGGCTTATGGTTTTCATCTAGTGCCACCAACTCGATTCTTTTATATTCTATTTCTGCCTTTCACAGACATCTGTATCAAACTGCATTTTATTCCAACAAAGCAAAGATTTAAATCAAAGAATTGAGGGAATCACACTCTCAATTTATCAGAAGTTTTACTTGAATGCATACGCGAGGTTAGGCCTTATTTAGCATTAAATACCAGTATCTTTAAAAGTAGTAGTAGAAAAAGCTCAAAACATATTGAAACTGTCATGTTGGGTTTTGGGTCCCTTTTGCATGGGCTGTTAGGCAAATAGGCAGAGTGGAGGGCTCTCTCTCTCTGCACGAGTAATCTGCTGCTGGTGCTTCTCCACGACGACCGATGAGGGGCTGCAGCTGGCAGGAAAGAAAGGGAAGAAGTGGCACAGAGAGTACTGGACATGTCAGTAGTGATTACACTCTGCTTCAGAAAGGGTCAAGGGTCGGACTGAACGTGCGGCCGGCAGCTCCCTGTGCCAAACTGACTGTATTCCCAACACTGTACAATGCCATCTCCTTGTGATGCTCCGGGCTAGCTCTGCAGCCCCACTTTCACTCTGTCAATGCGTCCAAATATTTAGTGTCGCCTCAATGCTCTTGTGTAGCAGATACAAATATGTCCCTGAAGACAGGAGTCGGGAGCTTAGTGCAAAGTCAGATTTCATGGAAAGAAGTTAGACTTCAGCATAGCCCAAAGGTCTCTGTTTTATGAGTTGCGGTAAATATTTACATATCTGGAACATTGTAAGGTAAAGAATACTTGTCTTCAGATGCTGTCTTTGTAGTGCAACAGAAGCCATCGGCCTCAGGTCTTTGTCAGCTTCTGGTACACAGGGCTTTAGGACTGCCCTTTTATTCCACCACATGATTAATGTTTGAACTAGCATTAGCCTAAACAAGAGCTCCCTCCATTTTTGATTCAGAGTCATCAGACCCTAAGCCTGTAAAGGTTATTCTTGTATTTATATATTCAGTTACTTAGCATTATTGCCATTGTTGACTTTAGAGTTATTTGATAGAATTACTGCACCATTAGGTGTTTTTGGACCGGAGGAACTTTTTCATAGTTAAGAACTTAGTTCTAAGAACCCCCATTTTTATTGTGTCAGCACTGCAAGAACGAGGAATGATGGTAGTTCTTAGAACGCCGTTTTGAGTGACTTTTTTAGCTCCTATTTCAGAGTAGGTACTCTCTCAGCACAAGAGGAACCGTTACGTAAGTGGAATGGTTTGAATTCCAACATATAAGCACAGGATCCTTCAGCACCAAACAAACTATGCTTCTCTCGAAATAACAACTGTCGCATTAAAATCCGATGCAGCACCAGCCAAAAAAAACTGGATTTGTCAAATGAATCGATTTTTTCTTTAGATGGCAAGTTTGCCTACTGGCTGATGTTTAAATAAGTCCAATCACAGGGAAACCCCTCTCGATGGTTCTCAAAATGAAATTCACAGTGCGAACCACTCTCACATAAGCCCCGATAAACTCTGGGATGCTTGAAGGAATATTTGAAGAAAGACTCACCGTCCTCTCTGGACTTTTGAATAAACGCATCAACGCCACTTTCTCCATAGTTCCCCTCAGAGGCTACCGTGGAGACGTAGTTCCAGCGCATGGCTTTGACAATGTCTACCATGGCCTGTGCCTGGTAGGTGTCTGGCGGCACCACCCGGGAGAAGAAGTCGTAGCGGGTGTTATCACTCAGTTCCGGAGCTGTCGAGGCGTAGCTCACCTGAGGGATCTACGGGAGAGGAAGAGAGAAAGAGATGTGGTTACACACTGTGAAATGTATGAATAATGTACTTTGTGTGAAGGCATTACATGTGCAGCAGGAACGGCTCATTGCAGCTTCATCTACAAATGCATGACTATAATATGACACCCAACATCTGCTGAACTGCTCCTTGGTTGTTATTCACCCTCCACAGTTGGCGTGCTGTTGCTTTAAATAGTCCTGATCATCACAGGCTTAGCTGTAGCGAGAATATACCTTCCCACCAGTCGAGCAACACTAAGCTGCTGTGGAATTCACACTTGTCTCTGACATAATGTGAGGTTTCTTTGGCGTTTAAGAACATAAAAGCTCAAAATGATCTGCCTTCGGAGCATCATTAATACCCCGTGTTCTTGTCAGAAATCACAAAGCCTTTATTGTTTAATGTGAAAGGCTAGAAAACCATCAGATTGATTTTACATTGTGTTACCTGCAACAGTTAGAAATCAGTGAGATCAACTGTTGAGAGATAACCTGATAAGATGGAACATAAGGAAGTCAAACTCAGGGAATTGATTGCAACTGCTTTAGATAATCTTGATATAGTTATCAATTAATATTCTCATATTTTGATGTATTTCTTTGAAAATACATTAATGAGATATGAAAACAGCTTTGCTGGAGATGGCAATTTTCAGAGTTATGCTCTGGTAGTGTTAGAGTCTCCTGCTTCTGGAAGACGGAGGAGACTTTTTCCCTTTTTCCACCAAAATGAGCATTAACGCAGGTTTTTCTTTTTTTTTAACACTGGAAATCCTGAAAAAAAACATTGATAGACTCCTTTTTCCTTGCGAGTGTGCCGTGCTGTTGCACTGGCCTCACTGTTTTTCTGTGTGTCACGCTCGACATCACAGACATGTCAGCCGGCACCGCGAGTGGGGTTAGCAAACGGTGACTTTCTTCTTCTTTTATTTTGTTTCTGTAGAGTTTGAATGAAGTTTGATGATCAGCGAGGTCCGGTTCTTTGAGGAGAGCACATGAATTGTATTTTTTGTACATGAATTCAATTATTATTATTGTCCAAATCCCTGTTGATTTCATTTATTAAATATACACTTCAACGTCACATAGCATCGCACCAGAAAAAGGGGAGAAAATATTAATTTCTACTCTGGTGTCACGTGTCCATCACTGCTGATTGGAGCTGGAGCCGATAAAAAGCTGTGACTACTGCAGAGTCTTTGTAATCTTTTCTATTGAAGGTAGATGTTAGTGGGTGTCAGTGGGTTTTTTGTTGAGTGTGAAAGTAGTTTTAGTTGGTATGAAATCTCAATTTTTGCTTGCTCAAGTTATTTCAGATATATTGCTATCATAGCTTCTGTGATCTTCTTATGGCTTCTGTACTACACAGTTTGGAAGTAAACTGACCAGATTTTATGACCTTCAATAATGTGTTTCATGGTTTAACTTCAAATATGGACATACTTTTCATGCTGATGCATTTTTTTTGTCCTGATTCTGCAGGGTTGATGAATTCAGGCAGTAGATGTAGAAGGCTGAGTCGCAGCTGGTTTAAACCAGAACAGAGTTTGACTGCGTGTGAGTCAGTGGGTGAACATCATTTAATGTGCATGTCCAGCTTGGTATTATAGCAGAGGAGTGGTGCAACGGATCATAAAACTCACAGTTCGGATCGTATCACGAATAAGAGTCACGGATCAGAACACGGATCGGATCAGCACAAAATGAAAATACCATTTACAGATCCCTGATCACGTTTTTTTGCCTGCCGATACTAATTGCCTATCATTGATGATCCATATTGGCAGATGCGGATCCCTTTGTTGTTTGATTATACAGCTGCCACCGTCCCCAAAAAATCATTTAAACCGCTCTGAAGTCAATACAAACCATAAAAAACTCTCTCGTCCTTTTACTTTGTCATAGTAATTTATGATGTTCTGATCGCATATTTTACTGAATATTGACAGATAATGATGGTCAGTAAAACTTTATTTCACACTGTAATGGTTAACGTTAAACTGTGTGATTTAATCTGCGGTGCACATGCGTGCCAAACCATGAGGGGGGATCCATACGGAACCGTTACACCACTATAGCAAAGTACTTGTCCTTAAGCCACTCCTGCTTTTTAAAGACGTCTTAATCCGAGAAATCAAGTGTCATTTTACAGTAGAAACACAAAACACTGAAAGTAATACACAAACAAATGAACACAATGTTGACAAATGAAAAATTCTATTTGGAAATATTGTGTGGTTTTTGGAATCATCTGGACATTTCCAAAAATGTACAGTTAGCCACATCCAACTCCTTCCCATGCAATATTATTTTTTTGGAATTCTTTCAATAAAATTGGAATTGGAGCAACACATTTTTCAAAGATAAATAAGGACTTTGCCTTTTCATCTCATGACTGACACTTGAATGAAATGTTGCTCATCCTTTCCAAATACTATTTGTCATGGTACCTCAGAGATGCTTTGGGGATTTTGACAAATACTGTCACCTTTTGAGCTCAGATGGAGGTCGGTGCCAATGAATAGATAATCTGAATATGACACTGAGAAACACTTTGAAATAAATTAAAACATTAATTTGTTCCAGCTAAGAATGTCTTTTTTTATGTGCTTTGATTAAATCTGAATTTAAAAAAAATTATGTTATGGCTGGGGGATTTTCTTTTTACCTCACATCCCGCAATGCTACATCAAACTAAACTTTACCAACCAACACTTTATTTTACAAATATTTACTCCACTACCTGCAGACAGACCGCTGGGGAAGGGATGCGGTCCCTTCCTCTATGCCTCACCTCACACACCAAAGGCCTTTAAAGTGGTCCGCTGCACTGATCCCGCTGCACTGTGCTCCCTGCTTGTCGCTGACGCCCGTGTTAGGAGCACAGCTGTTCAATCTGTACCCATGACCCACAGCTCCTACCAACTCGTGTAACTCCACACAGACAACAAGGATCCTCCGGTTGAAGCCTGATGCACAACATTCAGTAAATGAATGTAAAACATGTCCCTTTGAGTCGTTTTTTATTGCAATAAGTTAGAGTTGTGCTTCACCGCAAGGCGTGGCTTTAGATGTTGTGACGAGGCAAACATGCCACTCAAAAGCTTCCTTGTTAACTTGATTCCCTTTCGAAGGGGAGAAAAGGCAGAGAAAGGGATATCTTATGTGCGCGCTAATGGACCATGTGCATGTTGCATGTCAGCCTCTCGCACTGATGGCTCTCAGTCGTCTCGGGCCATCACACTGTGCCGTGTGCTCGCTGCGTTTCTGCGTCGGTTGGCTTGTTAAGAGCTAGAATCGCTTGTGCAAATTGCTCTGCCTCGTGAACTGTGAGCGCTGAAGGACATCCGTCTTGGGGGCTGATGTGCTTCATGCACGTGTCCCTGTGGGACGCTCTTAGAGACACGGATCTGGACATGTGGATTGTCGGCAGTTAACACAACTTGTTGATTTAACACCTGGTGAAGGCAGCGGGCTGAGGCACACCTGACCCCCCCCAAGTTTTAATTATGCCTCGACGGTGGTAGGCAGAACTTTTCTCCCTTCTACATCTGTGTTTTCACCCTCTTTTCACCAGTAAAAGTGTGAACCTGTTTAATTTTTTTCTCGCACTGCTTTGACGTCATAAGGCGGGGATCTAGCAACCTGAAAATGTGCTGTGCGAAGGTGTTAATAACGTCTTATTTTAGACTACTTCAATGTTCTACAGCACACAGCAGCACAAAGGAAATTATAATGTTGCACCTTTAATTCATTAGTGTTAGATGTGGTAATATTTAGAAAAATAAGTATTGTATGTTATATAATACATAAGGTAATTGCACACCTATAGAAATGTCTCCGGCATCTACTTCCCATGGCATCCAGCAGCATAATTGGAACTCTCCTCCCATGGGAGCTTTTTTAAAACACAGATAACATATCATCAGGAATCCCTGCTGATAGACACGACCGCACCTGCTTGTTCTGCGCCTGTTATCACTGTGTTTTACTGAAGATGTTCAAAATGGTTTCAAAAGCGCTGACGAAAGAACGCTTTGTTCGAGGTTACAATGTGTGCTGTAACATTCAGTCTAGTTGCTGAATTTGAAGAATACTAAAGTATAATTTAGTTTAGTAGCTTAGTAATTGAAAATTGGTTTTAGAAAATCTTGTCAGCAAAATCATGCAATACATGAAAAATATCAAAGTAAATGTTTTTTCCCCATAATTTCAAATCTCTCTCTCTCTCTCTGTGTCTCTCTCTCATTCTCTCTCTCTCTCTCTTTCTTGGTGTTTTTAATTTTGCTGCTGTCATGTATTGTGGTGATGCCGTGACATGTCGAGTCCAATATCTGCCAAATAAGTGGGAGCTGCAGTGGAGCTGCCCTGTGTTGTATTTTTCACCTGAGAGATTTCTCACAGCTGCAACAATCACACAATTTCAGCATTCTGTCAAGAAGCGGGACAGGCAGGGCTTATCATGTGTTTGTGTTTGCGAGATTTCTCGCTCACTGGACTACAGCGATAGTCTTGAACATTGTGCTTCCTCTAATACAACGCAGTCACTTCTTCGCACTGACTCAAGAATTAAATTCCTCAGCAAAGGCCCCTTCCTGATCCCCCTATAGAGAATCAAAAGAGACGGGGATTGGGAGGAAATATAAAGACGTGTTGTGAAAAGAGAATATGCCACATGCGGGCGAGGAGAGAATGTCTTGGCAGAGGTTTGACATATGAGAACTGGACTGTGCAGTGGAATGCAAGATGACTCATTATACTCGCAGCCAGAGTCAGTGGTAAAGATCTTAGTAGGTTATTCAGAAATGTTCTTGTGGCTGTGTTTTAGTGAAGCTGCATGCACTCACCATCTGTTCAGGCCTGTCCTCTGATGTGAGCTCTTTGTGACCCCATCACTTCATACAGAGTATAGCAATTCACCATGTCACCCCCCACCCCCCTCAAGTTCATAGAACTTCTTAAATCTGCACACCACCACCCTAACACCATCCAGTTAATTGCTAATGGGCTTGGGAAATATGCTTAATTGCTGTAATGTGAGTCTCAAGCAGATTTATGATGCAGATTTGACGTTCAAATCGCTTGCTTTAAATAACCGTGCCTTTTTAAAAATTCAATGAGCTCATTTGGCATTGCATCAATGCAGGAGTAATGATGCTCATTAGAACTGTACAGAAATATTGTACATCTGTACTGTTTGCTGGTGGAAAAAAATCAAAAGCTTTCGTCAGGCTCTGGAAATGTTCCAGTAAATACTTCCTGCAAAAATATTAGCAGCAGTATATATTTCATCTATAAAAAAAAAAACGGAAAGAAAAAGTTTTGTATGAACTGACTGCAACTTGATCAGGAAGGACTTCATTTAGAGTGAACTTGTGCATTTATTACATGTTGCACAGTAAAGTTAAACTTGTGGAGAGTCTTTGGCGATTAGACTCCAACGTGACAAAGTCATACTTAGGGGGGTAGTTATGCCATGCTTTCTACAGAAATATTCCCACAGTCTATTATTATTATTCTACGTCCATTTGTACTAAACTGACAACGAAATTGATCAATCAATCTATAATTGAGAAATTTTAACTGCAGCAGCTTTTCTAGCACTTGTTCAGCGGTCCATGAAACACGCCGACCAATGTGATGCGTTGTAATTCACATCACAGTAAGCTACTCGGCCAATTAAATGTGTGTATTCCGATAAGTATCGCCCTCGACTCGAGTGAGATAGACACACGTGTAAGAGACGGGGAGCGAGAGAGCCAACAGTCGGAGATAACGTGAGTCAGAGAAGTTATTTCACATGGCCTTTAACAAAGAATGTACAGACTCTTATATGTTTATTCTTCCCAAAAGCAGTTAAAGGCACAGAAAAATAAACCTAAGAGCCCAATAGGAACAGAATCCTAACACAGTAATTCACTGTCCAACAATGATGTTAACAGAGACGAGAATAGAGCTGAAACAAGTGGTTTCAATAACCACAGATAAAGTCCCTGCACACAAATTTCTATTTTTAGAAAGTGAGAAGAATATAATATTGTGGCTTTTTTGGTCGATTTCACTTCAAAATTAAGAATTTATTTTAAGAAAAATGTATCCAGTCCTTATTTTACTAGAAATGAGAGAAGATCAATTATGTATTATTAGAGTATGAATTATTTATAATTCATCCAGTTCAATTTGAAATCTGACAATAAATATTATTTCGATATCGTTCAATTGAACCTTCTATATTTGAAATGACAGTCAGTTGTTGATTACATACAGACGTAAATACTTAAACTATGAGGCTACTTCAATACATATGGCAAGTTAGACATTATTGTGATGTTCCGGACCTTTGCATAAGGAAATTCTCTCTAAATGGACCTCGTTGAATTTTAATTGAATACCCCTGGAGTAGAAGCTGGAAAGTGAGAGACAGAGAGATTTGTGAATTAATGAGAGTGTAAAAAGGGACTTTTAGCCTTGTATTTTCAAAGAATATATATATATATATATATATATATATATATATATATATATAAATATAAACTAAGAGGGGTTTAGCCAGTGGTCAGTTCCACCTGACTCCTTCGCCTGTCTGTATCCTTGAGGGGAAACTACAACCACCCCAATAATGGTGCTGTAGCTTCTAATTTACAGGATGTTTTTACTTTCAGTTAGAGGCAAATGTGGTTACTGTGTTTGCTCTCAAAGGAGCTCCGCAAAGCCAAATGGCTGACACTCGCGGGCCCCTTCGGGCACACGGTATAATCTTCACCATTCAATTAAGAAGCAGCTGAATGTTACACTGGATGTTATCCAAGGTGAAGCCTCCAGTCAGTGTATCTCCACAGTGTAGATTTCCCCCCCGTGATAAGTTAAACAATGCTCTTCCTGGCATACTGATTGATCAAACTATTGTGTTGGAGAGAATTTTTACGTGCTTTCTTATTTTCAGCCACTCAACAGTTTCAGTGTGTGTGTCATTAAGAAACTTTGTTTCTGCCAAGTAAAAAATAAATAAAAAAAGGTTGTGTGACTAACTGCAGAACCAATCTGCTGAGTCATAAAGTGCATTGAGGTTTTTCAACCCATTGTTACTGAGATCAATATGGTGAGACTAAAGTGAACAATGCAAGCTCCACACAGATGCTTGGGCCAAGGATCTGACCCCCCGTGGAATTTTGAGTTCTTTGGAATTCCTTGGAATTTTGAGTTCCCTCTAGTAAACAGTTGTGCAGTGTATATTTCTAGGGGTTTTATTGTGAAAGGTAAGAAAGGAAGGAGTGGATCTGGTATGTGGTGCCTTTGTCAGGGCTGAATGAATGAAAACGCTTACCATCTTGGTTTGGACTACGGAGGTTCTGTGTTGTTGTGCATTCTTGTACGTTTTGGATATTGTTCCGCACAAAGTGATTGGTTAATGCCTTTATTTGAGCTCAGAAATGTCAATCTTGTTCCAGAAAGAAAACTACGTAGCTTTTTATATAAATATATATATATATATATATTGATGTGCAAATGAATCGGCCAAAGGAAAGCCCTGGTGTGTAAAGACCATACAATTCTCTGCGGCAGTAGCTCAGTCCGAAAGGACTCGGCGTGGGAACTATTGGGTCGCCCACTGCCGAGGTGCTCTTAAGCGAGACACAGGACCCTATTTTCACTGAACTCTGCTAGTCCAACAATACAGTCAAAGCCACTAACGGTCACTTTACATTGATAAAGCATGAATGCCTCTCGCTGATAGTAATCTCTAATGTAATTATTAATCAATAGTCAGTTTTTATACAAGTTGTAATCTTTGATTCTGGCTGGATTACATCTAGCAGTGACGGATTGTCTCACACTGTGTCGGACCAGTTCTATCATAGACATATAAAGGGCAGAGTGAATGTTCAGTTAAAGAATGAGTATCTAAATAGCTTTTAGATAGTCATTTCAATGTTCATGTTTACTGACTCTAACTAATGTGTTTGTCCTCTAACAATTCATCCATTCTGCTTTGCTCTTTATGCCTGTTAAAGTGCATTTTAAGCACTTTAACAGGGTTCAGGGCAACCAGTGTCCCTAATTAAAAATAAAAGCTTGTGTTCTGCAATTACTCATCTTTCTTTCAACTATCTCTACAATGCATGCTCTCAATTTAATATTGTCTCATATTATATTTAATTTTATTGTATTTCTTTTTTTTTTCTTAGACAGAACACCCCCTCAAGCCTTATCAATACTTTATTTTGACCCTCCCTTTGACCTAGAAAAAATACGGCCACTCTCTTCTTTGTAATAAAGAACTTCTACTTGATGAGTGCACCAAGCGCGGGCTTCATCTCTGCGGCTGCTGAAGGAAATGAGCGCCACAACATTTTTCGCTGTACTTCCAATGACAAATAATAGTCTAAAAACAGCAGAGCAGATGATGTTGTAGCCTGATATGCATGAAATTACATGATGACCAGTAGCATGCCCATGTACTGTTGGAGACATTTCATCCAGACAGCTTTTCCAAGAGAGTATACAGTTAAATATCAAAAAGCACATGACCACTGTTGGTAAATTGAAGTTCAGTGCTCGCTGATGTGCAGAAGAGAGGGAGAGATGGCTCTGTGCAGCATGAGCTCTTACTCCATTGACCGCTCTAAGCTCTGTTACGCACAGCTGAGTTGGCTTTTACACACAACGACGTGAACAGTTGTTACTACTACACACGAATGGGTGAGAGTGAGCATCGTCCCTCAAGTTTTGTTGTTCCACACCACATAAAAAAAAAAGATGAATTAGATTAGGTGGCATTGTAACCTGATATACTGTAAAACAACATTAGATATCTAAATCTCCATCACAAACATGATGCCTGAATTGCTCGTTAGAGTCAATGTAAAGTAGGACGCAGATACTGAGTTTAAGCGGTAACATGAGCACACTTGTTAGTGTCTGTTTGTCCAGTTGACGGTCAGATATAAATTCAACAAAGATTTGATGGAGCTCAGGGCTGAGTATGGCTGCTTTATTCCAAATGAAAGTATCGTTCCTGCTAATGTTTTACAGTCTGAAAAAGGCTAAACTCAAAATTCAGGAAAGATAAAGGGTGATTTTGGCACGGTCGGAGTGTGCACTTCCACCAACTAAAGCCACACAAATAGTTTTGAATGTGGAAGAGAGCCTGACGTTCAGGCGCTGTCCTGTGTGAGGAAGCAGTCTAGTTACGGCTACTGGATACTATTCATTGTGGTTTAGCTTTGTGGTCTATGTATCAGCGGCAGGAGAGCAAGAGAGAGAGCTTGAAAGTAGGTGTCTCACGGCAATAACAATATTAAATCGAGAGCACAAATCACTAATTTGAGGGCACAAATTAGTGATTCGAGAGCACAAATTACACGGCTGAAGCAAGACTCCACTATTGTTCCCTTCTGTTGGCAGGTTTAGTTAGCTAGCAGCACGACATTAGCGGTGTTGATGCCTCAACTTTAGTGTTCTTAATAAAATTCAATTATTTATGGATTCATGAGACTCTAAAGCCCCAGACAGACAGAAAGTGTGACACATTACTGTCAACAAATGCATTTATTGTTCTCTATGGGATGGAAGCAAAGCCGAGACATTAATGAGGGCTGTGTTAAAACACTTGGGCACTGTTCCCAGCGAAAGTCCACGAACAACTCCACCAAAGCTTGACTGTAGATGTTTAGTGTGCATGGAAGTATGTGTCTATGAGAGTTACACTGTGTCCGAAGTCACTCACTGTTTGCTGCTTCGTGCACTGTATTTACCATGCACCATTTTATTCAAGTTAAAAAAAATTTAATAAAATTTAAATAATTCTATCGAGCCAGACGGTCTTAGTGGCAGCAGTATTCTGTATTCATAAATGCACCAAGAAACGCTAAATATAATGTGCTACATATCAACGACTCCCTGCTTCCCTCTCCTCACAGCCCTTGGCACACATGCTGTTTAGATCCATAAGTGTGACAGTCATGTTTGCAGGGTACTGGAAATGGCAGATGTCCCTATGTGCTGTATGTTAAATGTGGGACTTCTGTGAATCTTCTGCCAAGCTGAACTATGAGGGATTCTTTAGATTTTTTAGAGACCATGACATTGAGGCACGGGAAAAATTTAAGTTAGGTAGAAAATACTAAATTTTTCATTTCCTGTTTTACATTTCTGATTAAAATATACTTTTTCTTTTCTGTGCTTTTACTGCTTTTATCACTATCCTAATACATGTTTTCCTAGTCATCACTGTTGTGTGATTGTTGTGTGAAGTAGGTACATTACTTTATAATTTTAGCAGATAGTTAAAGCTTTATTTTACATTAGAAATGGACGCCAAAGGAAATTTGCCCTGTGGTTCATTCGTGGGGTTCAATAACCACTGCCATAAATATTAGGCTCACAATTTCAATTATCAAGAACAAAATTAAAATGGCAGCTCACGCCTCCTCTTGAGTGCGTGCCTCAGTGTGTGGCTTGTCGTTAACAGTGATGTCTGCCCCATGTCACCGTTGCTCCTGCAGTTATACATTGAGTTGCAGCAAATTAGCCTCAGAGGTACAGTTAAAAGTGCCTTTAATTATGACACAAGAATCTAAATGGTAAATGGAGTGCACTTATATAGCACTTTTCTACCTTAATGGATAATGCGCTTTACAATTTGCTTCTCATTCATCCATTCACACAGACATTGCCATTGTGTGTAACTTCCACCTTATTTTCCACAGTGAAACTAGCGTCAGTTTCACTTATTAGTTTGCATTCGGGCACTAAACATCCTCAGGCCACTTCACCCTTATGCTGCGTTCACACCAAAATCAAAGCAGTTTACTCGCCAGACTATTTGTGGCTATTCGCGTCATTCGCGCTAGATGCGCCGGAGTGGCTTATCTCCATGGAAACAGTTATCATTTCCGCCATCCAACATGGAAGAAATAACCAATATTTCTGATTTGTACATATTGTGGAAGTCCCACAAATGTCAGAACATCAAACGCCCTCGTGTTTGGGTTCATGATATTATCCGTAGCCTCACACATCTTCTCCAGGAACTGCGTCTGGATGATTGCCGCCTCCAGCGCTACTTGAGGCTGACCAGTAGCCAGTTTGAACGGCAGGACATCAGTGATGACAGGCGGAGCATCTCAACGCTGATAGGCTTCACGCAAATTTTTCGACAGAGTTTAAAAATTTCAACTTGTGCGAATGAGGCAAATTTTTTGGGTCGCGCCATTCGCATAATTCGCGCCGCCTGCCGGAAATTTGCGTTACTCGCGTCTTTGCATTGACTTTGTATGTAATCTACTCACGCAAAAAATTCACTTAGCGTTTGGTGTGAATGTTGCATCAGTGTTCTCAGACCTGATTTACAAGTTTTGCAGCTGTGAAAGCCCTGGATGTGTTATGATGTATACAACCAGTCTACAAAACTGTTTTTGTCATAGTTTGTTTATTCAATTGCAGACACACGCACACACTCACTCACACACTCACTCACTCACTCTCTCACACACACACACACACACACACACACACACACACACACACACACACACAGAGCCACACAGAGCCACACAGTAGCCAGCAGCCATTTATGCATTGTTCGGGTTCGCATAAATCTTTGTATCTCTGGAAAAAGAGAACAGACAGGCAATACTAGATTAAATGTGTTTTTTCCCCCCCATTCTTGCAGGGGTGGGCTGTTCCATTTCATTTTAAACCTTTTGTCACAAATAGGTAGCTCATTTTTCATACTTTGCCTCAGCAAAAACAAAACAAAATGTTGCGGCTGAATTAAATATTTGATGTGCCCTGGCACTTATTGTTTATCCCCTATTCCCAAAGCCACTCTATGCTGCTCCTAGACAGGGTTGTTATTCCATTTGTTAAGCTGTGGCAATCATTAATTTGGACAGTGGCAACTGTGATTAATTATCTCATTACAAATTGAATTATCACTTGTGTTAAACATGCAAATGATGTCAACTAAAGGTTGAGAATGTTGTGAGATTTGAACTAAATGATAGTTGTGATAAATGAATCTCTGCATAAACAATATTGTACTTGTTTACCACAAATTTTGAAAAAACCTTTTGAAAAGCGTGCGATTAATGCTCATGTTTGACTGATCCTCCCTCGGTTTATTTTGAATTAGCATTAGCATTGACTTAAGAGCGTTGAAATTATTTTTACGACGGATGGAGCCTTGTAGGCCAGCTACAATAATCAAACAAAGGGATCTGTATCTGCCAATATGGATCGGCAATGATCGGGAATTAGTATTGATGGCAAAAAAAAACTTGATCAGGGATCTCGAACAGTTATATTTGCTCTCTTTTTTCTTTTGTGCCGATCCGTGATACAATCCGGACCATGAGTTTTATGATCCGATGCACCCCTATTTAGAACCCCAGCATTAAAACCACACAAAAAAGGTTTGCTCAAATGTTGACATAAGAAGCCTTCTTCTTTCAAATGATAGCTTTATCAAGTACCTATGAACATCTATGAAAAGCCAGACTCTTGTACGAGAGCTCTGGGAGATTCACGACTGATAATTAATAAAAGTGAAATATAATGAAATGTCTGAATGTGTCTGCAGTTAACACAATGGATATCTCTTTTGTATTCAACATCCCTGAACTGGTGCCCTCCTTGTCTCCTCTCCCCAGGCAACAAACAATTTCGACTGCATTGGTTCAAAAGACATCAATGAAGGGAAAAAGGGAAATTCTCGACAGTGCCTTGGGATATGAAGGGATTTAATATTTCTGGGGAATTTTCGGAACGAGTCTTGCATGCTATGTCAGATTCATTTATTCATCAATCTAGGCCAATCTTAAAAGTGTCTTAAACATCATGAGGTCAGTGGTCCCCAACCCATCTACAGTATATTGGGCTGCCCGTTGTTTCTGCTTACAAATCATAAATTCTTGAAGAATTTTACATAAAATTTATTGCAATGCTTCACACCAATGAGCACTGCCAGTTTAGTTTGATAGAGCTACGCCAGAAGGTTTTTTCCCCGCCTCTAGGCCTTTTCACAACTTCTTTGTATAATTACATGCCTGATTCATTCTTCTGTGTCACTGATTTATGACCTAAAAGAAATCCAGCCCAAGCCAGTTCATTAATGTTTTTGCATTTGGGGCTCCGGTTTGCTGGCAGTAGCCATAATCATCAGCAGCAGGCACAAACATGTGTTGACAGACAGCAGTGTTATCGGTAGAACTGGTGATAATGGGCCGAGAGGATGGAGCTAATTAAAAATAATGAGTTCATATCAAATCACATTTTCCTGAACATACACCCTAACCTGATGGGAAATATCATGTTTAGAATAAAGAAATGTATCTCCTACACTTTCAAATAGGCTCATTTACAGTTTTTTTCATTTAAAATGCGCCTTACCGGTTCCATTTCCTCCTGCATAATAACTGTGAAATTCATTCTAAATTATAACATTTCTGTGTTAGAAAGGTAGCAGGAGATATGTTTTGTAATACAACGGGACTGCATGAAAAAGGATATTTTTCTTAACAGCTGCCTTAATAGCCAGTTTTCCAATATTTGGATCCATCCGGTGAAGAAAAAGTTTTTACAGAGTGAAGAAAAAGACTATTTGTTGATTCAGTTTTTGGGTTAGAGGCAAGCACTAAACTAGCAACAAATAACAAGTATTGAATTTCAAATACATTTTTTTCTGGAGCTGGACAGGATGTTTTATAGAAGCCAGTGTATTGTGTATTGTATTATTAGTATAGGAGAGTCTCTGCAAAAACAGTGGAGCAACTGATCATCAGTGGGGTTACTAAAATAACTAATAATCGCTTTATAACGAGAAGAAAATGTTTCAGCCATGCTGGTTCTGGGGATGACACCGTCAGTCTGTTGGTCCATCCATCTGCCAGTTGGTCTATTGGACCACCACTTTGGTCTATATACTGAAACATCTCTACAGCTATTGGATGGACTATTGTAAAAGATAAAGATATCCATGGTACCCAGAGGATTAATGCTAATCACCTTAGAGATCCACTGACATTACCTCTGGCGCCACCAGCAACAGAAATGTAACTGTCCGCAGATTTTTCATCTAGAGCATCATCAGGTCAACTGATTGTAATTTTCTTGTGCGAATACCATTTTTTTTTATTCCGATTGCCGATTTTCTTGCCAGAACACATCATAATGCAAGTCAATGTAACCTATGTTAACAGGTCAATGAGATTACTCAGAGCAGCAGCATTGGAATGAATGTCAATATAATAAGTGTCTGATTAAGTTGGTAGTTCCAAATGTTTTTAAGGTTGACAAATTGTGAGCTTTTTGACTTATTCACTCATCGTCACTTATTGTATGTGTGTGGTTGTAAAGATACTGTCTGTCCACCTCATGATAGTTTTACGTAGGCACACAGAGGTGGCACGTGTGTAAATGTTCATTTTTTTAAATTTACATTTACTGTATGTCTTTCCTTATGAACTGCTACACATTGATTGACGATGGACACACCATTAGAAAATGTGAAATGAACACATTTGTTATCGTCGAATTATGCTGTTCAGCCCTGGACTTTGCTGATTGATCCTCTATGAAATGTGTCATATTATGGAATAATACTGAACCTATACAAAGAAGCCAGCATGGGATTATGTTTTTTTTTTCTTTCACCATTATAACAGTTGCTCAAAATAATTGGCTCCCCAAGTGGGTTTTAATCCGCACATGTGAGCAAAATGATCTTGTATTTTCCTTTTCCTCATCTTTCATGCACAGAGTAGGACACTGTACCAGCCTAGGCTATGTGGGTTAGTTAAAGTAGACACACTCAAGTTAGATGTAGAACATTAAATACATTTCCATTCTGTTTTTTTAAAGTGATTCAGCTGCCTCTTATTTACAGTGCAGATACAGTAGATCTGATTTCAGAAATTTGCCATCTCACCTTTTCCCAATTTAGCAGGCAAGCACAAATTTTAATAAGAAACTACTGTGAACTTCGTACCTGTCTTAGTATGCATATTGGTTCAAATATGTTTGTGTGTCTAAGACATCATATTCTTCCCAAAAGGCTTTGATCAGCCACTTTTTCAGGTGGGGGGGGGGGTATAGAATGCTCATTTCACAGGAAGCACTAAAAACAAATAGAGGTCAGAGAAACCGCTGGTGCTCGGCTGTTTTGTTCACAAAGACAAACTAAAAAGCCGAGCAAAATTGAATCCAGGATGTAACTTGAAGATGTGTCCCAAGTGAACAAGGTAAACAAGTGTTGTCATTGATGTGAAGAGAAGAGATTGGAGCTCAGTCCTATAAACCAACAAACCAGGCTCAAGTGCTTCTTGATAAAACTGTATCAGCAGGGAAATGTAAACCCCAGCGGGGAGCCATAAGAAAAGAAAACAGGATAGGGCTTTCACTTCATTATTGCCATCAGCGGAGCGCCAGCAGTAAAACAACATGCAAGGTAAATTTCTATCGTTTCCTGCCTACATTTAAACCTAAAGTCACTCATCAACTAATTCTACCTGCAGGATTAGACAGTACTGAGGTCAGATGTAATGGATGAGTGCAGTATATTCTTGGTGTTGATCTCATCAAAGATTAATGTAAACTACATGCCTTGTGCTGCATTTTTTAAATCTGTAAGGGAACAAACATAGTTTTGATCTAATTTAGTTCCATAAATGTGGGAACACTTGACTCCAGGCAACTTCCTGCTCTTTAAACCATTACATTAATTGTGTTTGCTTTGCACTGCAGTAACCGAAAACCTTTTTGCAATTTGAGACTTCGTTCAAGATAGGCTGTTTCTCTGATCGGGGCATCAGATAAGTGTACATATTTCGAGACAATATGGATCACTTTGGTGTTTTAAAAGTATCCCCATGGGAATGTGACATGTTGAAGTGTGCAACATATTAAAGCAATATGGACCACCTAAAAAGCCTCTGAAAACAGTCCTTGTATCTATAATTCTTGCCAAAAGAAAAAGTAGTGGTGTTCACTGTATGTCCTTTTCATGATCCTTACCATAAATGTTCAGGAAGGAGCCCAGACTCAGAGCGCAAAGCCATTCAACAATAGAGTGGCTATTATATATTAATAATGTTATTGCACTCCCCCCCCTTCCCCTGTCTACTCATAAAACAGCTCTCATATGAGGTATAAAGTAGAGTTCCTTCAGAGATATGCCAAACAGATGATTACAGTAGGAGCAAAAGATTTCTGTTATTTGCCAAATATATGGCAAAAAATACTTCAGTTGTGTTTTCCATTATAAACCCTCTCTTCTCCAGTTGAATTCATATTTTGATGACTCATCTTGAACTGGCAAATGAAATGTGATTTAATGATAGGGATGCGCGGCTGGGCAAATAATCACAGTCTGTCGGGAAGTATACATTTGAGCATTTCTTTCTCTATTTTAAGCCTCCTATTCACGTGCAGAATGTTCATATTGAATAAATCAACAGGGAACGTATCTAACACACTCACAGCGCTTCCAACAAAGAACCATTGATCAGTGGCTGGTGTTATAGACCAATAGATAAAATGATGTTGTTCACCTAAATATTTTTAGGATATTGTAATATCTATCCAATTTAGCTTTCAACATCAAAAAAACCTTTCCTTTTTCCCTGATGTGATTAATTCTGTGCATTGACAAATTTGGGGTCTAAAATCAGGTGGATTAAATGCATGTGTCACGTACCATGCATTTTCTTCACACTCTCTTCTGTAACATGCAAATCCCAACAAATGATGTATCTTCATACAGATGGACTATTCACCCCTCCAGGGCTTTCCAATTCGGGGAAAACTCCCTAGCTCAGCAAAAAGCAGCAGAGATATGGCTGTAAATAAGAAAGTGATGCAGAAACAGGGAGGAGGGATGAGTGCTGATGGGCAACCACAACCTTCTCCTTACAAGACAGTTCATTAAACACCTTTCACAGCCACCGTGGCACTATGCCTGGAATGAAAAGCACGATATAAGCTCATGCAGGTCAAGGGGTCAGCCGACTATATAGAAGTCCACTGATAAATGCTGAGACAGGAGCTGGGAGTGAAGAGCCACACAAGAAGCAGCCCGAGGTTATCAGTCACAGAATGCATTACATTTATCTGGAGACCATTTTATCGACACTGAAAAACATCTGGTCGTCCACTTTGTTCTGTCCCACATATCTTGTCGCTGTACACTTGAACTTTTGGAAAGTAATGAAGAATATTAAATTGGAAAAAAAATCAATACTGTCGAGTGTTAATTGTCCATCGGAGCCAATGCGTGACACTTGGCTATGCCACTGGTCTATGCCGCTATGATAAGTTGGCTTTGCCCTATTTTCCAGAGCAGTCGGTTATGAAATGTTACATAAATGTGAATCCTGTTAGAGATAATTAAATTCTGTCTGAAACTAACACACAAGAAACAAAAAAAATAAAGAGGGTCATCTGTCTTGTGGGCTTCTTTCAGTTTTTGTCATGACGCAGTAATTAAATGACTTCTTTCTAATGAGAATACACACAGCTATAATTTCTAGTGTAGCAAATGTAGCCTTATAGATAAGCAGCCTGCAAGTTTTGATGGACTTTTTGTGGGGCATAGCACTGACGGAGAGGCAAATTAATGACCTCCCTGGAGAGTAGGGCTGGTGTATGGGGAGGCTTATAAATAGAGCGATGGTATGATGGAAAGGCTGTGATATCTGTGTGTGACTCCCACTGATTGTAGACGACCCACTAATTAAGACTGGGGATAGAGTCCTGTTGGGATGAAGCAGGTATATACGGTATTGTTTCTTAGAATTAGTCACAACCATAGACCTTGGATTATGATGGTCGCCTTCTTGACTTTTTGCAACCGCTGAACGGACGTTACTATATTTGGAATGCGGAAGAGTGATGTAGAGACGCAGTATACAGCTCCGGTAGCTGCAGCGACCTGTCAATCACAGTAAGCCCACCCTAAAGCATACTCCGCTTTCTGGTCTATTTTACTCTAAAAGGGACTATCATTTACAAAATGAACATCATTCTCTATTGAAGAAGTATTGGAACTTGTTTATTTAGACCATAAACTCACGTTTACAATGTTTAATGAGGGAATAAGTCAAGTGAAAGGTAGGGTCATTTTCTCATCGACTTTCATACAATCAGACTTCTTTTTGCAACTGGAGGAGTCGCCCCCTTCTGGTCAGTAGAGAGAATGCAAGTTTTAAGACACTTCCACATTGGCTTTACTCGGAAGATAATACAAATACATCTTTTGAATAAATTGTTTGAAGTTAGGGCTGCACGGTGGTGTAGTGGTTAGCCCTTTTGCCTCACAGCAAGAGGGTTCAATCCCGGGCTGGACGGCCCTTCACTGTGGAGTTTGCATGTTCTCACTGTGGCTGCGTGAGTTTTCTCTGGGTTCTCCGGCTTCCTCCCACAGTCCAAAGATATTCAGCCTAGGTAAATAGATGATGACTCTGCATTGCCCGTAGATGTGAATGTGAGCGTGAATGGTTGTCAGTCGTTACGTGCCCTGTGATAGTCTGGCAACCTGTCCAGGGTGTACCCAGCCTTCTTCCAATGTTAGCTGGTGTTGGCTCCAGCACGCCCGCGACCCTGAGCAGGATAAGCGGCTACGGATGATGGATGTTTGAACTTATTACCCCGTTTGCAACCAAGTGAGCTTGATAGCAAGCAAGCACATTCATTAGCTCAGAGAATATGTTCCCTCTTTGATAAAATTATTTATTTAACTAAATTTTGTAAAATCCTGAGAACAAAATGCCAGAGATGAGTAAACATCACAGTAAAAAGCAAATAGAAAGAAACAGAGGGAGCTATTGTGATTGACAAGCACTAGCATGTCTCAGCTGACTAGCATGATAGCAGTTAGCTCACTAGCTACAATAGTTTACTAAACTTCCAGAACCAAATATTTTTTAAATTAGTTACATTTTGGATTGATTTTGCTGTACCACTCTCAGTCTGATCTGTTGTCAGTGGAAACTCTATCTGACACTGTGTACACTCACACAAAGCTACAATGAACACAGTGTTAGATAGCCAATTCATCTGTGTTGCAGTACATCAAGCATATTTTGGTGACATCCCTCACATCACGAACAGGAACAGTTCCCATTCCATTTCAAAACGTCTCAAAGAATCCAAACTTAGGCAGTCTTGGCCAAGTATGAGGCCCCATTCTTGTGATGAATCAATATACTCGAGGGTGGAGGACGGAGACAAGGGTACTGGCAGTTAATAGGAAAGTTAAATGAGGGTCTCCTTAAGTACCTCTGTAGCCCGTGTGCACAACAGGACTAAAGTGGTCCCTGAAGAAAAGTTATCACATCAATTTTTCTTTGCCTTCTTTGGTGGGTGACAGCTCGAGAGCTTTTACTAATATCCTCCAGTCCTCGTTAACATGTGTGCAAGTCTCAGTAACTCAAGGTTCGGCATGCAGAGGGTGGAAACCTTCAAACTGAGTGTAGGCTTTGCTTTTTTGTTCAAAAACTTAAAATATGGGTTTATCGCTAGAGGTGATTCTCATGCGCCCGCTCTTCATAATATGTGACAATAATTCAGCGTAATTGTCAGTTGTATAAAAGTGTTAATTCTTACCTCTTTTGTCATGGCATTTGCATTGCAATTTGTATCACTAATGGTGTGACTAAAAACACATAAAAATCAAGACTTATGCTGCATTCACATGGACACATCAGATATAATTTTAGTGAACGAGAGCAGGATGGTAAAATTCGGTGAGGCCAGCAGAGAATACCGGCAATGACAGGCAGCATTGCCATCCAGAGTTAGTATATTAAAAATGTTTGCTGTCCTCCACAGCTACATTTAGATAATTGAACTAAATGGCACAATACAAATAAGTCAAGAGCAAGAGTCTGGGATTGATGTGAAAAATGTGTTGTTTATTTAATATATGGGTGTCATATTGCGAGACGAGATTGTCTTTCTGGTTTATTTTCTTGATTATTCAGTGACTATTTTTAGCTGCGTAACAACCTCGTCTTATCAAGACTTACTTTTTGACTCCAACATGCAGAAACAAGCCAGGGACCATTGAGCTCTAGAGCAGAGGTCTTCAACAGGGGGTCCGCGACCCCTGGGTGTCCACGGAGTTACTGCAGGGGTGTCGTGAAATGTTTGGTTGATTAGACAATTTTTTATATTTTTACATATTTCTTTATATTTTTTCCCCCAAGTTTTTTCCCCACAAATTTAAATGTCTATAAATACACATTAACATGAATCCAACATATTGTAGCGAATGGATAAATGGAGGCAGAAGATGTTATCTTTCAGTAAATAAAAAGTAAATATTTAAAAATAAAAATGTAAACGTCAATTTGATTAGCTTGTATGCATGATTATCATGCAATTGACAGACAATGTTGATATTGTTATTGGTATTAGTTGACACGGTATGCTTAGAAATGGCAGTGGCACGGCCACCCTATTCACTGTACCTTGCACATTAAAATGAAAACATGAATATATGAACCTGTGTATTATTTCAATAGCTTAGTATTGCCTGCACAATAAGAAGGTATGTTTATACATGGCACTAGGCCCAGTTTAATTATAAAACACAATGTTATACAATGTATATAGTAGGGAGTCCCTGCTCCATCTCTCTATCAGTTTGGGGTCCTTGGCCTGAAAAACTTTGAAGACCCTTGCTCTAGAGCAGCGGTCCCCAACCTCCGTGGGACCCTTGGTACCGGGCCGCACAGAATGCATGAATGAACTTTTTTTTTTATTGATTATCATGGTCTGAAAGATGTTTTTTATTTTTATTTATTTTTTTATAAATGACCGGATACATCCGTCTGTGTGTCTGAGCCTCTTGACACATGTCAAGACTCCTCGTCTCGGTCACGTGATACATTACTCCAAAAATTAAACCCACAAGCAAGCAAAAACTTAAAATATGGGTTTATCGCTAGAGGTGATTCTCATGCGCCCGCTCTTCATAATATGTGGCAATAATTCAGCGTAATTGTCAGTTGTATTTTTTATGCACTTCATCTTTGTTTTTATGCCGGTCGTATCATTTCATTTCGTCATATTTCGTCACACTTTAAAGGCCGGTCCGTGAAAATATTGTCTCACACGAAACTGGTCCGTGGCGCAAAAAAGTTGGGGACCGCTGCTCTAGATCATGTCACAGGCTTTGTCAGCAGTTGCTGGAGCTTGTTACCCTGCATACTTCAATCTTCTGTAACATAAGTCGGGTTGACACAGTTTGGAAATCAATATCATCCAAATATACCAAAGAGATTTGTGCAAATTTTCTTGCAATTGATCTACAGCTCACAAATCACGTATTGTGTGGGGACAGTGTAGAGTCTTTACCTACAGTGGAATATCTAGAGGGGAAAAAGCTCTAAGGAAATTCCCTTTTACTTTGATTAAACTGTGTTCTGTCTGTTATTTACATGCCTAATATTGGAATGGATCTAAGCTGGCATGAAGCAATTGTAAGTCATTAAAGATGACCTTTCTTCCAAACCAAAATCAATTACCTCAAAGTCATAGCCCTGCGTTATCAATACTCATGCTGCGTTTCATTTACCTCAGAAATCGGAATTAGTAGTTGGCAATTACGAGTCACAACCGAGTTGACTGCGTTAAAGTACAACAAGTCTGAAAACTTCATGGGGTTTTCTCCAACCAGGTTAGATATTATTAGCAATACCAGTTGATAACAACACATTTCGTCAATATTTTGCGCATACAACCGTAGCAACTTGTTCACAGATAGGACATGGACAGTACTCTATGTATGTATGACTGATTTAATGAGACAGAAGTTACATAGAAGAGCTAATTAACAGCATATTACTACAACTTTTTTATTGTTGACGCATAGAGCAGCCATCTTGGATTTTGAGGTTGGGGTCGGTCGGGTACGTCTGACTTTCTGAGTCGGAAATTAGAATTCAGGCAGCATTCCAGTTGAAATTCCAACTTCCCAGTTCCAATGAAATATAGCATTAAACTAAATATAATGTGCCACATACAATAGGAGCCTTTGCGTATTCTAAGGATTCCAGCTCTTTACCAAAGAGTTTATTTAAGTAATGTCTTTCATTGCTCTAGTGCTTATACAAACAAGATTAAATGTTCACTCGTGATCAGTAAGAGTAAAGGAAATAATGCACAGATAGTCCTCCCATGGAGTAGGGATCTCTATCACTGATAATCTGTTATTAAAAGCATTTTCTAGGTTACATGTGGGCAGCCGAAGATTACAAAACCCACAAAGCATATTATTTTGGTTAAAGATACGGATGAAAATGTGGTGTGGGACCCATACTTGTTAATCTGCCATGGAATATGAGGAGGTAGACTGAGTCTGTCATCTATTATTTAATAAAAGCAGGGTTATTATCTATGAATGTTGTCATGAAAGCCAAGGCAATCATTGTATTTGGATTAATTTAGCTTTTGACATGTTTACATCTGCAAACAGAAATCTTTCTAAGAGAAATCTGAACCTATAATCCTGCCAGTCTTTTATAACTAGTTGGTCCTTAATGGAAGAGACCTTCGTGTGAACCTCTGAACATTTTCCTCTCCTATTCATTCCACACAACTACACTTCAGCTTGTAATATCCCGTGATATGGTAATTGGCCATTGGTAAACATTATTTATCATGCAGCTGCATTCGGGAAATTGCAATTTGAGCAAATCCTTCTCTTAAAAATCTGTTTTCATTGTGCGGCCTTGTTGGGGGAGAAACCAGCCACTAAGCTCAAACTGCAGTTAAAAGGGCCCACTGCAGCTATTAGGACTGAAACAATGAAGACTGATTTCTGTCTTTATTTCTGTCCCTCTGTTGGAAATAACCTTTTTAAGGCACAGTTCCCCCTCACATAGATTGCCTGTCTGTCTGTCTGTCTTGTCTGATATGGCTTATAGCTTGTCCCTGCGGTTGAAAAAAAATAAACGTAAGCTACATGACTGGTAAACAGGCTCTTGACAAATGAATATAGATAACCACATTATAGGAATACTTATATAACTCAATTGTATTATCATAGATGATGAAAACTAGAAATTGAGAATTGAGAAGGTCTCGTATGGGAGATATACGTCCTAGTTACACCGGGATATTATGTCACTACAAATCGAGTTAAATTGAAAGGAAAATGTATTTTTGTCTTATCAGAAGTCTGGCTTTATGATTGCATAACTAGTATTCGAGCCACTGTGCCACAGCATAATGTCTGATTCATGCCTGTTGATTGCCGGCCAAGTAGTTAGACTTTGAAGTAAGTCACTGGTCACTGGTTATATGCACACAGCAGCCAAAGTACTGAAATGAGTTTGTCTTTAGCAGAACAATTATCAGCCAAACTAGTTGTGTAAGTTGGTCAGAAAAACATAATTTGCATTAAGTCCCTTCATGCACTCTTCCGTGCCTAAATCATTACTTATTTATGATGCATTTCACATGCTAACACCGGACATGTCTATGCTTTTCAGTCGTCTATATAAAATTTGTGTGATACAACATGTCCGGCTTCTATTTGCACCAAGAAGCTGTCTCTACCGGGTGTGTCATGGAATGTGCTTAGCTCTTTTGAATCTATTTGAAACTTCAACACAGACTAAATTAAACAATTCACCCCATTCTTCCTTGATCATCCTCAAAATAATTTTGACTTTCCATATTTGCCTTGGCTATCTTCCAACACATGGTAAATTTTTTTTTTAAATGAATTAATAAATAAAGAGGACACGCCAATTAATGAAGTGTTGTTTTTGTAGGCTAAAGATTTTTTTTTTCTTTTCAGACCAGCCCTCATGACGTCCCCCGTGACACTTCCTGATGGATTGAGACCAACCAACCTCTAGTTACCCTTTGTCCAGCCAATGGGCTTTTATTACACATATCCTTCCGTCCCTTGTGTTTTCACACATGCTCTTAGACATGCACAGTCAAAGCCAGGCTCGTCTCGGCAGCTTTGACTGTAAAAGTGGGGGACACGGCGGCTCAAATGCAAGCCTCTGTGGCCGTCCGACCACGTGGACTCCAAAACAATACCATTGTTCTGAGAAAGCAATTACCGCGGACCGCCCAATTGTAAGCATATTGCAAACGTGCCTACAGAGAGCACTGAAGACAGCTTCAGTGCTAGCAGTGTCTTACAAATGGAGGGCCCGTTAATCAATACACTGCCATGGTTCAGTTTACCCCAGACATGTAATGTATGCCTGGTGCTGAGGTACTCAAAGCATTGCACATAAAGCAGATATCGACAGCAGCAGCCTGTCTTTGTCTCGTCAGCCAGCAACTAATGCCGTCCTTATCCCATCCTGTTATCTCAAGTGCTGCAAAACCATATAGTTCTGTGCATTAAGCATGTTAAGAACAGGCACACTACATCATTTGCTTTACTGTTTTGTTTCGTTCTTAAAAGGAAGAGTGTCCTTATTTTGTTCGACAATTACATCGGCATTGCCTTTTTATTTAATGTAAGCCTTCAGCCAGTAAGATAAAAACAGAATTATTTCGTCAACGGAAGCAATAAAGTGGTTCCCTCATTCACTTGTTCAATATAAACCCTGAGTGACCTTAACCACTCTGACTGTTGTCTTTGTTTATGGAGTGATGAGGGGAGACGATGGAGGGATGGAGAGTGAGAGAGAGAGAACTGTAAGTCTGTGGTCAGAGAGATCCCTCTGCAGCTACAAAGAGCGATGACATGTTTGATTACATTAATGTTTGATTGAGTTCTGTGCTCCCTTAAGGTAGCTTTGAGAAAATTTGATTTCCCCTCCAAAAATATTACTCTGCATCTCTATTCCAAACCATCCATCAAGGTCCTATACAGTTTACTACTGTGCCAATTCCACAGATCCCATCAGGCACTCTCTGCCTTACCTTCTCTCCCACTCATCGCACTGAAGTGACCAAAGAAAGCCACCAAGACATAACAATGATCCCATTCCTTGAAAGTCAATTAAAGTCCTTGAGGCAAAGCTCACACTGGGATACCGACTCTCCCTGTGTTCTTTAACCCTGCAGAACAAACACAGCTCTTTAATTATTTACACAGCAACATAAATTCTGGTCGTAACGAGAGGCTGTACGCACTGACAGCTCAGCAGAAATGCATGCTGCTGTGTTGCAGTAGTGAATTGCATTCTCCACTGTGCAGTCACAATGTGTCACAGCTTGAATATGGCAGCCTGCTCCCAACAAATGGCATGGAATACCACATGCCACTCGCGCTAGCTGTTATCTATCATTAGGGTGAGGTAAAAGCTGCCAAAATAGCAAATTTGAGGGAAGGAAACTGAGATCTTTTAGTGCATGTGGTGTTTATTTTTTGCTTTATTTGTACTTTTACTTTTGCCTTTTAAACCGGGGAGTGAGCAAAGCAAAATACAAACATATATTGCCTTTGATTGCATCAGGCAGTATGTATTGTGCTCTCAATCTGTCAACCTTATTGTAGACATCCATCAGTCTCTCATCGCATGGCTTCACATTGGAGGACACTGGTATAAAACTGTGCAGAGTGAGAAAACTCTGCGCCTTTTCTGTCATTTATTATACCCTGGTTAAACATGCTGATTGATTTTTTTTTTCAATTTAATAGATCTCCCTGTGTTTCACCATTGTGTTGAGCTGTGTACATGTCTCATGTTTACTCCCACGCGTATGAGTAGGTATCAACACGCACTCATGTTCCTGTCGTTTCTGGCTTTATCTCACTTTGGCATCATGTTCCCCTCACAGCACAAGAGGATCTATTGTATTGCTACTCTCCGCTATAACACACTATCATATGTGGAGTCATCGTGGTGATTTGATTGATGAATCAAGGTATAATTTATTGTCTCATATGTGCATCATTATGTGACCATGCTGTATATTACCTGTGAAGTTATTTTCTCTTACAGACAAATAATGTTAATCTCTTTCACTTTCATGGTTACTATAAATTTTTTATTTATTTTTTTTGCGGCCCAATAGGCTACTCATTGAACGTGGAAAGAAAAAAATGAAAGCTTTGAGGAAAATATTGAAACCAAATTTTGCCTTTGACATTGTCATTCCCTTAATTTGACTTATAGCATATGTGTGCATGGTGCAAAAGCAGACATGTGCTCTGTTTTTCTGCACATAGTAGTGTTTGAGCATATGACCAAAGGATGTTTTGAAGTCTGCATGACCAAAGGAGAAGTGTGGAAGAAAAAAAAAAAAAACGTCTCTCAAGGGAGAGGCTCGTGTTGGGCTTGTATCTGTGGACTGGCATGTACTCTCAGTCATGTTGCCAGCCCTTACTTGATTCTGTTCTCTCTGGCCCGATGCGTCTCTTTCCACTCATAAAGCCAAATTGCTGTTGGTTACCTTGACATGAAGGACATACATAAAAAACACATTAGTCTGGGTTATGGGTTCCTGTTCTGTGTGCCACTGCAGGCTGTCTGGAAGTCATTTTCACATTTTGACTCCAGAGATTGTCTTCGCATGGACGAAAAAGGAGTCGAATCAACAAATATGGCATGACTTACTGATCAATATAACAGTGCCAGTATCGGGAAATACCTGACATATCAGATTTGGATTCAAAACAAGGGCAAGGATTATGATGAAACTCAACTTCTTTCCAAATTTACAACTATCTGATATACGCCACATATAGACTATAAATTCTGAAGGTTATCTCTTATGGATCTGTCTTTTCACAGCTGTTGACTGGCGAGTTTCTTGCAGTGTTTAGTGCAACTCCTCTGCCTCCCTACAGCAGCACAGTTTGGATCTCTTTGATCACGTCTCAGCCGAGGCTCCTTGGCTCTCTGCAAGCGATGCTCTCAGATTACCATCATCCTCAAACTCCCTCTGGACGACTTGGGCAGGGGATTTGATTAGTTTATCATCTGTGCGGAGACGACCATGCAAGTTGGTGTGATTATGGCACATCGCAGCAACAACCCCGGGGGAGTCTAGACGTCAGCATCACCAGATATCAATGAGAATTAATCAGATACAGCTCACATGCTACACTATAATGTTGCCATCTGATGTTCGCATTGATATCACAACTTTTAATTAACCTGCTTTTAAACACAAATAACACATATATTTATCTTTAGAAAACCTGTGTAAGTTCAGAACAATTTTTTTCTTTTTTACAAGAATCGGCTTTAACATTATAACTCGTCCTATTAATCATATCCATTTCCTGTTCTGTTATTTAGCAGTTTTACGGCGGCAAAATAACTCACGCAAGACAAGCTGGCTAAACAAATGACTCCAAATTATGCAATCTATCAATTCAAGAGGGGCCTGCAAATACCAAGCTGTCAGATCCAAATGAAAGCCATTAGTTTGCAGCGATTTGAATCCCTTCGACATTGACGACCTGCTGGAGTGTAGTCAGCAGCGATTCTATTAATAACTGCTATGATGGCACCTGCCACAAAGAGGCAGTGATCAAGGTCACTGAGCTTACAGGTGTTCATTGTAATCTGTTATTAAGTCTGTCTCTCAGTTCCACGAGTTCTCATTTCATCACTTGAAAAGTGACAACTCAAAAAATGTCCATATGCATGCTGACTTGGAGCTCCTAAAAAATCTTTAAACAGCATTCTATCAAAAGAGATATTGGGTGTACCATATTGTTGAAGTAGGACAGAAGCTTGAGTCTCACTCTTGGTTTAAATATACATAAATGCTGTCAGTCATTGTCTCCATGTTTACACTTTCCACCAACACATTGTTCGCAATTGTAAAACTTAACTGTTAACCCAATTATTTTCCGTATAACGTCTTCTGTGAAGCATCTGTCACTGGATGAATAATCGATAACACGGTATAACATAGTTGTAATTATATCTAATGATACTGTATAGTAATACACACGTCAACATGTATTAACTGTTTGTAAAAACATTTCACATGCCGGTTTAAAAACCAATGAGCTTCTTTCATTTTTTCTTGATCTCAAAAATATTAATAATAAACATTTTAACTCAAGATCTACTTACCAGATTGATCAGTAATATTAATGGCTGTCATCAGCGGATGGAGTTTTCTTGGTTGTAATGGAAGACGTATTTATGAATAAATAAATACTTCATGAATAGATAAGTTGAGCAACTACTTCATATATTGTTGTTTTGTGTCAACAGTCATTAACTGTGTATACACCAGTGACAGTTGCTCCACAGTAGGAATATTAGTTGTTGACAAATCTGTTCATATCTGCTCATACAACTACATTATAGTGTTATATACAATTTATTAAAGCTGGAATGCTGAACTTTCTGTCACCCACCTCTGGCAGTGAGAGTCATTACACTGTCTACGCGCACTTATGACGTATGCCTGCAGGTTTTTTTTTTAACAAATCCTTCCTCTGAACTTTTAGTTTCTTTCTTTCTTTATCTGATGGATCCACCCAGAAATTGTCCTTGGATGCTTCTTATAGCAGAAAGTCGCCACATACACCAGACACCACAACTCCGGTGTAGAGCAGAATACAGAGAGCTTTCCTCGGTGGCGATATGCTTAATCAGCTTTGTGTGAACTCGTTTGGCAAGGGCTTGAATGTAAGAGGTGTTCGTTTATATGGTAAGTCTACCGCACTCTACCTTCAAGTGTTTATCAAATAAAAAATGCTAAATAAGCAGTTTGACAGGGGTATTTTTTTACCTTTTTTTGGTCCTTTATATGTTTTTTCAGAGTGCAAAAACAACCTGTGAGTGGGTGCTGAATACTGCCATGATCTTCCACACTAAAATGTCTTACATCACCTGGATAGGGCTTCATATATAAGAAAATATTTGACTCTATTTGAACTCATCTAATTACAAGAGTGAACACACATTTTAGAAGATAAAACAGAAGATTGAAGTGAGCGTTAATTAAAACCTCTGTATGTCAAACCCACATTTTAATCCCTCAGAGCATCACAAAAATAACCATCTACCCTCATCCTGACTGTATGTGTCAATGTCTCCAGGGCTTTGCTGTTCAGTATCCAGTTCACCATTTTGAGCTCCTCGTCTAACTGAGCTCCTATTTTCTTTCCACATTGTTTGATTTAATTATGTTATCTATATTTGTCTTCTCTGGATTTTTGTGTGCGCTGCAGAAGATAGAGTCTTTGTTAAAGTAGGGCACCTCTTCTCATTAGACACTCCCAGGAAAAAAAAAATGCAAGAGGGTTTTGCACTTCATTATCATTCTCACCAACAAGAAAGTACTCTTCTTTTTTCCTAAATGATTAAGCAGGTCCTCTCTGGCTCTGCGTGTTTAACTGCCGCACTTTCAGCTGGTTGTTTTGGAGCCATTAGTGGAGGAGGAGAAAAAGTGGAGCTAACATTTAAACAAAAATGGAGCGCACTTACCAGCATCATGCTGTCTCTTTCTCCATGGGTTTCTAGCAATGTTTTTCATCACTCTCAATCTGCAGTCCCTCATACATTCAATTTAAAAGAACAAACCAGAGTGACACAAGCTGTAATTACAATACAAGATACTCCAATTTGATGTTTGATTATTTATTTAATGACTGTTGGCATGAATAACATAAGCAGATAGCCCCTTGTGAGTGAATCTGAGTTACTCAAGAGATAGAGTCAGGGAAAGAGATAATTTAAATCAAATGTAATATTTGAGAATGTTGGTGTTTCAATACAATCAAGAGAAGGAATAGGTTTTGTTTTATGTGGTAGGCCCTCAAATATTTCTGCCTTAGCATGGACTAGTGACACGACACAGAGAGAGACATTTCTGCAGCCAGGGTCTAACAGTTGATACATGTTGACACAAGCTAGAGGAATAATTTAAGAATAATTTGATAATTTAAGAATAATGGATTTGAGTAAAATTAGGGATTTGTTGAGGATGACTGTGGCTTGGCTTAAATATTAGTCAAGGTTGTACAACATATATGAGAGAAGCCTGTGTTGTGAAAATTAGGTCAACAAGAGAGACTTTAGCTTGTTTTATGACGAAAAATATAGAGATTTCACCTGTTTAACCAATGATGGGTTAAAATGAAACATTCTTTAAATAGGTAGTGATGCTGTACACCTTCTATTTATAGACATAATATATTTAGTATGAATGTATTGTTGTATAATAAGAGTAGATATTGTATTGTATAAAGTTGCAACTATGCCTCTGGCATTTCAATGTTGTTGAAACGGAGCAGTTATTACAGCAACAGATTTGCGGACTGTCGAGAAATTGAGAAATTGTTTCCACATTTACACTTTTCAACCAACACATCGTTTTCAACAGTAACAAATAACTTTTACCCCTTATTTACCATTTAGAAGAAGAGTATAAACCTTAATAAATGGCTTTTTAATGTGTCTGTCAACTACTACTACTTCTATGAAGCATCTGTAACCGGTATTAACAGTTAAGTATAGGCGCAACTCAAGCACTATCCTCTTCCTTTGCGCTGTTTTTCTGATCAACAGACTGAATTGCATAGTGAAATTCAATAGGGCTTAGGAAGTACCGTTTCCTGTAAGCCCCAGACAATTGTTGGTGAAATGTCTCCATTCGATAGAAGAGGTGTGTCCATGGGCAAGTCAAAGAGCAAGGCGAGTTTAGACATGTCTGTAACACCAGCAGGACAGCGAGGACAGTATGGTGCAGAAGCAGAGATTACAGCTACAATAATAATAACAACGCTGACGTATTTACGCCTATATGACGTTATTTGGAGTGTTCATGGAGGTGCTACAATGTTAGCAAAGCCTAGCACCGATCGATCCGAGCTCCATTGAGAAAACAAGCATTTTAAGAGTTGTTTGCTTGTAGTCTTAAGGAGAGAACTAACCAAACATGAATTCAGACTTTTTACAAATCTGCATAATTATATAGTTATTTTGGCATCCCTTTTATCTGTTTATTGCAATGAAATCGCAGAAAAATTGTTTATTTTGGGTTCATACAGCTGTAGTGAACCAACTGACTTGTGGCTTGCGAGATACAGTGAATACACCTCGATGAAATTCACAAAGCGTTCCGGATGATGTTATGAACCCAGACAAGACGGTGTTATATCTGGATATGTGGGACTTTCACAACATGTACAAAGCAGCAATAGTGGTTATTTCTTCCATGGTTGGTGGTGGAAATAAATGGCTTAGTTGATAACGGTTTCCATGGAGATAAGCCACTCCTCCTCTCCAGCTGGCGCGAATGGCGTGAATGGCGCAAATAAACACAAATGATCCCACGAGTAATGCGACGCGGAAATTCGCTTTGTGTTTGTGGAAATGAAGGCAAGACAAAGCCCGAAATGTTTGTTTAATTCAAGAGCTGTGCAATGTTTGATTTTGATGGACACTTGAAACTCACATCTCACTGTGTATTTGCTCTCAGAGTAAGACACATTGCTGTAATAAAGTCAGGGGAGGGATTGGTTTATTATACTGCGGAATGATCCTGGATGTCCTCTAAAGATTTCTGCCTTTGCGTGGAGCAGTATTGAGCCACAGGGCACAGAGATAGAGAAGCGCTCCTGCAGCCAGGGCCTTACAGCTCCTCTATGTGGGTCTGATACTGCACACAGCAGCACCCAGGGCTAGAGAGACTGACTGTTGGATCAGAGCATCACTGTGTCAAACTGGGCTCCAGGACATCGTCCCATCAGCTCCATATCCCCGGCGTAACTGAGCTAATAGGACTTCCCAGACAGAATAATTTTAGTTTGAAAACCTCTAAATGACGGGAGTAGCAGGGCCTTTGCACTGCCGTCTGAAAGGTTTGGATCTCTGCTCCAACGGAGATTTAAATTCCAGCAAGAGCAGCGTGCTGAGTCAAAGAATTGTCTGGGTAGCAGTTGCTGTTATCTGGTTTTACCCCTGTGACTGTGACTCATAATGTATCTTCTATTTTTTCTATTTTTCATCATACTGTGTATCATAAGGCAAGTTTTTAGATATGATTTTCCTTGGGGCAGACAAAAGGAAGCGCACGCATTCATTTCCTTTTGATATGTTATCTGTGCGACTATCAGAGTGACAGATTCTGTTTTAAGAGGGTAAGTACTGCGGATAAAGAAGATGATACTCACAACATACGATATTATCTGCTGCAGCAAAGATTTCTACAGTATGTAATTCTCCCTCATGTTCTCACCCCTCTCCCTCTGGAGGCTCTTCTACTTATTGGGCAGAGTTCCATGTGTACACAACCGATTCTCATGAGTATTAAGCATTAAGTAAACAGCGACAAGAGGCATTTGTCTGAGTGTTAACAATGGTGAGATGCCTTTAAATAGGAAAGAGTTTGGTGATAATCTGAAACTCAGAAACAATCACCCCCTGGGGAGTTTAAGTTTTTTCTTTTGTAGTTTGGGCCACATGTTCACAGGTTTTAATAGCACGAAAAAGCAAAACACATGCAGTTATCCCCCATCCAGTGGATGTATCATTGTCTGGAGAGGTCAGGAGAGATTAGCAAGACCAATGGGTATTCTAATACTGGAGAATCTCAGTACAATATACTGTAAGAGCATAAAAGCCAATTTATGTTGAAACATTCATGTACCAAAACTCTCAAAAGTGGGTTGATGTCATGCCATTATTGTTTAAACAACGTGTTGGTTCTGAGTGGTACACACCACTTACCTACAATCTACTTTTCACCAGCAGGTACTGTGTAAAACTTGTAGCTAATTCTATAACATCATACTGGAAAAAAAAAGCTTCTCATTTTGGGCAGCTGCCACTGCTATGTGCCAACTGGATTTATGTCAGAATGACACTTTTATCCATATAAGTTAGTGGAGTAGTATATGTGTATTCGGTATACTGTTTTCCACCGGCGCATATGTCAAGTAAAGAATCCTGACATGCTGGTGGGCAGTGATATCTGGCAGTGGAACACCAGTGATATACTGTCGACCAACAGCAAGCCACTATTTAATACCACTAAAAAGCAACATATGACGGTAAAACAAGAGTTGCACATCGTGGTGGACGCCAGTGGAGGTGGACAGGGAAAGATATATTCCAATAAAACAGGTCGTATACAGCAGCGGCATATTATAATCAGCGTGTGTCAATAAGAATAGTTATATGCCGGTGGGAAGTGGTATATGACAGTGTAACATACAGCCTATAAAGGCCATAGGACAGGAGAACAGTGACAAACTATTCAGAATCAACATGCGCCACTTAAACAAAAGTGGTATACCATTAGCCACTTTTCCATTTTGATGCTGCTGAAACATTATTCTGTCTCTTCTAGATTGTGAAAGAGACCCACAGAGAATGTAGGTATTCTGAGATAATGACCTCCAGCCGTGGATGTTGTTAGTGTAGCTAGTGTTAACTATCTAATGAAAAACAGAGCAGTAAAATAAACTCTGAGATAATACTCCTTACCCCAATCTGTTGTACAGACTTATCAGTATATCAGAACTGCCCTTTTATTCTGTGCTCAACATGTTACGTTGCTCTTCAGGGAGACGAGTTGCTTAGTTACTGCTAGGCTAGCAGGTGCTCCTGCCTGTCATCATGGCTGACTCAGCCACCCCCAAAAGCCCTCAGGAAGCCATGGTTTGTCATGACGTGCAGCATTGAATGCTCTCTGAGTAATTTCTGGACACACCAATAATATGCATTTTCCCCTGAAAATAAACTTCGGACATACTTTGTCAGATTTGATTCAAACGGTTTTAGATACTGTATCATCTCAAGCTACTGTAGATGTGTGAATATGAGCAGTCCCAAGAGTTCAGCACAGCACTTTCACAATAAGGTGTAACAGAACGTGTGTGACTTTGCTGCTGGAGTCAGCACTGACGAAGATCCCTGCGGAACATACCCAGCACCTTGTTGCATCTGCCTCAGGCTGTTTCCGAGGCAACAGTGATCTACAGATAGACGTGTGTGTGGGAATGTTTGTTAAAAAGAGTAAAACTGATAAGAATAAACTTTAGCTCTCTCATGTATCTATATATATATTTTTTATTCAAAATTATATTAATTGTGTTAATTCAATTTTTAATTTTATCATCCCCTAAAAGGAAAAAAAATCCTAATCTAGTAAATTAAATTGTGTTAATCTGCTATGTTTAAGTTTACAATATTTAACCTTGGCTAATTAGTTCCTCCAATCGCATTCATATTTAAGTACACTCACATGATTATGAGGGCTTTCTCCGGTAAACTTTGTTTGGCTGTTTGATTAATTGATTTAGATGATAAGATTTACTTCCTCCCAGCTGGTAAATAGTGCACTGGGGAGGGGAGAAAAACAAACGATAGCTCTGCTGATATTTCTGCTGAAGGGTAGAGAACATAAATCCCCTCCTTGGAATGCATGACTGCACATTTATTTCAAATCATAAGTCAACACTGCTTAGATCCGTTGAACCTTGCTATACACTCATCAATAATGCTAAGGGAGAAACATTAGTTTATGGAAATGAGCTGATTAACTGTGTAGGAACAAGTCATTATTGTGTTTTGATAACTGAACCTTCTTCAAACTTTGCTTTGCAGATAGATTTTTTTCTGGTTTATCTACTGACAATTATTGCATTTAGGATTTGGTGCCTTTGGTAGGTCGCAGGTGCTAAAAAAAGAAAATAGGATTTTCTTTTGCACAATAGCTCCCACACTTCCTCTCTTCATGTTGTATTATTTGAACAGCAGCAGACTATTTTGTCACCATGTACTGAGTATTCACCCACTTCAGTTTAGCAAAAAATCGGGGAAACAAATTTCTCATCATATGGGATGTCTCATCATTGTAACTTTTCTGGGCCTTTTGTTGAAATATATAAATAAATCATGTGACGTTTGTCTCTCTGTGATCAGTACAGATACAAAGTTGGAGACGTTGAATTTGTTAAATGTGCGCTCTTGTCCAAAACAGAAAAATTTGCCTATCAATATTTGTATTGAAGACTAATATTGGACCTTCAGTATTGTATTTCTGAATACCTCAGAGTCTGACAAAGCTTCTTTTCCTCTGATATTCTGCTTTTTTTTTATTGGGCTACTAGTTACTGTATGTCTGTTGATTTCTCATTCTGAATTTTAAAGCATGTCTTTGCCCTAGGTATGTAAACGCTGATGAAATTGTGTCTAATTTTGTGAAATAAGATTTGTACCATGTGCCCGCCGGTGTTACACCCTCTGAATTACTAAGATCGCCATCTTTAGATGCAAGCAGGTATTTATGTTTTAAGTTTTCTAAAACTTCACTGAGTAGTCTATGGAAAACTGTATACAAGCATTTCTTGCATAAAACATGATCTCATATTAGACATAGTTTCATGATTTCTCTTTTGTTTTGGATCAATTCCCAGAACAATTACAACAATAAGTGACACTGATGAGTCACATCCCATACCTGCGGAGATTAATGGGAGACAAGAAATTACATTTTGTTTTTCATTAGCAGTTTGTTGGTGAAAACTCAGTACTGCACACTGTGACAAACATTTTTACTGCTGTTTGAATAATGGGACACAACAATAGTAGATTTATGAGCTTTTGTTCAAAATAAAAGTTTATATTTTTCGTAAATGATGGACTTTAAAGTTAAATGTACTGATTTATTACTCCCACGTACCAAAATAATCTTTGGGTGAAATTTGGGGATTTCAGGTCATAACTGGTTAATGCAACAAAATCTTTGCATGGATCTTTTCTGCTGAGAAATAGTCCCACCTCTATGTAAGAAACGTGAAAGAATATAACAACCCCGCTGAAAGCTGAAAACAGTGTACATCTAAAACATCACATTTTATGGAACAGATTCTGAACCATTAACGCTGGATATTTTTCAGCAGGTGCACTCCGTTGTTGTCTACTGTCTGCAATAAAATATGAAGTGGACATGCAAGACGATACAAATTGCAGAACAACAAGCTATTCATTCCTGGGATTTGGGGATTGGCTAAGTAAAAGTGACATACAGTATATTAAACTGTACCCCTCAATTACCACCATACTGTATGCAATTTCATTAGAAAATGTATGTGAAGATAAGCTCAGTATAAACATACCAACTAGAAAGTTTTTATAGTCCAACTGCAGTTTTCCCATCTCAATGTACTTTTTTTGTTTTTTAGGGGGGGATGCGTCATTACCAGTTCAATATTATAATTTGTCCAATACTTTAGTTTATGACCAAATACCTACATAACTAATAACATTCCAATCATCCTCAGGTGCATTTTATGTTCAGTTTAGCGCTCATTCGTAAATGTCCGCATGCTAACATAACATTACAAAATAAGACCATGGCTATGTGAACCATTCTACATACCAACCATCAGCATGTTGTCATTTTGAGTGCGTTACCATGCTGACATTAACATTTACCTCGAAGCATTCCTCACAGAGCTGCTTGCATGGATGTTGACCCTTATGTTTCCTGTTGACTAAAAAAGCTGTAAAAGCTGTTTGTTACATTTTAAGTAACAAAAATAACACAAATAGCAACTTGATTCATTCCTAAAAAAATAATCCCACTTCAAAGTGCACACCAGGGTTGGATATGAGCACCAACCAAATGTAATGTAAACATGCAAGTTGCTGCTAGATTTGCTTCATTCACCAGCCAAAAAAGCAATGGTAATCTATTTTGGTGGCTGGTAGATTTTGGAGTTCACCAGCCACAGTGGTAGGTGGACAAATAGTTAACTTCCAACCCTGGTGTACACAGAAACACAGAATTTAGTTTTACTCCACTATTCCACTTGACTGTTAGCATGATACTGCCACAAGACTCTCATTTTCCTTGCTACTGCACAACAGAAGAACAAACAAACAAACAAACAAATAAAGAAAAGCTACCCAACTGGCACAGACAAACAGAAAAAGAGAGAAAAAACGAAAGCATTTCTCACTACTTTTTTTCATCAAAGAATCAACTGCTGCTTGTGTTTGCTGCTAACAATATTCACTCTGCGTCTCGGCTTAATGAGCCCTAGTGAGGCTAAAATGAGCTCCACTGCCGGTGCGATTGTAACAGAGATGGTGTGTGTGCTGCCATGCCAGCAGATGCCCAGAACCGAGGGCAGGTATGTTTTAGAGTGACGGTAATAAAGATGAGGACGAGGACGAGCGGGCGGTCAAAACATGAAAGATGACACCATATCAGTTCCTGGTCAATAAGGAGCATCATTTAATTTATCAAGCTGGATGAACAGCTTGAGTGTCGTACCTTTGGTCCTTTCATTCTCGCACTGTTCACACCAAGCTTAATGGGAAGTTTGGATTCACAAAAGAGACGGCTATGAAACAAACTGCACATTCTTAACTTTGAAACAACCGTTGCATGGCATTTTAAGCACAGGGGACTTGCATTTGAGACCATCTCCCTCAAGCCATCCTTAGCCATATCAGTATCCAGACCTGTCCTTCTGTCATACAGATGTCCCCATCAATGTAAAACACACCATGCTACTTTAGAAAATGTAATTTCCCCTATTGGGTTAAGAAAACAATGCATGAAATGTGCTTTTAATGCATATAAGACAATACTTAAGAATGAAATAATGGATACCGTTACGTAGACTCTTATACATGTTCAGTATAGACATAGAACATATTTAAAGTTTTACAATTTTGAAATAGAAATTGAGCCCTATGTGGTGGAATGCCCCATTTTACAAGTCAGTTAACACAATATGAAGAAAAGTACTATTCATTTCTGGACCGCAGTTTCTCGTTATTTACAAAGGAGAAGCACGGGTGTAATACATGATGGTGAAGGTGTTAATCAGGCAGTGAGTGTGTCACTCCAACAATAATTTACATAGTCAGCTGTAATTGATCAAGTCTCCTATTATCAACTCGAGGTTGAACAAAATATCCATATGGGAAAATATTTTAAGATTGGTTATCTACACATTGGTGCCAAATATTGATATTTTTATGAAAACAGGGCAGGCACTCTGAACAGCCACGCTGAGACGGCTGAAAAGAAACTAGTTAGCTATGCGAGCATCTTTACAACAGAGGTCGAGTGGCTGCTCCAAGCCCAGAATAGAACCTTGTGATTTAAGAAGAGTCAGACTCTAGAATCATAAACAACACATGACGACGTCTTTTTCTCAGTGACGGACGGTCCCCCGGCTTTCAACCGGGCAACTGGCTTGTGCTGTGCTGTGATTGTATTGCTCCACAGTAGTTACAGAAAAAGTAATAACGATAGATAGTGTGGGGAGAGGCGAGGAGGGGGGTCTGATTAGAGGGAGTTCATATTATTTTATTTTTATAACATAGATTAGTTCCAAATGGTCGACACAATCTCAGAATTGGCCTTGTAAAATTACTATTGGTTTAAAACAGTAGATGACGTTTTGAGCCATTTCCAACCATGAAATGCATATTTTCATAATTGGTTTTCTAAATATCAATATTTGCACCGGCATTGATGTGTTTCATCTAAGTACAGTTATATAATTTAGTTCTTAAAGCAGCTGTTGGTTCAGGTAGGTTCATCCATTATGTGTGATCATAATGCCTCGGTGATATTTGTTGTTTAAACCTGAATATAAGCTTTACTTCCTGCCTTTTGACACCAGTCGAGCCAAGTAGAAGTAACATCTCTTGCAAGCATCACATGACGTGTTGGGCATTTGTTGGCCTGTGTTTGGGGAAGCTGACTGAAACTCTTTCCACTGTTCCCCCTAATGACATGCAGTCTGGAACCACCATCTATTCTATGTGTTTTTCTTTAATTCATGAAGAAGCGGATCTACTAAATTACTTTGAATCCAAATTAACATTTGAATAGAAAACAAAATGTATCCTTCCTGGATTTAAAAACATATATTCTGTTTGGTAAGCATGAGAGCGATTTGAAGTTATTATACTCCGTCTGTGTATAAGCCCATCTGATTCATCTAAAGTGTATCCCTTGCTTTTGCATGTATAAACACCATCAACAGCGACTATTCAACACTCAGCTTCAATGTAGTATAATCCTCATTCACTTACTGTGGATGTTCCATTGAATCTCCATGCAATGTTCTCAGGAATTCACAAATTAAACAAAAAAATCTCTCTCTGAAAATAAAACTCACACTTTGTCCTGAAAACCAAAAAAAACACATTAGCGGAGGCAGAATGTCCTTAAGTGTACTGGATGCCTGCTGATGAATTGAGAAGCACACGGTATTTAAAAAAGGATCTATTATTCATGAGACGACAGTAATTTTTGTTTCTGCGCCAAAACAGACTGCAAGTTTATTAAATCCATAATTAGAACAAGGCTAAAGACCATGCCAAGACATTACATCCTATTAATAATCAAACAATGCCTGAATGATGTTATTTGTCTTGTATGAGTGTAAAACCGGGCCTCCCATTCACAATGATACACACGCAGTCTGTCTACTGCTGGAACCACGAGATGCTATAGTGTTGGTTACAAGTGTGTCGATGCTAATTAGGAGAAAATGGCTAATTACACCCCGATGCTTACCTCTGTGCAGAGATTTCATTTTTTTTTCAGTGTCCAAAGCAGACCAGTGCACAACAAACTCAAGTACCTACATTTCTCTGTCTGTGAAGTGGCAATGATTGACAAATGAAAGACGATTGGATTATCTAACGGCTTTACACAAAGAACGAATGAGAGGTACCCACTTCATGTGTCCACAATTAGTAGTATGGCAGGGTAAGAGTGCTTTCAACAACAAAATATTTGCGCAAATAGTTATAGATCAATGACACCTGCCAGTCAATCAGGATACAGGATCACTGGGTACCCCTCTTTAAAACCAGTTAGTGGTGTCGTTATTGGCTTGAATGATCAGCAAAGGGAGCGTTGAGTCTGCACTGTCAGATTATGAAGACCACCTCATTGACTTTTTGGAATGTGATTGGTGACTGTAAGAGCTAATAGTGATCGCCTGATGGAGTGCATGATTGCAGTGTTCTGCCTGAGTAAATGCAATGCTCCATTTCACCCAGAAACCGTTGAATTTTGGCAGATAGGGCTATGCTCCCCAAGTGACTTCTATCAATTAATCCAAGCAGTCGTGTGAAAGTCTGTGGTGAGCACAATAACAAAAAAAACAAACAGACAAAAAACAAAACAAAGCTGTGCCCCTTTGAAACAGTCTCGAACAATAAAGTCAATACCACAATCTTCATCCTAGCAGCTCATGTGTGGGAGAGAGAAGTTGTAATTCTTGGTGGATGCTTACAAATCTTTTCACTTGAGGTATGAGTTCAGCAAGCATCCTGGATGCCCTCAAATGATTAAGATTGCAGCAGTATATTTATACGAGGGAAAAGTTTTGGACAACTTCTAAGCTTGAATATAAAGTTGCAAGTTTTGCAGCTGAGGTGTTACATAGAATGCTAAATGGCCAATCTGTGTGCAAGCACGATGTCTTCCTTCACACTCAGCGTATATTGATCTGAAGTCATTTTAGAGTTTTAAAAGTAAGTAACGTAATGGTGGTGTAACATTTCATTTTATCAGATGTTTTCGGATCTTTTAATCCAACAATGTAATTTATGATTTATGAGCAATTTTGAATCCTCCGCTTCTTTTTAAAGATAAGGCTTAAAGGTGCTTCACACAAGATAGGGAGCATTTCTGTTGCCTCTGAACCTTGTGACGTCTGTGCCGGCGGCTCGCTGCTAGCGGTGCTAACGGTGCTAACAGTACAAATTGCTGCAAAACTGCTGGCAGCCCTAACGGTCCACCTGATGGGAGAAATGGAAGATGGGTGCTATGCTTCCACGGCGACGAGGCACATTATCAGCTGTAACCGCCATAGGAGTTCCGTATGAGTGCCGAATGAGCGCAGTGCAGAACAGCGGCCGTGAGCTGGTCAGTGGGTCACGCTAACATACACTCAAAGCACGCGTGGCCGGCCCGGCTAGGTCAGCAAAGCAAGGAGAAGCTCAGATTACAATACTCTCAGGGAGCGACTTCCCTCTCTGCTCAGGTACATTACTCCACTTTATCGTTACGATGGAGCAAATAGTTGTAATCATTTTTCAAAATGTAACGGTTAGACATTTTGGGAAATTCACTTATTTGCTTTCTTATTTGCACTACTCACATCTGACAGTGGTGCCAAGCTTCCTATCTTACCGTCGGCAAGAACGTGATTAAAAAAATGTCAAACATTTCCTTTAGTATGAGGAAAAGCATTGTTGACGCTTTTTGAGTTTACAACAGGAAGAGAAGGGGAAAAATAAAAATGAAGATTTTTGTTAGTGTAAGTGAGTAGGAGTTAAACTTTGTGATGTAGGTTAAATCAGGGTAAGAATACTACTTGTCCCAACAGTCTTTTCTGGTGAAGAGCCATCTTTGTGTCCAAAATTTCTTGGGAAGTGAAGGCTGTGGCATTTAATGAGTTCAAGGAAAAATGTTCTCTTTTCGGAGCTCCAATGCATGTGTGGCTGGCGGTGGAAGGAGCAGGCTAATGAGCGGTTTCCAGTTCCTGAAGCAGGACTTTATGGCTGAGTTAAGGCCTTGATATAATGAAAGGCCATTGGCTTAAAGCAATCCAAGTATGGACCCTCTGCTTCTTAGAGGGTGTCGCGGCAGACACTGGCAGAAGCTTAATTAGTTACAGCGGCATGTAGCAACGTGGGAGCAAAACCAGGAACGGCAGGAGCGGCGTGAAGCATCAGCTGAGTTATTAGCAGCTGAGTTATTAGTAGCTGAGTGTATGCTGTTAGATTTTGAAGACCGCCTCATTGGTTCATTTGAATTGGGGCGATATGTGACGACTGGTTCGATCAGCTGATGTATATTTTCAGTGTTCGGCCTTTTGAGCATCTGGTAGCAAAGCAGCTGTTTTACGTCAGAGTTAATCCCGGTAGTGATTTCCTACCTCAGTTCATTTAATAATGATCCCGGTCAACGATTGAGCAGTGAGCTGCTGTGGTGTTGCTTTAATTAGATCAGCATTAATGGTAGCTTTCCATTTGCTTAACTCTAGCTCATATGCAGGGTCTAGGGGGTCTAGGGATAGCTGCATTTTCATTCTGTTAGGCTTAGCAAGGCCTCTGGTTTATTTATCATTTCAAGGTCTGATTCCTTTTACCCGCTACGGACTGTCTTTTTTTGAACATCCATTCAACAAGTCTGCCTCTAAGCACCAACATATTGAGGTTCTGCTTTTCTCTCTTTATGTGGTAGAGACAGAACAGGCAGGTGTGTGTGTGTGCAGGATATATTTCTAATAGGAATAGGAGGAAAAAAAACACTTATCAATTATATTGTTCTGTATTGCATGTAAATATTTTGTATCGCTAGAGTCAATATTTTTCAAACAATATTTTGATAGGCCTATGGTATATTGTTTAGTCTTTTCTTTTAACTCGAGAGTGGAGACAACCTTCCGTTGTCTCTGAGAATGTGCACAGTGGTCAAATTAGCATAGAAGCAAAAACATGTGTAGAGGACGATTATACACTGCATTAGATTTGAGCAGCACCTGCCCACTTTGAATTCTCTGATTCACAATTTAAAAGACAAAGCGTAGCTTGATACAGTATGACTAAAGCTGTTTGTAAACCCTGTCATAGCGAATTCAAAGCTGCTATAATCAATATTTTTGTATCACCCATGGAGAAATATCCACCGGCTCTTCAGTTTCCTTCAGCTCTACAGAGCTTTCAGCGGCCTTTTTGTTTTTATTCCCTCACAGCTCTCATCAGCATCGTTTCAAAAGGCAGTGGGCAGCTGTTTTTACCAACAACAAAAAAAGCGTTAAATGCCCCCCTGCACGCTTTCTGACCAGCAACAAATAGCACAATTGGCGACAAGCTGGTGAACGTGGTGGTGCATTTAGCAGTTGAGGATTTGAAGCTTTGAGGACAAACTGCCTCTCTTATTGAACATGCTTGAAGGCTTCACATGGATTTGTGATTTGGTCTGGCATTTGGCCTCCATTGAGGCATCCCAAATAGAGAGCTGCAGGGCTGACGTGTTTTTGTATGCCAACCCCGGAAGTTAGCATACCACTGAATTCCTCGAAGAAAAAAACTCCCGATGTTGTTGGATTTTTAGATTATTTCAGAAAATAAGCTCCGTGGCAAACAGTTTATGATGTTGATATGTTTTGTTCAGCAAGATAGTCTTCACCACATTCATGATTTCTGAAGTGTTAATGTAATCTGGAGGAGTAAAAAGCTAACGTTGGGCTATAAACAAACAGCACGTGGTCGTATAAGCGCGAGTATACACAACGAGGCTGTGAAGTCGGTCTAGTCTGCGTGATGCCGTTTAGGAATCTCATTTAGCCACTTTTTAGCAAACCTCTTTTTTTAAGACATGTAAACACTTCAAAATTTGGAGGAATAAAACAAAAAGGGAATATTTACTGACATATTTCATATTGTAAAACAAAACATTAAAATCTCCTGAGCTCGTGTTATCCACGGACCTTATTTCAGGCATCTAACCAAAGACCCATTGAGAAATCCCATTGACTTCAAGAAGAGGGAAGTGGAAGTGCAAAAATGTCCAGGTTTTAGGACTCATTCCTGCACCACTGTATTGTGCTCACACACAAAAATGTGTCCATCAGCTTCGAGTATGTGGGGCTCTAGAAAAACAGACCTGGGGTCATTTGTATCCACAAGCTCAACGTGAGCTCCTTGATGTGTCCACTTATGTGGGCTTTGAGGAGGCCACGGTGGGCTACAAGCAGAATTAATGGGGGTACTTTCAATATCATATCAGGAGGTCACTGTTGCTTTTTCAATGGTTTGGATTATTCTCCAACTCACTAATAGTATGCACAAATGTGAATTTTCAGTAAGGATCAATGTAGCTCTGGGCCTTCAATTCAAGTAATCCTGACATGGCGATATTGATATTGATGAGATGTGAGGCTTTCTTCAAAAATGCCGCAGAATGCAAGCTGACAACAGCACATATTAGATGAAGCTGCGCAACTTTCCACTGGAAACGCGGGAACAATTTATGCATCTCAGGATTTCAGGAAGCATCAATAAGCGTACGTTGTCAGTCAGCATCTCATTATTGTTTCATCATTGTTTCATCTTTGCATCTGTTCCCTCCATAAGCTCCCATTTTAAAATTGATGACTGACAGATGATGTCAGTCATCAAGGAACACTTGTGACAGAACATGCACGCAGGGAAGCAGTGGGATTATGTTTTGTACTGTCGTTGAAATCTTACACATTTCTTTGTTTTTCTTGTTAAATTCCATCAACATGTTTTTGTTTGTAAAAAGCTGAGGAATATGTGCAAGTAACGTGACGAAATGCCACTTGCCAACAATCACAAGAAACAGAAACACTATTTCAAGCACCAAAACATCTGGTGTTTATTTGTTTCATACAGTTTTCACTAAAGTCATCACTCAAACATTGGCAGGTAGTATATATAGTACTTGCCAGTAGTATTTTTTTGGTAAGTACCTGTCTGCATTTTGCATGCAAAAAAAAGATCCATATTTCTGAAGGCATTAAATAAGGCTCATGTTTAATCCTCCCTGGCCAGCCTGTTACTCCACCATTCTTCCACACCCTTGGGTTTGCCAGTGTTGTTGCACTAAATTACACTCACACTGGACCGCCATGCCAGGGGGCATAGCAGTAGCAGTCAAACTCACCAGTTGAATACACAGGCCTCACATGGAGACAAAGAAACTCTAAAATATGCAGTTCTTTCTCAACCATGATATCACTGGCACCAGAACTCTAATCCATTACCCTAGACGCCTACACTGGAAGGGATCTGTGGATGCCTGATAAACACAAACAGAAACAAAGCCTGAAGACTCTGCCCACATTTACTGTATGCTTTCCCTGCCATTATCGCTCAGTGGTTTAGTCGGAGGTGGTGGAATACATGCCATTATACGCAACCCCTTGAAACAATTTGGGGTTACACGACCCTAGGAAGCCATTTCACGGGCTGCTACAGCACTTCAGGAGCTTGAGGACTTGACGCCTGTGAGTTTGGCGCCCTTTCTCTCCTGCACCACTAGAGACTCCGTCTCTTCAAACACATTCACTTTTAGTTCCCTTTTTTTTGTGCTATTTTTCTTTCACTTGTCTCTTCTCTGATGAATAAGTCCTAAAATATAGCCTCAAGCGACAAACAATTGAGAGGATTTTTTTCCCCCGTTCTTCAGGTCAACTAATTATCCAACCACTTTTTATTTGGTCAAGAGCCGCAACAAATAGCTAATAAAAGTGGGAGTTGATAACAACTGTCCTGCTGTGAAGTGTCAGGAAATGAGGTATAATTGTGGTTTGGAGTTGGGAGAAGGAGGTTGGAGCTAAGGAGCGAAAGCTAATTAGATCTTGTTTCCCCAAGCTCCGGCTGACAAGTCACAGTGTGTCAGTCTTTCGGAAACAAATGGGAACAGGTGTTGACTTGAGTAGAACTGAGTGCATCTTTGTTGTCTACTCTTCTGCCATCATCTCGCAAAGAGTTTTCATCAGACATATTCAGTTCATTGTTGCAGTAATTAAATGGATGCAACAGGACCTCAGAACACTTCCCGTTTGATTAATACATGCAGTATGAAATCAGTGTGTCCAGTACTGAGTTATTGCACTCAGTGCTAAAATGTTTCCATTATGATCCTCTTCACACTGTCTTCTCCAGCTTTGTGTTAAAATACGATTTCCTCTTTGCACGATGCACAAAAATATCCAATATGGAAACTGGATTTACTTAATGGTTTGCGGCACTTGAAAGGAGACAACTATATTCTAAGGAAGGAATAGATCGATCCATTAATTTTCTATTGAGAGTAATTAGTGTTGCACGTATTGCTGCAGAGCATGAACAGAGTTCAGCCGTGAGTAACGCCGTAATCACATCCAACATTTAGTCCAGATTAAAGTTGATGACTGCCTTCATTTAGTGTCGTTAAAACTTTTTATTCAAAAGATTTTCGAAATGTCTTCCAGCTCCTGCACTATCCTTTTCAAATAATATTCAAAAACCTTGATTTATTTTGAGTCTCCTCAGTTTCTTTTGGATCCCATCTTCTGCTCAAACACTTAAAACCAATTTTTATTCCGTCCTCTACTACAGAGTACTTTCATTTCAGCCATTTCTTAGAAGTGGAAAAAGACTTATGGCTGTCCCTGACACTAACTATATTGGCTGTGGGAACAAATTGTGCTCAGAAATGTGATTGGCTGTTTGCAGCTAATCAGTACAAAATTTTCCACTGGTGGAAGTTTTCAAGTATCGCCCTGGTTGTTCAGCTCAATGAGGAATGAAAGGACGTGTGACTTCATCTTCTTGTTGCTCACAACATGCATATTTCCAATTTCTTAAAAAATATATATATATTTTGTCAATGGCAAGGCAAAAGACAGAGAATGCATTTTTTAGGGAAATAAACTTGCTGTAAATGTAAAGTATACACTGTTTTAATTGAAGCCTGATGGCATTTAAGACACCTACAACATTTTAACATACTCTCCAGCCAAGTGTCTTCAGTTTCAAGAGTTAGTCAATTGTAATTCCATAATTAAGGCTAGGGGAATGAATATTCATATACATTTTGTGCTCTTTTGGAGTGTTTGTTTTGCACCTGCCACTTCTTCAAAACCTTGGCTGGCTGCTCGGTCGATCATGAAGCTCTGTTCGCTCTGAGTAAGCTTGTGTGATAACAGGCAGAGATCATGCCATTGGGTTAAAACAGTTGGAGTTGCTGACAGTCTACAGTTCTCACAGACAGTAGCAGCCCTGCGTTGTTTTCGATTTGATTTACCCATTTCATTTAGCATTTTTAACACCAACTTGACCCTCTGAGCCAATCAGCTGATTTTTCCCAGTGCTCCTGATGGTCAGTCAGAACCTGCTAATAGCTTTTAACAGAAACATTAATCTGCACCTGCATGCTCCTACTGTTGTTTTCAGAAGTCTGTCATATTGCGAAGGAATCCTGCCGATTTGAATGCAGACGTGTTGAGCTCTTGGCTGCGTCAGACTCCCTAACATGAACTGAGCTGTGAGGAATAACAATAGGTGGCTACTTATTATCTCTGAACCTTTATGTTTACTAATTCAGTTTATGATAACTTATATTTCTCAGAATGCATTATGTGCCTTAAGCTCTGATTCTCTACAGCTGGAGTAATGTTTGCTTGATATTAAATGGTGGTCAAAGCATGTTTAGTAATGAATGGCTTACTGATGGACGTGTTAAACTGTCCACTCTTAAGAAAAAATGTTTTTAGTCATTTGAGTAGGTTCACTTTCTACTTAGCAACGCCCCTATGTGTTCTTGTGTATTTATATGAGGTCAAGCACATTACAGACTGTATTTCTGGAAAATTGATCCCTCCAGTGCATCCGTTATGTGAAATGTGGCTTTGGATGCCATGCCCTGTTTAAGTAAAATGCATCAGCATCAACTGATTGTTGTTGGATGTTTGTCTTTGTTTTGTTATTGCTGTCATCAGCGGCCAAATTGTGTCGACTGAACGTGATTCAGCCACAGGTATGTTTTTGCATAAGAAGCAGTCTCATTTTCTCCATCTGGACAGCTAACAATATCATCCTACGCTGTTCAACTGGATCTAATCAGTTTTCTTTTCACGGCTGTTTAAAAAAAAAGAAATGTAATCCATATATTTCTCTCGTAACATAACACAAATTAATAGCTTGACTCAAACAAGAAAACGTATTTCTTAAATAGAAGTGGTGTGTTAAAGTAATGAGTTAATGGGGTCTTTTCTGATATTTAACATCTTGGTCGCCGCTCTTTTGAATGTAGCTGCGTAAACAGTCCGGTCAGCGCAAAAGAGACAGCGCCATTGAATAATTCAAAGCACTTTGCCATCCATTCATCCTGCCAGCTTTTAAAGCCTCTGACTTCACTATTGATCTGTGTGCTTTGGCTGTACAACATCGGATGTGTATTGAATGTCAAAAATCAAACGAACTAGGTTGTTGGAAAAAAATAGAATAGTTTTTAGCTTTTAAATTGATATAGGAGATGAAACATTGGCTTTTATCCTAATAGCAAGTTTCTCAACTCAAACGTATGTAGATCATGTATTGTCATTTTGTAACTCTAAATGAATCTAGGGTAGGTTTTATCTGTCCTTTTAATATTATGGGATTTGAGTCCCCTATGAATATCCCTTAAGTACTTGAAGGCAACTGATTAGTACCACTTCATTATCTATTACAAAGCTATTAAGACCCCATTCCTAAATAAAAAAATATTTAATGGGGTTATTTCTTTCTTTTCTATGACAGACCATAAAAAGAACTGTTACATTAAAGCAGAGGATTTTTTTTCAATTTAAACTAGTTTCTTGATCAGCTCTTTGAGGTCAAATGAGAACATTTTAGGAGAACACAGCAAGAACATGTATATAATAGAAATACTCTCACTATCAACTTTCCAGAAAATATGAGATCAGTAAATCCTTGTTCGGAAGCTTTGAGGGTTGACACAGTATGAATGCCATGTGTCAGGGGTAGCCTTTTCTCCCCTGTTGAAGAGCATTTTAATTGCAGACAACTAACTGCTGAACTGCACCAAATTGAATGCAAATTGCATTTAATTTGCATAGATTATTTAATCAAATTAGAACCCATCCCACAGAGACAAATTCTATGTAGCAACAATTGAAACATGCAATGTAAACTAGTGGAAGACAGTCCACTCTCATTGGCTACCCTGATATTACGTGAACCATAAGACACCATCTGAATCTTATGGTGATCATTTGCTCTTCTCCTGTTAAATTGCATTTCATTAACTTGAATTAAATCAAGGTCAAGCTACACCTCCATGTGCAACGTCTCCGGGACGCGGAGAGAAAGAAAGGCACTCCTCTGCAAACCTCAATACTTGGATTTTAAATATTTCATTACTCCTTTTTTTCAGCTTAACTTGCAGAAAAGAGAAGCGGGGCGGTGAAAAGCATTGATAGCACATGCAGTGTACAGCAGTTATGAGACAACAGAGTGGGTTGAGTGAGTGTGCCTGCAGTCTCTCCTGCTCAAAATCAAGCTGTGCCTAGCTAAAGTCTGTGAGCAGTGCAGGCTGATTGCCTGAGTGTTTCAATCTAGTCATTCCTGTGTGCGCTTTGACATTGATGCCGAAAGACAGCCAACTTCTCCATGTGCAAGCAAACCAGGCATTTCACCTGAGGGAGATCTTTGATGTTTAGGACCTGCAAATGGAAATAAGATGAAACATAGGTGCAATACTCTCGATGTGGCTTTTACAAAGACTGACGGCAGCATGAAATATTTAGAACAATAAGTAAATTTGCTGAAAATCATAAAACTCTACCAACTGTTCGTCGCACTGCTTCAAAGTTGAAACTGATTAATCTTTTTTTTCGTTTTTAAGACCTGGTAGCGATGCTTTTAGCTGACTTTTGAAATCTGCCAAATACTCTGAGATTGTTACTGATGACGTGACGCAGCGTTTAAAAATGTATTGCGGTTGAGGGCCTCATGTTACTCTGATATCCATTAAAGCTGCAGGTGACAGACACATGGACTCACTCTCTGAGTCTCCCTTATAGGCTAAAACACAAGGCTGTGTATAATTTGTCTTGAGTCGGACCATATCGAGCCATATACAACACATTCCCTCTAGCAACTGTAACATACTGTACAGTATGTCTTTGAATAGCAATGAATAACATTGGAATTTGTTTTTGGTGCTCACAGCACGAGAAAGGTTATTCTGGATAATCCACAGTGCTGACAGTGGACATTCTTTAGCATTTTCTTCCTTTAATGTTTCCAAACATCCTGAGTAATGAAGATTTTAAGAATTTCTTTCATTTCTGCATGCACAACAAAATAAATTCCACATACCGTTGTTGAACAAAAGGACATTTCATAATGCACCTCTATGTCACACGCAATCCATATTGTTAGTTATGTAACATTAAATTGCCGGGCATTGTGATCATGCATGAAGCACGTGTGATTAATGTGCAAAGCATTTGCCAAAACAATTAGTCCGCCACACCTTGTTTACAAAGCAACACGGGTAACTTCGCTGAGCCCCTTACGTTACCGCTATTTTGGCTGACCAGAGCCGCGTACTGTGCTTTTAAAACATGAAACAACAGTGTGGTAAAAAGGAAGGGAAAGCACTCTGCTGCAGCTGCAGACTCGCCGTCGGTGTCTATGTCAGGACATGACGCCTCCATTAACACTGACTAGTTGATTAACTGTGAGAACAGTACACAGGCAGGTAATGTATTCACTGAGTCGATGGCAATGGCTTTTTACACAGGAGTGTCTCTGTCTGCACAGGTAATCGGTTTCGAGAGGAGACATGCTGTTAGGAGGCAAGTGACTGGCTGGATGCATTCGCTGCTGTAAGGACTGCTCTTGTTATTTAAAACCTTTTCTTTTTCCTTTGGTTCAAATTGAGGCTAACTTTATACATCACTTCACTGATTGGTGTGAACCGTGTTATTCTCCTTATCTAGCCATAACCTTTATCCTGTGTTGCTGATCCAACAGTACGAAGGGGGTGGGGCTGATTAAACCCAAAGTTTCCTCAGGGTTTATATAACTCTCTAAGCACCTTTAAAACTAATTTCTGTTTGTGTAAAACGAAGTTTCACACTCACATTGGGCATAATTACCTGCTTTCCTTAATTGAATATACTTATCTAAAGCTTTTTTTCCCTTTGGCTGCTTAATTACTTGTGAAGAGAAATGTTTTCCAAAATAGAGATATTGTTTAGTTATTGAAAGAGGTTTTGCTCCTTTTCCATGTACCAAAAGTCATATGTTAACGTGCCGTATATATACTGTATCTGATCTTTTATTCAGGAATGGTGAAAATATTTTTTGGGCCAATTTTGCTTGTAATTCACATAATATGGATACATCTGTGCTGCAAGAATGTTTTCCCTTCAAACACAAATGATAAAAACTGGAAGTGATTTCATGTTTCCTCTGAGGCACATAATAGATTGTTTGACACGATGGAAACTCAACTATTTGTATCAACAGCATTTGTTTGCTGAACATATCAATGACAGAATTTATAGAAAGTTGAATTTGTTATGTTCATTCCCAGATATTGATCTTCCACACACAGCCTGCACTATCATTTCAATCTAATGACACAACACCTTTGAATGACTTTGGAACAAGTCCATCCCCTCACTGCATTCATCCCCGTGTCGATACTACTCGGGTTTTAAGTAATGGTCATACTCCAGCAGGGGTCAATAGGATCTTGTGGGTTTACCATCTGTACTGTCGACTTTGCAGTGTCATTGAGACAAGACAGTAAATCTGGGGTCAAACTAAATACAGGAGGCTATAATATAAAGACTAGTAAATCCTCTCCCTGACTTGGAAAGTCATGCATTACAAAATAAAGAATGTGACATTGTTAATGGGATTAAATTGACGCTCTGGCGACATTTAATTTACTGTAGATCAGCAGCAGGGACTCGCAACACTCTTGAGGCTGTGGATCACATCACGAGTTTATGGAGGCGCCCCGCAGGGTAGAGATCCCCACCCTGAGATGATATCATGGTATGTGAAAGCACTACAAGTAGCTTGACATGAGAAACTGCAGCATCCTTGGCAATGGCCCAGGAGCTCCTGGAATCAAGTCTGTATAACCTGCAAAAGTTGTCTGCAGACAAAAAGGGAGAGTAAAAACTCTCTGAAACTGTCTTCAGCTGTAGAATAATTTATTATCTCTGTATATGTGTCCTAAAAACATAATTCTGTGTGCTGCACCACACATTCTTATAAATCTAACTTATATTTAGAGTATTTCCTCTCAAGGAAACAACTTCATCACTAGTTTCAGCATTTGCCTAATAATGGCATATGATTATATGTAAGTCACAAAGGCATCCAGCTTGTCTGTCGGAAGTAAGGAAGGAGATATTGTGATGCCGTTACAGAGCCAGTTAGTCGGCAGAGGTTAGATTTTGACACGTAAGGGTATTCACTTCCTGTTTCCAACCAACAATCAATGTTGATTTCTTTTAACCACGATCATGATCTTTCCAGAACCAAGTTGTTTATGTGCCTAAACCTAACCAAACTTCCCCAAACACAGAGAGGATGAGGTGCACAATGGAAAGTGGTGGAAGGGAGAGTCGTTTGTCAGAAGGAGTTATAGCAGTAGTAGAGGAGGGGACAGGGTACGGGAGGTAAAAAAGGGAAGAGAAGGAAAGGAAAGGAAAGGAGAGGAGAGGAGAGGTGAGATGAGGAATGGAGCGTAAACTGGTTTTATTTGAAGACTTGTGGTCACTCAAATCTGGAAAGTAACCCAAGAAATCTGACCGCAACTTTTTCTTGTACATTATCTGCAACTTTACATCTGGCCGATAATATACTGAATGAAGGTGTGCTGGTAGTTGTACCTTAAAGTTAACTGGAGGTCAATTTATTCACCAACAACCATTCATCCAGCAACTCAAGTTCTGCAAAATAAGTTCTGAATTCTGAAACAGTCTGTCTTCAAAAATACGGTAAAAAATAAAAGGTGCTGAATACGAGATTGGAGGCATTTCTGTTTTTTCAACATGGCGACAACTGCGTCTGCGGCTCGCAGTTAACGGTACTATTAGTGCTAACAGTGCAAAAGTGTTAACAGAGCTAACAGTGTTTACCTGAGGGGGAACCTGAGTATCTATGCTATCACTTTTTTCTTGGGATGAGAAACTACATCCAAAGTATTACAGCCCCAAACAATTACCAATTATACAAACATTCCTCCAACATTGTTATCAATATTATTATTGAAGCCCCTATAGAATTCTTAACAAATAATACTTAAATACTAGCCTAAAAGTGCAAAACCATCATCTATAATGTATCGCAACTAAGATTAGATAAGATGACCTACAAGATATGTTTATCTGTGTAACAAACGGTATTATATGAGACAGATCAGCGATGACTCACAAATAGGACCTCAGGATACAAAACAGTACTTCAACATGAAATAGAAAATGCTGGTTCCTGAGGACAAGATTTCACAAAGAATCTGTGGCTCACTGGCCTCATGAGACATGACTATTATTCTGTTTTATTACTATTCCTATTGCTGTTATTGTCCGGACTGCTAAACACAGCTACACTTCTGTTGATGCCATGTGGAGAAAGATTTTACTGAATTCAAGGCATTCAAACTGCCCACACTGATGTAATCATTATTGATACAAGATTTAATGACAAGAAATAAGGGAATTATCCTCAGAGTCAGAGGGAATAGGGCAGATAATTTTACAGTTAGTTACTATTATGTAACAGTCGTCTAAAGTTTAGTGCCAAAATGTCACCTTTTTGAGAAATCAATAGCAGTATGTAACAATTCTGATCTGTACATGTCCAAACACCGACTTTCAGACAAGGTAAACATGTCAGGAAATGAGGCATGTTGTCTCACCAGCTTAAAGACACCGGGTCAATATCCAGATGTGTGTTTGTAATGAAAGGTCTTCAGATCGTGATAGCTGAATGATTGCAGGTTAAAGAAACAAGGTGACGGGATGGTGACAAATGGACAGCTAGTTTGTAAGGAGCTAACGCGTGAGGAAGCTTTTGAGACGATAATTAGCCTGTACATGAGAATTGATCCCCCTCTGTCAGCTGGTTGTGTGAATGTGTACAAATGTTTGGAGAGTATGCATGATTGGCTTCTGTATTATGTCTCTATATTTGCAGTCGGTCTCATTGGAGACTGGTTTTAAATATCAACTGACTTCATAAAATGGCAGCCGCAGTAAAGCTATGCAAATGGACTCTTTCCTCGATGGCAGCGCTCCACCTTTGCACTGCCATAGAAACAGAAACCTGGAAGTGCTCAAGGGAATCATGATTGAAAAAAATGTAAACAAATAGACTAGTGGGACCATCTGGTGTAAGAACATTACAAATTTATACTGGAGCTTAAGCAAACAAGAAGCAAAGGGTCTGAATGTTTTCAAACAGCATTAAAAATCTGAATAAATGAACATCAAGGGTATATTTGCACCAGTAGTCTAACGGAAGCTATTCAGACTGGGCCAAGTTGAATATGTTACTTATTTTAGCAATGGTTAGCTGGCTGAAAGATTTTTACCTTACAAAGCAGCTGAATTATCGCTATGCTACCAAATCACACGAAAATCCATCTTGTCAGGCTTCAGGTAATGCGTTTGTGTCCGGTTAGCCAGAGCACAAACCAATTGGAGTCTTGTGAGGGCAGCTATGGCCGTGGCTTAGGTGTGTGAGACGTCGCTGAGGGGCTTCTGTTCGCTCAAAGCAACAAAGGCAGAACCTAGAGAGGTTAGTGTAGATGCTGCAATAGCATCGGTTATATCAGAACTGGAGAGTATTTGTTCTTTGAAAGAAAAGCAAAGGCTTTTTCTCAATGTAAAAAGATATTCTCTTGACTCGCTTTGGCAAGAGTTTGACTGACAGATGGTTTGTCCAATCCCCTGCCGCATATTTCTTTGAAAGTGCCTGCTCTTTTCCAAACAGTTTCCAATGACGGTTTCTCTGATGTCTCCGTGTAACAAACCATCTGGCGGGTCAGGTAAGAAAGATTCAGTAGTAGTAGTAGTAGTAGTAGTAGTAGTAAGAGTAAGTGTAGGAAATAGGTTGTTGAGGATGATTTGGTGAAACTGAAGACTTATACCAGTAGTTGATTTAATTTTTTTACTGTTTCATTTGCTAGATTTAGGAAAAAAAGATGTAGCCTACAGTAGGCCACATATACAAATACAATATTTAACGATTGCCCGTATCGGGTGCAAATAGTATTGTTGGCTTGTGACTCCTGGGTGCAAATAGCATCTGCCCTAGTTTTACCTCTTTACCTTTGCCCTTTAGCAGACAAATAGTAAATAACAACTATCACAGTCACTGAAACCATTTTATTTATTTGTCAGCTTGTGTTTTACATCCATCTGTGTTTTGAAATCGGAGAGCAACACCATAATTGTTTTTCTTGGCACATCTCTAAAAAAAATTATAAAGTGAAGGATAAGCAATTATTCTCAAGCTAATCAAAGCTCTACTCATGGCATAGACCCACAGCTTTAAAAATATAATCTTCTGCCGAGAAAATCAATGGAATTAATGTAGACATTCATTAGTATAAATTCATGACGCCAGTACTATCCTCATTAGATTCTTGGTGCAACACATTGATAGTACTGTGGGAAATTATGGTTTTGAAGTCTCCTGCTTTTGGCTTGGTGGATTGACTTTAATGTGTGTGCAAACATTTGTGCTCTCCAGAGGATGACGTTTCCTCTAGCACCACCAGCAGGTTGAACGTTTTCACTTTGTGAATGATCTCAGTATCTATTGGATTGATTGGCACAAAACTTTGTACAGATATTCATGGTTCCCACAGGACAAATTATAATAACACCGTATTACACAGTGACTGTGCCTTTACAATATCACAGTGCCCGCTACAAAACAAAATGTACAATTAGTAAGTATCCGTTTGCTGCAGTTGTTTTAAAATTTCAGCCTGAATGTTGCATTTTCATGGTAAATCCTAACTGCCTCTGAGCAGAAAGCAAGTCCCTTTGTGTGACACAGCAGTGACTCATGGGAGCCTCCATGTTGCCTCATGTGCTGGAAGGCTGGATGATGTCCAAGCTGCTTAGCCTGAAGGCGGCCAAACTTTCTCTTTCTGTCCTCGCTGCACGGTAAACTCAAGATAACGGATGGCATTAGGCTGACAGAACAATCCCTTTAAGATCATCCCTTTAAGGAACTTTACAGTGGCCCTATGAAATCTTTATTATATTGACCTTTTCTTGCTCATAGGTTTTATATTTATTAGTGAAGAGGAGAACACATAAACTGCTGTGCTGAAATTAAGACATAACTGAGCTCTCAGTTACTACTCATTTTTCACCAGCGAACACTGTCGCTCTGCCTGCTTAAGTTAAATAAAAATAAAAATCCCTCTCCCACAATCAATACCGAAGCTGTCATGGCACCATTGATTTCTTCTTATTTGAATTTGCTTGAGCTACTGAAGGTTTTCTGTTTTCTCTTCCTTGTGGAATCAACCCTTTAAGTCTGAGTAAATTTTAAGCAGCACAGCCTCAACACAGCAGGACAGTGATGGATTGTTGGGTTGATTGTGAGATTATGCAGGTGAGACAGCTCCAAGCCTTTAATCCCACGCTCTTTTCAGGGAAACTATGTGATGGCTGTGCTCTGTTTGTTCTGTTGTTAAGATGCTATGGTTTTCTTTCCGTATCTTAAACTTTTAAAAAGTCAGAGTAGAGTACCAGATGCACATCTAAATGTATTGAGACTGGAAGATTGCAACTGTGGTATAGTGACAGCCTCAACATAGAGAACATAAGCAAACCCTGATGGTGTTTGTTTTGTGCTCTTCGATGTCCCTCTTGGCTTTGAGAATTTCACAGTAATGCTCAGCAGAATTAAATCATACATTTAAAAAAGAAAATACATTTTAACCCTCCTGCCAGCATCCCCTCAGTGGGCCTGCTAGTGCACACTAATTAAATGCCAGGAATTAATTTCAGTGAAACCTAACATATCGAGAAAGAGAATGCACATGAGTACACAGCCACACAGTAGCTTTTTGTCACTGTGCTTGGCGATTACCAGCAGTGATGTGGATTGCCTGCAGAGGGGATTGCAGACGGCAGGAGAAAGGGGATAAACTAGTGCCAAGAAAAGGCAAGACTCTGGGAGGCTTTTACTCATAACTGTCCTGAGAATTGACCGCCCTGGCTTGGGTGGGCAAAGTGAGTTGAGTCGGAACTAATCCTGAACTAAAGGAGCTTCTCCTTTGTAGCCAGTGCATGGTGGATGGAGGATGTCCGCAATCTGGGGTCGAGAGAGACAGCTTCATGGATTTGGTCCGCTCAGTTGTAAAAGTCAAGTTGAGGGGCACGGATAAAACCATGGAAGCTCATTGGTCTGTAAACACACAACAAACAATTGCTTTCGCTTCCCTGTTTGTTTGTTTCGGTTAGACTCTCCGGATGTAGGAATTTCAGCAAGTACGTGGGATTTTGTTGGGCATGGGTGGGTTTCAGGGAATGGGCTGCGTGAATGAGCTAATGTAGCGTAGTGTGCACCAAATTACACTTAGCACAGAATGGGAGCGAGCTTAGTCAGAATCAATTCTCCTATCCAGACCTCTCTCTGTGATTATTGGACTTGCATTTGTCAGGTCACCAGTAAACCCGTGTCTGCAGGATCTGTAAATAGGAAACCCTTTGCTAACACATTAACCATCACAACTTTATGTTTGATGGCTAACTACACAATATGCTTTTTCAACTTACAACATTTTACATGCAACATTTTGTTTTAATGCTGCTGAATTTTCATGTCTGACATTAACTGGGAAAGATATTTACCTTTATGGTTCGATGAATAGATTGACCATGATGAGTGAAAGTAAAAAGCAGATATTTGATGGCCTCTAAAGCTTTCAGCGTGTCTTCACTCAACATGATCTCATCCATACTCGTCATATTGTGCTACTAGGGCAGAATCCCTTGGCGGCAGCCTTTTGCATAGTATCTTGACGCAGAAAAGTTTGTGTGTGGATAACGTTGTGAAACAGTTGCGGTTAATGTTGTAACACGTTGATAATGTTGTGAAACGATGGCGGTTAAGTATAGGCAACCAATCTTGGTTGGTTGAAAAAAAACATGATGGTTTGGCTTAATACAAGTACTATTGTAACTCAAATTACAGATGCAACGTCATGTGACTCAGTAATCACAATTTTTTTGTTTTATAGGGGACACGAATGCAGGTCCCCTGAGTATAAGTCCTGTGTTGTTTGACCCATCCAGCAACCTTTGCTGACTTTCTTTCTTTTAATATTACTTCCATTGTTCTGAGCGTCTTATAATGAGGCATTGATGGGTTTACAATGGAGTTAGTTGAAAGCCTGGTGCATCTCATACAGACGCTAAAGGCTGCCTTGTGCGTCAGTATCGAGATGCCAAGCACCACTGCCCATACTTCAGTATTTGATGCTCTGTGAGTGAGATTGGGCTGCTTCACTCTATGCTGGCGAGTTAATCCAAAAGTGAAATCCTGAGGGGGAGGAAGGCACTGTGCCTAAGGGCCTCTGCCTCCGTCTCTAATGAGGGAAGAAAAAGTAGGATGCAAGGTCTCTTCTCCACAGACAGCACAACAGGCAAAAAGTTAAACCTCTTCTTTCTGCTCAGCCTACCTTGCTAGCACCTCTCCTCTCCTAAATCCATCTGTCTCCACAGTTCCAAACTCACTCCACAGAGAAAAGACTCAGTCCTGCAGAATGACTGTGCATGCTTGTACCTAATTTAGAGAGCTGCTGTGTGGAAGTTGCCCAAGCCACCACCCTCTTTGTCTGCGAGCTTATGATTGTCTCAGCAAGGCAACTTCGCTACCTGAAACCATGCATGCTCCTGCAGTTTCTGACTGCTGCAGCAATATTCCTCAAGCCAGGCAGTGTAGCTGTTTTCAGTGATGTGTAAGAGACACAATCAAAAGCCTGGGCTTTAATTATTCTCAGTCTGTCTTGAGTATCATAAGCAACCAACCACTAATTACCAGAAGTGCTGGTGCACTTTGCTCCTACTTATAGAGTAGTATGAAAACCCAACTGATGAGAACAGACCAAAGGCTGGACCCAGTGATGAGGGCATGCAGAGAGGGAGCTTTCAACCCCAATCCCTGGGCGTAAATTACGTAACAATATAGTAAAATATTCATGACACACCATGGGGACGGAATCCTGCCTGCTCTGAAGTGCTGAGCAAACACTTCACCCTCAGGCACTCAAAGACTGTGAGGAGGATAAGGAAGAGCCCAAAAGTAAGGAGCTCAAAAACAACTGCAAGCATAAAGCAGTCGGGAAACAGTCGGGAAACAAATTATTTCCTTCATGAGGATGGCAAGCAGCGTAAGCAGCATTCATTCCAAAATTATATCGGTGGTATATTGTGTTTTTTGTATGCTTTTATGTGTTTCTGTTTATTAAGTCATCAAATAAACATGACAGTTTGATGAAGCAACTCTAAAAATAGCACATACTGTAACACCTCATCACAACTTATTAGTGTTTTAATCATTATCCTGGATTGTCGACAAAACAATCTAGTGGCTGTGTTATATGCACACAAAAAAAGAAAGAAAGAATCCCCATCATGCTCATCTTGGGTTTAGTTTCAACCCAGCAGTTCCGGTGAGGAAAAACGTTGACAGAAGAAGAACCCGACTTTTAAAGTCATTAGAGGAAGTGGTGAGCAGTGAGACTCTCCTTGCCACTCAGGGGAGTCCTTCTTATGGTTTTATGGGACTTTAATGATGGAGAAAAGAACCGGAACCGGCCGAGCCGTGCCGTACCGGAGTACAACCTTAGCTTCACTTATTAGTCAATATCCTGAGGGGTGACGGCGAGCTCTGAGGATTGCATGAACTGTAATTGCAGCAGAGCGGTTTCTGATGGGACTTGCTGACTTTTACATTATGAAATTCAAATAGTATTTGTTCAAAAAGGCCTAATTGAAAGCTTATAGAAAGAAATACTTTGAAGGAAAAATCCACCCATCATTTTATTTTGAATATACCCTCTCTACCTCAATTCATCTTCCTCTGCACCAGTTAGTGATTACCTGCCTTTCCCACAATGCATCTGGACAATTGCTAGAGAATCAGCATAATTTTGCTCCCAACCCAGAAGTTCATGCAATTCCAGTCAAGTCGAGAGAAAATGAAAACTCGGCCAACTTAATGGCCAATACACTCTGACATTACTCTAGTTTGCATTTGTGGTAGAAGTTCTAAATATGTTGTGGGTTCATGTTTTCACGATAGTGAGGATTGCCTCGCTATCGACAAAAAAAAGGCTCATTCTTCCCCATCACCTGAACTAAATACAATTATTAAATGAAATATTGCAATCAAGTTAATTATCAATTAACAATTAGCTACATTAAGCACAGTAGGAACATTTTATCAACTTGTTTACATTATTAAATTGTTCGCATGAAAACTAAATCCTGAAGAGAAAATTATAGAAACAAGGACACACATTAACTAAAACAAAGAAGTGATATGCATCTGGTTCACTCCAATAAATTGAAAAACAAGTACCAGGTCTACTTGCTTCTACATATTCACTATCATCTTTTGACTCGTGCAGTATTAACATTATTAAAAATATTAAACCCTGTATTCTTTTCACCTGGAGCCACTTCCGGGCCCCGTACAAATCACATTTACACGGCTTCTTGTTTCCATATCAGTGTGATTCATGAAAACATGTTCCGCCTGTCGACTGCAAAACACAAGATAAGTCGATTAAAGGCTTTTAGAGCTTACCAGTTCTCCACAATGTTTATTTGAAAAACTAGAGGAATGAATATCTAAAGAGCAATGTTTTAAGAAAGGTCGCCACCAGTGTTGTGACTCTGCTTATTTGTAATTAATGCTAACTACTTGGCATTTGGTGTAACGTTATGAAAACCAACACTGAACAAACTATACATTTCAAAGACATAAAGATAACAATAAGCCAAGTTGAAGCCACGCGGACCTGGTAGGCATCTGTTTTTCAGAAAGGGATGATGAAGCATTTGTCTGTCAGATTTTAGCAAAACGGATTCACTATTTATGTAGCTGATTGGAGTTGGTGTTACAATAAAAAGGAATTGGGCAACTCATTGCTCCACATTGTACAGTTCATTACCACCGTGTTACACATTCAGACCGGAGAAACCCTCGTATTATGTTGTACAATTGTAGGTTTTCCAGGGTTGATTACTATACAAATAGCACCACTATTACCAACCTGCCTGTTTACCATCCATGTCTCATCCTGGGTGTACTGCCATGCCATGTTGGTGTTCCAAAATAAACCTGAAGTGTGTCTGAAATGGTTTGTCATCCACTGACTCAAGACGTCCACATACTTTTTAAAGCTGGAATGATGTCATATGTTGTGTAGAGACAGAACACCCTGTGATTTTTTTTCCCCCGCCAGTCACAAATCCACCATTGGAGGTGGATGCATTTGCACATACTCTATTACCTAAAAGCCTATTCTTATGCTTTTCCGTCCTTCTGTCTGATCCCACTCTTGGTACAACAAGTCGGACAGGTGCAGCTCATGGTTATTCTGCTGCAGCTATGTGATGTGCAGAACATGCTCAGCTAATGGCTGCTCCCAATACCCAGGTCTTGCATCATGCAAAGGATAGACTGGAGATTCCAGGATTGTACCCAGAAATGGTTTATGCCAAGGTAACTTCTGCAATTGTCTCTTGCATATATCAAAGTTTATGTTTCCGCTATCCTTTGCCATGAGTGGTTTGGAGAGAGGTAGTTTTTAGTAACTGTCTTTTGAAATATAGTGTTTCCTGCTTGGAGTGAAGTGGCCTCATCCTGCAGCATTCTCCTCTGTCCCTCAGTGGGATTTGTCCGTCGTGCTCAAGGCTCTCTCAAGCAGGCTGTTCAAGCCCACTGGACAGATACCTTTAAGGCCATTGTCTATCAAAAACAACATTCCTGCTTCCTCTGACCTCAGTACAGAGGGAGAATAACTTGTGCACCCTTTCGGAATCTGAGTAGGACCATACTCAAAACTCATGCTTTGCACAAGAACACAAAGTATTGGATGGAACAGCTCAATACCCTTTTGAGAAAAAAAAAAGGAAAAAAAAAAATTGTTCCCACTGCAGGATTTGGCATGCTATTTGGAACACACAACAACTCATTGGCAAAATCCTGCCCAAACTGAGGCTTGCCAATTTGTGGCATGAAGACGTCGCATAAGCTTGCGAGTGGACAGGCCCTCCTCTGGAGATTTAATGTGCCCTCCACAAGGAGTCTGGCAGCAAGCTGTGGTTTTATTTATTTATTTATTTCATTTTATCCAATTCCCTTGCAGACAGTGAGGCATACAGGTTATTAATTAAACACTAGTATCGGATCAGTACACTGTATCGGCCGAAGCCCAAAGCCCAGGTATCAGGACTTGGACTAAAAAAGTTGGATCAGTGCATCCCTGTTGGGAACAGCTCCCAAACTTAATACATCTATGAAAAAGTCCTGTGCAGCCTGAAAAGATGTTGGCAGGTGACATAGAGTGCTGGAGCAGTGTGCTGACCAACCAGTGTGTGGTGTGCTGAGCTATGAGACAATGACTGTGTGAGATATGTCACCAACCTCCTTTTTGCTCAGCTGCAAGATTAACTTAATGATAAACTTACATGTATTCCCCTCATGGTGAAGGTTCTGTGCCAGGTTTGTACATGGCACAAAGAAAAGACTTATAGATTCACAGGACCAGGACTTGTGATGGCTGAAAACTGATGCCAGCCTTGTGTTAGCTAGTTCATCCACCACTTTGTAGGAACCAAAGATGTAGGAATGCAATATTTAGTCTGCCTTATTAGTGACTTGTTAATCAGGCTTGTGACGTGGGGTATTGTACTATTCACCATCTGCTGAGCAGTTAGTCGGCCCCAGAGTGGCATTTGAGACTTTGTTCAATCAATTCAACAGTAGAGCATTCAGGCTTCATCTTCTATAGGGCCGTTTTAAAAGATGACGCCTTTATTAATAGAACAATGGCTTCATATTGTTTATCGTGTTATTTGAACACCAATGGAAGCTCTAGCCGTGCTCTCTGCCTCTTCACTAGTTGCTTAAGCTTACATTGATGAGGAAAAGCAAAAGTAAGACAATTATATACTTTTACATTACAAATAGCTGATGCTATTATCCAAAGCAACTTACAACATGTGCATTCATCATACACTGATGACAGGGGCCCATCAGGATTCTAACTAACATTCATACAACATTCACACAATATAGGCACAGTTACGGGAGCAATTTGGGGTTAAGTGTCTTGCTCAAGGACACATCGACATGGACTAGTGGAGCTGGGGATCGAACCACCGTTCCCCTGGTTGAAGTAACCCTGCTCTACCACTAACCCACAGTCACCCCTTGTCTCCCCAAACTTAATGTTCAGACCCTATAGGGTTAATTATATTCATGATTGGACCCATAAATGCAGTTTTAGTCAGTAGATTCACAAAAACAAGTCTATCAAGCCCTAGAATCCCAGAAGAGGCCCTCACTTGTGTTCATAGAGCAAGGGTTACAATGCATAACCTCTGTCTTCTTACTGCAGCTCGTCTGGCATGAATATTGGGATATTATGAAAAAGAGACAACCTGTTTTGACATAGTCCTTATGCTCATTAGTCGGGTTGTGGCCTGCAGTTTGGTTTGACAGCACTGAGCAGGTATTACAAAAGTCTTGTCATATATTGTTTATGTGTTGCTCTCATTTGCACATTATATTTGCGTCTACTATGCCAACAAAATGCAGAGGCTCAATTTATGCATTATATCCAATAGCAGTGCAATGTGCTCATGGTGCCATGCATGGCTTCCCTGAATTAATTACAAGAAGGCAACACTAAGGACTTCTGGCAAATTAATGTCATTAGTGAGGAAAATTATGATGCAATAGTCAGATCCTAGTTTTCTGGACAGTGGGAAGTCATTTCTGAAACTACTGTGATTCAAGCTTCTGAGGTAAATGAAAAGGTCAAAGGAGAAGCAATAAGGACACGGACTGGGAAATGTGGAATGAAAAAGCATATGTGTTTGTGTGCGCATGTTTATTCCATTAGATGAACTTTGCTTACAGTGTGGTGATATTGTCACAGTGTTGGAATAAAATTCTCAGTTTTGCTTTGGTTTATATTGTTTTCAACTGACAATCTGATCTCCAAAAATATATTGGAGGAAATTTCCTGTAGGGAATACTTTAATATATCGGTGCACTGCAACCACGATCAGAAAGATATTAAAGAAAAAGTAAAGAAAGAAGGAGGAGAAACTGACCTTGAAGAGACGCAAGATGTTGGCTACCATGATTGACACGGAGCTGGCAGATGCACCAATCACTCCCACCACTCTCTCAGGCTTAGTGATGATGGGCGGCCCTCCGCTGAGACACTTGACATCGGTTGAGTCTTTCTCAATCAATGCCTGAACGAATGTCAGCGACTGCTCCAGAGCATGAGTGTCCCGGGAGCAGGTGTCCAGGATACGCGCCCCCAGAGTGATATTAGGCAGCAGCTCATTGTCATTATTGATACGATCCAGGGCGAATAACATGGCCTCCAGCCTATGGATCCCTTTCTCTTTCTTCAGCTCCCCGCAGGCTTTGCCATCGTTTCCCCTCGCATGCACGGGGAACAGCCCACCCAGAGATATGTCCCCGTCAATGCGTACTGAATTGAGGTGTGTGTGGCCTGGCATTTTGGGTTTGGCTGCCAAGGCGATGGAGAAATAACAAGTGAGCAGCAACACCCAGCAGCAGACGCCTGTGTTGCAGCCAATGCACGCTCTCTCAAAGCCTCCTCGCAGAGTCATAATGAAAGGCTAGATCTGCATCCAAATACAAATTCAAGCCTTTTGAAAAAGAAAGCGGTGTGCACGCATATACCCACACACACACACACACACATACAAATGTCCTGAAGGTTAGGCACAATGTTTTTCAGCGCACAGTAGTCTTCAGAAGTCTCGGCTCATGGTTTATAGCTCTGACACAAACTCGGGGATACTAATTATGCACCCTCGCTCTCTTTACCTCTTTCTTCTTTCCCCTCTGTGTTTCACTCTTTTCCTGCACCTGAGAGCGGCGGATACAGGCAGTAACTAAACAGCACCGGGGTGAGCCGAGACAGAGTCCACAGAGAGAATTCTTATAAGGCAAGAACAAAGGTGGGAAGTCGGCCTCTCTTCTCTGCTTCTGCGGGATCACTCAGGTGCATTTAGCGCTCCTCTTGGTCCTTCAAGCTGGCGGAAAGTCATGAGACGAGCCAGTGGGTTCCACAGCAGGCTCCTGAAAACAGAGAAGAGGTGTTAGACACTAGGGAGGCAACAGAAAGATCAAAGTGGTACTTGATAGATTAAATGCAATCGCATTGATCTGATCAACAGTAGATTGATGCATCGCTTTGTCTTGTGTTAGTCTTTAACACAGTGAATGGGAGACAAGCTGCTATGTCACGCTATTTTTATTGATATCATACTCAAAAACGCACATTTGCATAGGACAGCCAGAGTTGCAAACGAGTTTCCACATCCTAGAATTCGAGCAGTAATAATACCTGGACCCAGCACTCCACACTGGAAATCTGTTCTGTGTTGCACCCATGCCTCGACTGCTTTCAGAGCACCGCAATGAATTATTTCTATGTGCCTTGAGCATAACTGATTTGCTGCTGCTTGGCACCGTTTCTTAGACTTCATAACCGCACACTGCTCTGCTCATGTACATCCTCTCCAGAGTGTTTTAACCAAAAGGTTATGAAATATAGCGCTAAATTAAGAGCATGGGATTCTGATAATGAAAGAAACAATATTCCTCGGATTATGAACACATCTGCTCTTTGCACATCTGATCCCTCGTAGTCTCTCCTACCCCTTGTATCAAGAGTGGTAATGGGTACTGTGTGTGTGTGTGTGTGTGTGTGTGTGTGTGTGTGTGTGTGTGTGTGTGTGTGTGTGTGTGTGTGTGTGTGCGTGTGTGTGTGTGCGTGTGTGTGTGCGTTCTCTCAACAGTATGCCTGCCTCCCCCACAGTGCCAGACTAATAGAGCAGAGGATCTGGACACAGTTGGAGAGTCTTGCAGCCCTTCCTCCCTCCACCTCTCTCTCTCTCTCTCTCTCTCTCTCTCTCCCTCAATTGACCATCTCACACACATATCTGTCAGGCTTTACTTCATGCTGCTTTTGTGTGCTAACATACAGCGTCCCGCGGCGGTGTGGCCTGTAACAGAGGACACAGAGGGCAAAAGCTCGTTCAAGACCACAAAGGTGTGCTACCTTGCAGCAGCTGTCAAACGCATCACTGTAGAGCAGCGTTATTTTTGCAATTATTTAAACAGAGATGGAGATGTAGTGGGTAGCACCTTTGCCTTTAATGTTGAGTAGACATTTGTAGAAATATCTCGTTGTAATGTAGATTTTGGGATCTATTTTTTATGACGGCCCCTGCCTGATACGCCTTCGTAGCCTCGTTCTATACTTGTTCAATTCTTGTTATGAGATGTTTTTTTCTCTTATATATCTGGCGATCTTTGATTGACGATGGCTCAAGCCTGATCCCTCTCAAAGCCCCATTTACTATGTAATAAAATTATATGATAATACTATAGAGTGCTCCGTGATTGTATGTTTTTTGTCTGTATACACTGTGCTCCACCCCCCTTTTTTGTGTTGTGTAAGTCTGGCATTTACTTGTAAACCTCTCGGTACTTCATTCAGCACTTTAAAGCTGTAGTTAACAGGAGGCGGAGCCTCTACCACCAGGGTGTGCACAGGTTTACTGCATACAGTGATTGGGTTGTGATTTATTTGTTTCTACAGCTGCCATTCCAGCTGAACCCTGTATGCTCTGATGATCGTCGTGAAGACCGAAGGCTAAAAATAAAGTGTTCTCTGCATAGATTTAAGTGTGCGGATATCTATTCTACCAGTTAGAACTATCTCGTTGCATTGGAGGAGTCAAGAGATTTGCCAAGACTCATAAATTAAAGACAACGTTGCCGTCACGTGTGCGTCTTTGCTTTCTTTAACTTGTGACATCAAATCAAATAATAAAGACGGGCCTGCTCTAACACTTCAAGGCGGCCTGTCTTGTGCCGCTCCTCCCGTCCTGCTGGGAACCAAAAAGAGATATTTATATCATCCTGCACAGATCGCCCCCCTAAAACAGAGCATCCATAATGGATGAGGGCGTACCAGTCGCTGCAAAACATTTCATTCTAGGGGAAAGCCTCGAAGAGAAGGACGGCCGCGCAGGCTAGGCCTTTTATAATAGAGCTGGTAACAGACAAACAAGTAGGAAGCGACACTGCTGCACTTGTTCAAAGATGTGCCTGGGTAGTGATGACGGAGCGACACCTGCTTCTTAACCAAAAGCACCATGTAGAAGGTGGTCGACGTTGTATGGACCATGAGGATTCTCTAGACCAATATGCTTTACTTTGCAAAGATTTGCAGCATGGGTGGCCCACAAATAGCTTTTTAATTTGCCGATTGCATTTCTCTTTGTGGGCATTTTGATAATAATGTTGTTTGATCATTTTCAAAGAGATCATAATCTCCGCCTGGAAATTAAAGAGCTGCAGGGAAGGAATTTGCTTCACATTTCAAATCACCTTCTCCTTCGGCATTGTGATTACAAACTACAACCGGGATAATTACAGTGCAGCGCTGAACAAAACAACCAAATAAATGAAGTGCCCGAAAATACTGTAATAATTGAGTCACGTTTTAAGAGCAAGCCTCGACAACTCAGATGAGGTCCTCCCTGCCTTTCGGGATCTTTTTGGAAGGGGTGGACAGCAGTGTCCCTACACTGTCATCGCTCTGAGAAATACTGCGCGCACAGTGGCAGCTTTACCAGATGTTTAGTTACAAGGCCCAGATGGACAGAGGAGATAAACATCAGCTGTCTACAGAGAGCAGGAGTAAGGGGAAATTGCAGAATCCACACAGCAACCGTCTCCCCGCACTGTGACGAGGAGGAACTCCGGCTTCCTCTGCACTCGACCACAGTCCCCCGCTGCTGCCTCACTGATGGCTGACAGAGCTGTGGGGTTTACTCCACTAAGGGTTTCTCTGAAATGAAATAACACGTTGCCATGGAATACATTTTTGTATGAAGTATTGTGTCTAGAATTTATGAGACAGGGATTTTCTTTGGCGGCATTTGTGTGCTTTCCACACGGTTGAGTGGGCGGAAACCATTCATTAAAGTTAAATTGATCACTATTAAAGTTTCTTTGTTTACATTGTGGGGCAAATTGATCCAATTTTCAACAGTGAATAGTCGATAAAGCCATCTCACCAGTTAGCATCTTACTAATGTGCAGTTCATTGTTTTGCACTTTAAAGTGGCTTGAAGGAAAGTGAAGGTAAACATGTGGGTGTGCAGTGACAGTGACTTCAGGTCATTTCATGTCATGGTTGCCATCAACTGACAAACAACGACTTCATGATTTTTTATTTTTTTAATAGATATTTTAAAAATCTAGCTTGGTAATTGTTTCCAGAGCAATTATCTGCGTGGATATTTTTTAATAAAGGCTCTTTTTCCAGCAGCACCACACACTCTGTTCTGACATTTTAATTGAGTGCAATTTACTTAAATTCGTTACAAGCATGGGAAAGTTGAATGCCCTCTAGGGAGTTTCTCTTTGGGATTTAACTTAAGTATCGGAGCGCTGCAAAAAGATTAAATGCTATAAATGAAGGGACACATGAGAACGGCCTCTGAAACAGTTCTCTGCTAAATGATCAAAGATTGCCGAAAGGAATTCTAAACTTTATATCAGCCTTTGGCGTCTCGCCAGCCAACACCAAGGCAGAAAGACAAGCAAACCCCCAGCAAAAGCCAGACGGATTCTGAGGCAACTCGGGCCAATAATTAGCAACTGAATATCATTTCAGTTATTGTTTGTATTACATAGCATCAAAGCCATCTTTTTAGCTGGTGCTTTTCACAATCATGCAGTTAATGTGTGGAATTGCCCAGTTAGTGTCTCCTATTCGACAAGAATTTCGGTGAATGCTAGAAAAACTTGAACCAAACAATGACACGGCGGATACCTGCATCCACACTGCTCTAACAATGTGTCACGCTATGCAACCAAACAAACCAATGTAAATATTTTATCTTCAGAAATACAAAATAATCTGTGCAAAAATACTGGTGCTACAAGTGTACTGCTAATACGGCCTACTTTTTTTTTGTATTTGATGGTGTCATGTTTGTATGTTTTATTCATTCTCTCTAAACTCTGAAAAGCACCAATGAAATGCAGCAAAACACACCCCCTCGATTTTACATCCTGTCGTTTCTGCAAAGCCCCACAATGACATGCGGCCTGCTAATAGGTCTGTCACAGTGTAGCTGGGACCGCCTGACAGTTATGTCCTAATCCGACAGGGAACTGCTGTTTTGGCCGTTCTGCTTCAGCAGAGGACATACTTAGGCCCAAAAGACCATATGATCACAGTGGAGAATGGAGATAATGTCCTCACAACAGAGAGTGTTACACTGCCTGCTGGTCTGCTGGGATACATATATGTTTTTTTATTGTAAATTATCAGGTACTAGTTAAGATCACCTGCATATGGCGGAATTGAGTAGAAATAGTTGCAGTAGCTCCTCGTTGCTCAGCTGTTTTAAAGTAATTGTCATTTTAACGTTATTGTCTCTGTTTTGGAGGACGGGGGGGGGCGGGTGGGGGGGGGGGTTATGCCAGCAATCCATCAGAGAGAATTGTAATATGCAGTTTCCTCTGTATCCTTTTTTCTGACATTGACTGTTTCTGTGTCATTTTCTACTGAAACACAAAAGAACTGGAGCTTAATTATTATTGACGTCAAACTGATGACTGTGACTATTGTTTTTTGGACAATAAAGGCAGCAGGGGAAAAAAAAGACTGTCCTCATTGCTAACTAGAGTAGTGACAGATCCTGTAAAACCGGTGACTCACTGGCTATGGTGTTTGAGAAGAATGCATTTTATTTACACTTCAGTATATTGTAGAAGGAGAGAATGTAATGCAGTCTACAGCAGCATGTTAGAGAGGTCTTGTAACCATGTTTAACTTTTTTTTTATTTATTATACACGCATATAGTTAATGAAATGGATGGAATTGTATTACATGAGGAGCTGCTGTGTATGTGTGTGTGTGTGTGTGTGTGTGTGTGTGTGTGTGTGTGTGTGTGTGTGTGTTGAAAGGGTTTCACACTGACTACTTTAATTACAAAAAATATAAATTGATAAAGCAACGTTAAAAAAAGTTAATATTAATGGTTTTGTCATGCCTATTATTAGTCTGTGTCTCACTTGAGGGTCAATCATCCTCTACGTTTTGGAACTACAGATCCAATAATGCATTGGGAGAGCTTTTGTAAACCTTTATTAAACACCCTTAAAAGTAAGCCAAATTGGCCGTCAGGAGTTCCCGTTTGCAATGTACCCATGGATGTAAAGAAAACTATCACTGGATCACTTTGATACTGAGGAAAACTTAAAAATGTGATGTTTCTCAGGCAAGTTCTGGACTAAGCAAATTTATCAATTCAATAGACAGCGGAAATTGTTCTAAAATATGTGTATCCGTTTGAAAACCCCTGTGCTAGACAATGGGATAATAAATACAAGATGAAAGATACTTTTCTTTTTTAAGAGTACAGAGTGACCTTTGTGGCAAATATTACACAAATCACCGGGGATGCAATATATTCGAAGTCACTGTCACATTTAATCTTTGTGAAACTTCCCTTGTATGATGAGTCAGACTAAAAACATGGATATGAGGGTGCAGGAGCAGAGAAAGTGCTTTAAAGAAATGGAAAGCAGAGGGGTGTGTGCACAAAGCTTCATTACATGCATTGTGACTCTATAGTACTATGCTCTCTGCATTCATCCCATCCCCATTACAGACATCAGACACCCACCTCAAAACTAATTCCCCTTTTCTCCATTACCCTCTTCTCCCTCTCCAGGACACTGGCCATTAGCTCGCTCAACCAGAGCTGGAGATATTAGGGTCGATTCATATTTGCTCATTAACACTTTCTTCATGCAATATGCAGATTCCATTAACAAACAGTCTGTGTTACTGCCCAGGGCTAACAGGGAAGACAATTCAAGACTTCTGTGGAGAACGTCTCACTGTGTAAATGCACAATGAGTCAAGACAACTCGTTAAAGAGGTCGCAGAGACATAATAATGAGAATATAGATTGACAAGACTATTTCTTTTGTGTTTATACCTGAATCATAGTGTCTTTGTTACTGAAAATGATCCCAAATGTTATTTCCTTTTTTGTTGTTGTTTAAATTAAGCAATCTATCAATACAGGCTGAATGCAGGCAGAGTACATGAGTGTCTTCTGTGCATGAACAAGTATCTTTCCCTCAGCTGGACGCCTTTCTTGCCTTTATAGATCAGGATGATAGAATTGGATCAAAGGATTGAACTTGTTGGTCGGCCGCAGTGTTGCAGCCGCTAAATGGCTCTTTATACAGATTCTGTGCTACATGACGCAACATACTGCATGTATGTAAGATGTGAATTATTCATGGTTAAAACCTTTAAGGCTCAGCCAACACATATGCGCAATTAATGGTAGAATGACTGCAGGGGTGAAGGAAAGATATAACTTTGTCCTGGTGTTTCCTTTATTTTTAATTCAAGACAGATGTTTTTTGAGAGAGAGAGATCTGAAATGTTTGTTTGAGAGGCAGTGAAGCAATGAACAAGCGGCTCTAGCTGAAGCTTTACGTGTGTCCCACTTTGCTCGGACAAATTGTCCATGTCCCACTACATTTCATAACATCAACACACAAAAAGCACCCTCTGAGCATTGCTGTTGAGGAGCCAGGTAGTCCGTTACCTCTTGAATCACGTTGTCCTAAATGTGCCAAATGAGACAAATGTCGGAGTGGGCGGTATGCAGAATCAGCTTCAGTGTAATGCTTTTTATTTTACATACTAGGCTGCAGACAAGCCTCAAATAGCAACTAACCAAACAATCTTCTATTTCGTCAATGCAGCTAATTATTGTTGCTCATAACTTGCTGCTTGTTTGCTTCAAGGGGAAACATGACTCAGAGAGAAACCCTCGTAGATTCACCAGTCGAAACAGGATTAGTACAACAATAATGTATATGTTGAACATGGGACAGTTTCTTACAGTTGCTCCACATGTGGCTTTTCATTTGCGGGGGTTCCCAACCAAGTGAGAATAAATACAACCGATCGAAACTGATCAATAGTGAAGCCAAATGATGCTGTGACGCTTGTATCCTGCAGATCGATAAACTGGTGTCATGCGTGGGATTAGAGAGACAGGAATGACACATGGAGCCAAAATGAGAGGATGGACAAAAATAAGAATTGATTATGTCACCGTAAAGGCTGATTGGAATATTGAGCAGTTTAGAGGTATTCAACCATTCTTAGGTCTGAACTTTCCTACACAATGTGGAAACTAGATTGCTGTAGGTCTGAAGAAACAACAAATATCTCTCAGGCTACAATGAGACCTTTTTTGTGTCTGCTGCACAGAAATCAAATGAAGGAAGACTGGGGCAGCTGCCATGTAAAGCACTCTCTGAATCCAATAAATCTCTCCCCAAGAGCGGCACCCTAATAGTCAAGTAATAGCTGGCTCAGAGTGTTGAGCACATTTCAGAGTGTGCAAGGGAGATAGTTTTGTCAGAGAAAGCGAACGCTCCAAGTGAACCTCCCTTGATGGTAACAATAGGGGGGCACGACTTATTTGTGAGGCATCACATATTTCAAATCGCACATTGAGCTTCTAAGTATAGCCCGGGTTTATCTGCTCCTGGAGACAGAAGTGACTGTATGAATACTTCATCCCTCCGGTTGCTGCCACCCTGTCAAAGAGGGTTTCAATGTTGAGGCATGCTTGAATGGATAAAGTGGATTTTGTAGCACGAGAACACCACCGTTCACTTCTGTGCTCTTTTACATACAGACGTGCAATGCAAAGGAAAGCTGACGGTTCCTGAAGGGCTTAAAGGCAACATTATATTTGACGAAGAACAGGGGAGAGAAAAATCTTCCCTTTGGGATGTATGGTGTTTTCAGGAACTGTGGGGTGAGTTCCAAACCCCATGGCACAATGCTGGCTTGTGTCAAATGGGCGCGGTTTCCACTCCATTTACATTTTGCTCACAAAATAGCATGTGCTGTATGTGCCTCCCTGAAGCAATAGCAAACAGTAGTGAGTTGTAAACACTACACGCATTTTCACACGATTGCATCCAAATTTGAAATTATTATCTTTAATATGTTGCCCTATCTGATATTTACCTGATATCTCATTCAACTTTTTTACCAAGAAGTCTTGCTTTAACCACACCAACTGCCACAGTTGGATAATTTAGTTTGATTGTCAGCCAATAGTAGCGATGACGTATTGTTGGTCAACCCGGATGTTAGCATCACCTTGGGTTTGGATATTTCCATTGAAGTTTTGTATTATTGCAGAATATTAGCTCTGTGGCAAACACAGATACTTACACCTTTTGTTCAGCAAGATAATCTTCACAAATAAACACCACTTTTATGGTTTTTCAAGCAAGAATGCAAAGAGACTGTAAAGGTGGGCTAGTCGTCGTGATGGTGTTTAGTAGTCTCATTTAGACACTTGTTAGCAACCGCCTTTTTTAAGACATGGAAAAGCTTCAACAGTCACAAAAGGGGTATTTACTGACGTATTTTATATTGTAGAACAAGGCGTTAAAATATCCTAAGCTTATAGTTATTCACAGACCTTATAGGGCTTATAGACTTCTAACCCAAAAAAATTATAGTTCAGAAACACCTATTGACTTCGAGACAAGGAAACATGCAAAGATGCTAACAGGACTCACTCATGCGGCACTCTTTACTCTTGTACTCTAAGGAGGGATTTGTGTGAGTGTCAGGAGGTCGCAGCAGTGGGGCCTTAATAACACGTTTCTCTCCCAGTGCACAGGGGAAAGCACTGACGCTCTGGTTTCATTCGTTCTCTGTGCAAGAGCTCAGCTGAACTCTCAGTAATTTTAACCACTGCATTCCTACCCAGTTATAGTCTTTGCTTTATTGCCATATTCATCAATTTTACTGGTTCCTTTTTCACCAAGATCATGGCTTCTAGTGATTGTATTGATTTTTTATGTTCCTGTACTGTTCATCTTTTATTTTTACTGTTTCTGGAACACCTGCGCGCTGCTTGTTGTCAGTGTTTTTTTGTGATGTTACCTGTGCTGCAAAACTAATCATCCAAGAGCTGCTCGGTGACAAACACTGAAACAAGGTTGTACTGGACAAGTGAAATGGAGCAAATGGTGGCTGAAAAAGAGCATAGAGCCTCTTGCTATTCTATATACACATTCTACATACACATTACTACAATAAACGTCATAACTAAAGTTTGATCACGCTTAGAACCAATAAATATTCACAATTGAGAAGCTATAACCAATTGATATTAGGCATTTTTGCAATAAAAAATTACTGACCTGATCAAACAATTATCATAATAGTTGACAATAGATATTCTGTTGGTCGACTTGTCGATTAATCAACTGATCATTGTAATTCTTAATTCAACAAGGTAAGAGAAGAATCATCATTTTGGTGAAATGTTGAAAAAGTCAACTGTGACAAAAGACCAGTAACCTTAAAGAAAAAATTCTACACATCGGAAAATGTGTTTTTTCACTTCTGCTAAGTAACTTCCTGGACTCTCCCCTGGTTGCCGGGCAACTGACCCTGACCAATGTTAGGTTGTGATAAAATAATATGACTTACACTTGTAAATAAGGAATGTCTATGTATAAATTACGATACTTAAAAAGGATAATTAATAAGGAATAGTGAGCCTTATGGGAAGGAGTATGCGTGACATAGAAGACAGCCACATTGAGTTTCTTACTTAGACTTAGTTCAGGTATGCATGGAATGAGATAGAGAGAGGGGGATGGATACTGAAGTCTCCCAGATGAACACAAAGGGCAATAAAACAACTCCACTTGAGGGTGGTTGTTCTGCTCAACTTTATGAGAGGGGGGAGAGATGACTTCAAGTGCCATTAGGTCTGGGAGAGATCTAATGCACCGACAACCAATGCGAATGCTGATTCTAGCCATGTGAAACTTTAGCCGAATATATGTTGTAAAACTGAGCCAATGAGAGGCGACGATGTACATTTTTCATTGGACTATATAATCAAATGTACTGGTCAGTTCGAGGCTCTCTTAGGTCAATACGCGTAGACAGTAACTCTCTTCAGGCTTCTGTTGAGTGTCTGTGGACCGCGGTTGGCTTATGAACCCTCAGCTGAGGATTATGCACTATATTGCCAACTTTTATTAAATTGATTTTTATTATAATCAACTGAATCCAGAAATTCTCTTCCAAGTCCGCCCAAAGATTTTGAACATTAACACCAAGAAACAGCCCAGCGTATAACCCCCGTGTCACAGTGAAGTGCTGTTTTTACACTTTGTTTTTTGTACAGATTGAACAAACAAGATATACCGTGTTTATTACTGAGCTTTAGAGATGTTGGTAAACAGCCTTTGAACAGAGCCAGGCTAGCTGTTTCTCCCTGAATCCAGTATTTTAACTAAGCTAAGCTAAGCCAGCTGCTGTATTAACCATGCAGAGATGAGAATGGTATCACTCGTCTTATCTAACTCTCTGCAATAAAAAGCAAACACGCACATTTCCCAAAATGACAGTCTTTCCCTAACCAAGTGGTTTTGTTGCATAAACCTAACCAAACCGTGGTCTGCTAACTCATTTAGTCGTCTTTCACTGTCATTGTTAGGAGAAACAGGGTTATGAAAGTACTGTAAAATAGTTGTAATTATGTCCAATCACAACTAGAAAAAAAGAAAAAACCTTCATATCTCACCAACAATAATTGCCTTTGCTCAGGCTCTGTGGACGAGATGTTCTCACAGACGGCATCGTGGTACAGTGACTCCATGGTACACTATGTTACAGGTCAATGGCAGGCTGATAATGAGCTGCTGAAGCATCAGGATACACACTCATTGGCACTCCCATCAAAGGTCGTACATCACAACCAGTGCCCTTACTTTTCTGGTATCATTACTAAAAAAACTAGTGGGCAGAGCCCAGCTTGCTTAATGCTGTATGCCAACATTGAAATCTCTCCTCTATGTTGCCATTAATCTCTTCTTAGAGGGATCCATCCAGCTTCAAAGGGTCCCTAGTCAGCAGTTGGTCTCATGACATGGAGTTAATCCCCATACTAAAGATTTTATAAAAGTGAATTTTTTTTTTTGCCGTTCTTCATCTTGTCAAATGTGCATGCTGGGCAGCTGGAGTGTGGCTGAAAGAGCATGTTATGAGTATGCCAAGATGAGTGGAACTGAGTGTTAAATACAGGAATAAAAATACTGAATCAAGGGGTATTAGGTTGTAAGCTTTGCATCATTTCTAATTGGGCTGCCAGTGCACTCTTGTGCCACTATTTTTGTTCATGTCCCAAGCCTTTTTCTGTGATTCTTGGCAGAAAGTGTCTTGCAAACCATTAGAGAAGTACAGTAGAGTGCTGCAGGCATACAGTGCATGATGATTGTTACATTCAAGTGATGTTACACAAATACTGTTTCCAAGCTACTGGATCATCCAACTGGGCATAGGATAGAAGCAGTAAAAACAAGTTGAGGATTTTCTTGATGCTTTTCTCTGCCTGTGTACTCTTGGCATTATTCTCTATGTGGCCTTTTCCTTTGCAATTTCTGTCTTAATTGATGTTTTCGTAGGAGTTATTTTAAGTCGGTGGTTTCAGGTTGGTGTGGAGGGGTTGTCCTTTTCATTTACTGTTTTATGATCCTGCTATTATGAAGCATTTCAAGGTTGTAAACTGTGATTAACAGCTGTGCAAAATCACCTCGCTTGACTTCTGTGAACACAGAATCTAAAATTTGACATTCCAGCAGCATTTCAAGTCAGTCACGATACATGCATGCATCTCTCCGAGGGGGTCCAGCACATGGCTTTGTGAAATGGCCCCGAGCTCGGCCACAGGGCCTGTCAGCTGTGATCTTGCTGCCATCAGAAGCCTCTGACCTTCTGCAGGGGCTGTTTGAGGACTGAGAAGTAACTGCCCTTAGACTTTTCGAAGCTCCTTTCAAGGAGCGTTGAATCGGTGACAGTGAGCTGCAGTGATTGAAGGAGTTAATGGCCAACTGAGACATGATAATGGCGACCTGTCCAGTTGTCCACCAAATCCTACCGGGGTAAAGTGGGAAAATCCAAATCAATTAACAGACTCAATATACCGTATATCTCTAATTGACATGACCTAATGCTACAATACATCCTCAAACTGCTTCTTATTCTGTATTTGTCGTGAAGAAACCTTGCACAGAGCTGTAACATGACACAAAACCTATGTCCTCATATATCTCATACATTAAGAGCTGAAACAATTAGTCAATTAATCAATGAGTTGACTGACAGTATTTTTACTCTGCAAGAATCTTGAAAATTGGTTAATTGATTAAGTTATTTTTAAAGCAAAAATTCCTTAAAAAAATGTCTTCTCAAATGTGAATATTTGGTTTTCTGAGGCTTTTATGATAATAAATCAAATACATTTGTGATTTGGACTGTTTGTTGGACAAAACAATAGTTGTAGTCATACATATACAGTATTAACATAGTGAGATAGATCAACTCTTCTTCAACTTTATACCAAAGAAAATTAGGTTTCCAGCCAGGAATTAAAAGCATAATTCATAGGAATGCACCAATGACAACAAACTACAAAGCATTATGAGAATATGAATAATATGAGAAAGAGATGGTTAAATGTTATGTGATGTACCAAACACTGAACATTGTCAGTCATTAATGATTACAGGAAGGAAAAGCCTGTTAAAATAAAGAACTTTGAGGTGAAGATGACGCGTTGCTTTGCTCTCCCCCGCCGATTGCAATAAAATAGAAAGTATGTCTTCCACGTCAATAAACAGAAACAGTAGACAATCTGGGCGCAGCCGGCCTTGTGGCTCTTTTGTGGCTTTCAGCAGGAAACCCATTTGATTCCAGGGTTCTTCCTGTTTTGTCTCGCCACTGTTAAATCCATGTGTCAAACTTCAAGGGCTTTGTCTCACAAACATAATTTTTGCAGGGATAAAAGAGGACACCTTACAATTCAGGGTCCTTTGACACGCTTGAATTTTCAAAATGCTAGGATTCTCTCTTTCTCTCGCTCCCTCTGCAGCATCCATATTTACAGGTTTGCTGTGTGCATCTTGAGTTTTTACAATTGAATACAACCCATTAATTATTCACCCCTCCCTGCTCTATCACAGCCTCCTTAGTCCTCTTTATCTCTCGCCTCAGTCTTTTTCGGCGAATTCTCCGCAGCAGATAGTGGGAGAACGCAAACCTCTCTTTGTAGCAAAGCTTAGCCTTAACCAAGTTAACTTTGTGTAAGACAGTCCATTAAGTGAAGCGTGGGACCTGAAAATTGTTCCTTTCATCTTTCCTCCGGTTAATTCTTGGATCAAAGAAGACGAGGCAGAGCATGAATGGAACATTGATTGCAAACCACAGCTCAGAGTTGGACGGGTTAACAGCCCCACAACATTGCCATCTGTGCTTGGAGATCAAGGCAAAAACATTTGTGTGAAAACTGTGTCTCTTTTTCCCGACCCTCTTTTGACATTTCTGCAAAACTTTTGCAGATTTTGACTCAAATGTGCTGAAATACTGTTGCAGCAAACCCCTGTGCAAGTTTCCAGGCCTTGCATGTGCCTCTGCAGTCATCTTACTTAGCTTAATAAAGAAATTTTGTTCTCATAATTGTGCTTAAAAATTAATGCAGCTTTTGAGAGCCAGTCTACTGCGAGCATTCATCATGTTCTGACAGCTTCCTCTGAAGATTAAGCATTCACCCTCAACGCCAGAGGAAAACAGGGAGGAGCCCAGATGAGAAACGGGGTCATTAACTTGAGGCTCCTCGGAGGAAATAGGTGTCTGATAGAACAATTGGGACTTTCTGAGAAGAAAGCTTTGAAAAAGAATTTGATCCATAAGGGGATCATATTAAAGATTTGTATGAGTATCTTTGTAAAAAGAAAATTACAGCTGGATACTGGGTGATGCTGTGGTGAAGATTAGTACTGGATCGTAATACATCTTCTAGTGATGCACTGATCTTTTGGGTCCGGATGAGAAAAACAAAAGCTGATCACCAAGCCCATCAGGTGCTGTCTGTTTGGTAATCTAAGGTGCGTTTGGATTAGATTCAATCCTCTGAAGTTTATTAGCCTAGCTTTGCACCAAAGTCAACTTATTTAGGAGAAAAGCTGCTAAAGAGTGAAACGGCGACACTTGAAACAAGTACTTACATTTTTCTACTTTGGCAGAGATGAGTATTCAAATTCATGAAGGATTTCAGAAGCACGATCCTCAACTTCGCTCTCAAACATTTATTTTGTTCCTTCTTTGTCCAAATCGTATGCCTGTCTGAAACTTTTTAGTCTGAGCACTTTGGCAAACAGCAATGAATGTGTTCCTGTGGATAAAATTATGTTGCAATCCTTTTTCAACGAGGTCAACTTCATTTGTTTAATTACTACAGTATGCACCCCAAGTGAAAACAGTTTACCTGTAAATAATATGTAAGGCAACACTGAGAGTTTTGCATTTTCTCAATTATCTCACTTTGTAGGATATAGTTGTTACTGCTAAATCACAATCTTGGTTTTGGAAAACTGTAGGCAGAAGACTCTTATTGACAAAACCAGTTTCCGGGACATTATTCCTCATCGGCTTCCCACTGGGGAGAACAAGCAGTTGTGTTTAGTGGAACCAAGCCAGAAGCACTGCCTCCGGGAATTGAACCAGGGCCTCAACAGTGATGCACAGGCCTGATTTAACCTTCAGCCTGATCACATCTGGACCTAAAACTATCAGCACTTACTGTGTGCTTTTATGTTGGATCGAAATACAGACACCCAGGCCCATTTTAAGTGCCTGTCATGGTAACAGTTTCAGTATGAAAATGTACCTCTCCCGTACTTCTGGAGAGGTCTCTTTTTTCGCTACGCCCTGCTGCATACTCTCACATTTGCACACAGTCACAGCTGGATGCTGCACAGTAGTCTCCGCTGGTCACTGAGCAGCCCCTCTGGAGCTGTAGCCTTTGACTTGCTGCCCGTACGTCTGAAAGTAAAACAACTTAACACAGAAGCTTGCACAAAACTTTTTTTTTGTCAAACTTGGACACTCCTAATTATCATTGTGAAACATCTGTATTAAAATATCCAAAATTCTACATATACAAGCCCTTTGATGCATAAATGTCAAACAGCCATTCCAGTGACTGTTGATGTCATTGCCCAATGTATCCTAACATTGATTGAACAGATTGTCCTCAATCACAGATTGTATGTAAGAAGTGGTCACCCATTGGTTTGTGGACTACCGTTTTGAAGAGATAGGGTCTTGGTTTATGGCCGTCGCCATCTTGTTTTTTGTCCGTCGACGTTTGGCTTTTTGCAACCGGCAGTTGAAGAACGATAGAGTTGAGCTAAGTACAACCGAAAGCTGAATACGAATTTTTAAGCAACTCCCAGACCTGACACTGTGTTAGTGATCTGTCAACTACAAAGGTAGCCACGCCCTAAAGCATACCATGCTTTATTTTACTCGAAATGCGACCATAATTTAGTAAATGAGCATCATGCTGTATTGAAGAAGACTTGAGCCAATAAATGAAGGGAGAAGTAGGGTCATTTTCTCATAGACTTCAATATAACCAGACTTATTTTTGCAGTCAGAGGTGTCGGCCCCTGCTGGCTATTAGAAAGAATGAAAGTATAAGGCACTTTTGGCTTCACTTTTCAGAACCGGAGGTTGCTGCCTGTCTTCTATAGACAAATGTATCAGACTCAAACCTACAGGCAGCTTTGAGTTTCCAGTTCACCTAACCAGCATGTCTTTAGAACTTGACACACAAAGGTTGTATAATCGACAACACCACTGGTCTATAATTAGTCTAATTAAAGATATCCCGCTGAGTTGGAGTATGGAGCAATGTGATGGTGCCAGTTTTGTTTTGTTTTCTTGTGCTCTAAAAGTACACAAGGATATTATTGCAGACTAACGTTTATTACACTGATCGATAGTTGGTGGCAGAAAACGGAACTGAAGACGAAGACTGATAGTTGTTATCAACATGGACGCAAACAATGCAGGTTTGAAAGTATTCAAAAACATCTCTGCTAATGTTTTATGAAGAAAGAAATGCATTTAAGTCATGCATTTGTATGTTTCAAGAATGCAATGCAATATGCATCAATATCTCTTGATGGGAAACACTCTCCAGGGTGCCTTTTAGCATATGTGTGGTTATAAACAGAATACATGTATGTAGTACAGCCAAGCTTTAACCACACATGAGTTAACATTTAGAATAAATCTGTTAACGCTGCAAACCACTCACACATTGTATAAATAACTATGGCTACACTCTACGCTTTGTTTCTTCATATACTGTATATGCAGCACATGTCTTGTTGCTAATAAAGGTCCTGTCAAGCTCCGTCTATATGTTTGCCAAGGGGCTGCTTTGCTGTGCCAGTGCATAATTGTACAGGTCTCCCTTGTCAGCTCTCCAAAGCTCCCGGGGCTCGGCATGAGACATCACAGCAAGAGAACAAGGGTCACAACCACTAGACATATCATTAATCACAGAATCTGGGGGTTTTAGCCCGGGATTATCCGTCCCTCGGGGGGCCGAGTCAGTTATGGAGTCGCCCGTAGGTGCTGCAGCTAGAGGGAAATGTCAGTCTGGTGGTGCCTGATAGACTCTGCCCCGGTTGAGGCAATCTGCAGAGAGGATGAAAGGGTTGGAACATTGATTTCAGTTCAAGAAGCAGGTGGGAGGAAAAGGGAATAGGAGCGAGTCAGAAAAGCCTACAAACTAGCAGTCTATCCCCAGTCAAGGGAAATGTAGTCGGATTAAGCGAAGCAATGCGCACGTGGGTGCAGGGGAAAAGTCAGTCGATGGGTCTGGTCACCGTGATAACTTCCTCCCCGAATTTCATGCAGATTTTCTGTCAAATTTATTTCTTAACCACAATGAAAATGCAACCTTTTTCAGACTTATATAACTTTCTCTGTACAGTATGTAGAAATGTTTATTGAGGATTTGTGTCTTTATTTTTCTATGGGAGCGACAGGATGTTCCTGAGTGAAACAAAATCAATAAAATTCAGAGCTGCACTTTCATTAACATCATGTTTATTTCTGACCTCAAGGTGTTAGTTTTCTACCCATATTTCTTTTTTCAAATTCACCTTGTTACTACTTTACCACTGCAAGGTACAAATGTGAAGAAAAAAAAGGTGTGTCTGACATACACAAAGGACTGAGGGTGTAATGAATCAATTCTGTACAATACAGAAGAAAGTGTCATACATTAATGCCTCTATTACGTGAATACATTTCGCTCTGTGTTGAATCAGCCCGTACCCTGTCCGGGGCGTTCCAGGTGGATTCGATGAGTGTCTGAGACAAGGAGAACAGGTGCCCACTTTTCTGACTTCACCTCCTAAAGAGTGGGGGGTCAGCTGCCCCCAAGGCTGTTGTCTTAACCTGCACGATTACTGGTGCCTTAACGAGATGGCAGGTCTTTGAGCACATCACGGCTCTCACATTGCCTCTGCATTATTAATGCCAGCACAAAGGGCCTGTTTAATGAGCCAAAACTCTCTCAGTGGATGTTGATTAGGCATGCAATGGGTGTAAAGGCTCAACCCTCTGAATGTATTTACATTTCAGGGGATGAGATTCTTTTCTTTTCTTTTTTTGGGGGGGGCTAATATGTGTATATTGTTCACATTTATTAACCAAAGTTTTAAGCACAGAAAAACCTGGGAGAGAGACAAGGGATGACATGTGATGAAGGCACAGGGTCAGATCATAGGACTAGCCTCATTTATTTTTAATTTTTATTCGACCGATTAATCGGAAAAGAAAATGCAGCCGTTCACACTCTGTGTTTTGTGTGTAGATTTGATATGGTGTGTGAATTTCGCTCTAATTAAAGTGACATTCACTGTATTCTTTGACATTCATTATACTCCTTCTTTGTGGGGAAAGCAATATAATGAGAGAGAACAGGTCAAATTAAAATAATAATTATAAACAATGGTGTTAGCCGATTACCTTGTACAGTATGAAGACAAATCAATGTCAAAAATCCGCGAGCACAAATTAGATTTATGCGCGCGCGTGTGTTCAGCTCCCACGCGTCCAACTCAAACAGCCGCGCAAGTAAATTACTTTTGCAAGCGCTTTCAGATCACTCGGCGCAGAATATCTCGGCGCAAAATTTAAGCCCGCGAGGAGAACACCATGCCTTGAGGGCGAGGAGCGTCCCATGGTGCACGACTTCTGTCACTGCTCCTCTGCTCGCAAAGCTTTCACCTGCTCGCTCGAGCTTTTTCTTTTTGACAGTAAGTGGGCGGACCAGTCACCATTGTATCACTAAATTTAGGTGGTTTTCAATCCGCCACTAAACAGTACTCTACTACATATCATACGTAAATAATGTACTTTGTACTCCACTACATCTCAGAGGTAAATATTGTACTTTTTACGTGCCAGAGCACAGACCAATCAGCGACCTGTGAGGAGCAACTGGCAGCTGTGGGCGTGGATTAGTTTTGTGCGTGACAACACAGAGAGGCGACTGTTAACGTACATGCTGCAATAGCATCAGTTATATCAGAACTGGAGAATATTTCATCATAGAAAGATCAGCAAAGAACAACACTGAAGCTTTTCCGCGATGGAAAAGTTATTTAGCTTTTCTTCCAAAAAAAAACAACTATATATATATATATATATATATACGTGTATATATACATATGTATGTATATTTATATATGTAGATATATACTGTATATATATATATATAAATATATGTATATGTCTATATGTATTTATGTGTATATATATTGCATACCTATTTTTCATATTTTTAAAGCAAATACGGATGCATAAAACAGGATTCAACAATACAAATTTAGTGAAAAGTGAACATGTGCTTTTTGTAAAAAAGACGGAAGTTAAAGTCATTGTCCAGGGAAGTGTGTAATATATGAATATTCATGATATGTTACCGGCCTGATAGAGAATGCCTGTGTGCAGATTTTGTACGTGCATGTTCCTGCATTTATAGCTTTTACCCACACTGTGCCAAATCTGCAGCAATCAATTTTCCACTGATTAAAACAAGATAGATTTTTGTCAACTGCTGTCACCGAATCTTTATATGATGATGTATGCGTGGTCGTACACACGGCCTACAGCAGAGTGGTTGGTTCATCACAGTTTTCTGACGGTGCAGGACGATTGAAACAGCTAGGTTATCTTCGCTGCTGTAGGTTGGTAAAACATGATCACAGCAAGGCCAAAGAATGTGTGCTGTCTCATTATTTCCATTGCTCTGACAGGAAAGGCGTAGGAGGGAGAACCACAGGCATTTTAATCACTGTCATTGTCCAGCATATCAATTTCCAAGGGCAGTATGCAGGTCTTCAAGTTGTTTACCAATGAGCTAATGAACATCATGCATTATTGGATGCGTAATGCGTATTCTGTGTTAAATTCACAATCAATACCGTTTTCCAGGTTGGAATTGTAATTTCTGAAATTCAAAATCTCTAGGGGTGCACATCATTCCCTTATTTCTTCAAATGATCTTAATTTCCTGCTGGAGCATATTAGTATATATCTGTATTTTTGGTCATGCAACATTATAAGCAGCATCTGTGCAACAATGCAACAGTTTTGAGTGCAGAACAATAACCAGTTTCTTGGGCGAACGTTCCAGCACAATTCAACAAATGAATTCATATAGCAACAATTACTTTGACCGGCTGTTATTATCCTTTCAAACAGCAATGTTGCGACAAAGGTAGCAATTAGGAAACGTTCTCCTTAAAGAGGGCTACATCTCTGAACAGCTCTAATTACTGCGGAGAATAAACCTGTTCTATCTGCGGTGCTCCTATTAAAGGTCCATGCTGTTGTAACTGCTGTGAGGGCTAGAAAGGTTTCCACATTACAGTAATCACTTTAATTTCCTTTCATAGCCATCATAATCAGAGCGCTCTTTAGTTTGTGTGCAACAAGGTTGAAAAAGTATTTATTTGTCATTGACATGGTGATGAGGCCGAGACCATACATTAAAGCTGCTTGATGAATAAAAGCAAAAAGTAAAACTCACAGACAACAACCTAGAGTACGTGTGTGTTCGTGGTAGAAATGTCCCTCGCCGCACACAGTTCTCTGGCACTTTATTAATGGTCTACTGATGGTGCATGAAAGAAGTGAGTCAAGACGGGCTCAATGGCAAAAGAGAAAAAACGCTTCAAGCATCGTTGTTCATCTCTTTGAAGTGAGGTTGCTTAGTAATTCTCAGCTCTTAATGTGTTTCTCTTGTCCTTAAGCATATGGGGGCAGTTATTTTTTCCTCTTTTGTCACTTTCCACTGGACACTGAAATCTCACCATCCGTCTCGGTGACTGCAGCAGATGGATCAACCATCCTGTGGCAGACACAAACAAACACCAACACTAAATACTTGTTCAGTCAACCAGCGCACCTGATAGAAGGGCAGCTTTGTGTTTGTGTGTGTGAGCATATGTTAGGGGTGTGTATCTCTCCCTCTCAGACGATTCGATATTAATCCAGACACGCAGTCCACGATCGAATACAAAAACAATGCAGATACATTTGTAACGATCCACATTAATCTTAGCCCCATGATATCTTCCATGAATTACTCAGTTGTTCCTTCAGCTAGAAGTATGAAATGGGTGACTTCCCCTTTTCTTAGAGCTTTTTAGGAACTAAATAATGTGGGGACCCAACCTGTCACAGTTTAGACTGGACAATGTGATCATAAATATGCCCTCTACTCTCGAGAGATACGAGGACAACCTGAACAAGTATTTGATAAAATGTAACGGAGCTCGGGGACAAGTTCTGCGGTTGGCGGCTGCACCAACAGTCAAGCTGAAAAAAATGTGTGGTGTAAACAACGGTGTGTCAAAGATAAACTGAAAAGGGTTTGTTCCTCTCAGTAATGGCACAGTTTCCATTGCCTGCCAAAAGAAGACGAATCAAAAACAACTGACTTGGCTCAATAGCCGTGTTTCCATTCAATTGTCAAGCAAATTTTAAACAAACTTTTGAAATGTCGCAAAAAAAGAAACGTAAAAAGAGTAGAAAAAGTAGAGGTCGCGAATCGAAGATAAAACAAGTCGCCATGGTCGTGTACGATGGAAAAAAAGCCACGTTTCATGCTGTCCAGAGACGAGGAGGAGCATTTGTGTATTATGGGAATATCCGAGAAGACACCGACAGCAGAAACAGCTGATCAGGCACGTGAGTGAAACGTATGCTCCGTCAAAATGTATCCGCCATAGGCACACCAACTCTTTTGTAAATTAGGTTGAATAACGGAGCCAAATCTCTGACTCTTGTATTGGTTTTCCAGTACTATGAGGTCGTCTTCGGGCTTGACCGTAATGTAATGCCTTCGTGGTACAATAGAGCATTTTGGATCAAGGTTTGCACCAAATGTGAAATGTTTTATTCCACCTTCAGGGTTCTCACATTAACAGCAGTAAAATCATTCATTTATGTGTGGAAATGTGTGTGAAGATGTGCCTGTCTCTGAAGCAACCTTGACATTTTCGGCAATGGTTACTTGACATGCAGTCAGTTCATCAAAATGAACCTTGGGCTTTTTAGTTGAAGACCACAAGTTTGTATATCATCAACTTTTCATATGTGCATATACCAATACATATTGGTAAAGTGGCACTCTGTAGCGTGTATTGTAGCCATCCATCCATATGGGAACTGCATCCTGCCCGTGCTTCTATTAAAATAAATATAAAAATACACAATTTCCACAGGGTTTCGAAATGTGATTCAAACCTTGGAACATATATGCAACATCTGCTCCCCCTCCACAGAGACCACAAAGGCTCACTGAAACTTTAATGTTTCATCAGATTCTATCTGCCTTAGCATGTACTGTAAAAAACCACAAGTACGCAGGGATTCTGCCGAAGACTCGCTTAAAATGCTGCAGAAGCCCCGTGAGCCCAGCATTGCATGCCATAACACTATTGACATGGATTTCTGGTTATTAGCATACTGACATTTGACAGTGGAAGTGAGAAGAGCAGAGAGCTAATGTGCCCACAATGACATTTCCCTGTGGACCTGTCAGGTGAACTCTCGCAACCCCTTTAGCTTTTCTCATCTCTCAAGTGTGCTGCTGCAGTGAGGGTCAGGTCACTTCTTCCTTGTCTGTCACAGAGACTCAGGAGGATGGAAATTGGCAAACAAGAGAAGTGTTTTCTGTGTTTGTTCTTCTTTTTTTTTTGCAATATGTTGCGATGGATCTTTAGTGTTGTTTTTGCTTGACTTTCAAATGACTTATGTAAGAGGCACCGAAAAGTGCTGATTTCTATGCACTGTCTCAACAACAAGAAAATATAGTTTGATCAAGTTTCTCTTTCAAGAACTTCTCTGTTGTCACCAAAGTTATTTTTTTTTTTTAGCTTAACCAAGTTTCAGTGAGGCTAGAAGCTTTTGACCCAGAAAATGAAATATCCACACCCCTGTGAAAGCACTGTCGCTGTCTTTGGGTGACATCACAGTTTCCAAAAAGGGGTGTCAAATCATGTGCTCTAGAGTGTGCTGGTTTCATTTGAACCATCACTGCAACAGAGGCTGCACTCGCAAAGCTTTAGCTGTGCCAGTGGAGAAATTAGAATGAGAGTAAGTCCTAGTAAATATATATAAAGTATTATAAAGGTAATACTTTAAAGGGGGTTTCTATGGATCGTTAAATCTTCTTAAAGAGAGGAGAACTGGCTGCAAGACCAACAGAAATAGGCTCAAAACCCCTCAGAAGAGCTATAAAGGTCCTACAGATTAGATTGTGCATAGGTGATATTTGTGGTGGATCTTCATCTCATTAGGGACGAGTTTGTATTCGTCCCTCAATAAATCAATGCTATTACACCATTTATACTGTTCCACGGCTTCAAGTAATTTAATTTCTACAGGATGTGCGCACCATGTGAGCCAAACAAGCAGCATTGATCTGCTTAACAGACTTCTCTATTGTTGTTGGTGTCGCTGATGAAACGCACGTCTGCGTCATCAGGCGACGAGCATCAACGTGTTTATGTGGGCTTGCCGCTATACCATAGGTGAGAAATCATGCGGTCCAAGTCTTCACTCATTTCCATCACCTCCTAACATGAAACTGATAGAATTGTAATGACACATTTATCATATCCACTGAAACACAGACAAGTAGAAATAGTTAAAAGATATTTCAGACTGGGATTTGATGCCATGGTGCGTTTGCATCCTATTGGCCTCGTTTACACTTGTCATGTCATTTGTCTTTTATCCAGATGAAATGCAGAGGCTTTTTAATTCACTTTCGTTTGCGCTTAGCAACATACAGTGAATGAGTCTCTGGAAGCCAGATCATAAATCTGACAGCAATCCGTCTTGGTCTTTCACGGCGAGATGCAAATCAGCCCAACTCCAGTCCAGATGGTACTAAAGCTATTTGGTAACTGCCACAAAACCCCCCAAAGAAGAGTAACTTGTGCACTTACACAGTTAACATCCATGGTTACAACAATAACAGTTAGCTTTGCTAATAGCTATCCATAAACTAACAGAAAACACACGGGTGGATCTCATTTACAGACAACAAGCGAGGCAAAAGTTTTGTCGGCTTCACGGCTCTCATTCATGCCGATCTCCCTCCCCCCACGCAGATCACTCTGCTGTTGAACAGCCTGGTGCCCTTTCAGTGTGTCCAAATATGTTGGAATCACCGGAGCCTGTCGCTTTAAAGAGACAGAGAGGAACGATGGCTAATTTCAGTTTAATTTCAGTCACTTCAGCTGTCACTGTCACAGAGGACAGGTTGTTGATACGCGATAGCTATCCAAGCGGCCCAAAACATATGAAGTGAAGTGTAAATGGGGTCTTTGATGAGAAGCGTCTATTGTATATTAGTGTTCATTGTGTGTTAGTGCCTGCCCCGCAAACGTGGGAATGATTGCTTATTCTCTATAAAAGTAGGAGGACACTCTGCGCTTCTGCTTGTTGTCTATAACGCATCAAAATAATGGCAGGAACCTGCTTCCCAGCAAACAGGCGTTGTTTGGAGACTCGTGGCTGTTTGTCTTAGACTTTCACACATTTTTTAATATAACGTTCACACATTTTTTCACATGACACGTTGATGTCCGCATGACAGGTTGATGTGATTTGGGAGAGAGGCATTTTCAGAGAACCACACGTTCAGCCAAGGAAGTAAAATAATAAACTGAGGTCATAGTATTGTAATTTTGGAGTTCCATCATTCCATTTTATGATTCAGCTGAAGAAACGTTGTCGTTGAAATGAAAGTATTTTCATTACGCAGACATTTGGAGAACTTTCTTAAATCCCCTTTAAACTGGAATTCTTTTATGCTCTCTCGCTCTCTGTTTGAGAATAAAACCCCAACTTATTTGACTACTTCCTCCTCATCTCTTCACCCACTCAGTGAAGTCACCAGGTGTAATCTGAAAGCTCTCTGCCCTTCATGGCCAGTGATTCAACATGACTGGATAGGACTCTCCTGTTTCTAGCTCTGGGAATGTTCATGTGCTCAAATACCAAACTGTTCAAAGTAGTGGAAAGAAGATTCCATAAGAACTGCCTTGGAAAGCCTGTAACACCACTGCTTTGCATTCTGAACATCACACTATGCATTCTCATGGCATAGCGTGCCTCAAAGTGTGCACTATGGAGGAGCTCTGTTGCTTTAATATTTGATAGTTCCTATGAGGTCCGTTGTGTGACGATCAAAGATGGAGACAACTTTGAAATGCCTCCCTTAATTTACACATAGAGGGTATCAATGAGAGAAAGTAGGCTAAAATGGATGGGGGCAGAAAGGTTTGAGCAAGAGGAGGCAAGGGGAAGTGGGGAAGAGAGTGAGTTGTGTAGTGGGAGGAGGATTCACAACCTCAGACCCCATACTGACAACTAATTAGAGCTGTTAGGCCTTTATTTATCCCTTTTGAGTTCTATTACAGTATAAAAGGCTCCAGCTATAACGCAATGTGTTTTTGCTTTGGACCCAATTTAAAAGGCTTTGTCTATCGTTCTTCCTTATTGACGCAAAAACACACTTACCAGATGCACTTTACATCCTGGACCCATTAACTCAAGAGTCCAATTTGTTGAGTTTCTTTTACCATTTTAAAAGATGGTTATTTTACACACACTGAACAGAATTTGAACTATGTTTTTGTGAGCAGTTTCATGCAGGAACTGTTTTCTTTCAATCCTTTTACATGAAACTGCTCAAGGTCTGGATTTGCTCACATGCTGTATGTAAACCATTATGGTGGATATTCATTTATTCATCCATGCAGTTGGCATGAATGAAAATTGAAAATATACTGTTATACAGTAGTCCTGAATCTGTATGAGGGTTTATTTGTCACCTCTTTTGCCCTGATCACACAGCGAGGTGAAAATAATTTGTATCGAAGGATTTGAAAAGAGGAGAATCCACCTAACTACGTATAATCAGCTTATTGTGTGTTTTGCAGCCGATTAAACACATTTCATTTTCTTTCATCATTTGAGATGATACCTAAGTGAGATGTATTTCAGCAATCTTAATCAGGCGAACAAGACATGCATTTAATTTCACTCTGATTATTTAACGTTGAGTTGCTCAAGCCTTTACATTCGTCTGACGGCATTCAGTTCAGACTTGAGATGGAAGTGTGACGGTGTCGTTGCTAGACAGATCGCCATTGTGTTTTTTACATAGAAGTGGCCTATTTAGACACATTTAAGGAAATCATACAGGGGTTTTCGTCATCGTTAAAACCATATTCTGAACTCAGCTATATATGAATATCAGCGACAAAGCCAGGAGTTGGACCGACATTTTGCTTCAGAGCAGCGTCAGTCCTTTGAATGCTCCATTACCGCTGCAGAACTGTGTGTAAGCCTCCAGCTGTTTGCGGGTGAAGGAAGAGGGCTTCTGCTTTACACTGCACTCTAGAACATTTCATAAAGGTTTCATGTATTTGTGGAGTTCATGGAAGCAGTTTGACTTCATCCTGATGTTCTTGGAGGAACTGCTGAATTTGTTTTGCAAGTGTGTATGGTGCCTCCACATAGCCACCGGTGTACCCAGATGTGTGACCGTGCCGTCCAAATCCTAAACTGGTACATCCAGGATAATCATTTTTAAAAAAACATAGCCTATGACTAGCAGAGCTTTCCATAAACGTTGACTGTCGGTAAAAAACAGCCGACTCTTCATTTAAGTCCAGCAGTAAGAATTGCACAGACAGGGGACATCCTCAGTGACATAAATAAAATATAATGAATAAGGTCTAACAACTCTTAATTGCAAAAGTTCGGATCAGTCGGGAATAATCCTGGTTTTAAATATTAACAGCTTTTACCAACTGTCTGGGCTAAAACACACGAGAAGCCTAATTTTGCGATACAATAATTCACTACATGTCAACAATCGGCTAAACAAACTCATAAAAAAATGCAATAATTAAGATCAATATTTATAATAGAATAGGGGCATTAGCATTTGCCACAGGCCACCAATTTTGGGCTTTCACCCCGGACGCCTCCTTACTTTAGTAAGTAACATAATATCCCATAGACCCGTCTAAACTCATATTTCTGGCAATGTGGTTGGTATGGTAACATTATCATCTTCGATTATTGGACATTATATGGGACGAGAGTGTCCAATGTTCAACCTCCTTGGTGTTATGAAACTCATAATCCCTGCAGTTTTTAAATGCTAAACAATCAATCTGACCGATCCTGCAGCATTTCAACGTTTGTCCACATTCTGTACATTTTGGGTTAAAATCATTGTTTTGTTTTTTGTAAATGTACTCCCATTGTGCATCATGTTTTTCCCACTGATAAATGATCCCAATTTTGTACTTTATACATATTATCCACCCACACACACATTGGTTGTGGATAGAAGCCGTTTCCAAATCGCTGCCAGTCTGCAAATGTCAGATTTGTGTAGCTCATAATATACATAATATATTTTTTTACTGTAACACAGAGGTGCTGTTTAAATTCTGGGTTATTTAGGCCACAGTTTTATAGGCTTCATAAACTCTCCATTTGACTCAGGGAAGTTTATATGAAGGCTCCTCTTTGATGATACAGTTTTTCCATGTTTGTCATTGTTATTCTGTTCAGCTGAAACTGCTGCCCAAGCCACAATCTTAGTTCTGAACATCAAGCCTGCAGTCACTTTTTATTAGAAATTCAAATCATTGAATGTGGATCGTATTAAATATTTGATCTGTAATCATCTCAGTGTATAGTGGTCCGACCCATGCTGTGTCAGTAAAGACTATCTTTGTTCTATTCCCTCATGCAAACTAAATAAACCAAACAGTCTGAGAAGTGATATGAGGAAGCAAAATAATGGAAAAAGGTAAAGCTGTTCCTCTCAGTAACGTTAGCAGATGAACAGAGAAACTTTACCTTCCACAACATTCTCTAGCGTTTGTGTGTGCAAGTTTGTTTTTCCTGTTTCTTTCATCATTTGTATTAAAGTAGTGGCTGCCAAACTTATTTTATAAAATTGACACATGCAGTGTTTGATATTCAGCTTAATTTGACTCATATATGTGGCTGTCCTTGAGCTTCTTTTTTTCATTTATTTCTAAGATAAAGACATTTTTCATCTGGTGTTTCAATTATTTTCTCCCTTTCCATCTCCCCTTTCTATTACAGTGAAAACACAGTCCAATTAAATATGGTTTATTCCCAAATCACTATTAATGCAGTTTAGGAATGTTATGATTGATGACTCAGAATGAATTTTCAGAGAGTAAGGACAAGTTGAGTTTATCCAGAGCCGAAGCCCTATATAACTATAATTGCATTAGATTGGAACTTTGCTTGAAAAGACATACATACATTTGTGACTTTGAAATTTGGATGAAAACTCAGAAAGGAAAGATGTACTAATCTATGCGGTATTGACTTTGCACTCACTGGGACTGACTAAATGTTAAAATGTGTGCCTGCGTCAGTATTTTCAGAAACCTTTTTGCTTACTTGTTTCACAGTTACACGGTGAATAAATGAATGTGTCAGCCCACCTCTAAACAGAGGGGAATAAGAGAGAGCGAGAAGGAGAGAGAGAGAGAGAGAGAGAGAGACAGACACAGACACAGACACAGGCAGGGCACAGATTCGCTTCCTCTGTCTTGTGACTTTTAACCAGCACGGCAAATAGCTCCGTCTCTGTGACACCCCTGAAAAGCCAGACTCAATCCATTAAACTGGCAGTTGGGTGAATTCTGTCCAGCCCCCAGAGCTTCAAAGCAAAATATATAGTATATCCTGATGGTCCCTCCAGGCTCTGATTCGACCCCTGAAGTGGAGAGCTGCTGCTTATCCAACAAGACTTTGAGCAAGCTGGCAATGCTGGATGCCCCAAACACAAATAACACAGAACCCCCAATTAGGAAATGCAGGGGATATCCAGATTAGAATGTAAAACAATGAAGTCCTAACAAAGCGCCGCTCCACGGAGAAACTCTGTTATTGCATGATAACTGCACTGCAAGTCCCCTTGACAGGCACAATCACTTTGTGGGTGTCAGATCTCTAAACGTTCATTTGCAGCACAGATTGGTGCAAAAAGTGCGATAACAGGAGAAAGCATCATGTTTTTTGAAGGTGGTTTTTTTTGGGGTTTTTTTTTTTAAATGCAGCATCAGGAGTCTGCCTAAAACTAAACATGACAAGATACCCTGAAGAGCGCTTGCGGTTGAGGGTTTAACTGCCCTGCCATTTTTAATCGCTGTAGGCGGCCGGGTGGAGACAAGCGACAGACTAGCTCCGGCTCACATTGCCCTGTCACCGCTCCCAGCCAACCGTTCACGATGACAAGTGTCACTGTGCCATGCTGATATGTTTTGCAGAAACCACAGCCTGACCGCCTACAGGAGTTTACTGAACCTCTGTCATATCTGCAGGCTCTTTATTGTAAAGGTCAGTAGAGACATAGAGTAGACAAGTATTTCATATCAAGCCTGAAGTACTAGTTAGACCTGTGGTGTGGTGTAGCCGGTGGCGTAAGGTAGTCACAAGGGGCCCCGGTGCGTACTATTATGACGAGCCCTACTGAAGTGTGCGCACACCATCGTATCGTCTCATCACATGATTAAATAGAGACTTGACATTGGACAATTTCAGCATGCTTATTACCCAGAAATCATCACTGTATGACAAAAACACCAAAGAAACTAAGAAATAATTGAAATGAATAGTTTTTATCATTTTCTTTTTATAGTTTCTATAGTTAATGTAAAATAAGCATATCATTTTCTAATTGCTACTGACTATTATACCTATTTCTTTACCTTTTTGAGGGCATGTATATCAAATTACACCACTTTTATATTGGTATGAGTTGTTATTTGAACAAAGACATATTTCCAATATGCCAATCTGAGTTGCTTGCAAGGGCCTAGTCTCTGCCCAGCGCATTGTACCCCATGGGCCCCAATGCAACCTCACTGCCTGCACTGTCAATATTTACGCCCCCAACTGTAACTCTTTATCAAGACTACAGTATCTCTCGCTCTTGTTAGGATGCTGGGTTCACTCTTGATCATTCAATCTCATGTAAAGCTTTTGGGATTTAGAGAGCCGGCATTTACTCTCTCTGCCTCCTCCTTATAACCCTGGGTTCTCTTTCTTGGCACTTACTCAGGGAAGAGAGCAGGGTCCCTTGTGTTAGCTCAACCCCTGGCGACAAGCCTCATTACATAACCACTGGCAGAAACTGAAATTTACAATAGCAAAGAAGCAGATACCGCCGCGATGAAAGATAGCCTTTCATATGCCAGGCATGACATGTAATATTTAGTAATTACAACATTCAGTGAGATATTGTTTAAAACGGATAGATACTGTGTGATTTAACTGCCACCTAGCTTTCTTTTAATGTGACATTCATGTTGAATCCTATTTGCGCTGATATTGTTTTTTCTGCATTTTGACTCGCCTGGATGTTTCATTTAATGCTCAACATCAACTTGCAAATGAAAATTAGTTTTTGCTTACATCACATTGATGTTAACCCTTAACTGAGCAAGAACACAGAACTAAACAAAAATGTTTAGTCATTGTTATTATACAAATCGTTAGTCTAAATAACCCAAATTCATGATTATTAAAAAAAAATTTAAAACAGTAGTACTTTGCACAGTAGAGAATTATGTAAAGTAGTTGAAAATAACAGACTTTTTTTAAATTATATTTACTATACTGATACTATACTGAGGATTTGCCCCTTTTAAGGTATAGATAGCATAAGTACCATTATAATTAAACAGTTTGTGTGGCAATGAATAGTGGAAACACTCCAAGCTAACGCAACATCCTGTTGGCAGTCAAGTAGTTCTAAGCATTTTGTCCAGTGACAATGTCTCGCTTTGCATGTACACATGGTAGAGGTTTGTCCAGTGAAGCACATCCTGCATCAACCTTTCACTGCTACGAACACAGATTTCTCCTCTGAATGACAACTATCATTTCTGTTCACTAACTACCACCTACATATCTACAGCTATACTGTATATCCACTTTATGTGCCCCAACCGCTTCCTCATTATTAGTCATTAGTGGCTCTAGTAGTGATACTGCTGCAGATAATGGACCCCAAATTACAAAAACTTGGTCCTCAAAAGCAGTATTTTTAAAACAAAATTGTACAACATGTTGACATGTTGCTGCAAGAATACCAACACAGGAATAGTGACTTTGGATTTAAAAACTGTGGAAAAAGTTGTCCCCAGAGTGTGGGCATCAAATCACTCAAGGGATTCCGGTGCCTGTCCCTTCTGTCAATGCTTCCACTGAAACTGAGGCAACTATATCAGGGTGAAATCATGTGTGCTGTCCTTGATAAAGACATTAAAGAAAAGTAAATTTAGGAAAATGGGAACTCCTCCAATTTTCCACATCAAAGTCTTTTTACAGGTCGTGGGGAATAATACTACATAGTTAAATAAGAAAGGTGCAGATCTCCGTGTGTCTGCAATGATCACAGCTGTGTTGTACGATTGAATGAATGCAACCCACAAAAACTCAGCTCGGTTAACAGTGGTAAGTGAGAAGTCAAAAGGCAGTCAATGGCAGCACAAAACAGGCAATGTAAGGGGTTTTGAGAAGGTTTGAGTCACTGCAACCACGAGAGGTCCTTGACTATGCAGCCATAACTGGCCACCCAAATTATTATGCAATTTGCTGCAGCTGAATGCAAGATCAACCGTGGACAGACACAAAGTTGTGGTGCATTGTGGGTAATGTAGGCACCTATTATAGAGTGTGAAATAAAAAAGATTCTGGTGCATCAATTGTAACACTTGCGTGAGTTTTATAGGAATGCAATGCTAAATCGATGGCGTTCTCTTTTACGTAACATTGTCGACAAAGACATACAAATAATGGGTTTTACCATTGTTGCAAATGCACCATACAGACAAACAGTCTGAGCTTTGATTTTAACGATTAACACCCTTTTCATTTGAGCGCAAGATGAAATTATCGGCTCCTTGTGTGTTAATTAGCACAGTTGCCTCGGAGGACCAGGTCTATTAAATCAAGTTAATTATCAGCCAGTGCCCTATGAAGGAGAATAATATCAAAAGGGGAAGTAGGCATGGCCAGTAACCTTGGCAATGGATGAAGCTACATCCAAGTGAGGCTCAACAGGCAGGTAAATTGTTTTAGTAGAACCACAACACCATGAATTGGTAGACAAAGGCCCGCAGACATTGTTTTTTGTTGTTGTTGTTTGTTAGTTAGTTAGTTTTCTCCAGCGTCATGTGTGTAAGATAGCCCTGAACTCATCATCCTATACATTGTAGCTTCGAGCCCTATGTTGATTAAATTAAGTCCTTCTAGGAAGGTCAGGCAATAATGAAGCACAGAAATGAACAGAATACAGAATTTGTATCAATACTGTTGAAATAGTTTATTCATAATTGTAATCTGACAAGGACAAGAGACTGACACAGGAGACGGATATGAAAAAATACACAACAGTGAGGATTCTCATTCAGATGGATAAAGACCTTCAGCTGATTCAGAACTCTGCAGCTCGAGTCCTCACTAAGACCAAGAAAGTGGATCACATCACTCCAGTTCTGAGGTCTTTGCTCTGACTTCCTGTCCAACAAAGAATTGACTTTAAAATCCTGCTGTTGGTTTATAAAGCACTGAATGGTTTAGGGTAGGGGTGTCAAACTCATTTTCACCGTGCGCCACATCAGCATTATGGTTGCCCTCAAAGGGCCGGTTGTAACCGTAAACATTTATAAATGTAACTACTGTAACATATTGTTAAATGACTGTCTCTGCATTTGATTATTGTTTATTCAAGTGTAAAAATATAGTACATGCATCTATATAAATGTAAAAATTTATATAAGATAATTTCTCTGTTATTATAACATAAATCATTTTGATTTAGGTTTAAGAAACCCACATTACTCTATCAAAGATCAAACTTTTAAAGAAAATAACAAAGACAAATATCATCAAATACACGTTATTATATTAACTTTGTTCAAAGCTTTTTTTGTCACAGTTGAGAGGGACAACTCTGGTACAACAAATAATTGTGAGCTGCTAAAAACATGTGTGACAGATGTGGTCTGGGGAACACCTGCTCACACACCTTTATGCTGCGTTCACAACCAACGTGTGGCGAATTTTTCGCGCAAGTAGATTACAAACAAAGTCAATGCACAGACGCGAATGGATGTGAATAACGCGAATTTCGACGCGAAGATTCGCAACGCTATTGGTGTGAACGCAGCATAACGGTAGGTAGGATGCCTTTCATTCGCGGGTCACAAAACTGACATGCATTGTGGGAGATAGTTTATGGTCACTTTACATTGTAAAGCAGCATAGACTTTAATTTTAAGACAATCATATTCCTTTGGAGCTCTCGCGGGCCACATAAAATGATGTGGCGGGCCGGATTCGACATGGTTTGAGTTTGACACCCGTGGTTTAGGGCCTTAATACATTTCTGATCTGCTGCTACCTTATGAACCATCCCGACCCCTAAGGTCGTCTGGGACTGGACTACTTCCTGTTCCAAGAGTCAGAACTAAACATGGAGAAGCAGCGTTCAGTTTTTCTGCTCCACATATCTGGAACAAAGTCCCTGAAAGCTGCAGGTCTGCTGAGACCCTAAACTCCTTTAAATCCAGATTGAAGACTTTTCTGTGTGTTGTTGCCTTTAATTGAACCAGATTCAAGGATATTAATCGATTTCTGCATTTCACAACTGTATTTTCTTTCTTAAACTGCATTGCAACTTTTATTCTATGTTTAGCTTTTTAATGTTTTACTGACTGTTTTTAATGTTTCTTAATTTTTTTTACACCTTCTTTTCTTTTGCATTATGTTTTGATGCTTTTAATGGTTTTATGTGAAGCACTTTGAATTGCCTTGTTTTTTAAATGTGCTATACAAATAAACTTGCCTTGCCTTGCCTTTAAATTGAGTTAAAGTATCTTACATGAAAACATCCTCAGATATTTTGAACTCTTCCATTCCGTTGTCAGTGTAATTTACTGTCTAACAGTGTTGGTGAGTTATGTTTATGGTCCTCCCAGGGCTCACTCTGCTGCTGTTATCTGTCAGAGAACAGTAAGCGTTATTACCCTCGCAGATGAGACCAAAAAATAATGACCCAAATGTGGGAAAGACCTCTGATAGTAACGAATAAAGCAAGGAGAGGAGATGCCGCTCTTTCCTCGCTCCAGCCAGGAACGTACAGAGGAAGTGTCGATCCGTCAGAGGTTGAATGTAATCTTCTACATTGAGACACATTGGGCGATCATGGTGCCCTGTCAACGGTGGTTCTTGTCGTTGATTAAGGCTTTTCATCCTCCATTGGGCTTAGCTGTGGGCCGCACCACACTTTGTCTTGTGACATGCGTAATTTCCTCCTCACAGTCTCCCCATCTTGATAGTGAGCTAATAGAAACTCTCTCCAGATCCGCTTCCTAATGAAGACAGATCCTCTGATGGCCAGGCAGTCTCATTTATATTACTAGTCTATCAACTTGTTTTAAGTAGATTAGGCATGTGCCGTGCGACAAGCAAACGAGGGAGGGGACACACAAGTGTATAAATATCATTTATAAAGGAATTTTTACAGAGCATTATTGTCGTTGTAGCGATATCATAGCACAGATGGAAGTTTGCTTGATCTCGAGACAATGAGGAGATGAGAGACCTGTCAGTGATTGAAGATGTGATCAGATTGTTGTAGATGTTCACTGATTGTCTGGCCGAGGAGATCGGTTTAGGGTTGCTGGATAGTTTAGAGTATGGTAGAGTATGGTAGAGGCTGGAACAGGCAACAACCCTTCAGTTCTGAAAAATAAAGCCAATGCAGAAGTGCCGTAAACCTGCATTCTCTCCAATGGCCATCAGGGGTGACTCTTCCGGTTGCAAAAAGAAGTCGGATTGCATAGAAGTCTATAAGAAACTGACCCTGCTTTTAACTTGATGTATTACCTCAGTAAACATTGTAAACGTGGGTTTATGATCTCAATCACTAGTTTTAAGTCACCTTCAATACAGCATGAATTATGGTCCCATTTAGATTAAAATAGACCATAAAGAAGGGTATGCTTTAGGGCAGGCTACCTTGTGACTGACAGGTTGCTACCAGAGCCTTATACAGCGTATCTACCGCGCGTCACTCCTTCGCAGTCCAAATATGGTTACTTCCGTTCACTGGTTGTGAAAAAAAAACATAACAACGGCCAAAAATGAAGATGGTGATGACCAAAATGCCCAACTAGAGGCTTAAAAACCACAAAATCAATAAATTATGTCACAACGCCTATGTCCACTTCTTATATACAGTTTATGGGCTGGAGCCATCAATTGTTTGGTGTTTTTGCTTAAAAAATTACTCAAACGTTCGATGATCAAAATAGCTGCCGATGAATTTTGTGTTCATCAGTTTTCAGCTCTAGTGAATGTATGAGTAGTAGACTGTAGATATGCATCAGTCCCAATGAAACTAAATGTAAAAATTACCTTTTCGGTGCCTTTATTAATTATCTCTGAGACTTGGTGTGCTGCAACATCCTTCTCTGTATACTGATAACAAAAAAGCAGGATGGGATATAAAGCATCTAATACCAGTTCGTCAGGACTATACAGTGTAGGTGTTTGATGTAACAATATATTAGACAAAATTCGATAATCCTACACGAGTTGCCTCTAAGCTTGCTGTGTCGTCCTTTGAGGTTGTATATTTTCATTACTGCAGTGTCTGACCTCGAACATTAGCCTCTAATGATCCTGTGCATCCCACTCAATAAGCTTGAGGGAACAGACAACTCTCTCTGGCAGAGCCTCTGGTTTATGGGGTTTGTTAACTAATACTATCATTAATAATTCAGCTCTACTATGTAATAGGTAAATATTTGGGTACTATGATTGCAGCATGTCTTTGATTTGTTGTTCTTGTGATGGCATTATGCCCGTGAATGCCTCATGCAGACCAGTAGTTTGCTGTTATGCAAGAAACTGGAACACATGATGTTAATTATGCTTGTGGGTATTTGTCTCCCAAAGATTAAAGTGATTGTGACTGGAGAACATTCAAAATAATAGTTTTATATATTTTGCAAGGCTTTCTTAAGGGCTGCAGCTAACAGTAATTTTTCATCATTAATTATTCTTCCAATAATGTCTTGATTTATCTCTTTATTGCTATGAATTTATCAAACAATTAGTGAAATAAATTCTCATCACATTCATCAGGACTCCAAGTGATGTCTTCAAGTTGCTTGTTTTGCAAGACCAACCTCAGAGATGTTCAATCAAACAATGACATAAAACAGTAAAAATCAGCTCAACCTCACATTTGAGAGACTAAAAAATGTTTCAAGCAGTTTTACTGTCTAAAATGTAAATGAATATTGAATACTTAATAAAACATAAGGCTACTATCTGCTCTCAGGAGTGCTTTAATCCTCCCTGGACTGCTGTCAAAAAGAGTGCTGAACTTTGTGCAGTGGGATATTAGATTGTTCTTTAAAAAGGAAAAGCCTCCAGCTCTTTGACATGAATGTTTGATGATATATGATTAGGCAGGATATGGAAAGTGTTTGACCTCATTCAGCCGTTACTGAAGACGCTCTTAAATTTGTTAATTCGTACATATTTGTGATATGTACAACTGTATTTAACCACTGGTAAGAGACAGAGCTCATTCTTCAACTTCTTCAACATGTAAACCAACAGATTAAAAGCTCTCAGAAATAAAAAGATTCCCAGACCGTATAACTCTTGGATTGCTCACATGTTCAGGTTCTGGGCTTTGTTGTCGGCTTTGGCAGCTTTACACATTCTGGTTAACTACTGTCGGATTTCAGGGTGAAATATGATAATATTAGAATAATATTTGGGTTTACTTTCAGTTTCTTGTGCCCAGTGAAGCAAGAAGTACTTACATCATTTGTTTGAGTAAAAGTATTAAAACTACTTTTTGTTCATGTAAAATCTTAATATGAATATGATTACTACAGCTATCAAACAAATCTAGTGAAATAAAAAGTACAATACTGACCCTCTGAAATGTAGTAGAGTAGAAGTATAAAATAGCATACAATTGAAATCCTCAAGTAGAGGTAAGGTTATTGTCCTTGCTTTCACATGTGGAGATTCAGCCTCATTAAACTTAATGTTTATTAAATCCTATGTTGGGGCTTGCAAAATCTTATTTTTGGTTCCCCAAGTTGTCACATTGGTGAAGCAAGTAGCTTTGTACCCTGTGGCCAAATACAGTGGTCTAAATCCCAATAAACATCTAAGCTGTGCCATTACATGCAGACCCACCACTCTGTTGGTGGAGATTATTCCATAATTCAACCCTGTGGTCATTTAAGTGGAGCACAACTTTAGAGGAAGTGTGTTGTGTGTTGGACATGGTGGATGCTAAACCTTGCAAACACATTAACATCAAAGAAAAATAAACAATATGCATACATTAAACTCCAGCCACTGATCCTCAATTTGTACAGAGGCAAGGCCACCACACAAGTTGGAAAATCACAAGGGAAGTAATCTTGAACTCCTCGGAAGAAAAAAAAAAAATCTATAAAGTGGAAAATCAGGATATGACTTCTTGATGAAGCGTCAGCGAAGGCACCCATCCGCCTCATAATTGAAACAATGCTGCAGGATAGAAGAAGTCAATGGCACATAATGCATAACAGTGCAATGAATGTATGAGGTTTAATAGATCGTGAAAATGGCAGTCTGATGACAGAGATGGAGCATTTCATTAGAAAGCCTGTACGGGTGGCTGCTGTTGCACTGTGATGAAAGACTGGCTGTTACCCACACAGTACACCTGGAAGGATGGCCTTTTGTTCACGCGATACCCTTAATTAGAGGTTCTGAGAGCCGGCGCTATTTTGGATCCAGTTTTAAATTGGTAAAATTCCAGCACTTGTAACCACCTAGTCCAGAATACCTTTATCGACATTTTTTATTCTGTTGTATTTTATTAGTATGGTGAGATGTATGCTCATCATTAAAGAAGCCATTCATCCACATAGCCAATTCTGACAGTTTCAGGTGCGGGCACCGGGTAGAGGACCTAATTGCTGACACTTTGGAAAAGTTGAACTAAAGGCACTTCACTAGAATCATTAATCGAACAAAGAGCTCGTAGCTGGCAACAAAAGGAGCAGTCAAACACGTCCAACAGAGACAGATCTAGCAGGTTTAAAACACAGATAGCAGTAAAACAGACTAACCCAGTTTTAGACGTCAACTGTGACATCATCGTGTGTGAGTGAAGTCATGGCTCCACACTGTGTGTGTATGGGAAAGTATGAGGCCGAAATGTCATTTGTCATTTGCTTCTCATAAGAACAATAACTTGATATGTATAGTGCTGGTTAGCAACATGTATGTTTATACTTAGAAGTAAAATAGGGTCAGGGTCAAGTGTAGAGCCCAACTCCAAATTATTGGAGCCCAGACTGTGCGGCGTGGTTTTGCAGTGCTGCTAGTCAAAGGTGCACAGATTGAACTGAAAAGCAAATCTGTGTCGAAATCAACAGGAAGAGGGCTTGTTAACGTTAGTTGTTAGCTGCTACCTGCTAGCTGTTAGTTGTTAGCAGCACAGTTTTGTTTGGCTATATGGAGCAAACACTTAATGTACAGAGGTTGCATTGAGTTATGTTGGAAACATAATTTCAGCAGGACTGTGAGCTTACAGATCACAGAATGTTTACGTTAGGGGATGCTTCAGGTTCTTTCTTCCTGTAGAAGTTGCACTTCATATGTGACTTATCTTTGGGGGTCTTACACAACAACAAGACCATATGGTCTGGGGACCTTGATGAAGGACACCAGGAAGGAGCCCCCACAAACAACGAATTGAGACCTGATTCTGGGGAAGATAAGGAAGAAACTGGTTTGGGCCAGTTCGGACCCTCACCATCCCCTCCTGTTACTGTCTGTCACACGGTATAAAACAGAGAGGCTCAGAGATACACCTTTGAGTAGCAACTTGAAGACATAACATGTGTACGATTTCAACTCTGCTCCTTCTTGCAAGAATAAATTACCTGATTATTGATTTTACACTCGGTGCGAGTAGAATTTTTCGAACAAGTTACATTATGATGCGCTCAAGCTCTGTTCAGTAAAAATGAGTGTTGGACGAAGGTAATGTATAACGTTATCATGATGTGTTCAAATGTAATCTTGTAAAATTTAGTTTTTGGCAAGAAACCTAAAATACAGGTTTTCCCAGCAATATAAAATAGATATTCGAGAGGGAGTTCTGTTTAACTTCCTAAGGACTAATGCCAAGATTTTTTTAATCAAAGCAAAATTTTAATAAAAATCCACTTATTTATTGTCTAGTAATTTGAATTGTGAGTTTCTATGAAAATAACCACTATAGATGTAAATAACAAAGTAAAAAGATATTTTGAGTTTACAGTGATAATATCACTGTATGCAATTCAAGCTATAAAAATGTGGATTTTTCTAAAAATGAAACCATATCTCCTATTTTGTATATTAACAATTAAAAATAAAAGTATTTTTTTTTTTCAATAATTTTATTGATTTACGGAATAATCTGTAGAATAATTGAATACCAAAACAATCGATAGCTTGTGCCCTAAACCCAACACATACGTCCGATGAAACTGCTGCAGCTGAGGGTTGGAACGCTGCCAAGTGATACAAATTCAGATATTTGCCTTTTATCTTGCATTCTTAATAAAGAGGCCATATATTCTTATCCTTACTGCCCTAGAGTATGTTGGTGGCACAAGTAAAGATAAATCTAGTAGAACGCTGCAAGATATCAAATGCACTCCATGCCATGTACTAATATTTCTCTACATGGATAAGACATCCAGAGAAGAACAGCCTAAGGCATTCTAGCAGTGCTGCTGTGTGCGCAAGTGTGTGAGTGTGTGTGTATATGTGTGTATGTGTGTGCTTCCCACCGCCAAGCCAGGGGTCGAGAATAGTGTTTGTATTGACTGAGGAAAGTCTACAGAGCCCCCATTACAGCCACGTTGTAAACAAAGACAGGACACAGTATGTAAGTCAGACGGGGAGTCTGAGGTACTTTGAAACCCTGAAATAAACACGGTTCACAACAGCTCATCGAAGATGCTGTCCACACCTATCTGTGTTCACACAGCAATTGTGTTGGAAAGTCAATAATAGTGTCACTAGGCAAACGTTGTGCTGCTTTCAAACATTGGAGATTTATTATAACTGAGCACAATTATTTTTTCTTTACATTTAACATAAGTTATACAATATGATATACTTTATTGTTCCCATGGGGAAATGTGTCTGAAACTCAAATACTGCACCTTTGATATGACGCGTGACAAATCTCTGCCTCATTACTTTTACACATACTGCACATATTACACAATCCGGGATAAGAACAAGCAAGGTATTGCACGGCCACTTATCATGTTATGAAACTACTGCTCAACCTATCGCATCATTTTAGTTCTTTAATTTCCATTTCCCTTCAGAAAAGAATATCTAAGAGCTGTCACTCATTTAAATGTATTCAATAATGTAATGCATGCAAATAATCAAACTTGTCACCTAAGGATGATGTTCATTCGCAACAGCAAAATATTGTCAAAGAAACATACTGCCACTTGGATTATGTATTTTTATCAACATTATAAGGAAACAGTTTTAATGAAAGTATCTCCAAGCAAAATATTCATACGGAGCCTGAATGTGTCTGCAAAACGTTTCTTTGTGCGAACCATGATAAATGTTTTTGTGGTTATCAAAGTACTTGGTTAAAGGAAACTTTCTACATTCTCGGAAATAATCATATTTGCTTTTTCACCAAGAGTTAATTTAAAAGATTGATACCATTCTTATGTTTTCCAGCAGCCAGCAGCCGGCTAACTTAGCTTCGGTGCTGGTGTGCAGACGTTGTTACCGTTGTTACAGCCAGACCAGCTGGTTCCCACTTTTTATAGTCTTTTTCCAGCCAAGGTAAGTTAGCTGGCTGCTAGCTTCACACTTAGCATACAGACATCGAACAGACATCTATTGGCAAGAAAGCCAATAAGTGCATTTCCCAAAACCTTTCCTTTAAAATCAGGGAACAATTGTGGTCTTGTTGAATATTTGAAAAGTCTACATAAGAAAGGATGTGTTTACTTTTCCAATATTTAACCCTAGCCAACATCTTTCCCTAACCTCAATCAAACAAGATTTGGTAACCAAACCTAACCCCATGTGGGACGGTCTCTGAGGTCCACACATCATTGACCCTGACCACGTCCCTACTTTCGTTTAGTATATAAACATAACCTCTCACAGATAGGGTTGAAATGGTATTTTTGTAGAAATTCTAATATATTTATATGTATGTATGTATGTACAGTAGTGTTTTCATAATAATTTACTGTGAAAATGTTACAGTACCTTACTGTGAAACCAATGCAGTCAGTAGCCAGTAGCCAGTAGCCAGTCATTTACTGTGAATTTGCATTCGAATAATTGACAGTTTATTTACTCCCCCTCTCAGGTTATATGGTTGTTGCTTGGGCTGCCCATGAGATCTGGCCCTGTGTGTCTGCTTCTGTTTGCAATATGAATAACAGTTTTCAATACCCCACTTACAGGTGTCAGACATGAAAGCTGGGAGTGGTAGACATGGTATCCCACATTGCTGCCTCTGCATTAGTAATCAGGACTTGGTGTAAATACAGACATCTCATTACCGGTGAGCTGAAGTGTGGTACTGCGGAAGGGCAAGGGCAATGACAAGGATTCTCTGAGTAATAGGTTCTCACAGATCAGCACACTGTTAAGTGGACCTGTGGTGCTCATAGTAGTCCTACAGGCCCATTATGAAGCAGAAACACAACCAAGTGAACAACTGAAGCCTCTAATGGCAGTCTCCCTTTTATAGCTTAATGTTGTTCAACACAACTCTCTGGATGTTGTTGAGGAGTGCAATGCTGCTGCAACCCCCACCTGATTAAGACCCTGGAGAGGCTGGTCCTTGTACATTTACGCCCCCTGGTGAGCTCATCTTTGGACCCACTTCAGTTTGCCTATCAATCTGGTATCGGGGTGGATGACGCTGTCATCTACCTCCTACAAAGATGCCTTTCTCACCTGGAAAAGGCTGGAAGCACTGTGAGTCATGTTTTTTTACTTCTCCAGTGCCTTCAACACCATCCAGCCTCTGCTTCTGAGGGACAAGTTGGAGCAGACCGGGGTGGACCACCACCTCACTGCATGGATCCTGGACTACCTCACAAACCGTCCACAGTACGTGCGGATACGGGAGTGTGAGTCAGACCTGGTGTCCTGCAAGACGGGGACCCCACAAGGAACCGTTCTGGCTCCATTCCTCTTCTCCATATACACTTCAGACTTCAAATACAACTCTGCAAACTGACACCTGCAAAGGTTATCTGACGACTCTGCAAATGTCGGCCTCATTTCCGCCGGTGATGACAGGGAACACAGGGAACTGAACCAGGACTTCATAGGATGGAGCCAGCGGAACCGCCTCCAGATCAACTCTGGTGAAACCAAAGAGCTGGTGGTGGACTTCCACTGGGGTAAACACTCTCCTCCGGAACCAGTGAACATCCAGGGAATGGACATTGAGATTGTAAAATCTTATAAGTGTTCACTTGAACAATAAACTGGACTGGACTGATCACACTCATGCACTTTATAAAAAGAGACAGAGCAGACTGCTGAGGAGACTGAGGTCTTTTGGAGTGCAGGGAGCACTGAAGACCTTCTTTGACTCTGTGGTGGCATCAGCCATCTTTTATGGAGTGGTCTGCTGGAGCAGCTCTCGACAGCGGACAGGAAGAGACTGAACAAACTTGTCAAGAAGGCCAGCAGTGTGCTGGGGTGTCCACTGGATACGGTGGAAGAGGTGGGAGACAGGAGGATGATGGCTAAGCTATCATCCCTGATGAACAACACCTCCCACTCTATGTGGGTCACTCTGGCAGCTCTGTGCAGCTCCTTCAGCCACCGGCTGCTTCACCGCCGGTGTGTGAAGGAGAGGTACCGCAGGTCCTTCCTTCCTGCTGCTGTCAGGCTGCACAACCAGCTGTGCTCACAGTAGACCACCCAACAAAACACCCCAAAAGTCGGTGCAATATAAATACACAAAAGGCCGTGCAATATAAATGTATTTTCTGTACATATAATATTTGTAGTTATATTTTAGTTATTGTGGATTTCTTTTAACCTTTTTTTACTTTTTTACTTAGTTAATATTCTTTACTGTTTATTACTTATTTATAATACTTGTTTTGATTTATTTTACTATGTCTCTTTTTTGCACTTCCTGTATGCTGCTGTGATCCTGTAAATGTCCCCGCTGCGGGACTAATAAAGGATTATCTTATCTTATCTGATATGATTTCTATACTGAACTTTTGACAAAGAGAGCAGGAGATGTTGAATAAAACATCATCCTGCATGTTTTTGTTTTTTTTTGCATTTCTCAATTGATTGCATGTCTCAGCTAATTTGTGCCAGCCAATCAACAGTGACCTGAGGTAACTTGCATGCACTCCTGCAAAGTCAATATGCTAATGCATTTTGCTGAGAAACAATGACATTGTGCTTCCTCACATATGTCCTCAACTTCCTCTCATGCTTCGTTCACATTCGATTGTGGAGATTGTGGACTTGGGCAAAACAAGGAGGGAACGGGATTGCAATTAATCATGTCCAGTGTCTGCCAACAGGGATTTCTATATTGGTCTTTGAACCAGTCTAGGTTATAGGGTGAACGCTTTTTTGCATCCATCTTTCTTCAAGGCACTGGAAGGCTAATGAGAAAATCAGATCTGAATGGCGGATCTATAAGCATTCACTGTAGAGAAGAACAGGAGCAAAATGAGATTAGCGTCTGGATTCACAATGTTTGTACTGGATTTGCTTTGCTTTTACAACCTGTCACGTCTGACCAAATGTTAATTATTTTTATTTTTTTACTGTGTTTGCTTCGTGTTTTATCTCTATTTTCTAAATCTCTGTAATAAATTCACCCATCCAATCCAACTGCACATAAATGTTAACCTCTCTCCGTGTGGCTTGTTCTATGGAGCCAGCCACTGTGGCACACAAATTGTAATCAAGGCCAGGAGTAGAGCACAGAGAGCTGGGCGACTGTTGACTGCAGGATGTAGGAACTCGGCTGTGCCTTCCCACTACTGCTGGCAAGAGATTTCTGCCAGGCGCTAGTGTGCAGAACAAGAGCTAATCTGGAGTGGTCTGTTCCAGCAAAAAGGAACTGCATGCATTATGGAGAAAGTGGGGTTGATTTTAATATAACTTTTTATTTTCTATGATTTCTTGCTGTAGACCTATATGTAGAACATTTATGTTGATTACCAGACAGACTATTCAATCTATAGGATCCCGTGAATTTTATGAGCTAATATTTTCCTCATTGCAAAGCCCTTACCTCATATTATCATTACAATGGAGTTGTCTTCAAAACATGAACGCATCGAAGAGGAAGCTACAAATATGGCGGACACACAACACAGTGACGAAAAAACGTAAATATAATGAGGCAAAATGCCAAGCAGACAAAGCTAGTTATAGTACCAAGTGTGTATTAGGGGTTTGGCTTTTGCTTCTGTAAGAGATGCTGCGGCTGGTGCACTGGGCTGCATTCTGGCAACCGTGGTCATGGGACGTACGCTTCTGGTGGCGTTGAGGAGAGGAGGTGCCAACTTTTTTGTCTTTAATGCACTTGACTTTGAGTTCCTGAGCCAGAACCAGAGGGCAGACCTTTACATGGACATAGAAAGTGGGAAAATGCCTCAGAAGTGGCCAAGTTGTGAAAGCCTTGTATTTATTTTTAGAACAATAACAATGTATGAAACTAGAGTACTCGTATATATGACCCCACAATTTATGAAGCAGAAGCCTTTAAATGTAAAGGAAACTTGTAATGTACTGCAAAGTAACGCTGCTCGATAATGGCGGAAATCATAATCGTGACTATTTTGGTCAATATTGAGATCACGATTATTTAACATGAGGGCCAGCCTCTGCCAGAAGGAGTTCCCATGAGGGGATCCTCCCACACATGAAAAAGCACTTGATTTAGAGATATTACCTGATGTTACCCGCAACAAACAACACCAAGCCATTATCGAGACTGTCCCGCCAAGAAAAACGTACGTATTAGTCTTTGCAGCTAATGCCCTCAAACAACATTACGTTCAAGTGACAAAGCTTCCTAGTGGCCAAAGTAATTATGACTCTCGTCTGTCAGCAGCAATGGAGGAAGTATTGTGAGGTTTTTATAGAGCCACAAAGTCCAGTCAGAGAGAAGGTCATGGTGAATGGATGGGACAACAAACATCTGACTTTAACACGGTCTGTTTCCCATTTCATACCGAAAGTCAACAGGGGTTTCTTTTAACTTCCCCTATCCTGTAACCATGGCAACAAAGATTCCCTAACCTCAACGAATGAGTCATTTTAACCTAAACCATGAGCCTTCCCTAAACCTGACCAAACCTTAGCCAGAGTGTTGTCAGATCATAAAGCTGATATTTATGATATTAAAATTTTACTATTATTAGTATTATTCTAATAATAACAGCAAACCTTTGTTTTTTTATTTTGATTATACAAGTTTCCTATAAATATACAGTCCAATAGATCAGATCAGAAAACAGTTATATTGTTCTTGAAGGCATACAAATATCCTGTATTGTTGTCATTTGGACAAAATTGGGTTGTTTTATGGGGAAATCCTGTAAAAATTGTACTCCAATCCAACACTAATCAACAAATCTTAGGATAGGTTACACAACTAAACCCACGCCCAAGGGAGAGCAGTATGCCACATTTGGAAACTTTCATCCGTGACAAAAAAGTGAGCCACTGAACCAGAAAATTAAGATTAAGACATTAATGTAAAGGGAAGCGGTTGCTGATGTAATTTGTAGCTGCTGATGACAACAACCACCAGCAGAATTAACATCTATTCAGTAGAAAAAAATCATGATTTTGAGTTTCCTGTCGTTCTATCTCACCAAGGGATTAAAATATATTAGGTGATTAAATATACTCATCCTGTTTAAAAAAGAAAATGTCTTGACAACTGAAGGCAACACAAAAAGGAACTAGCAAACATAACAGTCATGTGTCAGAGTCATGAAGGTGCTTATTCACTGCTTTATTTAAATATTTATTACTCATACTTTATCTCACTTACATGACTCTGTAGGTTAGACCAAAACATTACACTGCCTGAGGTATAATAGATGTATTAGTGATATAGATCCATTATGCTCTTGACTCATTTGAATGGTCTCTGTCTGTCAAGAGGGAACGATTATTTAAAATGTGAGTCGAAGACAGTTTTGCTGAGGACAGCATGTATCAAGATAACCTCCGCTAAGAACAAAGACTAATTCGGCACCTCGTCAAATGTGTCTCCGTTATGAGGAACTCTCTTGCTGCGATGGAGAGATTATTTGCCTCATTGTTTGTGTTGTAAATCTTGTAAATTAACCAGAGTGCTAGTGGATGTCATCTCTGATTAGTGTCAACAGGCCTCTAATGAAGATGCTCAACCTGTAGGCGTGTTGCAGCTCTGCACCCACTCTGTGACAAGCAGTGATGGAGGAAGTACTCAGATCTTTTATTTCCTTAGAAATAGTCCTGCATTGAAAATGTTTCTTCAGCAAAAGTATGCAAGTATAATCAGGAAAATGTACTTCACATATTTAAAGTACTCAGAAAAATGCCCTTTATATAAAATCCTTAGATTATTATAACTCATACATTAATGTAAAAGCAGGATTTTACTGTTGATGAGGATTATTTTCTTTATAGATTAATCTGCTGATTATTTTCCTCAAAATAGTGATAAAAGCCACCTTCACAATGCCTGTTTTGTCCAACCATAACCATCATCTCAAATTATAAAAAAAATGAACGAAAATTATTAAAACAATTAAAAGGAAAAGCAGCAAATCCTTAGTTAGGTTGAGGAAAAGGGCATGGTTGACGTTAATTTGATTGACTTACGACTGTGGCCGAGTGACAAACGAGTCACGTGATAAAATGTCAATGTTAACTTTTATTTCCACACAGGACACGAACAGCTGTCTCCTGGATGAAAGTCATGTGATTGTTTGACCCACCTGGCCTGTATGGATTATTACAACCTTTAGACAGTTGCTCTGACTGTTTGATAATGACGCGGGTGGGTTTACATTCTTGACAAGTTGACCAACCGTTGGTATTTATCTATGATAGAAGTATAAAGTGGCATGATAGGAAAATAAAAGTAAAGTACAAAGTAAATGTACGTAGTTACAATCCACCACTGGCGATAAGAAAGTTTTCTCACAGGGTGGCAGTTTTACAAAAGAGCATCTGGACTTTAAAACTTTAGCGGAAAAAACGTCCTGCAATAAAACTATTTTACAGAAAGACACATATGGCAGAAATGACTAAGCCTTATGAAATGGAAAGCTTGTTAAAGGATCACTGAGAAGCAGAATCAGCAGTTTGGAAAATAGGATTGTGTTGAGAGTGTGAGGAATGGATCTGCTGTTGTTTTGGAGATTATCAGACTGTGGTCAGAACAGCAAGACCACACATACGGGGTCCTGATGAGCAGACGGACAGCCAGCCGGAGAAAGCAGAGGAGGTGATCCAGAATATGGGCACTCCGTGATCAAGAGGCAGTGATAAGGAACAACAGATGAATGGATATGTAGAACTCCTCCAACACACTGAGAAAAGACTCTCCGTCTGTCTGCCTGTCTGTCTGCCTGTCTGTCTGTCTGTCTGCGTGCCTGTCTGTCTCTTTCCTCTGCTGGATGCCTGTGAATTTCAGCGCTGACGTATGCTCGTGCTTTTCAGCTCGGTCTGAAAGCAAAGGGAAGAGAAGCCAACAGAGGAGAATGATTTATCCCGCCCTGTTCCTATAATGTCACACTCACTCGCAGCAGCATGGAAAATGAATTACTAAAGATGGAGGAAATGACAGTAAACATATCCTGGATGATTTTCTGGGTATAAGGAGAACATTATCAGGTCTGGAACCGATTATGGTACAAGGAAACTCATTTGGATGTAAAGGTTAAAAGTAACAGGCTCTGTGCTGACAGTCAATCTCTTACTCTGTTTATTGGAGCTTCTCCAAGCTTTGCATCTTAATGACATGGGGAGGGGGGGGGTTTCTCTGGGAGAAAGTTGTTAATGAGGAGAAAATACTGAATAATGTATTGTGCCATTAGAAACGTACAAAACACTATAGGTGCACTCTTAAATGTTCTTAAAACAGTAGACCGTTTCAGAGGTATTTTATTACGCAAGCTTTTTGTTGAGCTCACCAATATGTTTTGCATTAATTGTTTCTTTCCCTGAACTGGGCCTCTGGGGCAGCATTACCTCCCAGGCTGCATACAAATCTCACTGCCGATCGGCCAAAGTTGAACTATGGCCCAAACCTTAACCTCAATATGCGAAACAAAACAGCCATTTAATTGGTGGATCTAGTTGGGGGTGCTGCACGGCTTCAGACGGGCACTAAGGTCCGAGCAAAAGAAAAAGGTGATCTTTGCAAATGTTGCGCAATGTGTGCTTTAGGGGATTCAAAGACGTTTTTATCTCTTCTTAAAGAGAGTGTACTCCCAATATCTTGATATACTGTTTAAAAGCGTGCACAGTTGAGTAGTGACTGCAGGGCGGATGGAGCTGTGCATAAATACAAGAGGGAAAAGCAGTAAAAGCAGGATAATAAAGTACAAATATGCTCTGATGAAGGCCACCGAGGCGAAACATGAAAACCAGAGTGAGTGAACTGCAACTTATCAGGATTCTGGATTAGCAGCTGAAAGAAAAGTGGTGTTCGACATCTATGATTTAAACGCCATTTAGTTTCTCTGAAACACTTGTAAACAGTGTATATGTGTACTACCAATAAACCAATGATTTTCTGTGTTGCTAATATGATAAGACTGCTACAATTCACCTGACTTTACCAGAATAATATGTCTACAGTGCCACGTAAAAGCCTACAGTCAAGGTTGAGACACGTATTTTTTTTTTCTCCTGGATAATCACTAATGCACACGTACTGTGACGGCTGATGGAGAATTACACTCCAGACGGTGTGATATTGCTCAAAGGATACAGACTGGGTGGAGAATTTGTGCTGCAAAGATTTGTTGAATCTGTTCTCTTACTGTGAGAATTAATGCAGGAACGGCCAAAGAAAAGGAAATGTGTTTTCCCAGCGAACGCTTCTGATGGGTTTCCCAAAGCACTTTGTTTTAGAGCTTTGAATGATCCATTTGCTTGTTTGTTTTCCAAAAAATGAAATGAAATGCTTCAAATTAAATTTTTAGTGGCTCAGTGAAACATTTCTGTGTGAGTGCGGCCGTTTCGAGAGAATCCGAGTGGTCTTCAAAGAGTTGACAATCTTTCCATAGTGTTTTTTTGTCACTACTCTGGTTTGACTTTTTGTGTTTTGACATCCAGTCAAGTTTTGAATTGGAAGAGTTTCACCTCAATTAATGCACATCCTTCTAATTGGAAGAGGCATTTGAAGCAGATGCGGCTGTTGGATTCGGAGAAGGGTCCACAGGGTTATAGAGTGGAGCTTAACAAACCTTCAGCAAAACACAGACTGGCATAAAAAATTAAATGACTAGTGGAAACGGAGGCTTTAGTGCGCAGGAACCTTAAAATATGATGCCTCATATCACTCGAGGATGTCTGTGCGAAAGGATCATTTCTTTCCTTTTAAATCCGGAAGAAAACTGCTCATTCCCATCACATCAATCGAAACACTCCTCAAGTGAAACACATTTGTTTCAACACATGGAAACAGCTGTATTCAACAGCCTGCAAGCTTCAGAAATACAGGCAGCAATTATTCTCTGACAGTGATGCATAATCAAGTGAGGCGTCACCAAACCATACGACCCGCCGGGGCGTCATCTCTCACTTGAGAATGATTAAATGCAAAGATGGATTGCCACCGATTTCAAACAAGCCCGTGAAAACGCACAGATACCTGTGCATCCTGAGAACCCAGCCCCATGTCCACTGTCTCCACCGAATCACATGAGTTTAAAACGAATGTCTGTCCTCATCAGTGCATTGATTAGACCTACAGACGCCTCGTATTGGCTATCTGTGTGTAAGGGACAACAGCAAGCAAAGTGGAGCGGAAAGGAGCCAGGGCTTGCAGAGGGGGCTCCCATAGACACATGATGAAGGGGTTCATTGTATTGCCAAGTCCCCCCCACCCACACACACACACACACACACACACACACACACACACACACACACACACACACACACACGCACACACACACAGCAGCTCCTCGAGAAACGCCGGCCCCATTCCTGCTCCTAAATCCTTTCAGATAAGGTGATTCATCTGTTGAGTGTGTAATCAGAGATGGACCGCAGTTCTCCCAAAACAGGGCTAAGCCTCCCCAGCAGACACAGAGGAGGGGGTTTGTAAAGTCATGTATGTGTGCGACTGAGCTCCATCACAAATGCCACCACGAGACGAAAAAGATAACCTCCGTTGGTTGTACTTTTTCTTCCCTCTCTTGGCGATCAAATCACACCAACATGCCTCCACGTATCAGATCTGTGCAGCATGCTCTCACAGGCAGCGGCCACAGCACAGCTGCGTAACTCTGCCGTATACAGCACCACTCCTAAACCCCACGGACGCTTATTGTGACACAGTAAGAAGGCAGACACGCTTACCTTTAAGTCCTCCTGATATAACTGCGCCCAAAGTAGAGTAAAAGAACTTCTGCAATATCTGATGCCGTCCAGTTATTGTTTTTTTCTTCTCTTTTCTTCCTCCGTCTTTGTTTGGCAGCGCCGGCTCCAGTGAGCACTCGCCTCCTGTTTGAACGCCGCTTGCCAAACCCGCCACACGGATGAAAAAAAAATAAATAAAAAAAAAATAAAAAAAAGAGAGAGGAGAAGAAGACAGGTGTGTGGGAGTGAAAACGCCGGTATGAATTCGGAAGTGTTGTTAGTTGTGGTGGCACAAAAAGCGCCCTGTGCAGATGCAGTGCTGCTCGAGGTTTGAACAAATCTCGATCAACTCCTGCGGCTCAGACGCTGTCCAGTGGCGAGTGGTGCTGAATGAGACTCCAGGGGTTGCAGAGATCTCCTACTTTTCCCTCCTCCTCTTCCTCCTCTTCTCCTTCTTCTTCTTCTTCCTCTCCTGCTGTTCTGCACAGATCTTTCCCTCCCACGTCGTTGGATTGGAAACTATCTCTCTTTTTTTGTGAGTGTGTAAACGCTACAAATTACCAAATGCGAGCTTTGTCGCGCGCTGACAATGCTGGCAACGCATTCCACAACAACTACAACAACAACAACAACAACAACAACAACAACAACAACAACCACAACAACAAAAAAAGCGGGACAGGAACTGACTGCGCAAAATTGATATTTGAAAATTACATCGAAATCTTAAACAAAGCAACGAACTAACCCCGAAGGCGAAGCTAATGCATCTTTAATTGGAATAAGACCCCCCCCCACCCCCCCCCAAAAAAAAGATGGTGGTTTCCAGTTTAAAAGACAGCCTTCATATATGGTTGTGGATTGGTTTGAAAGCCGGTTTGAAGCAGCTGTCAAGTCATTTCAAGAGTTGCTTGTTGTTGTTGATGTTGTTGTTGTTGTTGTTATTTGTCAGACAGAGAAGAGCTGGTTGTCACAGGGACGTTTCAGAGATCACAGCCTGCAGGTGTTTCAGATTTAGGTGTGTTCTCCCGGACTCACGTCACACCTCCCCTCCATCACCGGCGGTGTCCCGTCGGCTCTCACTGCTCCTGATACGTGCATTTAAGAGGACTTAGGCTGCTGTGCAAGACATTATCTATATAGGCTGCATGTAACGCACTGACACGTCTCCGCCTCACTGGGCGGTTTTTAACGCGGTGTGTGTCGGGGGGTGGTTGTCGCGTCTGATCCTTTATGGGTCTGAGTGTTAGTGGAATTTTGAGGATTCACTTAAACAAAGCGTGCGGGGCGGGGGATGGGGGGGTCTTCCCTCCAGGTTTAGGTCCTCTTGAGTGCAGTGCGGTCCACACTCACTGTGCAACACCCGCGTATCCAATTTCATTCTTAAGGCGCCGACTAGCGCATCTGGAGGTGCACTGCGGCCGCTCCTCGCTGCTGCCCGTCTGTCTGCCTGCGAACACGGTCTTTAAAGTTCTGCGGCACAAATTGCGTGTTACACAACACACACGGGGTCAATCACACACAAGCACTAATCTCTCAGTCCCCCACGTTTATGTATAGCTGTTCACCGTTCAACGATTACCTCGGATCATCTCTCGGGTAATTTCGACTTGATCATTGGAATCGCTTTTTCTTTATATGTTTATCATTACCGTGCTGATTGCAGCCATTGATTCATCAGTGTAATCAGCTGCACCACGTCCTCCCAGTAATGAAAGAACAGCGCCGACCCAGCTGCTTCCGTCTCGAGCTGCGCCAGAATCTGGGTTTGTCTCAGAGCGAAACTGAAACAATGTCACAGCAGCATTTTTCTGGATTTTGAAACGAAGTTGTGTACATTTCCAAACATATCTGCACCAAACAAAGTTTATTATCTGAAACGAATGGCTTTACTAATGGTTAATACACCATTTACTAATGCTTTATGCATCAACTGATATCATTAAAAGTAAGATTAAGAGGTTGTTGTTGAAAATCCTGACACAAATTCAGAAGACTCCTCCATTGGACTAATGCAGGATATCTGGACCAAATTATGCAGATTTGATCAAATAAGATGGACTTTATTATTATAATCACCAGTTGTATTGTCATACCTATCTACATGCGTAGCCCTACAACCTAATAATTTGTATTTATTAATAGTTGAAGATGACTGAAAGTGAGACATTATCATTCGTAAATGTAGAGTTAATGATTTAAGAACAATTACCATTTATTGGTGACTCAGACTCAATGGCTTATTGTTTCCATTGTTTCCACTCATTTCGTGACTAATGCATGGAGTTTGACAAGCTGTTGATCTGCTTTCCACACTGTAGAGCGAACAGTACTGTGAAGGTGAAATGAGATGTTTTAATTCGATTTTCAAGGTGGAACGTTCCCCTTCTGTTGTTTGAATGATGACTCAGTGTGCATCAGTGAATCCTTTTTTACTCGAATATTAATACCACAGCAGTGTGTTTCCATTTAGTGATTGTGCCATTATAAATGTTGTAATCCATTATTACAAATCATGCTCTTATGTTTTTAGTTATTTTTTGGTCAATATCTTAAATTCACTTTTTGATATCCAGACCAGTACAAAACAGAGATAACAGAAGATCACATCCCCATCAAAGACAGCGTCACAGTTTTCCACTTCCCTTATGCAGCTCAGCATCAGAAACACTTAGACACACAAACAAATGCACAACAAACAAATACAAAGATCAGCCAACAAACATACCAGTAACAAAAAGTGGGAGGCCATGCCACACATCGAAAACTAAAAATTCAAAAACAAAATAACATTGATAAAAAAGGGGGGATATCTACATATCACTAACACTAAAGCCCTTATATATTGTAATCTGTGCAACCCCATAGCAAACCGTGATACACCAGACCCTTCAACACAATAGCTGCCAGTCTATATATTTTAAGAACAAGGACCAACTCTTACTTTAATCATACATTTAGACCTGTATGTCAAATATTCCACTGGTATTATATCAACATAATCTTGTGCCTCCCAGCTTTTGTTAGAGGTTTACAGTCTTTTCCATTTTGCACTATAAGGAAACATAGAGGTATTTTTCAATGTGTACTTGTAAGCTTTTGAGAATTTAATATCAAGATTTATGCATAGCCTATCCACTACATTTTTTACCAACATTCATCTATACATTTTCAGGTCCAAACACAATAAATACAACTCCCAGCCTCAGCCTTACATTTCATACAGTTCAGATTTATTGTGATCCATTTTATTTCTAAGCTGGGGAGTAATCTGCCTACAGTGTGGTCGTCTAAATTGAGTTTCCTTTGTCCTGTTACAAACTGAAATGTTATTTGCCAATTTCCATATTTGTAACCAGGTTGCTTCATCACTGTCTATAGTTAGGTCATTATTCCAACCTTTGAGCATGACTGCAGGTTTGCCGTTATCATGTTTAGAAAGAGCTCTACATCCAAGCCCCAGAATGCCTTTCTTCCTTCTAACAGAAACTATGTTTGCTCAGAGTTTTTCATAATCCATCAATTCCGCAGTTGGAGGATTTTCCCCAACCTGGCATCACAAATGTTGTTTTTATTTATGGCTCATAACTGATCTATAAAGCATTAGTAAATTACATATTAACCATCAATAAAGCCATAAATTACATCTTCTTAAAGGGTGCCTTATTAGAAAGTAGTGCCGACATGTCAAAGATCTTAATCAGTCGATAATATGGTGCATTATGTGTATCTTCATATTCTTTTTAACAACTCACAGGGGTGCACCACAGCTGTGTGGTGCAGATGCCCAGCATTTTGTAACAATCAGCAGGTATGATAGATCGAGCAATTTCAGGAGTCTGACAGTGACTTTATTCTTACGAGCAGTGAATTTATACAATCTCAGTCTACTACTTCTGAAAACACTCCTTACAAACACTGTTCTCATTTGCGACCCAGTTTTCACCCAATCTGCAGGCCCTTATGGATTATTTGTCCCTAGTGTAAGAGGTGAATAAAGATTGGTTCGCATGGAGAATTTGATTTTGACCTCCTTCCTCAGCAATGTTTATAAATTATGCAAAAACATACCCTGTGAACAATTTGGAGGAAGCTCCTTAGATAGTGAACAAAAGACGGTTTTGTTGTCTACATGTGTAGTCTTGTGGGAAATTGCTGTGATAAACTTGAGATAGCCTCGTGTTTTTCTTTTCTTTGCTTGTCAGTGCACAATTCTGTGGAAAAAGGTTCTCAGCCGTTACTTTTCCTACATCCTTGAAACAGCTTGTACCGTGTTGATCACGTGGTAAAATGACTATCCTGTGCTAGGATTTTATTATTTAATTTTAATTTTGTTTAGCCAGACTACAGCACCGATTTAAACTCACAGAAATAAAATCACAAAGCCACAGCTTAAATACGAAATGCTGAAAGAAAATAAACATCCAGATTCCTAAGAATTTAAGGTCTTATATCTGAGTTTTCAGTGCGTTACCACAGAAATAATGAGTAACACAATCAGAAATTGAGACTGGAAGGTATAACAGTGTTTATTAGAAGAAAAAAAGTTGTATGAATTTCAAAACACAAAATGTAACCTTACTGATTCACAGTCTTAATTATTTAAATTAATGTGGGCCAACTCAGAATAAATAAATAACAAAAGAAATTCTATCTGTTTTCACCTTGGACAGACACACGAGCTTGGGGGTCCATGAATTATTCTGCTCTACCACTAACCATGATCCATCTAAATTGGGGTGGGCAGCAGGATTTGATTAGCTCCCCTCTGGTGCTGCAGTGACAAACTCAGGATCCGGAGACTGATTCAGTCTCAGTAGATGCGTAGTCACGCTCTTATTTAAAAGCCAAAATAACAGATAAATCAAGGTGAGTTGTGCTCTGATATGTCTTTGAAATAAAACAGGTAATTACTGTGTGAGGTGTGATGTTGCTCACCGTGGCCAGAAACCTTTTTACGGAGCAGATGAGATGCTGTTGTTTGGATATTCAGTATTCCTGCTCATATTTATGGTTGTCTGTCTCCTGCTGTGTGGTGATGCAGTGCAGACTAACAAGGCTACAACTCAGAATAACCCAGCAAACATGTGATGGCCAGAGGATTTTCAACAATATCCAGCTTTTCAGTAATTATATGACATGGTGTCATGGTGCTCAGAATGAGAGATTAAAATCACTAAATCTATTCGAAGCACGACTCAAAGATTTAGATGTTTACAAAAAGATGAAGAACCTGGACACAATGTGTTCTTTATGATTAAATATATCAACAGGAGCCACTCATCATATTTTTATGTTTAGCTGTGAGTTTACATGCTAATGTGAGCCCAACCGCATCATCACAGACAGATTATGATCTAGTTGTCCTAAATACAGTATATGTTGTTAAATTCAAATAAGAGCATATTTTGTGTCGCTGAAGTAGGTGAGAAATGTGTTGCATCTTTCTTTAACACGTCCTACATTAACACACAGATGTATCTTCTCTATACTATCTATAGATGTGTGTTCACACATATACCGTCCTTGCATAGAAGGGTAAAAGTGACACATTTAAGACAGGAAAAAACACCTTCAATCTACGAAATCACTCTGTAAACAAAGCTGGCAGTGTGCAAACAGCAGACGAAAGTATCCATCTGCAATTGCACTTTACTGTAATCACAGATGGATCAGAAATGTGCTACAAGTTACATAACCCAAACATCAACAAGAAAATAATGAGATGCCACAGTGCAGCCTGGTCTCACCAAATGGCGTGAGAATAACACAGCATATTTGTTCAGTCATTTCGGGTGTTAGTGCAGCACATTTTTTTGCTCGCCGCGCGTCATTTGACGCCGAGGCAATATGCGTTCAGACCAAGTGCTCGGGAAGCCAGGTGATGTAGGATTAAGAACGAGAAAGTCTGCATCAGAAGGACTTCGGGGTGGATGGGTGGGTCAAACAAACACATGACTTTCACCCAGGAGACCGATGTTTATGTCCTGTGAGAAACCAAAAGTCAACCGTTGCCTTATTTAAGTAACAGACGTCCCTATTTAACCCGAACCATGATCTTTTCCTCAACCTAACCAAGTAAGTTTGTTAGAATTCACAACCACGTGTTAAAAAACGGTGCCTGCGTGTCCGTATGTGATGAATGGGGAATGAGAACGGCGATAAATAATGTGCTTAAAATAAGTGAAATGTCTTTCAAAGCGCCATGCTTTTTGTACACCTCTCCCCCTCCCATGACATCATGAAATGTTCTAAAAGTTGTGTGTTGTCTCTCTCACACACACACACACACACACACACACACACACACAGAGTTGTTCATACTTTGGGAAGTGTTGGTAGAGGTCACGTCAGGAGCAGGTTGGGACAGGCAGGTTGAGTCCCGGGACGGGGCAGCAGATTTCTGGGCGTTGGGCCATGGATCTGTCTTGCCCACTGTCCTGCCTGGTAACACTGCAGCGCTCCACAGATGTAAATGTAACTGCAGGTGGCCTTCACAGCATTAAGCATTGCTTAACAGTATAGTAACCACTCCGGTCTCATAGATGTGGACTTTTAAGTGTTGATGTGAGTGTTTATTCAAATGTTTATTGTTTCAGCATGAACAATCGTCATTCTCTTTTGTTATTATCCTTTATTTTTTTCATTCCTATTGAAGAAATCTAACAGAGTAACAAGCTGTAAAAGCCATTCAATATTAAAAAATAATGCATAGTCTCACCATCAAAATTGATTACACCGATTACACTCTGCAACTTTGGACTGTTGCAGATGAAAGTTGACAATCGTGACATGAATGTGGTGAAATTGTTGGTCGTCAGTATGCCTTCATTCAGACTGCGATGTTATTAGAAGAAGAACTTTCACTGTTGGTATTTCACCAGCAAGACTCAGCAGAACTTATAACTTTTCTTCTGTATGTGTCTTTAATGTATCATACGCTTCTTTGCCGGCCACGTACTGGTGGGAGCAATAGATGTGTAACCCTGACACAAAGAGTTAAATATTGAAATATAACACAAATCACATGGTAAATTAGAAGAATTGTACAGGGAATTTAAAAACACGGGTGCCAAATCAATCTTAGATCTCACTGTGAGACTACAAAATGGCCAATTTAGCGCTTCAGTGACCAAAAACTGGCTTCATCAAAATCCTGACAGTGTCAGAAATGATGAACCAAAGTCCCTCGATGTGATTGCTGCTTACCCACATTTACGCACCAACCAATCAGAATATTACACAGAATATGAAATGTGTTGACCACAACCAGCTTCACACTCTGCTTCACATTTGCTTTTTCTTTCCCATAACCATCCGAGCATCATCATGACAGCATGATATACATCACACCAACTGAAAAGCCTCAAAATTGGTATCACACAGTTTGACTTCCGAGACTTCATTAGACCCATCTGACATAGTGTGACGTGCAATGAAAACACTAAATGGACACTGTTCTTCCTTTAACAGTGGCTTTTATTTGTGTTACAATGTGTACCACTTTTTTGAGTTCCTAGCCAAAACATGAATCAACATTTACTGTATGATTATTCAACCAAATTTCGTATTTTGCCTTTTTTTGTGCTTTTAATAACAGTATTATTTCAACTGTCATGTCATCATCAGTACTAGTCCCAGTATTTGTGATTCAACACAGGTTTATACATGGTTTATTAATGAAAGCATATGACATTTAGTTTGTAATTTACATTTCTCACCCAGTTTGCAATAAAGAATGTTAATCTCTCTGTTGCCATTCATCACGACGAGTACAGTATGCCTCAAAGGACTTCACAGGGATCGAGCCCACCAATTAATCATACAAGAGCATTGTGTAAAACAGTAATGCAGCATAATGAAACACAACCAGTACAAAGTGCAAGATGCACACACACACACACACACACTCACACAAAAGAGCACTTAGAAAATGACAAGAGAGGAAAGTAGGAATAATTCTTTAGGTGGACCATCTTCAATGTATTAAAGACTTTAAATGCACAGTGTAAGACAAATGCAAACCATTTACCTGATAAATCTACTGTACTGCATGCTGGCAGAGTTTTTGACAGCGGGACATATTTCAGTTTGGACAAATGGACAAAATATAACGCAGTGTATTTGGTATTGAGGTGATTCATGGTATTGTTTTGTTAAAAAAAATTGTTTCTTTTTGGGTAAGTTTCCATTAAAGACTGCAGCATTCTTGTGGGAGCTGTTTTGGTTCATTTGATTTATGTGATGGGTTTTCACTGTCAAGACATTTTGCAGACATTTATGTCGTTAAACTGGATCCTGAACAATTATTGAACTCATTTATTAGTCTATTGACATGAAATTAATCCCCAACTGTCTTGATAATGGATTCATCTTTTAGTTATTTTTTTCAAGCAAAACTTTGTAAATTTAAGTTTATAAAGTATATTCTGTTTCGCTTTGGTTTGCTTTATATAATTGGAGATTGATTATCATTGAGTTTTGTGCTGTTGCTCAGACAAAGCTAGAAAACTGAATTTGTCACCTTGTGTTCTGGGAGTGTTGCAGAATTAGCAGAATACTTCATTCTGATGTAGTGTGCCAAACTAAATGGTGTATCTCTTTTTGTGAGCCAATAGCTGCGGGGTTAAAATGCAAAACATAATGGGCATTAACATGGAGAAGCTGTTTCACTTTAAATTATACATTCAGGTAATTTGGGGATCTGAGTGGTAAGCTTCAAAATTTGTTTGCTCCTTTCTCACACAACAGCTCTTCTCTTCATCCAGAGAGGCTTTCAACTGTTTTAATGAATTTTAATGTATTAAGAAAGCTACTTGGCCTGAAGAAAATACGTTTTGAAATATATCTTGGCAGAAATTATTAGCTTCTTACATTGAGGTCTGGCCTGTGAATCAGCCAAAAACTAAACAAGGATCCTGGTAAAACTTTAATAAGCAGCCTGGCAACCAAATACAAATACAGTCGCTGTGTAAGAGTTTTTATTTATAGAGGTAACTGCTGACTAAGAATCAACGTTTTTATCTGGGTTTATGTTTAATTTGTTCTGCTTAAAGAATAACTCAACATTTCGGGAAATACGCTCAATAGCTATTTCTCTGAGAGTGAGATGAGAAGATACCACTCTCATGTGTGTCTGTTCAATGGGAAGCTACAGACAGTTAGCTTAGCTTAGCATAAAGACTAGAAATAGGGGGAAACAGCTATAGCTCTACCTTATCTTCAGGTGGCAAAATCCACCGACCAGCATATTTAAAGCTCATGGTTAACAAGTTATACATCTCCTTTGTTTAATCCAAGCAAAAACTGAAGTATCAGGGATAAGGGACCGGTTTCCAGTCTTTATGCTAAGCTAAGTTAGCCGTCATTGCTATAGCTTCATATTTAACGTATTGTACGACAATAGCAAGAAGGCGAAAATAAAAAAGCACATATCCCAAAATATTTAACCATTCTTTTAATAAATTAACTCCAGCTCAGTCAGTACATATTGCACTCTTAAAAACAGTGAGTTTGCAGACTTCCAGTTTTATTTTTAAAATGAATTGTCACTTCTGCCCTCCGAGATGTGCTTTTCTCCTTCCTCTCCTTTATCCATTGCCACAGTTTATCTAGGATCAGAATTTTGCCTACCGTACATTGTGTGACTGTAATCCAATTCAGAGAAATGTTTGCAGCGGCAGCCAAGAGTCATTGTTATACATTGAGACACCCTATCTGGAAAAAGCCACCAAACCGCCTTTACAATCACAGCGCGCAGGATAAGTCGTGTTTGGTTTTAATCTTCAGAAGCAGCTGCAGTCAGAACACAACTACAATGAATTTTATAGCAGATGAACCTGTATCGTGTGGGAGAGAAGGCTGCCTAAGATGAACCCACGAAAATATTTACACATGAAAATTATGTTTATTCAACAGGATTATCAATGGCCAGCTACAAAAAAAAAGCATTCGAGGTTATATTAGCAAAATATACACACAGATTTAGCTACTGTCAGAATGCAAATGTATGTGCTGTAGAATTTGCATGCTGCATCCTGTTGTGGATTTACCCTCATGGTCACAAAGAAACATTTTAATAGAGTTATGGCTTGGTCTGAATATGCCAAAAAAATAAGTACATTGAGCATACCAGCTTATCTTAATTGCTTTTGCTTGTGATATTACTCACCTATCCATCAAAACTAAACTGCATTTACAGTTGCAGTGTTGAGGATAACTCAGTTTGTGTTCTTGCTTCTTTGAGGATTTAAAACAGCTCAAATGTGTTTGGTATACTCCAGATAAACCTGCAAACTGTGAAAGAGAAGAGGTAAACCTCCCAGATATTTACACATAAAAATATTTATTCATCTTATATTCATAAAAGCCAACAGCAACTGTACAAAACCCTCTGATCTGTGGCTTTTGCTGATCCCCTAAAGGACTTACAGAGAGTTCTAACTGGCTATTACTGGAACTTATTGGAGGTAAGCGTCCAACTGTGTGTCCATAAAAGTTGTAAGATAACACAACTGAATGAAATGTGAAATGATGGAAATCTTAAAAAAATGAATATGGGCATCTGCTAGTATTTCGTCAAGGTATTTATCATGGGATATTGTAATATCTATTTCAAGTGAACATGAAAACAATAAAACTAATTAAGTGATTAGCTTTTTTTTTAGAAATCATGAAGGTCAAAGTTGTTTTCACCTAATTAAATATTAATTAGTCAAATTTGATGTAATTCTGATCAAATAAAAACAAACAATCAAACAATGATTTGCTTATTAAGACTCTTTTAGATCACCATATGCCTTGATATTTTTATATATTTATTATGTGTGTGTTTTGTTTTAGGCTATTGTGTTTTTCCAACTCTGATTAGTCCATCTGTTTCTTTGTCTATTATAAACAGAAGCTGGGATACATTTCTATATACACCAGCTTGTGTTCGGCAACAATAGTTAATGGTAAAAATAAAAATAAATCCAGCTTCAATACCAGCTTCATTAAAGGATGTGCTGTAATGCACTATAGATTGTGTAACATCACGTTATTATGCATCCAGGACAGATTCTAAACATTCATGAAATGGTTTCACCTCTGTAATCCAGCTGAGCTTTAAACAAGACTGTCCAATATCCTCACTCCTCTTTCTGCTCTAACATGGCTAATTGCTTTGAGTTCTTAAATATTTGTCTAAACTTCAATCAATTACTGCATCTAAAGAATATTATATATATATCTGTAATATAAATACCCTGAGATTAAATGTCATATATCTAGTAATTAAAATCACTGGTTCTGGATAGCTTCAACAAGAAACTTTCATTTTGTGTTGTTTTCGTGCTACCGTTTCCCCCTGTTTCCAGTCTTTATACTGAAGCTAGGTGGCTGCTAACATGAGAGTGGAATCAGTCTTCTCATCAAACTCACAAACTATTCCTTTCAACCTACTGACGTACTGTATGTCATCGTTCTTAAGGTGTAAAGGCTCTGCTAACGAACACAATATCATTTCTAGGCTCATGAATATAAATAATCACACCAGTAATGCTAACTAATGGTAAATCCAGTAGGTCAAGCATAATGATAAATAATATAGAGCGCACATAAATAGTAGTGGAATTTGCCGTTTAAATCGTATAAACATGCTCTATGTTGAACCTCATTAAATATAATCACTATGTTAATTGTCTGTTTGTTGTAACTTACTTGCCACATGTTCTTCTGTGAAAAGAAAAACAGACTTAATCTATATTTGTTCTGTTGTTCTAATGAAAGACACTACAAAGTCCAACTTATTAAAAACCATCTGGAAGGCACACAAACACTACATTTCTCTGATGAATACCTTAAACAGAGACGTCTTAACTTTGAAACAGAATGAAACCTTTAATCTGAAGTTGTTTGGAAGTGTCACATCCATGTTTACTTTTTTATGATGCTATAGTAAATAAAAGCTTGCCGGGAATAGAAATTGATAGTTTATCTTCTGAGCTGTGACATCTTGAATGGAGATTGACAAAGAGTACACAATGGCTGCATGGGCAGTCTTTCTCCCACTGACCAAACCCTCCTCCAATTACTTCCGTGTCTCTCCTTTCCTCTATTCTCATTTGTTACATCCTCTGTGACCTTTCTATTGGATGTGGTGGCAGTCAAACGTCAATGTGTGAGCATATCATTGATAGAAGGATGGAGGTCATTACCTCCAGTTGCCTTGGAGAGGGCTGTAATCCCCCAGAAAGCGAAGGCCGCCGCAGTTGGCTTAATTACTGACCAGGTTTAATTGGCTCCTTGTATTGGCTGTGAAGAAAGCCGGATGTGACACTTAAGGCTAGACTTCATCTGCCATCTGCCCTTTGTGTCAGTCCCATTAACCTTTCCCTGCCACCTTCTCCTCTGCCTTTTTATGTTCAATTAAAGGCGCTATTTAAATGAGCTGGAGTAGTAAGAGTAAGAGCTTTGTCACGGACCATGTAAAAGGAAATAATTGCACCCTAAATAACTATATCAGGCGCACAACAGGAGACGGGTGTGATTGCTGCCGACAATAACGTCCCCCCCCTGCTTTGATTGGCTGGTGAGGTACAGAAACGCCCACTACAATGCACCGATGGTTCTGGCAGTTATTACCCTACATACTTCACCGTACATAAACACAAGAATTGACAGCAAATGAAGATGAGCTTTATTCATATGTTATGACATTGTCAATAGTGATCTTGTGAAAGCTATGAAAGGACAAATGGGTGATCATGGTGGGAGTTTAAGCACAGATGTTTGGATATTGTGAATTTCTGCACATAACCTTGCAGATGGCAACAAGGGCAGCCATAACCAGGATTGGTCTCCAATATCCGAGCCTTTGAAATCACGCTATGTAGCTAAAAAAAGTACAATTGATTAGACACAGTTCAAAGCTCCACTAAGTGTTTCTCTACATTATTAACATCAATGGATGTTCAATTGTCAAGATCGAATCGGCAAGAATTACCTATATGTTAAGGAACCACGAAGCAATTAGCTAGCTTAGTTTGCTCCACTTGAGCCACAATTATAATTAGTTGCTGTGTATCAGCAAAATGGCAGAAACTTCCAATAATAACGTTGCACATTCAAAGCGAACGACACTTCAAAAGGAAGCTAAAATCTGCAAAGTAAAGTGGCACTGGATGTTTGCCCTTTGGGATATTGTAAGCTTTGGTGTGTATTGTCAGTACTGTGTAATTAATCATACCACCTAACTGTATTCACAGGGTCCCCTTTGGTTAATTGGACTGCAGCTGCAGAATGGACTAAGCGGTGATTTATTTAGCAGGTGAAAAACTGCCCAGCACCCCCTCCTGCTCCTCCTCCTCCTCCCAGGTACCAAGGATGGATGGCTCACTCCTGCACCCAGCTAGCCCCTGTGCTACTCCATCCCTCAGGCCAATCGACACCGAGGGCACATTTACAAGACGGGCTTCAAGGTAACAAATTTAGAGAAGGCAAGGTACAGTGGAATCAATTTTCCCCCTTTTCTCCGTATTCAAGACATATACTGCTAAGAGCAGGAGAACAGATAAAGATATTGACCATCTGTAGAAAGTTTAACAAGTGCACTTCCTCACAGTGTCTGCTGGGAAGTGAAAACAAACACCAACCAAAGGTGAAGCCCCTCAGACATTTCATGGGTCTTTGTTTCATTTACTGGCCGTGCTGAGAGGCAGGCCGGCGGTAACTATAACATTGCAAGCTTGTTGGCAAGCCGAGCCTCTGTGCCAAGCTTCGTTACCCTGTTTTATCTGAGGTCAGGATTATTTGGTCCCACGGAGTGGGGAGAAAAGTGTGTGTTAAGACAAAGAAGTAGTTCACAGGCGGACTAACCAGTTGTGAAGAGTCTTAATTGAATCGTTTAGTAAACTGAAAGTAATAACCAATAGTACTTGACATTAAGATTTAAACGCTCAAACTCATATAAAATCCAGCCAGTGTTTCAGGAGAGACACGCCAGGAGGCTATGGTAGAATATTTAACTGAAAGATATCAACATGAAACTTCCCCAGTTGATTACTTAAATGTAGACTTTTTTTGTATTTAGTGTTCTTTGAAAATGATAAGTAAATATGCAGTTGAGGTTATCAAATATGCGCTGATTTGCAGAAATCTGAGCATTGGATAAAGCCAGGTTCCCAAATATTGTTTTATTTTGTTAACATGTTAGAGTCAATGGTTTTACAGAGGGAATTTTGGAGATGTATATATATATATACATATATTTATCAATACATAAATCAGAAAATACTGTCAACAGACATAAAACAGAAAATTTTCAATAAATCTGATTATGAATCAGTCTATGAATGATACCCCTCTGTAAAAACCTTCAGAATATAGAAAGGAAAGCTTGGTGCAAGGGCTGCTGGGGTGAAGATTTCTGGCTCAAACGCTGAGAAAATGAGAAATTTTGGGAAAACAGCCTTGATTTGATTTAAAGGAGATTGCCACACATATACACAGCACAGCACACATTGAAATTGAGTCTGCATTTACCCCGTCCTAGTATTAGGAGCAGCTTCCCAGGGAGGAGTTGAAGGTCCAGTGTCGTGCTCCATGCGGGTACTTGAACCAGCAACCCTCCAGTTCTACTATTGAGCTACTGCCCCCCCAAAAATGGTCTGCTAGATGTTTTCTTTCAACTAGTCTGAAAGAAAACACATTATGGAAGCAAAATAGCCCCAAATCTCAAAATTGACCAGTGCATGAAAAATTTTATTTTTTTTCCTCTTAAAGGTGTAGCGTTCCCTTTTATATTAGAACAACATAGTGTAATTATTGCTATATAATTCCAGGCAGCTATCATAAAATGCATAGATGAAAACTACTGTACTGTATGTTGACCATACAATATTTTAATACCAGATTAAATTGTATTTTTTTTTATATATCTCCCGTTCAATCATATGTGACATTTCACAGATAATCAGTCAGATTGGAGAATTGACCCTATAATCAGAGCCCATATATCAACATTAGGATAACGCCTTCTCTCCCTGTAGTTTGTTTCAGTGCTGCTGGTGTACCCATACCCTGAGATAACCACACTTAAATAGTTAATGCTGCTGTGGGGCCCCCTCTGCATTACAAATGGGCCCATTTGTCTCAGCTAGACCCCCGCGGGGTGCAGTGCCACAGTCCATCTTCAGCAACTCTAATCATTCATCAATAGGCAGCAAATCTGACACCCGCTTCCACAGGATACCGAACACTGTGATGTGGTCAAGGCCAGAGACGGACATCCTGGTGTCAGAGAGGGGATCTGTCAACTGATATTACTCCAGACACCACAATGCGGCTTCCCAGTCACAGCAGAGTAGGGATTGCCGGCTCCAAGTACAATCTGCTTATCTAAAGCCTTACCTTTTTCTTTTCTAACCTGTCTAGACACAAAAAACAAAGAAATAGATGTGTTGTTTACCAACAACATGAATGCTTCATATGATTTAAAGGGGCACCCACAGATTTTATATATCAAAGTCTCTGAACAGGTCTTCGGGGTTCCTCCTCTATATGTGAAACAGTTGTATATATTTGTATTTGTGACCTCAGAGGGAGCTGCACAAAGTATATTAAATTGTCACTTAAGTCAGCGTCAGTTGGGGACTACAAGTCTGAAAATGAAAATAATCTGTAGGTGTACAGTTAGAAAGAAGTGAGTGTACAAGGACCTCTGGGCCCGCACCTCATCTCTGCTTGAGGCTAGTGGCTCGAGGCTATAGGATAACACGCCCAAAACTTTAACCAATCTGTCGGCGGTCAAGTTGCATTGTGGGTGATGTAGGTGCTAAATAAAAAATGAATGCTAAATCTCTTTTAAATAGATGGTTAAAGTGCCAATTTATCATGATTTATCATGCTTCTGTAAATTATGATTATAGTGCGTAGGTTGTGTAGGAAAACAAGGTAACAGATTATTTTCTTCTACGTTTTTGGTGAAGTCACTCTCGATTTGCCTGTCTTTGTTCATACAAATTCAGTTTGCTCTGGTTGAGTGACAAGAGTGCCCTCCTTCCAATTCGCCTGACCCGGGGATGCCAGTCAAATTGCAATCGAAAAGACAAATATTGGGGAGACTCAACTCTGCGAGCTGGCTGTGGATCCTGTTCTGTGGAGAAGTTTGTAAACCTTTTATCCCCAACTGTAAAGCCTGGGCGCTTATTTGTTGTGGCCATCACATCAGCGCTCTGCAGAGGGAATCTGCTCTCCGTTCCCAATGGAAATAAAAAACAGTGATAAAACTGAGCCCAGATCGCCTCTATAAGTAACCAGCACAGATGCAGCCCGGGCTAGCCGCGTTCTCCGGGGACTGCAGCTGCCACGCTGGGATTTGACAGGCCCGGAATGGGCAGGCGGGCCCCCTTCCCTTTTGATCAATCAGGTAAGACAGAGAAGGGAGAGCGTGAATTCTAAAACTCCAGATGCGCCATATCCAAGGTGACTCTCATCTGTTACACCTCCCAGACACTCTGAATACACGCTCATCCGTCAGGGTGACAGAGCTCCTTTCTTTCTCTACTTTAGTTGGATTTAGACCTGATGAGGGTCAGTTGGATGAAGTAGTAACTTAATTCAGCTGCCTCTGATTGTCGTTTCTGGAGGACAGGCTTTAAATCACACTGCAGAATGTGGACTAATGAGGAAATGGGGGTTGGGCTACCTGCTACCCTTTGTTTCTTGGAATAGCCCTAATTGTATATGAACACACTTTAAGGGCTTCTTCCTCAACCTTCTAGATGTGTCAAGTGAATGTTTTGAGTGAATGGATTTGTAACCAGATGGCCACAATGATTCCTCGATGTCTGCATCACTGACTCATGTTTACCGCATTGTCTTTTTTTCTCTGTGACAGCAAACCTGCAACACCTCAGACTCAGGTGAGGAATCAGTGCCGAAGCAGATTTTCACAGAGTAAGACTACCCTCTGCTGGACGGGATCACGATGTGCTTGGTTGCCAGGAGACATACTTGACAACCAGAGCTGAGGTGAGACATGTGGAGAGGTATGAACCGAAACACAACAACACTTGAAATGGATGTCCTAGGAGGACATCTGTTCATGGTGGACGGTGATGGAACTTCTCTGACATGTAAAATATCCAGTAAGTAATGTCTTTTAAGGGAAGGAAAATGTATTTTCTCACTCAGCATACAAGTACTGTTCATGTGCCAGCGTCACCACAAGATGGTGTCATTTCTCAGAGATGAGAAATGACACAAGGTGTCGGCCTCAGTGTCACTTGGCAAATGTAATCTGAGTCTGCCACCTATTGGTAAAGACAGCAGAGTGCCTTGTATTAACCAGGATCACAGATACTAACTATACATCTAAAAGCACCTCAATAGCTCAATTTAAGTACATGAAACTTGCAAAACAAAATTGCAATTGTAATATCAAATGTTACATATTTAAAAAGGTGCTGTAGTAAAAAGAATCGGCCATCACATACTTGCTGTCAGCTAGAGATATGCTGCACTAAAGCTGACCCTGACCTCTGACCTCCCTGTGGAGGCACCAAGCAAAGAGAGTTGGCCTCTGGGGATTAATAGATTTAACGGTAACAAAGCTAAAGAGGGACTGGTGTATGATTTGAATATGTTGTTATGCAAACGCTCCACTGTATAGATTCTTTTTCACAATGATATACATGATTGATTGGAGTGGAAGTTAATAAAATGATTTAATTAATTAGAAGAAGAAGGTGAGCAGAAGTATATATATTTTTTAAACATGCCATATAGAACAAGAAATAATCAAAAAAACTTTGGGCATGTTAAGGCTGCTGTTGCCAAAGGAAGTTTCAAATATGGCACTGTTTTCACCCTTACAAATTTCAAAAGCTTGAGTCACAGTATGACTGATGCACCCGCTGGATCTCAGTCCAAAAATCTCAGGATGTGGATATGAAACTATTTAAAAAAGGAGAGTGGAGCGTTGACTCAGTGACCGAGGTACGGAGGTGAAATTAGGTAGTGTATGAGCTCCTATTATCCCTAAGGGTGTCACATAAATACAGGGCCGTGTCCACTAAACAAGCAGCACGCGCTACTTCCTGTTTGTGTGAGTCAGATACTACTCATGAGCGGACTGAATCAGCCGGGCCCCATCCCCCGCCCACTAACCTCCATCCGCCCCCTCGCAGAAATATAAAAGACACCCACACAAATATTCCCATCTCCGCCCACCTTGCCTTTCAACTGCTCCCACACTTGTCCTCTCCCCACCCGATGGGTTTTTTTCTCTCCCCGTCTCTCACTCCGGCTCCTTTTCTTTTTTTCACTCTATAGCGGGAGGATGTGAGTGCCGTGTGTGTGTGTGTGTGTGTGTGTGTGTGTGTGTGTGTGTGTGTGTGTATATGTGTGTGTTAGTCATGTTCAGGCTCATCCAGGGCCAACAGCAGCACAAGCAGGGGGAAACCCAGGCTCAGGCAGGAATAGGATGTTGTGTCCACATCTGTTAGTTGGTTTGGCCGCAGCACTCTTGCGGTTTTACGCAGCGCCTAAAAATGGATTGCTAGAATGAGCTAGAGAGAGCGTGCTGGAGGGGAAGACGGATGAGCATATTGGAGGAGGGGGGAAGTAAAGGGCAGGAGGACATAGGTGGGGGGATGGGGGAGCATGCCAGTGGGCCAAGACCCCCCTGATGGTTAATAGGATTCTGTCTGCATTGAGCTGCTGCAGATTTCACGAGCCAGGAGACGTCTCTGAAGAGGGCATCTGATGTGGAAGTGTTTGTCTCCTGGAAGTTTTGATTAGCATCTAAATGGACGGCTTGGTCAGTGGTTGTTGAGATCTGGTCATTCCTTGACAGAAAACATGTATTGATCAGCCTGTGATGAGAGGCAGTTCACTGATTTAACGTAACCTCGGTTCAAATCTACCAACTGATGTAAAACTATTTGGTGATCCTGATATAAATGAGCTCAGAATAAATCTCATTACTTAAACTCCAAGAGCCAAAGTGACTAGTGGACAATCAGTTTCAGTATTGATTGAGAATGGAATTCCATGAAAATGTTGACATTAAGTCACCAAGATTTTGACCTGATTACACATATAAGATAGGACGACCATTTTTCAAAGACGTTCAATTCCGTCCGATAATTTTTTTTTATGTCCTTGAGATTAACAGTCAAAACTGTATTGTATTGAAATTGCTGACGTGTCCTGTATCTGTACAGTGATAAAACAGTTATTCGCAGCATTTGGTCATCAAAATATATAAAATTATGAGAAGTGCTGCTCCGTTATAAGTCTCCAGTGTCTGCACTGTAAGCAACTTTTTTTTTGACTTCACAACAAAACAATTATGCTAATATCAGTCACATTGTCAAGTCCCCTCATTGGTCTCCAGGTGGTGCCAATGGTTGAGAAGGACAACATTCCTCACACACACACACACACACACACACACACACACACACACACACACACACACACACACACACACACACACACACACACAGTGGACCTATTTTCCTGTCCCCATCCCCGCTCCTAGGGGCTGGGTATGGCAGAGATGTGTGAGGGTGTGGGGGATGGGGCTGAAGTAGTTGTGGAAGATAGAGATGAAGGAAGTGAATAGAGTGAGAAATGGGGAGGGAACGGGGTGGCATGCAAGGCGAGCACATGCTGAGCAGAACATTGGACTCATTGAGAAAAGCGCGCTCTCTCCATTCATGCCCCATGCAATCCCCTTTTCACCAAACTCCCACTCCTCTCGTCATGTACGTACAGTATATTGACATCGCTCGCCAGTTGACAAACGCTGACAACGTGATTGAATGTTTTTGTTGACAAGTTATTTGGGATAAGTCCTCACACAACAGACGAAGAAGTGAAATACGCACAGACGACGACGATAAACTGCCTTTTTTTTCGACCACTTTCTGGTCACTATACATTCTCGGTATCTGTTTTAAATTGTACAGTAGAGGAGCCATCGACTCCAGATGGGCAGTTCATTTACATCAGAAACCATAACCGAAAGTACCAGTAGAGAACAGTTTGGCGTGTCTATACCTTCACCTTGTCTCCTCCGTGTCCACCACATCCATGCAATAGACACCCGACCCGTTTCAAACTCAAAGCGGTCACATCAACACCGTGTGGCAATAAAATGAAGGGTTTACCTGTGTCTATATGAATGAAAGAGGTAGGCAAGGTAGTTTATTTTACTTGTGAATAAATGGAATAAATGATGTCCTTTAGAGTCGGAGGGCACATAAACTCACTTGTGCAGCCATTTGAATGGAACATTAAGCAAAGAACAGAGGAGTAACCTGTGTTTGCTTTAGTGCTCTTTATTTTGTGTATTTTCATTTTTTTCCAAAAATATTTGAACACCCTTCTCTCAATCCCAGAGGTTCTTTTTTTGTAAGTCAGTGAATGTGATTAAGAACTTTTAAAAGTTTTTTTAGTTTACTTTGAAAGCCTCATTGAGATTTAAAAAAAAAAAAAAAAAAAAAAAAAATCGGCAACAAAAATAGTGACAAGACAAAAAAAAAAACAGTCAAAATATATATTCTTCTGTAATGTGTGTTGTTTTTGTGCAGGTTGAAAGGGTGGAAAAATAGGGAAAATGTCGATCTGCAAACCCGTCAGTGTGGTTACTGTTTGCTTATGTCTTTCACCAATATAAATTATTTTAAATTTCTATCAAAAGACAAATATGTGATTAAGCAGCCAAATAGAAGATTTAATCTGAGAAAATAACCAGCAAAACACCGTAAAATAGCACAAGAGCAATCTATACATCTACTCCACTACATTTCAGAGGGAAATATGTACTTACAGGTACTTCTTACTCCTAACTTTTGAGACTTAAAGTACATTTTTGCTGACTTACATATCCCACTCGCCTACATTTACCGAACATTTTTGACACGCCTGTTTTGCATTGGAGAAGTTAAAAAATCGTGGTGTTGCTACTTTTACTCAAGGATCTGAATGTGTCTTCCACCACTTGCTTTAAGAGGAAAATAACAAGAAATGCCTGTCTGAGCTTAAACCCAGCTTGTGTTTACATTGGGGGGGTGGGTGGGGGGGGGGGTCACAGTTCACTCACCATCACTGTGGAGACTCTGGTATGTACTCTTGAGCACATACATAAGTGACCATTGTAATAAGTTATTTGATTGCAGAAAGTATATCATGCAACTTAAACACATGCTTTTGGATGTTTTGGATCAAACTTGGGGAGGAAGAAGGATGTCCTGCTGCTCCTCGGCTGTTGGTGGCCCATTTATCATATCTCCGCCCTCCCATGAGGGCGACTCTTTAAATCGCCTCTAAAACCCCTCCTGCCTGGCGCCTTTTTTCCCTTATCTGCTGGAGACGAGAGACACGTGCTATTTATAGGACCTCGTAGGAACAAACTTCTCAACCTGCTGGTAAGAATTTAAACGCTTATTTCGTTTAAACATTTTTTTTTTTTTTTTTTTAAATCCGTCCTTCTCTTTAATTCGTAGCGGGGTCCTTATTTAACGCTGCACGCGCTGGGATTTGAAAGGGGCGGGCTGTGTGTCGTCTGACGAATAAAAGCTGTAGCCTATAGAGCCGTTCAAGGCTTTTTAACCGGGTACAACCAGCCAGGCTTAAAGGAAACATTAGGTCTTAAATTCAGAGCAGCGATTACAGCCGAGCGATAGGTGAGTGCACGAAACGCAGCGGCGGAGCGGGTGAGGTTTCAGTGTTTTGTTGCATGCTCGATTAAAAACTGAAGCGGATTTTAATACATTTTCACGGCGCTGGAGCTCGAGGTGGGGTTGCATGCTTTAAATGTGAAGCCACCTTTTGTTGACGCTCCGGGCTTTAACCGACGCAAACTAACCCAACGTACCTCGCTCGGTTGTATCTTTTCTTTCCCCTGAACATTTACATGCAGGCTCAGTTTTACCTGGAAGTCTCACGCGAGCACACACACATACACACACATACACACACATACATACATACATACATACATACATACATACACACACCGGCCATTGTGTGGGTCGGTGTGTCTCTCCGCGGCGTGCAGACACGCTGCGAGATAGTCTCACGCGCAGGCCTGACCACAGCACACAACAACGACCGCAAAGGGCCTCTAAAAACCTGGTCGGTGTGCGGGGAGAGGGAGCGTCGGGTCCGGGGAGTCTTATTGCAGGTTTATGCGACCGCCGACGGAGCTCCGGCGATTTCATGCGAGCCGATTTGTGCGTCAATCCCTTGTTTGTGTGGCGTCGGCTGTGAGAAGGAGCACAGATGAGACGGAAATAGACCTGGCAATAAGCGCGGATTAATCTGGGAGTTAAACGCGTTACCGACGTGCGGTTAGTCCGCTCGTTTTTTCTTTCTTTTTGGGGTTTTTTGTTGTTGCGGTCGGTGAGTTGAAAAGCCCCCCCTGTATTTGTCTGCGCCCTGGTTTTGGTGCTGCAGCCCTGAACCGGTGTGATTTATTTCCCAGGTCTGAAGAGCGAAGGAAATATGAGCGACAAGGGGACAGTCTCGCCGAAAGAGAAGGAGGCAACAGAGAAGAGGGGGCGTGGAAGACCCCGCAAGCAGCCCCAAGTAAAGACCTCTGACGTAAGTAGTGCCAATTTATTCATTAAAGTGGGTCATTATATCCGGTTTTGTGTTTCGCCAACCCGAAGCACAACAAAGGTGGGCGTGTGCGTTAAGAGCAGGAAACAGTGTTTTTGTTTTTGTTTTGTTTTTTTTAAACCAGGAACAAAACGAGCCCTTCGCTCACATCTGTTCCTTTTTAATGCTCAGGTAGATGTTATTGCAGGTGAGGTGCTCGTGCATATCCATAACAGAAGCCCCCCCTCTGCTTTTCCACTGAGCCCTCGGTGAATCACAACATGGCTGCAGCAGCGAGCCTGAGTGACCATTTGCTCACCCCCATGTCTCGTAAGCACAGAAGGCCACACCAAACTTCCTGTGCGTCTGACCGGTTAACCGGTAACCCAACACCTTTAAACCAGTTGTCACCCCTCCTCATGACTCCCCTCTGCCCCTCATGTAATGGATGACATGGCCGAGCGGAAGAGCAGACAGGCTCATATAGCTGTCCTTCAGCGAGGTGTGTTTCCGTATTGAATTGCTCGGGTTGCTATGCGCTGCAGTTGTAAACACTCTGAATGCAACAGGAGAGAGGTCCGCCATGACGTGGCTACAACCACAAATGATCACGTGAGCAAGGTTGTGAATTCACCTTGCATTTTGGAGTTGATGGTAATCCCCCTCCCCCCCTCCCAGTGGTAACTTGGATATTCCCCTTTCTGCACCTCCAGTGCGGTTGCTTTTAGTTTTAGTCAGGGTCTAGTATTTATGAACCAATGTTTGTCTTCATGAACATTTTAGTTTAACAGTTTACATAGTTTGTTTCCATGGCAACACGTGGCTCTGAGCGCCCGTCAAGTCTTGGGTGAGTGTTAATGCCGGTCGCATCGTCCCTGAGAAGTGAGCTTCACGTCTGAGTCTGGCATGTAACTTGTATTAAATTTGTTCAGGGACCCGCTTCCTTCCTCCTCCATAATATATTGAGGCCCAAAGCGTCAACTTTAAAATGTTATCCAATGTTTTGCTACACGTTAACTATTGTGAACTGTCTCCATTGTCAGGAACCAAGCGGGTCCCCTGCTCCAAAGAGGTCCAGAGGACGGCCGAAGGGCAGCAAAAACAAGACAGTCACCAAGGGCAAAGTAAGTCAATGCCGCCTACATGTTTTTTTTTCACGTTGTGATTTCAGCAACAAGCATCCTGAGCCGGAACGATGTCCACGACAAAAAATGGCAGGCACAGCTTCACAATCATTTCCCCTTTTCTAACCATTGATTCCTTTTTGGTTGATGAACGCTTTAACAGTAGCTAACCCCATCCTCTTAAAAAAAGGACGTCCTGCTGTTACTTGTGATATATTGGTTGGCTGCAATGTAGCTGCTCCCCCTCCCTCCTTCCCCCTCCTCCTTCCCTCCTCCTCCTGGTGTCAGAAATAGCCTGGCTTGGGTTTCCCATTGTAAGGACCTTGGTTTACTGCCTTACTTTTTTTTTTTTTTTTTTTTTTTAAAGTGACGCTCACCCTGTACTTCCTGTCCTCCAGCTTCCTGCAGCTTGTCATGCACAGTTTGGTGCAGGTGCAGAGGCCGCAAGACTGTTTCCGAGCTGACACTAAGCACCCCTCCGCCTCCACCCAGCACACAAGCCCTAGTTCTTCTCTGCCCGTCGTCTCCATAGCAACAACTGATTTTTCTCCCCCGCCCCAACCCTTCAGCTCCCCCGTGTGCTCAGTCTTCACTGCTATGTATGGGAAAGGGAAAGAGAGAGGGAGGGAGGGAGAACAACACATACATGTATGATATAGGTTTAGCAGCGAGGGCCAGGCTGCAGAGGGTTTGTGTCTCCGCTCCGTTCCACCAGCTGTCTCTGAGCCTCAGACCAGGTGGCCAGCGAACTGGAGTGCCCTGTGTGCAGTTCCTGTCGGCCTTCCAGATAATAGCCAATGAACCCAATGCCCCCTTTCTATCTGTCTCATTACAGCGGTACTACTGCCATCTGCAGGCAGCTCGACGGAGAGCTTGTTTATACCAGGGGTTCTCAACCTTTAGTAACTTAAGGCCCACTTCTGACTGTTTTCCAAGGACCACCTTACCCAATAAATGAGAGGGGGTGGAGGGGGGGAAACGCAACAATATGATGCAACAAGCAGAGAAAATAAACTGGGCTGTAAATGTGCTTAATGTCAGCCATAATTGCTAAAATAAATAATCTGCTTACCCTTACCGATTACTGCCCGCCATTATGATTCCAAATTGAATTGCGTCATATTTCCTCAACACACTCTTGAGAGCTTCCACTGGCAGTCGGCTCCCATACGTTTGTTTCACAAAGCGATCCATTTAACTGTTCTGTACTTGTGGATTCTTGAGCCCATTCAGATATAAAAATAACACGCTTTGTAAATTACCAAAACTTTTTTTATGTAATCTAACCATTTGGCAGCAGCTCTGCGGCCACTAGATGGCGCTCCATTAACTAAGTACCCCTTTTTTCCCTCACAGAAGGCAGCAGCAGCAGCAGCCCCGGCTGCAGGGGCGAAACGTAGAGGAAGACCTAAGAAGGAGGTAGGAGTCCCTCGACAAACCGTGTAACATCAGTGCTCTCTTTTTTTGTTTTAACCACTTCGCCCCGGATTGAATTATGAATGGTATGAGTGTCTGCAGGGTGAAATTGCATTTTCCTAATTCCCCTGCCTCCCTTCCTCTCAGATGAGTCATTTTTTATTTTTTTTACTCATCACAGCTATTTGTGTTATGGAGTGTTCATTTTATAGCAGCTCTGTCTCTGAACCTACATAGATATTCTCTCCCTTTTTTTAAAAATGTTTCTTGTGCAAATATTGAGTCT